>CM067352.1:27688799-27791299 GCA_034190875.2 Urechis unicinctus | reverse complement strand
GAAGATGAGTTGCAGATGCGGTATTGTGGCGCCTTCTGGCTCGGCTGGGGAGTGTAGTATAGCCATACCGTCACTTCCGGTGGATCCGAGATATCCTACACACACCGGCCATATACTTGTGTTGTTCAGATTCAACATAACGAATCATGTTAAATGACGGGGCGATGGATCGACACAAGACCTGGTGGTTTTGATCAAGCTTTTTTGCACAATTTATGGCTTATCAAACTCAGTACTGTGTCACGTAGGAAACGACCCTACATCTAACACCAAAACACGTGGCTGCCTTACCGCTGCCCAGAAACATGTACTGCAGCTTTGTGGTTATACTCTGAATCTTATCTGCAGTTACAGACATTGGTTTTCCAATGGTAAATGTCAGGGCCAGATGTAGGTGATCGTGGAAGTTGTTACCGACCGGCAGGTCGTGAACAAAAGGAACCTGCAAAACAATTCCAAAGTGATAAAATCCGTCCACCTTGGATCGGGATGGCAGTGGATAAACTTACTTACCTTGACATCGGCCAGGTGTTGTTTAGGACCTACTCCAGATAACATAAGGATCTTGGGGGAGTCTATAGCACCTGCTGATATGATGACCTCACGTGATGCACATACCCTACGAACCTCGCCCTTCCAGCTAAACTCCACGCCCATGGCCCTCTTGTTTTCTAAAATAACCTACGACGAGCAAACAGGAAAATGTAAGTCAAAATATTTCAGATAGTTCTTTATAAATTCATCAATTGAGTCACCAACCTTATGAACATGAGCGAGTACAGCAACGTGGAGGTTATCTCGACTCATGGCAGGACGCAGGTAGGCTTTGGCTGTGCTCCATCGCGTACCCTGCTTGATCGTGTGGTGCATCTTCGAAAATCCTTCAACACAATATAAATAATGCATACTGATGATAATACAGAGCATCAATTCCAAATTTACTGCCTAAATACTGCATCACGTCAAGCCAAGCATTTGTACTGTTATTGGTTGTCAGTTATAGGTGTTGGAGTTTAATCAATACATAAAAACACGAGTTGATTAAATCCGACTTAGGTGTGTTCACGTTACCTTCGTGTTTCTCGCCAAGGTAATTCATTGACTCATACCCTATTTCAGCACCAGCCTTCACGAAGATATCTCCTAGCGTCGAGATTGCTCTCTGCTCGACCACTAACGGTCCATCATATCCATGATAGTCTTAGACAAAGGAAAATAAAATGAAATATTACTTCATCTTCAACAAAGAGGCTATATCGCGTCTGCGGTGAGTGATGGTACGACCCACAGACAGTGTGATAGATTGTTTACCTACCTCATCACATCCCATAGCTACTTTTTCACTTCCCATAGCTACATTTTTGTATCCAACATTTTCCTTATCATATCTAGCACCTGCCCGACCACATACCATACCTACCTTATTATATCAAGTATCATATAATATCCCACACCTACATTATCACATTCGATACCTATCTAACCATATCCAGTATCTGTCTGATCTTATCCCACACCTACCCTGTCACATTACATACCTAACTAATCATATCCAGTTTCTATATTATCTTGCCCCACAACTGCCATATCACATCACATACCTGCCCTATCATATGAACACCTTCCTTATCACTGCTCTATAAAGCCACTCCCCACAAAACACACAGCATTTTAATTTCACTATCAACACTCACAGTGCACTTTCATCACCTGGATCTATCTTGAGGCTGGGATCTGACATCTTCTGAGCTTTCTGGAAGTAAGGTAGCACCTCCTTATAGTCCCACCCCTCGCAGCCCATGGCGGACCAATTGTCATAGTCTTCCGGTCCCCCACGGATGTACGCCATAGAGTTGACGCTACTGCTGCCACCTAGTGTCTTACCATGCGTTAACTGACATTGCTGAAGTGAGGAAATCGTTCTTTGGTTATATATTTCATATAATATTTGTAAAACTGTAACAAAGCTGAATGGTAATTGGATCTAAATATTAACCCCGGCATTTCTACACATCAGAGTGCTATTACCAACGCACATTATGCACGCTGCCACCACAGGCATGTTTCTGTGGCACTGTGTGGTCCGTCCATGTGACCTTTTCGTCTGACCACAGTGATATGGTGGCACCAGGTACGTCAATAGCAGGGTGTTTCGTTTCCTCATCGCCAGCCTCCAGGAGTAGCACCTTGATGTTAGTGTCTTCAGTCAGCCTTGCAGCAAGCACACTGCCAGCTGACCCGGCCCCGACTGTGAGTACAAAACGGCGTAATAAGCGCGAATTGCCATTACAGAGACCAAGTAGTTTTTTCAAGGCATACTTTAAGTTAACTAACCACTAAACGCATGTGGTATGGAACTATTACGGACAAACACACTGGGATTAGTGGTGGTGGTGGTGGTTGAGTGTTGTTGAGTGTTGTTGAGTAGAGGGTGTGGAAGGATCATGGGCAGCATAAGGGGTACGGCCAGCTGACTAGCTAGGTCAGTGTCGTACAGACGGGTAGGCCACGGGGCAACAGTCAGAGAGGGATATGGCAAACAGACGAAGTAGTGGAGCGACAGACAGACAGACAAGCAGGAAGAAGGAGCAACAAACAAACGAGGCAGCAGGCAGACAGACACGCAGATAGAGAGACGGACAAATACAATGTACCTGGCTTCAGTTGGTCTACATTTGTTACGCAGGTTACAGTTATTGCACTTGGTACATTTCTTGCCCTGGGTAGAGTTGTTATGCTGAGTGCAAGTGTTACCATTGGCACAGCTTTTACTCTGGATGCAATTGTGATACTGAGAACAGTTGTTGCACTAGGTTGTACAGCTTTTGTGTTGGGTACAAATTCTACACCCTATGCAGCGGTAATTTATATTTTTGTTACTCTCTGTGCAGTTGTTAAATGGGGTGCCTTTCGTTCCATGATTTTTACCCTTATTATAGTTGTTACATTGCTAAAGTGGTGATGTATTTAGCCTGGATACAGTTTCTACACTGGATAGAATTTTTAAACTGGGTACAGTTGTTTAACTCGATACAGTTGTTAACCTGGGTAGGGTTGTTACTCTGTGAACTATTGTTAAATTAGGTGGAGGTGTTGTTACCCTGGTTAAAGTTGTTTCCCTGTGTATAGTTGTAACCCTGTGTACAGTTGTTGCATCAAGTAGCCTTGTCAAGCATTACAAGCTCTCGGTATGTCAGACCATCTGTCTGTGTGCCCATGTCTTCTATAGCGTTATGAACGTCCTCTATAAAGCTTGTTTCGTTCACACCAACTGTTCCACCGGATGTCATGGCTTCATGGCTGCTCATTGCTAAATTCTCTGCGGTTTAAGCAGCTGCTTGGTCAATTCCTTTGAGGGCTTCTGCTTCCTTATGTGACACCGCTTGTCGGGACCACTCAGTAAACCCCAAACCATCATTGACGGCCTCCGACCCCCCACCCCCCACGAGTAACTAGCTATTATTGTGTTTGAAGTGAAAGCGGTTTTTGGGTATGATAACTTGTAATCAGGGTAGTCCTTCAAACGTAACTCTCCTCCAACAAGTTCAAACTTTCCATAATCACGACCGAGGGGTGGTGTGTAACCATTTTAAGCTAATGCATCGTAATAATCATTGACAGCGCATATAACGAGTCGGCTTTCCTGTGGTATAGACCAATCCATCTCAAAGTCCCCTTCTATAACAGGTGGGAGAGTGGCTGGTGGGATAGTCTCATCCTCTATTTCAGCGATGAGCCAATCCTCACCCTCTCCTCCAGGGTCGTACCAATCCTCCTCCACTGCGTCGTCAAATGATGGGTTATCAAACTCCATGTCTGTGTGTTAAAGATATTAGTGTAAATAAGCATTCAACATGTGAAGGACCAAACTAAACCCACAGCACCGGATACGCGAACCCATAGGGGTAAAGGGCATACGACAGTCTATAGTCGTTACAAACAATCCAAGCACTATTGACCAGAACCAACAACTGCTGGTTCGCTTCCCCAGTCTAGGCGCAGATGACATCATTGTCCCAGAGACAGCACGGCTGACCTTTACAATCGCGTGGACCTCGACTGATGCTAACCCCAGCGTTGTGCAAAACCTGGGCCGCCCTGTGGTCAATAAAATGACATTCAAGATTTCTGGCAATGAGGTCATGGCTATTGATGACAGCGATTTGTACCACTGTTACCACGACTTGTGGAGGACTGCACAGAAGACACAGGGCCTCCAGTACCAGGGCATTGACACTTAATATAACAGAAACGCACCTAGATATACGATTGGAAACAGGACACAAGGATGAGACCGAGGAAGAGGACAAGGCCATAGCTGATGTCTATGGTAACAGGTTCGACGTTCCGCTATACTTAGAGCTATGTCCATTCCACCAGAGCGTGCTTAGTGACAGACTGGAATACGAGCCCACGTTCAACGACTACAACCGCGTGATGCATCCCCAAACAACTCTATGCCCTGGGCTACCAGCAGTGGGATGAGGTGAAGAAGGCCTTTGCAGCAACGAGCAAACGAGACCCCAGTGTAGCAATAGCTGCAAATACTTGGCATTGTCGGATGTGTGCCTAGGAGAGTATCTAACCAGTTAGTATGCTCTGTGGCTCGACTTAAGGACGAGTGATGATGACCAGCTGCACGGTAGTGGCAGGGCCGTGGAGAATGCGTGTATTTGATGGAGGGCATAACAATACAGATATAAAAAAGCAGAGGCGGCTGGTGCATTGAACGTCTATATGTATATTGTTATGGATGCACAGCTTAACATTAAAGATGGCAGGTTCTGCAGTGCAGTCTACCAAGTTTACATTTCCAGATGGCCCAAGTATGGCTATTGTTTGTGGGCAGACAGGATGCAGGAATGGCGCCTTTGAACATATTGTAATCCTCTGCCCCACCATACGTTTTAACGAGGCCTATCAGTCGCGGTCATGGGTGTGGGATGATTCAGAGGTTTACGTTGTTGATCCAGGGGAGCGGCTCCATGACCTCCTGAGGGCATTCTACCATTCTACCATTGTTTTAAGAGCGAGCCCACCCTGTACATTATTGATGGCTATTCCGTTACAAAGGCCCTAACCAAGAAGAGAGACATGCTATCCGAAATGGCTTAATTGGCCGCCATGCACAGCAAAGTGTCTGTGTCCTCACACAAAAGTATAACTCTGCGCGGAAGGACCTACGTGAGCAAACCCGCTGGATGGTGCTATTTCATACCAAGGAGCGTGACTCGTTTGAAGACGCCTTACGTGAAAATGATGTAATTCCTACAAAGGAGGAACGTGCCACAACTGTTGCTGAAGACTCGCCAACCTACTGCATATGCAGTCGATTGAAGTGATATTGCCCTTGATAGCAGCCGCTGTCTCAGTAACCAATTTAGGTTTCTTCATCTGGGGAGCAGTGCAATATATTAGACTTTGAAGGTGTATACGTATATTCATGGATCCTGATACCATTATTGATAAACTCCTTGAACAGGACGCGGCCGGCCCAGTGTCCGAGGGAGTGGAACCCACCTGTACAACCTCCATTGCCATTTCCGACGGAACCGGAAATGGAGGTGGAACCGGAAATGGAAATGCAGATATGTCTTCTAAGAGAGATAGGCTTGCTGCTGTTATAGCCTGTGGGCAGCACTGTCAGAACCTTGGTGATCAGCGCCTTATAATTGACCAGGTTGAATCAATGTCTGATGAAGAGATCATAAAGATGTATGTGAGATACGAGGCACGGTTAGGTGCTAACATGACACGCACTGTAGGTCAGACAGTGCTACAGATATACTCAGATATTGCTTGTATGTTTCTACCAATCCCACCAGAACACCAGCCAAAGCTAATTACAGACCTGGAGGTTGACCCGGAAGTTGGACACGTGCTAAGCACTGCCACTTTTGAGCGAAATCATTTAGCTCAATTAACCGTAGCTTTAACGACAATTAAGCACTGTCAATTTGGAAAAACAAGCTCCGAATCAACACCATTGCTGATGGAACCTAAAATGGGAACCGGTGAAGAGGAAGATACCACATGCACACTATAGTATGTGTTTAACTCCGCTATAACATGTGCATAACTCCGCTATAACATATGCTTAGCTCCGCAATAACAGGTGCCTACTACGAGCTGTCAATTGGACAAATAAATTGAGTAATTAAACATGGAAGAAACGAACACGAATCAAGGGGAAGAGATAACGTCAGTGATCACTAAAAACGCTAAAAGTGCTGCAGCAGGATGAAACTGAGCTGCAGCTCGAAAAGCCAATCAAAATAAGCTTCTGAGAAAGCTCCAAGAAGCTAAGGCTGCGCTTACAGACGCTAAAGACGAAGTTGTCGCGTTGGGGTGTTTGGACAAGCATTGTATTGCTAGGGGCAGATACTAGTAGCCTTACACGCTAAACATATTGTGGTACAAAAGCCTCCGGGCGCTTATTTAAAGGATCCTTTTATATGGAATAGGATGACAACACCAATTACTGATGGAAAAATGCTCGTCAACATTCTGTACCAAGGTGCAGTTGTTTCCGGCTTTTAAAAGGTTATTTCAAGCCTGCTAAGATGGCTCTGGGTGGTGGGGCGCCACGTCTTAATTTCACCACACGCATCCTGGCTATGGCTGTTGGCGATGTATCACTAGCCATGGCAACAAAGGATGTGTTAATTAAACAAGGAATTTTATGAGTTGATATACTGAAGTAATGACAACAATTGCTTTACTTGTTGGGGGTGCTCTTGTTAACGCCCTTGCATTCTCTGGGAGCAACTTTTTATTCACTAAATTACGAAGCAGCCAAGTGGATGCGGAATGTAAGCGTCATGATATGGCAATCGAGCAGCTTCAATCTGCTCAGGCAGCATGGGCCAGGAAGCAAACTGAGCATTTAAATTTTTACAATGAGCAACTGCGCCGCCAGGGACATGCCGAGCATACTTTAAGGGATGTGGACGAGGCTATGCGCGAGTACTACATGATTACGGGTAAGCCCTAGCTTTCAGACTTCTACCAGCCTTCAGTTGGTCAAAAAGGGTGTGATGTGGCGTTCATTATACTGGGTATGGCTGCGACTGGACTGGTTGCCTACAGGCTTACTAAGTAGGTCATTTGGAGACACGGACGTTTACTTTGTATGGATCGTCACATGCAAAAGATCTACTATAGTTCTATGGGCTACTGGAAAGGCATTACAGCTGTCAAGAAGCTACAACAAAAGCGAGGGTTTCTGAGGAAGATGCCAGGGGTGGATAACAAAGCAAGCTGTATGGCAAATCTACCTGCCAGTGCCATAACACATTCCCAGGCAAAAAAGTGTCTGGGGCTAATGAGGTGCACCAAGACGATTTCTTATTTCTTCCTCATGAAGCGCCGGACTAACAAATATGCCCTAACGGTGGTGGATGTGGCCACGCGCTGCAAAGCGGCTGAGCCATTGACAACAAAAGAGGCTAAAGAGGTCGCAGGTGCGCTCAAAAGGATACACAAACGAGGACTGCTACATAGGGCTAAACTGCTACAGGTTGACCCCGGACAGGAGTTTATGGGAGTAGTGAATCAGCTGCTAGCAAAACATGGAGTCTCGGTCAAACTTTGCCGTCCCAATATCCATCTAGACAAGGCTATAGTGGAGTGCTTTAACCAAACACTTGCTGAGCGGCTCTTTGGACACCAGTATGCCGTAGAGTTAAGGGATACTGGAAACCAATTGACTTAGTGGGTTTTATAGACTGAAGGCCGTAGTCTCTGCGATAAATAATGAGGTGACCCGCTTGACCGGAAAAAATCTAAAGATGCCATAATGGCAAAACGAATTGCGCAAAAGCCCTCTGCAGTTGTACCAATGCTAATATCCAAGAGCAGTTGGATAAGTGGACTAATCAAGGAGGTTCCGGTTGGGAATTTGAGTCAGTCACAACTCTGTGGATTGATACTGCCAAGAACCAGCCATTGAAAGGTGGCACCTACCTGAAACTGCCAAGAATGGTGGCGGCAAAGAAGCCCATCATCAACGTAAAGAACTGGGACGACTTCAGCCTTCTATGGTGAGATATCCATCACCTATCTCCCAGAAGGTAAAGAAGCATGCTAACCTAGCCGTGAACATCTTTGGCTGGGATGGGTAGGCCACCATCGTTCACTGCATCAGTAAACAGCCTGGTACATGCATAACCCTCATGTTAATTGAGTAGGATGAAAAGTTTCATTACACTCTGATCAAGATCTGTACTGCTTGCAAAAAGCGCGCAAGTTCTTCTGCAGCCGATGCCTCCATGGCTATACCACAGAGATACTGTTTGCTGAGCACAAACCCGAGTGGAATAGGGCAAACTGCTGTTAGGGTAGACATAGAAAAAAAACATCTTATCCTTCCAGAACTGGCAGAAGCAGCTCCTCACTCCATTCTGTATCTATGCCAATTTTGAGGCACTGACTGTTAAGCTTCCTGGCCTTGTGTTTGATGCTCCAAAGAGCAACACACAGAGATCACAGGAGCATGAGCCATGTGGTTTCGGCTATGTGGTTGTCCGATGTGATGGTTAGATCAAACCTCCCGTTGTTTACAGAGAAAGCAATGCTGTGGAGAAGTTCTAACAGGCTCTGCAGCTGGAGGAGCAAAAGATCTAAGCAGTTCTGTCCAAGCCTGCTCCTATGCGGATGACTCTGAGGGACAAAAGGACGCCCAAGGCTGCAACCCACTGTCATGTGTGACAAACAAAACTGAGCCATGACTCTGTCCGTGATCACTGCCATATAACTGGCTATAGCAAGCTCTCTGAGCAAGGTATATCTACCACAGACTACAAAAATGCCCAGAATGTCTGGAACGTATTCGAGTGTGAAAACATCGGGGAGTACCATGACCTGTACCTGCACACAGATGTGCTGCTCGTAGCCGATGTCTTTGAGATATTCCACAAAACGTGTCTCAAGCAGTACGGGCTGGATCCGGCCCAGTACTATTCCAGACTCGGTTTGTCGTGGGATGCGCTTCTTAAGAGCACAGGGGTGGAACTCGAGCTTTCCCCCGATTATGACAAGCACCTCTTCATTGAGAAGGGACTGCGTGGTGGGATAAGCATGGTGTCGCGCCACCACGCTAAAGAAAATAACTTGTACATGGAGGGCTTCGAGCAGGCCCAACCAACGAGCTATATCCAGTACCTTGACGCCAACAACCACTATGGGTGGGCAATGAATCAGCCTGTACCTACTTCAGGTATTGAGTGGGTGGATCAGCCGATCTACAGATACATGACCTTCCAGACAATGCAGAAACCGGATATATACTCGAAGTTGATCTGGAATACCCTGCAGAGCTACATGATGATCACAATGATTACCCGCTAGCGCCAGAGCGAATGTCTGTGCAGAGTGAATGGTTGTCGGATTACCAAAAAGATCTTCTAGGTGCATGGGGAGCACCGGAAATAGAGTTGAAAAGCTAGTCCCGAATCTACGCATAAAGAAAAGTATGTGGTCCACTAAAAGAACCTAGAGCTTTACCTATCCCTGGGAATGAGGCTTACCAAAATACACTGTGCGCTTGTATTCAATCAGAGTCCCTGGATTGAGCATAACATTCGCATGAATACTGAGCTGCTTAAGGCTACTACCTGTATAAACTCAAGAACAACTCTGTGTTTGGAAAAACCATGGAGAATCTCAGAAGGCGGGTTGACGTTAAGATTGTTTGCTCGGCGGAAGAGGAAAAAATATGCAGGCTTGTTGCCAGTCCTGCCTATGCCCGCCATAAAGTGTTTGATAATGACCTGGCCGCTCTACATATGCACAAGACCCTTTTAGTGTCATATCGTCCAGTATATGTAGGTATGTGCATACTAGACCTCTCCAAGCACCTAATGTATGACTTTTATTATAACTTAATGAGGGTGAATTTAAAAGGGCAAGGGGAGTTAAGAAAGTTGTGGTTACAAAAATTTTTAGCCACACACAGTACATGGAGTCTCTGTTCACACAAAAAGCAATTCAGGCATGGAATGAACATGGTGCGTAGTGACAGCCATAAAATATATGGGCTACACGTTAATAAAGTGTCCCTATCCCCCTTTGACTCAAAGCATTGGATAGCTGGTAACAGTGTAAACACCCTGGCCTATGGTCACGCAAGTTTACCTCGGACCCGTTTGCGTCTCTGACTAGTCCCCACTCAAGCAACTACAGGCAGCAACGTTTCCTATTAACAAAGGATGCGCATAGAATAATAAGCAAGAAAATTAAGTATAATACATACATAACTTACTCAAAACCTTGTGCCTTTGTAACTATTAATGCAATGGAGCAGTGATCCCTTTTATAATCATTCGGTATATGTATGCATGAAATCGTTTGATCTCAGTAGAGATTTTCAGATATGTTTGATCTTGACAAAACTGACACACATCGTATAACACGGGCTGATGTCAAGCGTCGCCCTTAAGGTACGCGTAATAGAGGTTTAGTGCATACTAACTTTAAATGCTTTTCTTCGACGGTAGTTGTGGTAAACGATCATGAAATAAAACTGATAAACGGAATTCTTCAGTTAAGGGTGATCATTAAATAGGGGGTGACTCGAATACACTGGAATGTGGTGCGAGGGGAGATAATACAACGTGGGATAGATATATGCTGCAAGACATTCTGCTTTCAAAACAATGACGACGAACATATGACATACACCTCACATTCCATGCATGGCAACATTAATTAGGTGCACACTAAGTTATCAGTCCTAGCTGGAAGATTTGCTAACAGTGCATAATTAACGAAATTATCTCATTTATCATCTCGTCAGCTGTGTCGACTCCCTAGGATATACTCTGAAATCATACTCTCTGTAAGATATGATAATGAATATACATTTATTCACTGATGAGTCATTTTGAATAAAACAATCGTGAGCTTATAGCGCCATTAAGTCAATGCATCAACTGAATTTGCTTATTAGCTGCCATAACAATCGGATCATTATCCATGGAGATATTCAGGGTATAACAATTTCGCGAGTTCGATGACTGTGACCTTTGTTCTAAAGTAAAGGTAAACAAAACCTCTTGGTTCAGCGCATAAATATATCTTCCATTTAAAACAAATTGCGACCTTGTTAACGAGACCAAACTTAACAAACATTTAATCAGAAGCTGACCAATGTTAATCGCAAGAAGCCCATATAAAAATTTGGCGAACTGTACAAGGAAGATAACAAAAATCAAAATCGGTCTATAATTGACCAAGATAATATGTATTTTAGATTATTGGCAACCACAATTCAACCAATATTAATCACCATCGCAAGTATATTGATGATTTGAAAAGCAATCAAATGTATTAGAAAAATCGTGCTGTCTGGGGCAGCAGACAGTTGGACAGACAGACAAGGGGAACTACAGACACACAGACGAGGTAGCAGACGGTCAGAGAGACAGACAGGATGAAGGACAGACAAACATAAGAGGCAGCAGACAGACAATCGGGGGAGAGGACAGATATACAGACGCGGCTGCGGACAGACGAAGCATTATGCAGACTGCTGTATTACTCAGCTCGCAAGTTAAAACCGACACTGAATTCCAATGTACTTACCAATAACATAATCGTATTTGCTGTCGAGCTGTGTGACAACCTGACCCAAGTCCTCCTGTTTCCTTGCCAGCAAGTATGCAGCTAAAACTGACCCTGCGATAAGGGCTACAAGACGGAGCCCCATACTGATGTCTGTCACTGTGACCACCAACACCAACGATAACAGCCGAGCTTTAACTAGCTGTTTCACTGCAAGGAGGCACTCTCAATATTGTGAAGCTCATTCAAATTCATGAATCGTTGTGATGTATTTGTGGGTGTTAAACGGTGCTTTAAGAGAAATGAGGCCAAAAGAGGGACGGGTCAACACCTAACGAAGCCCAGACGGCATACGGAGCGGCCGCTATAAGATAACATAACATAACATAACATAACATAGAAAGCATTCACTGAATACATGCTCTTGCGTATGATTTCACTGAATCTATGTTCTTGTGTATGATTTCACTGAATCCATGCTCTTATGTATTGTTTAACTGAATCCATGTTCTTGCGTATGATTTCACTGAATCTATGCTCTTGCGTATGATTTCACTGAATCTGTGTACTTTTGTATGATTTCATTTATCCATCATCTTGCGTATGATTTCACTAAATCTATGTCTTGCGTATTATTTCCCTTATCCTTGCTCTTGTGTATGATTTCACAGAATCCATGCTCTTGCGTATGATTTCACTGTTTTTTTGTATGATTTCACTTATCCATGCTCTTGTGTATGATTTCACTTCTTCATGCTCTTCTGTATTATTTCATGTAATACTTGATCTTGTGTATGATTTCACTGAATCTGTGCTATTGTGTGAATCCAGGCTCTTGCATATGATTGCACTGAATCTATGCTCCTGTGTATGATTTCTCTGAATCCATGCTTTTGTGCATGATTTCACTGGATCTATGCTCTTATGTATTATTTCGCTGAATCTATGCTCTTGTGTATGATTTCACTTAATTTGTGTTCTTGTGTGTGATTTTACTGAATCCATGCCCTGCAGCAGATTATTTCACTGGATCAATGCTTTGTAGCGGATGAATTTGTTAAATTCTTGCCCTATATTAGATTGTTTTACTGACTCAATGCTCGATAGCCGACTAACTGACGCTGTTAGTAAACCAACCCATTTTCTATAGCAGAATATTAAACTGAACCCATGCTTTGTCACGGACGATTTTATTCAGTCAAGCTATGAACATGATATATTTTTAATTTTATAGTGCAGTCTCCAAGCAAAAGCTCACATATGAATAATGTCGCTAAATTATAGCAGCTGATTCCAGCGAACCGTGCGGTCTACGTAGCTGTACTGCAGGCTAGGAGTATCATTCATATTCCACATCGATGGAAATAACCAGATCATGAATCATGTACTATATTTGCATTGTTAACTGATTACAACGACAACGATTTAAGCTAGATCCCTGGAACAGTATTTGAATACGTCATCGAAACAGCGAATGCGTTCCAAAATCAATTCGCTTTCTGGTTCATTTTTATGATATCAACGGCTTTCTCGTCAATCATAATGGTCGGGGCATTGGTGTTAGCGGAGGCCTTGTATTCCATGTACTCTGAAGACATAACTCAGAATAGGATCGTTGTATGGTAAGTCTCTTTGCCAACTAAGTACATATGTCTTTAACACCATATTATTTCATAAGACTTTTCGATATGACACAATAAAGCCGTAGTGTATTGCATGTAGCCATTTAGGAGTTGTAGTTAACTCCATCTAAAGCATTGACAGGGCTATATATATAGTGTGGTGAATGGAGACTGACACAATAAAGACAGTCCATCACAATTTCCTGTGGTGAACGGAGAATGACACAATAGAGAGTGTCATAATAAATTACTCAGTGTAGACAGGCACATATCATCCACACTAGATTAGATACATGAACTGCGCCATGTAGCAGGAATGTGCATTGAACAGCCCAAAGCACATTCCAACAAACTCCAACATCAGCAACATACCGCTGTCTTACATTTGGTGATTTGACGTTCACCTGCTTACCCAGACTATGAACAAAATCGAAGGTGCGATTACCTGCATCCCAAATAATATTGAACAGTACAGCATTGTTACGACTGATTGAGATGGAACAGGAAGGAAATGGACCCAGATTGACCAAACCTGAGGTTACCATTACTTCCACTTTACTCACACTTATCGCTGTTTAGTAGAATGATAATGACAAGCTGGTGAGTGTATCTTTGTATTTCTCCTAAAATTTTTTAAGTATTTTTATCATGTTTTGTTGAAACTGAAAAACCCCAATATAATTGACTTGCAAACCTTATGGAAACCAGGTCAATCTCAAACGAGACTGCGTTGTCTGGTTGTCAGTTGGAGCAAGTCTCAAGTAGACAGCCAGTAGAAGTGATGAAGGATAAGAGCGTTTTCGGTATGGATACAAATGGGGTCTTTAAGGTGGGTGGGAGCAAGGTGTTCAATGTAAGACCTGTGACAAACACATGACTTGGGTCTTGAGGCCATGCAAAATTAAGTAGCGGATAATTGAAGTATGTACACATCATTTTATCGGATATTCACCACAACTAAATTGTATCACTCGGGCGTTCAATAATCGGCAAAATACTGGGCCATGTCATCAATCTCCAGTGATGGTGTTGTGGTGACAATGAAGTTTACATTAGTGTGATTGAGCGATATCTTATCGATATTCCATAACACAATTGTTCATAACCTGTAAATCAATATCCCAATGACTGACCACTGCCGTCAAAAACAAAACAGAATGTGACACATTTCAAAGGCAAGCAAAATAATTGTCAGACAGATACCGGTTAAGGCAAGCCACTGATACTTTATACACACGATATGACTGGCCAATGATATCTTAAAAAGGTTACATATCAATATATATATATATATATATATATATATATATATATATATATATATATATATATATATATATATATATATATAGATATATATATTTATATATATCTATATATATGCGTTTGTACTTATATATATATATATATATATATAGATATAGATATATATATATATATATATACATATATATATATATATATATATATCTCTCTCTATAAGTATATATATGTCTATATATATATATATATATACAATATATATATAAATATATATATATATATATATATTTTTACACACCCCACATATATATATATATATATATATATATATATCTATATATATATATATATATATATATATATATATATATATATATATATATATATTTACATATATCTTTATAAGGCATGCTAGCTTCCTGGCGCTATCAGGAACAGACTTCCAAGATGACGACCTCATACCCCCTTTAGGTTCTTCTACTGTTGAGTCTGTCATTTATATTTTACATTATGATGAGTTGACCGAAATAATACCACTGTTCACAGTACTTACAAAGTCAAAGGTTGCAAGGTCCAGGATATCGGGCACGGTGACGGAAAACTACTTCTATTGTCAAACTGTTAAGCACCTTGCTGTTTCACAGCAAGGATATCTCTATTTGGTGATGATCATTCAGATTCATGAGTCGTTGTTATGTCTTTGTGGGTGTTAAACACAGCTGATATAAGCGTAAGGAGGCTAACAGAGAAACGGGCCGACCCCCAACGAAGTCTAGAGAGGCCGTAAAGGACCAACGTAGCAATCGGCAATCTAACTAAGCAGTCATCAGCAGCCAAATGACTTATATATGCCAAAACACAGCACGGCCATATATCTCTTACTGATTTCATTAAGCTATCCTGGGATCAGTATAATAAATAACTCACACTGATCAGATCAAACAATCTCGGGTCAGCACGTTTAATATTTCTTACTGATGTGATTGAGCTATCCCTGGATCCAAACGTTGAATATCTCTCACAGGTTAGATTAAGCTAAACCGGATCAGTACTGTAAATATTTCCCACTGAAGTGATTGAGCTGCCCTGGGATCAGAATGGTAAATATCTCTCACTGATCAGTAAGGTGGGTATTTCTAACTGATTTGATCAAGCTATCCCGGTTCAGTACGGTAAATATCTCTCACTGATCGTATAAAGCTATACAGAGATCAATATGGTTGGTATCACTGATTCAACTGAGCTATCCTGGGATAAGCAAATGTAGCTGTCAAGCTCTGATTGATCATTGTGTGTGATGCAAGTGAAATTTCCATAATATGAATATTATAGGATCGAGACATTCTGTGAAAAAGCGAGGGAAAATAAAATGGTTTTCTATCACATCGCCGATGTGTTCATCCAGCGTACACTGGTGTTTTATTGACCAATGGCAGGCATCCGTCATGTCCCACATTGACCATTCATATAGCCCACCCTGGACAAGATTTGTACCACACGATGATGAATCGGTCATCGTCCGCTGTTACTAGATAAGCAATAACAGATACGACCAACTGATCACATCTATGTAGAGCGACCACAGACCCGCATTATGACACATGAAATCACTGTCCTCGTCTGTTATCGTCACCAGTCATCCTCGCCCCCTCGACGTTATCTAGGCTGTTGCGACGATGGTGAACTTATCTGACGAGACTTTTCCATTGTCTTTATAACACTCTGTATCACAAAAACAGTTGGAATGGTCCGATATATGAATTTTACTGAAGCTATGCGCTGCAGCTTGGGAAATCAGTGACACATTGATTTCACTGAATCTATGCTCTTTTGTATGCTTTCACTGAATCGATATTCGTGTATGATTTCACTGAATCTATGCTCTTGTGTATGATCTCACTTAATCTAGGACCGTGTGTATTATTTCAATGCATCCGTACTCTTGTGTTTGATTTTACTATATCTATGCTCTTGTGTATGATGTCATTGAATCCACGCTCGTGTGTATGATTTCACTGAATCAAGGCCCTTGTGTATGATTCCACTGAATCTATGCCCTTGTGTATAATTTCACTGAATCTGTTCTCTAGTGTATGATTTCACTGCATATGTGCTCTTGTGTATGATTTTACTGAGCCGATGCTCCTGTGTGTGAATTAACTGAATCCCGGTTGTTGTGTATTATTTCACTGGGATGTTGTGTGTGCTTTTGCTGAATCCATGCTCTGCAGCAGATTTTTTTTATTATTATTTTTTTGCCCTATAGCAGATCATAATGGTCGGGGCATTCGTGTTAGCGGCAGTCACATGGGTCATAATGGAAGCGTCCACAACGCAGAGGCTTTTTACTCCATGTACTCTGAAGACATAACGTAGAATAGAATCATTGTATGGCAAGTCTCTTTGTTAACTAAGAACATAAATTTTTCGGCTCCATATTTTCTCATCAGACTATTGGATATGGCACAATGAAGCCGTGGTGTATTGCATTTAAATTGACCTTTGTTCTGGCTCAAATGAAATTCAGCTGCTCATGGCTTATACAGTCACACGAAAAAGAATTCATCGGTCGCTGCAACATGATGAGCAAAATTTGCCCTCTGGTTGCACTTTAAACACGTAACATAACAGTCATGGCAGGCACTGCCTAATAACAGCTAGCGAAATGACAAATAAGGCACAAATAGCAATGCAATGGTAGTACCTTTCGCAACAAATCGTACAAAAGCTATTTCATGGTGAAATGCTTATCGATTTGTTCGGAAGTAAACTGGCTGTTCGTGGTTGAAATGTCTGGCAACTGTAATGCCATTCGTTGGATTAGAGTAAACCAATATCAATAATGTCCCTGCAGTCATGTTCTGCCACATATGAAAGCTGGTAAATAGTGGTTTGCGTAAGAAACTAGGAACAGAAGATACAAAATATGAAAGGCACCAGCGGCAAAATGAATTCGCGTCATAGTTCTGTCCACCTTAAGGATGTAATGAACCAAATATTTGTTTTGTGTATACATTGGTAGATTTTGAAAATCCAGTAAAGATCCTGCAACAAGTTACTGATCTCTGCGTTAAGAACTTCCCACTACATAAAGAACAGACTAAATGCCATCACCAGTTACGCAGCTTATATACTAACACGATACATAATGGTTCCTCCATGAATTTGGTTGTGTTGAGTGAGATATCCTGAATGAATTATCACAAACTCTCTATTATTCTGTATTGTTTAAAAGTCTTTATTGTTGGTCGAGAGTTTTCACGGTTATTAACATCCAGGCGATTCATCGAGCATAGTTCCGGTAGGCTGATTGAGTACGTAATTTGAGCATCTTGCAGCTAAGAAATGGATTTAACAATGATATCATAGATGGGCTCAAATGTACACCACATTTACATCGTGATCATGTTATCGAGAGGATAAATTGAAACAAGCTGGTGTTCAGGCGAAGCAATATACCAGTCACATTGAAAGCCTTTTTGCAATAGCATGGTTATAAATTATTATACAAATTAAATCAAATAACTGAGTTTGCAATAACTAATGAACAGAAAAGTATAATCATGTTGCTGAATTCAACCAAAGTTACGAATTACACACACCAGCGCAATAAGGTCATGCAATGATTTGTTGAGTGAAAACACTATATGAAATCGTGTCATAGCATTCAGCGAAAAGAGTTGGTGCCGTGATAGTTTTAAGGATGAAATCCCGTCCAGCTGTAATGGCTGAATTTGGCAAGAATGGCAAAGGCATTAGAGGCTCATTAATGTCTATTTCGATCGCTGACTCTTTTGGATGAGGTCAATAGCTTTGTCTTATCATAATTGTGGCAGCGTTGGTGTAAGCAGCTGGCGCTGTGGCATTACAGACGCATCAGCAACGCGGAGACCTTTTATGCCTCACACTCTGTCAGCATAAATGTACAAACAGTATTAGTGAATGGAGGTCTTCTTATTCGTGGAAAACAAATAAATAGTGTCGTAGTTTAACATGCCCCCATTGACTTGCCATCACACATGCGCTATGATGCAACATCAAACCAGTATCACACAGTACCTGAGCTGAAGGTCGACGATGGCTGTAGCATCATTAGTAGCACCCCTCTTGCATGTGCCACTATAGTGGAAACTAGTTTTGATATCATGGCGAATAATACACTCCCAAAACTCGTCACTGTCATAAGGGTTGTCGTCAAAGTAAATGTTCTCCTGGCGTGCTCGTGTAGCTCTAAACCACTGTCTTTGCCATGGGTAGTTACGATTCTTTGGGCAATGCGTAAACCTATACAGATGATATGCAATGAAATATATACTTATCAAATATAGATATAACGATACAGAATAGGTGCAATTATATATATAGTTTCCTCCAACACCTATCGATTATCACAATTTACTTACATGCCTCCATTGACTTTAATTGCGCCTCGTTTGCTCACATATCAATGGAATAAGCGTTCCGGCCATAGCAGTGTAGACTTTCCTGTCTTTATATAACCACCTCCATTCTCACCAAAACGTCCGTATAATTTAAATGTCATCGATAAATTGGAAGCGATTACATTAAAAGCCACAGATTTAAAAACAGAAAGCAAATTGTTCAAACCGGAGAGAATAACCTTGATAGGTCTGTCTGACACCTTGCTATTTCCCAGGCGCACAGTTCCTTGGCTTAATTGATGATTGAGGACCGTAAATACTAAAGGATTGTTCGAATGTCGATGGTAAAGGGTTGTTAAAAGAACATACATTACTAAGATGCATTTTTATACATGCCAGCAATTGCTGAGCTGTAATTGAAGATTGACTATAATATGTTGTTAAGAAATGTACCATCCCCCCAAAAGACTGAAAAACACAATGGCTCTCTTCAACTGTTACCTCTGGGCGCGAGGAGAATGTGTATTTAAAGTACTGTCTAGTTTCATCATCAAGGCCTAGTAGGGATGAGATCTAGTTTAGCTGAAGGTGAGGGATGTTTGTGTCTTTATGCCCTGCAGGAGAATGTAGAATAGCCAGAGCATCAAACCCAGTTGTTGACTAATATCCTGAGAATATATAAGCACTATATTGATTTTCATCATCATTTTCATACATAGGTTTTACATGTGTGTCGTCTCTGTTGTTCGTTGTTTAACAATTCCTTCAAGGAATTAAATTTGTGCATATTCTTTTAAAGAAGGTGCCAAACAGAACATATTGCAAAGCGGATAATAAACTAGAAGCCTTGTCAACCCTAATTGACACGGCTTTGTCGATGGTGAATTCCTGGTTCACCATGATATGATCTTGAAAATTGTTTGCAACAGGTAGATCGTGAATGAGAGGCATCTGTGGAAAAGTTCATTTGAACCATCACTCTCCATTTCCTTCGTCCTGAGACAGTGAAGCGAATATTTGCTATTTTGAGAGACAATAGGAATGCAACATAATATATTATTCCATTCAACAACAAAACGTCTCAGCTTAACATCGACCAGATGCTGTTAAGGACCTACTCCGGACAAGACAACATGAGTGTCCTCGTTGAGTCTATGGCACCCGCTAATAGGATTACCTCACGTGATGCAGACACCCTGCGAACCTCGCCCTTTCGAGCTGAACTCTACTCCCAATGCTCGCTTGTTTCCAAGTATAACCTACTCAACATATCTATACATTTACCCTAAATATTACTGGTACATCACTTGTTTTTCTAGCATTTTAAGTTGTACAAACAATTGACTTGCAACCTTATGGACGTAGGCGAGTACAGCCACGTGCAGTTTATCTCGACTTGTGGGCGGATTTAAATAAGCTCGAGCTGTGCTGCATCGTTTACCCTGGTCGATTGTATGATGGTTCGTGTTTTTGGCCTTCGTAGTTTATAGCATCGTATCCCATTTCCGCTCCAGCTTTGACATAAGCGACAGCTTATGGGATTGTTCCTTTCTGCTCCACTACAAGTCGTATCCATGGAATTCTTTCACAATGAGACCGCTAAAAACTGATATAATTTATGAAAAACAGAAAAGCTGGTAAGGACTGGAAACGAAAATTGCCTTAAAATATTCAAATTTGTTTATCAAACTACTACAGATGATATGTGCTTTCTGTGCTTTTTTTAAGTATGGCAACCCCTCACAACCCTTGACTGACCAATGATCAAAGTCCTCTTGGCTTCCCCGAACGTAGACCATAAAGTTAACGATGCTGCTGCAACTGAGTACTTTACCATGAGGTAGTTGACATTGCTGTAATCAATGCAATAGCCTGCCACTGTGTTTAGCTGTAGATGGAAGGTTCAGAGTTTTCGTTGGGTAAAAATAAAACACGTGTATCTATTTTTGTAACTGTGAAATTAAATGTTGGTGCTTACATTATTGATGGAACCCCAGCATGCATGCTTCTGTGGCACTGTCTGATCAGTCCACGTTACTGTATGATTACTCCAAAGAGGCAACGCTCCTCCAGGAACTTCCATCAATGGGTTTGTCGTCTCAACATCGCCCGCCTCTAATATCAACACCTTGATGTTGGAATCTAGTCAACCTTGCAGCCAGAACACTTCCAGCTGACCCAGCCCCGACTGTAAGCAACTATTTATTGCGGTTTAGCGATCCTGAGCCTGAACTAGTCAATGTCATCTCAAAAACATATATCGAAATCTTGGAAATTACATTTGTGTGTCAACTCATCGTATACAGGCACAAACAGAATGTTGTTTGAAATGAAATATTCTTGATTCCAGCGCATTGCAATCTTTCATAAGCGTGCACATATTTAGGGAGCATGGACAAGGCTTTACAATGTGCTCGGTTCAGCGGCTTTAATATACCTCTATATAACACAAATGTTTTAATCGTACATTTGAATTGATGTAAGGTCATTATCCACGCATGAACCAAATATTGGCTGTATTTTCGATATTTTGTTAGATGTATCATGTGTACTATGTACGAAATATCTGGCTAATTTACCAACACAAAGATTATTCGTTGATGTTGTCACTTGGTCTCAGTTTAAAACATGTTACGAACTTACCGATAATATAGTCATACACGCTGTCAAGCTGTAAGGCGACTTGATCTGTTTCAGTATGATATCTGCCGAGATAGTACGCTACTACTATTGATACGACCACTTATCCTATAAGACGTGTAGCTATCTTGGTGTCCATGTTGCAAATGAAAGCTCCGACATCTCGATCTTTTCAGCGTGTCCGTCACTGACTTCCAGGGTACAGGCAAAATTTGTTTAACTATGTAATTGACTTGCAAACCTTATGGAAACCTGATCAATCCCAAACTAGACTGCGTTTTGTGGTTGTCAGGTGGAGCAAGTCTCATGTAGACAGCCAGTAGCAGCAATAAAGGCTAATTGCGTACTCGGTACTGATACAAACGGGGTCTGTAAGGTGGATGGGGGCGGGGTGTTTAGTGTAAGAACCGTGACAAACACATGACTTTTGTTTCGAGGTCATGCCAAATTGAATAGCGGATAATTGAAGTATGTACACATCATTTTTGCTAACGTAATGATACAAATGAAAATACGTGATTTCAGAACCATAGTCTATCGCATGCTGTAAACCATGACATTACGATACCCCAGTCGATCACTATTCGACAATTTCCCCCCAACCTCCAAAGGAAACCGAAAGGAAGGCCGGTGCATACACACGCTTTATCTGGCTTAAGGAAGTCCAAGAACCCCGCTGCACAGAGCTGGGGCAAACATTAAATGGCATAACAACATTAAGAACACTAGCAGGGTGAACAAGCAATATCGAAACAGATTACGTATGAATATGCAAAAGCGAGGAAGATAAATGGAAGATGGCCTGGTAGGCCGCCAAGAAAGACTGGCCAAGGATGGAGAAGATAGGAGAAGAAGAAAGAGGAAGGGCGAGGGGAAGAGCAAAATGATAGGCGTTAATACGTAACAAATGTTTTAGAGAGAATGAGGCGATAAGTATTGTCTAAATCAGTATTGAGGCAACAAAGCATGACCCATAGCTTGAGTGACTGACAGGTGCTGCTGATGAGTGAACGAGAGATAGCGCTGGTAGCAGTCGGAGCGCCAGCTACCGTGGCGTTGAAGCAGGTCGGCGAGAACGTCTGCGCGATTGGCCAGAGAGCAGCCGCCTCAACGGAGACTATGCCCCGAATAAAGGGTCGAATCCAACCTGATTTGCTGGAGAGCCATTTTAGGCGGGAGCCAAAGGTGCCATGGGTGGGTGTGATGAGGGGGCCGTGCGCGTCGAGGTAAGTGAAAGGAAGGAGAAGATGCGGGACCAGGAACCAGGCGAAGCATATGGTCGTATGCGCGCACAGCATTTAGGGTGGCATGTATGAAAGCTATGATAATTGTATGACGAAGAGTCTCTTTGTGCTGTAAATGGAGTTCGAGTCCGGCGTGAGTGCGGAAAATGTTTCCATGCGACAAACGTCGACCACATCCACAGTCATCGCCGCTCCATCTCACAGTCATCGCTCCTCTGTCACTCTATTTCACAGTCATCGCTCGTCTGTCCCTCAATCTCACAGCCATCGCTCACCTGTCACTCCATCTCACTGTCGTCATCGCACATCTGTCAATGCATCTCACGGTCATCACTCCACTGTCAATGCATCTCACAGTCAGCGCTCAACTGTCAATCCATCTCACAGTCGTCATCGTTCCTCTGTCACTCAATCTCACTGTCATCGCTCCTCTGTCACTCAATCTCACAGTCGTCATCGCACATCTGTAACTCCATCTCACAGTCATCGCTCCTCTGTCACTCCATTTCACATTCGTCATCGCTCATCTGTCTATCTCACAGTCGACATTCTTCATCTCTCAATGCATCTCAGAGACATCGCTTCTCTGTCACTCCATCTCACAGGCCTCATCGCTCCTCTGTCAATGCATTTCACAGTCTTCATCGCTCAGCTGTTAATGCATCTCACAGTCATCGATCCTCTCTCACTCCATCTTACAGTCGTCAACGCACATCTGTCACTCCATCTCACAGTCATCGTTCCTCTGTCACTCCAGCTCACAGTCGTCATCGCACATCTACCACTCCATTGTACAGTCATCGCTCCTCTGTCACTCCAGCTCACAGTCGTCATCGCACATCTACCACTCCATTTTACAGACATCGCTTCTCTGTCACTCCATCTCACAGGCCTCATCGCTCCTCTGTCAATTCATCTCACAGTCGTCATCGCTCATCTGTCAATGCATCTCACAGTCATCGCTCCTCTGTCACTCCATTTCACAGTCGTCATGGCTTATCTGTCACCTCATCTCACAGTCATGGCTCCCCTGTCACTCCATCTCACAGTCGGCATCGCTCGTCTGTCAATGCATCTCACAGTCATCACTCCTTTGTCACTCCATCTCAGAGTTGTCATCGTTCATCTGTCACCTCAGTTCACAGTCATCGCTCCTCTGTCACTCTATTTCACAGTCATCGCTCGTCTGTCCCTCCATCTCGCAGTCATCGCTCCTCTGTCACTCCATCTCACAGTCGTCCTCGCACATCTGTCACTCCATCTCACAGCCATCGCTAACCTGTCACTCCATCTCACAGTCGTCCTCGCACATCTGTCAATGCATCTCACGGTCATCGCTCCTCTGTTAATGCATCTCACATTCAGCGCTCAACTGTCAATCCATTTCACAGACATCATCGCTCATCTGTCACTCCATCTCACAGTCATCGCTCCTCTGTCACTCCATCTCACAGTCGTCATCGCACATCTGTCAATGCATCTCACAGTCGTCATCGCTCCTCTGTTAATGCATCTAACAGTCAACGCTCAACTGTCAATACATATCACAGTCATCATCGCTCATCTGTCACTCCATCTCACAGTCATCGCTCCTCTGTCACTCCACCTCACAGTCGTCATCGCACATCTGTCAATGCATCTCAAAGTCATCATCGCTCTTCTGTCAATGCATCTCACAGTCAGCGCTCATCTGTCAATCCATCTCACCGTCATCATCGCTCATCTGTCACTCCATCTCACAGTCATCGCTCCTCTGTCACTCCACCTCACAGTCATCATCGCACATCTGTCAATGCATCTCAAAGTCATCATCGCTCTTCTGTCAATGCATCTCACAGTCAGCGCTCATCTGTCAATCCATCTCACCGTCATCATCGCTCATTTGTCACTCCATCTCACAGTCATCGCTCCTCTGTCACTCAATCTCACCGTTGTCCTCGTTCATCTGTCGCTTCATCTCACAGTCATCGCTCCTCTGTCACTCTATTTCACAGTCATCGCTCCTCTGTCACTCCATCTCACAGCCATCGCTCACCTGTCACTCCATCTCACAGTCGTCATCGCACATCTGTCAATGCATCTCCGAGTCATCGCTTCTCTGCCAATGCATCTCACATTCAGCGCTCAACTGTCAATGCATCTCACAGTCATCTTCGCTCATTTGTCACTCCATCTCACAGTCGTCATTACTCATCCGTCACATCATCTCACAGTCGTCATCATTCATCTGTCGCTCCATCTCACAGTCATCGTTCATCTGTCACTACATCTCACAGTCCTCAGCGCTCATCTGTCACTCAGTCCCACAGTCTTGGCTCATCTCTCACTCATTCTGGCAGTCGTCGATTGAGCAATGATTGTTTTTCTTTAACTGAAGAACGTAAGTGCTCTTTTGTTAATATTTTACTCTTTATAAACTTTTTTTATTTTAATGCAGCTATTGAGAAAGGTAAAATGTCTCTTTTTTGTATTATTTACAAGTTTGTAGTCAGGAGCATAGGTATTGAACACTGCATAATCTGTGTGTGCACAGGCTTTCAGAAGCGCTGCCTGACTCAGGAATAAACTGAACAGGCAGGAGAGGAGAGAGCTGACCGATAGTGGCAAACAGCTTCCTGAAGCTGTGCAGATGAACAACACTGAGGAACTTCAACGTTTCAATGAGCAGTTGATGGACAACCAGAGAAAGAATTATTCCTTGCGATTGTTTTATTGTTGCCTGGTGAGGATGATAAAAAATGCAAGGTGACAGCGAGGTGTATATTCTCTCTGTTTTATTTCTTGTATTACGAAAATAATGTTTTTTTAACATTCTTGTCATGTGTACATACATATGGTGTTTTGGTTGTTGTTTGTTTGTGGTCATTTACTTTGCTGTTATTTTTGCATAAATAATCATTTATATATGTAAAAGAATACTCTGAACCGACAATTTAAATTAGCCAGTTAATTCACAAACATTGGTCAAATGTCAAATTTTTGTGCCAGTTTCAGAAGTGTATGGAAATTGGTTGTAGCAGTGTCCAGGATATGGTGAACAATTTGACAAGCAGGTGAGATTATCTTTCACTATGTAGATGGATATGTGGACATCCATGATTCAAACATCTTTCACAAGTGAATTTTTTGTCCGCATTGGCAATGTTTAAGACATTTTCATGGACCAATCGAATTCATACAGACATATCGCTTGCAGATTCTTAACCAATTTCCTTCAGTGCAAGCTTAACATGAAAGGGTCAAGAGGTGACAAAGCCAGCTCCGAGAAGATGACACTCTGTAAACTAATTCATGATAGGTTAACCATTTTCTTATTACATGGAAATTCATGATAGTATTTGGAATTAATGATACGCAAAAAGAAATGAGTCATTTGTACGATGTATGAAATTAAATAGCTTAAATTGTCCACATGTATACTGCCACTATAAACTTAATTGCCCCCCACCCCCTCCGCCCAAAATACCTGACCACCCAAGGGGGTGTTTTTACATGCAGGAAATTAATCGACTGCGCATGCGTATATCCCGCGTTTTGAACCACATACCCTGAGATGTTTTCAGTGTTTATCATGTGATGTTCATCTCGTCAGAGGGTCTGCCGAGCCTTATTACCTTGACAGACCGCATCGTTCTCCCCTTAGCCAGCATGTTATTTAACGTACACACAATATCTCGATCCTCATCATGTATGAATCATAATCCAAAACACTACCCACTTTATCCGCCACTGAGTATCTTCAAGCTCCATGATGGATAAATCGTTATCCGAAACACATTTTTCCATTCGTGTGGTGCTTTATGCATATACTGTGATAGACACAGTTTTATTACCATATACTGTGATAAGACATTTTGTTTGTTATGTACTGTGATAAACACAGTTTTGTTGCAATATACTGTGATAGACCGTTTCATTGTCATGTACTGGGATTAACAAAGTTTAATTGTCATATACAATGATAAACACAGTTTCATTGTAATATATTGTGATAAACACATTTTCATTGTCATATACTGTAATATACAGTTTCATTGCCATATACTGTGATAAGACAGTTTGTTATGTTCTGTGATAAACACAGTTTCGTTGTCATATACTGTGATAGACTTTTTCATTGTCATATACTGTGATAGACAGTTTCACTGTCATATACAATGTCATGTACTGCTCACAAGTATTAGACCAGAGGTTAAGTGAGTCCAAAAGTTGAGGTCTAACACGGCGGCCACTTACCACAAGTGAACGTTACCGAGCCCATGTCACCACTCAATCCCATGAATTGTCGAGCCCTGAGTTTCTGAACCGAAACATGCAGTCCTCACTGAACACGCTTTCAAGGCCATACAGGGCCTGTTGTGAATAAGATACTGACGTTATGATTCCCTATATCCTTGGCTCCGTATGGAGTCCTTATGGTCATACAAAAAGAATTCGAATCATCATCACACCTGTGAGTGTCAAAGAGAGATCTGGGGCTGACCTCCTATAATCACCATATGTATGTAATAATGCGCCTAACTTTAGCGTATATAGACATGGTGCTACAGAGACTGGTCACTCGGGAGCATCGATCTCCATCACATATACACGAGCATCTATCGAACACAGCCGTAAGGGGCTGACGCCGTTGGGGTATGTCGATTGGCATCGCCGCTTGGCTGCTATGTTTACAATACACAACCAGTGAAATTGTCATGTGAATAAACGCATTTAAGTGCCACTGCGTTTGTGTTTCTGAGACAATTCAGCAGTCCACAGTTGATAATCGAACCTGGTAGTAGCCGTCCTACAAACACTACGCCAATGGGATTATCATAAGTTTGGATATCGGTTGAACGAAACTTGCTCAAAAGCTTCACCCTCAAAAGAGATAGGTGCTACGGTCATATGATAAGTGACAATGGTGAT
This sequence comes from Urechis unicinctus, assembly GCA_034190875.2. Taxonomy (NCBI): domain Eukaryota; kingdom Metazoa; phylum Annelida; class Polychaeta; order Xenopneusta; family Urechidae; genus Urechis; species Urechis unicinctus. Next base: position 27,763,675 of record CM067352.1, on the reverse strand, counting down.
GACAGGACAGAGATCATTGTGTCCGAAAACAAAACATATAACACGACATTTAGTGCTGACTTTATCATGCTGAGAGGATCAGTTTATGTGATATTAAAGGAACGCTTGGTTGATGACTTTATTCTGCACTATTATTTCGACTTAGTACAATTTTATTTTCACTCTCGTTTGCCTCAAATACACCTAGTTATTTATAATTGTTTTTGACTCTTTTTGATGATATCGGCAGCTCTCTCTGCGATCATAATGGTGGGTGCGTTGGTATTTGCGGCAGTAATCTGTGGTATAACAGAGGCGTCGACCACACGAAGGCCTTCTAGTCCCCGTACCCTGTAGACCGGAAACAGAGAAAAACAACCTTAAACTATGTCTTAAAGCATCAGCCATCACATGGTGTATTGCTACAAGAAGACATCGCACCTGAGCTGTGGATCCACTACAGCGTTGTCGTCGTCGGGAGCTCCCATTTTACATGAACCAACGTAATGGTAGATCGTCTTAGAGTCGTGGCGAATGACACACTCCCAGAATGCATCAGTGTCGACTGCCTCATGCGAGCAGTGGAAGTGATTCGGTATAACGTGTTTTGTTCCGATCGACTTCATGGCATCGCTGGAGGCTATTTTCTGGGCTATCCTTATTCCTATGGGACAACAGAACATGCGCGTATTCAGTGTCGGTCATCCTCCAACGAGCAGGCTGATGTTCATTCATGTATCTAGACATACTGATTGAGCTTAAGGAGAGCATCAAATGACATTTTATGATTTTCTATGACTTCAATCCAAAGCTTCATTAGGCTGGCTGGCATTGCCTTCAACAAGTATTCAAGTCTGCGTTTAGCCAACTCAGTCAAACGTTTGATGAATTATGCTCTATCCCCAATCAGATAAGTGGACGAGCCCATGGCTTTTACATACTTACACACTGATGTAAATACACACTTATACACTGACGTAAATACAGTTTCATCATGGACGGATCATTAGGAAGGTGTTCTATCCAACAGAGTACCTGGCCGGAAAACCGAGGTTACTTTTAACCAGTTATAGTGGACCCCAGTCCATAGCAGCCACTTGTATATAAAAGACGTCCTCTTGCGGTTGCACCGCTGTGTACAAACACCTCACTATAGCGGCGGCTTGTGTCTCACCCCTTAGAGTGTCGGTTACACCTCTGACAAACACATTCGTTTAGCACTCGTCTATGTCTCACCCCTTCCAGTGTCGTTTTCACATCTCAACACCTCATGATAGCGGCTGCCTTTGTCGCATCTCTTTGAGGGTCGGTTTCACTGATGTTGGCAAGAAGCGGTTGCCTCTGTCTTACCCCTTCAATGTGCCTGTTTCAATTTAAGTCCGACTTGTTCGCACATTCGTATTTGCCAGCCAGCTATTCAGCATCATGATATGTACTTACCTGAGAGAATGACCGCAACGTCTTGTGGATCAGATAAAGCAAGCAGAGGTCTGTCCGACACCTTGTTACTGCGTAGACGCACGGTCCCACGGCTCAGTGGTTGATGAAGTCCAGACTCTATTAGCATCCCTTCAGTGTTATTGAACTTCCCGTAAGTGGATTCCATGCTCTGGAAACAATTCAGGTGGATAAGTTTCCTCTATAATGCTTCTCATCTATTACGCTGATGACACCAGTGGTTTAATTAAATGAGAAATTAATTAAATTATTTAAATATTAATCTCGTTAGGGGAGATGCATTAAGGAGTGTTGAATTAAACGACTATGCAGAAGAGACGGATTCAATCCCCTTGTGATAGCAATGGTTATTTTTGGGATTTATGTCACTATCAACAACTGGGTAATATCACCATGTGAGAGAGTACTATTGTCAAATGAAGACTTAATGTTGACTTAATTTACTCTTGTTAATAAGATGACCTAGTAAACGTTAGCCGTGACCCCACTCAGTCTGCCATCAAACCCGAAGAAGTCAAACAGAAGCTTTAGTTACCTCAGGACGAAGGTTCATTCCGTATTGTCTTAACTGCCTAGACTCATCGTCTACACTTATAAGCGAGGAGGTGAAGATGAGTTGTAGATGCGGTATTGTGGCGCCTTCTGGCTCGGCCGTGGAGTGTAGTATAGCCATAGCGTCACTTCCGGTGGATCCGAGATATCCTACACACACCGGACATATACTTGTGTTGTTCAGATTCAACATAACGAATCATGTTAATTGACGGGGCAATGGATCGACACAAGACCTGGTGGTTTTTGATCAAGCTTTTTTGCACAATTTATAGCTAATCAAAGTCATTACTGTGTCACATAGGAAACGACCCTACATCTAACACCAAAACACGCGGCTGCCTTACCGCTGCCCAGCAACATGTACTGCAGCTTTGTAGGTATACTCTGAATCATATCTGCAGTTACAGACATTGGTTTTCCAATGGTAAATGTCAGTGACAGATGTATGTGGTCGTGGAAGTTGTTACCGACCGGCAGGTCGTGAACAAAAGGAACCTGCAAAACAATTCCAAAGTGATAAAATCCGTCCACCTTGGATCGGGATGGCAGTCGATAAACTTACTTACCTTGACCTCGGCCAGGTGTTGTTTAGGACCTACTCCAGATAACATAAGGGTCTTGGGGGAGTCTATAGCACCTGCTGATATGATGACCTCACGTGATGCAGACACCCTACGAACCTCGCCCTTCCAGCTAAACTCCACGCCCGTGGCCCTTTGTTTTCTAAAATAACCTACGACAAGCAAACAGGAAAATGTAAGCCAAAATATTTCAGATAGTTCTTTATAAATTCATCAATTGAGTCACCAACCTTATGAACATGAGCGAGTACAGCAACGTGGAGGTTATCTCGACTCATGGCAGGACGCAGGTAGGCTTTGGCTGTGCTCCATCGCTTACCCTGCTTGATCGTGTGGTGCATCTTCGAAAATCCTTCAACACAATATAAATAATGCATACTGATGATAATACAGAGCATCAATTCCAAATTCACTGCCTAAATACTGCATCACGTCAAGCCAGGCATTTGTACTCTCATTGGTTGTCAGTTATAGGTGTTGGAGTTTAATCAATGCATAAAAACACGAGTTGATTAAATCCGACTTAGGTGTGTTCACGTTACCTTCGTGTTTCTCGCCAAGGTAATTCATTGACTCATACCCTATTTCAGCACCAGCCTTCACGAAGATATCTCCTAGCGTCGAAATTGCTCTCTGCTCGACCACTAACGGTCCATCATATCCATGATAGTCTTAGACAAAGGAAAATAAAATGAATTATTACTTCATCTTCAACAAAGAGGCTATATCGCGTATGCGGTGAGTGATGGTACGACCCACAGACAGTGTGATAGATTGTTTACCTGCCTCATCACATCCCATAGCTACTTTATCACTTCCCATAGCTACATTTTTGTATCCAACATTTACCTTATCATATCTAGCACCTGCCCGACCACATTCCATACCTACCTTATCATATCAAGTATCATACAATATCCCACACCTACATTATCACATTCGATACCTATCTAACCATATCCAGTATCTGTCTGATCTTATCCCACACCTACCCTGTCACATTCCATACCTAACTAATCATATCCAGTTTCTATATTATCTTGCCCCACAACTGCCATATCACATCACATACCTGCCCTATCATATGAACACCTTCCTTATCACTGCTCTATAAAGCCACTCTCCACAAAACACACAGCATTTTAATTTCACTATCAACACTCACAGTGCACTTTCATCACCTGGATCTATCTTGAGGCTGGGATCTGACATCTTCTGAGCTTTCTGGAAGTAAGGTAGCACCTCCTTATAGTCCCACCCCTCGCAGCCCATGGCGGACCAATTGTCATAGTCTTCCGGTCCCCCACGGATGTACGCCATAGAGTTGACGCTACTGCTGCCACCTAGTGTCTTACCATGCGTTAACTGACATTGCTGAAGTGAGGAAATCGTTCTTTGGTTATATATTTCATATAATATTTGTAAAACTGAAACAAAGCTGAATGGTAATTGGATCTAAATATTAACCCCGGCATTTCTACACATCAGAGTGCTATTACCAACGCACATTATGCACGCTGCCACCACAGGCATGTTTCTATGGCACTGTGTGGTCCGTCCATGTGACCTTTTCGTCTGACCACAGTGATATGGTGGCACCAGGTACGTCAATAGCAGGGTTTTTCGTTTCCTCATCGCCAGCCTCCAGGAGTAGCACCTTGATGTTAGTGTCTTCAGTCAGCCTTGCAGCAAGCACACTGCCAGCTGACCCGGCCCCGACTGTGAGTACAAAACGGCGTAATAAGCGCGAATTGCCATTACAGATACCAAGTAGTTTTTTCTAGGCATACTTTAAGTTAACTAACCACCAAACACATGTGGTATGGAACTATTACGGACAAACACACTGGGATTGGTGATGGTGGTGGTTGAGGGTTGTTGAGTAGAGGCTGTGGAAGGATCATGGGCAGCATAAAGGGGTACGGACAGCTGACTAGCCAGGTCAATGTCGTACAGACAGGTAGGCCACGGGGCAACAGTTAGACAGGGATATGGCAAACAAACCAATCGACTTAGTGGGTTTCTCGACTGAAGGCCGTAGTCTCTGCGATAAATAATGAGGTGACCCGCTTGACCGGAAAAAATCTAAAGATGCCATAATGGCAAAACGAGTTGCGCAAAAGCCCTCTGCAGTTGTACCAATGCTAATATCCAAGAGCGGTTGGATAAATGGACTAATCAAGGTGGTTCCAGTAGGGAATTTGAGTCAGTCACAACTCTGTGGATTGATACTGCTAAGAACCAGCCATTGAAAGGTGGCACCTACCTGAAACTGCCAAGAATGCTGGCGGCAAAGAAGGCCATCATCAACGTAAAGAACTGGGACTACTTCTGCCTTCTATGGTGAGATATCCATCACCTATCTCCCAGAAGGTAAAGAAGCATGCTAACATGCTCCTAGCCGTGAACATCTTTGGCTGGGATGGGAAGGCCACCATCGCTCACCGCATCAGTAAACAGCTTGGTACATGCATAACCCTCATGTTAATTGAGTAGGATGAAAAGTTTCATTACACTCTGATCAAGATCTGTACCGCTTGCAAAAAGCGCGCAAGTTCTTCTGCGACCGATGCCTCCATGGCTATACCACAGAGATACTGTTTGCTGAGCACAAACCCGAGTGGAATAGGGCAAACTGCTGTTAGGGCAGACATGGAAAAATCATCTTATCCTTCCAGAACTGGCAGAAGCAGCTCCTCACTCCATTCTGTATCTATGCCGATTTTGAGGCACTGACTGTTAAGCTTCCTGGCCCTGTGTTTGATGCTCCAAATAGCAGCACACAGAGATCACAGGAGCATGAGCCATGTGGTTTCGGCTATGTGGTTGTCCGATGTGATGGTTAGACCAAACCTACTGTGGTTTACAGAGAAAGCAATGCTATGGAGAAGTTCTTATAGGCTCTGCAGCTGGAGGAGCAAAAGATCTAAGCAGTTCTGTCCAAGCCTGCTCCTATGCGGATGACTCACTGTCATGTGTGACAAACAAAACTGAGCCATGACTCTGTCCGTGATCACCGCCATATAACTGGCTATAGCAAGCTCTCTGAGCAAGGTATATCTACCACAGACTATGAACATGCCCAGAATGTCTGGAACGTGTTCGGGTGTAAAAATATGGGGGAGTACCATGACCTGTACCTGCGCACAGATGTGCTGCTCTTAGCCGATATCTTTGAAATATTCCGCAAAACGTGTCTCAAGCAGTACGGGCTGGATCCGGCCCAGTACTATTCCAGACTCGGTTTGTCGTGGGATGCGCTTCTTAAGAGCACAGGGGTGGAAATCGAGCTTTTCCCCGATTATGACAAGCACCTTTTCATTGAGAAGGGACTACGCGGTGGGATAAGCATGGTGTCGCACCACCACGCTAAAGCAAATAACCTGTACATGGAGGGCTTCGAGCAGGCCCAACCAACGAGCTATATCCAGTACCTTGACGCCAAAAACCAGTATGGGTGGGCAATGAATCAGCCTTTACCTAATTCAGGTATTGAGTGGGTGGATCAGCCGATCTACAGATATAGGACCTTCCAGACAATGCAGAAACCGGATATATTACCTCAGACCCGTTTGCGTCTCTGGCTAGTCCCCACTCAAGCAACTACAGGCAGCAACGTTTCCTATTAACGAAGGATGCGCATAGTATAATAAGCAAGAAAATTAAGTATAAGACATACATAACTTACTAAAAACCAAATACTTAAGATGTGCCTTTGTAAATATTAATGCAATGGAGCAATGATCCCTTTTATAATCATTCGGTATATGTATGCATGAAATCGTTAGATCTCAGAAGGGAGATTTTCAGATATGTTTGATGTTGACAAAACTGACACACATCGTATAACACGGGCTGATGTCAAGCGTCGCCCGTAAGGTACGCGTAATAGAGGTTTAGTGCATACTAACTTTAAATGCTTTTCTTCGACGGTAGTTGTGGTTAACGATCATGAAATAAAACTGATAAACGGAATTCTTCAGTTGAGGCTGATCATTAAATAGGGGGTGACTCGAATACACTGGAATGTGGTGCGAGGGGAGATAATACAACGTGGGATAGATATATGCTGCAAGACATTCTGCTTTCAAAACAATGACGACGAACATATGACATACACCTCACATTCCATGCATGGCAACATTAATTAGGTGCACACTAAGTTATCAGTCCTAGCTGGAAGATTTGCTAACAGTGCAGAATTAACGAAATTATCTCATTTATCATCTCATCAGCTGTGTCGACTCCCTGGGATATACCCTGAAATCATACTCTCTGTAAGATATGATAATGAATATACATTTATTCACAGATGAGTCCTTTTGAATAAAACAACCGTGAGCTTATAGCGCCATTAAGTCAATGCATCAACTGAATTTGCTTATTAGCAGCCATAACAATCGGACCATTATCCATGGAGATATTCAGGGTATAACAATTCGCGAGTTCGATGACTGTGACCTTTGTTCTAAAGTAAAGGTAAACAAAACCTCTTGGTTCAGCGCATAAATATATCTTCCATTTAAAACAAATTGCGACCTGGTTAACGAGACCAAACTTAACAAACATTTAATCAGAAGCTGACCCATGTTAATCGCATGAAGCCCATATAAACATTTGGCGAACTGTACAAGGAAGATAACAAAAATCAAAATCGGCCAATAATTGACCAAGATAATATGTATTTTAGATTATTGGCAACCACAATTCAACCAATATTAATCACCATCGCAAGTATATTGATGATTTGAAAAGCAATCAAATGTATTAGAAAAATCGTGCTGTCTGGGGCAGCAGACAGTTGGACAGACAGACAAGGGGAAGTACAGACACACAGACGAGGTAGCAGACGGTCAGACAGACAGACAGGATGAAGGACAGACAAACATAAGAGGCAGCAGACAGAATCGGGGGAGAGGACAGATATACAGACGCGGCTGCGGACAGACGAAACATTATGCAGACTGCTATATTACTCAGCTCGCAAGTTAAAACCGACACTGAATTCCAATGTACTTACCAATAACATAATCGTATTTGCTGTCGAGCTGTGTGACAACCTGACCCAAGTCCTCCTGTTTCCCTGCCAGCAAGTATGCAGCTAAAACTGACCCTGCGATAAGGGCTACAAGACGGAGCCCCATACTGATGTCTGTCACTGTGACCACCAACACCAACGATAACAGCTGAGCTTTAACTAGCTGTTTCACTGCAAGGAGTCACTCTCAATATTGTGAAGCTCATTCAAATTCATGAATCGTTGTGATGTATTTGTGGGTGTTAAACGGTGCTTTAAGAGAAATGAGGCCAAAAGAGGGACGGGTCAACACCTAACGAAGCCCAGACGGCATACGGAGCGGCCGCTATAACATAACATAACATAACATAACATAACATAACATAACATAGAAAGCATTCACTGAATACATGCTCTTGCGTATGATTTCACTAAATCTATGTTCTTGTGTATGATTTCACTGAATCCATGCTCTTATGTATTGTTTAACTGAATCCATGCTCTTGCGTATGATTTCACTGAATCTATGCTCTTGTGTATGATTTCACAGAATCCATGATCTTCTGTATGATTTCACTGAATCCATACTCCTATGTATTATTTAACTTATCCATGCTCTTGTGTATGATTTCACTGAATCTATGCTCTTGTGTATGAATACACTGAATCTGTGTTCTTGTGTGTGATTTTACTGAATCCATGCCCTGCAGCAGATTATTTCACTGGATCAATGATTTGTACCAGACGACTTTAATACATTCTTACCCTATAGAAGATTGTTTTACTGATTCAATGCTCGATAGCAGACGGTTTCACTAAATACTCGCCATGAACTGACGCTGTTAGTAAACCAACCCATCTTCTATAGCAGAATATTGAACTGAACCCATACTTTGTCACTGACGATTTTATTCAGTCAAGCTTTGAACATGATATATTTTTAATTTTATAGTGCAGTCTCCAAGCAAAGGCTCACAGATGCATAATGTCGCTAAATAATAGCAGCTAATTCCAGCGACCGTGCGGTCCATGTAGCTATACTGCAGGCTAAGAGCATCATTCATATTCTGCATCGATGGAAAAGAGCCAGATCAGGAATCATGTACTATATTTGCATTCTTAATTGATTACAACGACAACGATTTAAGCTAGATCCCTGGATCAGTATTGACTGTGGTCACTTGAATACGCCATAAAAACAGCAAATGCGGTCCAAAATCAATTCGTTTTCTGATTCATTTTTATGGTATCAGCGGCTTTCTCGGCAATCATAATGGTCGTGGCATTGGAGTTAGCGGCAGTCACGTGGGGCATAATGGAAGAGTCCACAACGAGGAGGCCTTGTATTCCATGTACAATGAAGACATTACTCAGAAAAGGATCGTTGTATGGTAAGTCTCTTTGCAAACTAAGTACATATGTCTTTCAGCACCATATTATTTCATAAGACTTTTCGATATGACACAATGAAGCGATAGTGTATTGCATGTAGCCATTTAGGAGTTGTAGTTAACTCCATCTGAAGCATTGACAGGGCTCTGAAACTAGTTCACATTTTGTTTTACTAAATGTGCCAACATCATACACAGACCCATAGTGAGGGGATAATATTACAAACCACATCTGATTTGCTGCGCTGTGATGACCCACTAGTGCTCCCCACACCCAATAGATAATACAGTTACGCTTACCTCAGCTGTGGGTCGACCACGGCTGTGACGTCATCACTGCACCCCATCTTACATGTACAGGCCGGATGATAGATACCTTTTACGCCCGTTCGAATGATACATAGCCAATAAGGATCGCTGTCATATTCTTTGTCATCGCAGTAGACGTTATGATGCCACAGTGGCACAGAACCGAATGCTTTCATAGAGTCACTGGCACCACTCTCTGAGCAATTCTTATGCCTTCATGAAACAGAATTTTTTTTTCAAAAACTGAAAACAAACATTGCTGCACATGAAATAATGACGTAATATGTACATAAGTAAACATATATGTACCTGAGAGTATAACTGCTGCATCTTGCGGATGTTCCAGAAAACGTGGGTCGAGCAGTGGTCTGTCTGACGTCTTGTTACTGCGCAGGCACAGAGTTCCACGACTCAGAGGATGGAGGAGGTTAGAATAGATTGTGTAGCCTTCTGTATTGTTAAATGACCGTACTTCAGTTCACAGACTGACAACTTGGAGACTGTAAACCACTATATAGTGAGTCAATGGAACAGACACAATAGAGACAGTCAAACACAATATTCTGTGGCGAATGGAGCCTGACACAATAGAGACAGTCAAACACAATATCCTTTGGCGAATGGAGGCTGACATAATAGACACAGTCAAACACAATATCCTGTGGTTACGGAGGCTGAGACAACATAGACAGTACAACTCAATGCCCTGTGGATAATGTAGATCCACTCAGACTGAAACTATAGTGATAATCAAACACAGAATCTTGTGGTGAATGGAGAGCCATTACGACTGGCAACATGGAGACAATAAAACACTACATGTAAGTACATGTAAATGATGCAATGAGTCATTAACAGTCTTGTTTAAGATATAAATAAGGGATGCAGACGTCAGGTAGTGCAGCAATATATGATGATGTAAGGGATGATTACTCATCGAGGAACCCAGGCATCAGCAATATGGCATTACTTAACACACTCTACAAGTGTGGTCAAGTGCTGCTTTCATAAGCTCAACACTTTAGTTATGGGGTTACGATTAAACCGTGGTGATGCTTACACAGTTGGGAAGCCTTTCCGCTAAACGATGGGCCACCGGTGAAAACACAGGGCCCATAGAACACATCGCAAAGTCAGCAAAGACGCACCGCGTGCACGAGGTTCTGCCATCCGTAAACTGCATTATTTCCCCAACCATCTGGTTGCTTCATCACACACCACCAGCCAGCTCAGTAAGGGACACGTGATTCCCCATGTGAATCAACCATGAACATAACAGGAAATTGGTGAGTGTAATTTATTACTGCGCCAGAATGTGTCATTCGTTGTAATTATTTAATACGTCTGTCTTTTCTTTTCCATGAATTTCATGTTGAAATCGTAACCAAAATAATTAAATGCGCAAATGCTGCTTTGGACCATGCTTATTGGTAATGGTACCACGTTATGTGTCCTCCGATGCATACTGTGTCTAAGGCTCCATTCTATTTCTTTGCTATAAAGAAGGTACAGAAAGTCGGATCGAATAAACGGCCATGTCTGTTGTCAGAAAAGAGGCGCCTGCTGATGAGCAATCCGTATTTTAAATAAGCAAAATTATTGCTGTTTAAGTTACTTTCTCGTGTTTCGTCGTTCATTAAAATATGTCTAATGTTCACTGGTTTGAGCAAGTAGCATTCGAAAAGGTGTGTTGATGACTGTTGCGAATATCGTATAAGATAATGAGGCAAAGGAGTAAATCGAAATGATCAAATCAATGAGTGGAAAATATAATGTAAATGGCTTTGATTAGATAACATTCTTATCTGCCGTGTTCACGTCCCACCTGATGACTGTGTCCCTAAAAGCAACTTTTGACGCATCAAAATCAACAACACTGCGCCCACAAATATTTGTATAATGACCTGCACACAAAAACGAGACGAATGAGTAGAACAATAATTGTCAAGCTCGTCAACAGCTGTAGCGACGCAACCGTCTTTTTAATACAAAAACCCAAATCCTCATAATTTTCTTGCAAAATCTTTCATCGAACTATTACCTTCTACTTTTGGTAATGCTATCCAATAGGTGACCTCGGCTGATTTTACCCCCGATGTAATGTATATATCCGAGGCAAACGGTGTATGTCATTCTAACATCTATTAACTAATTAACAAAGAAACCGTGGGGTTGAAGAATGCTGATTCTGGGGCCTATGTCTTATAATGTAGAGAAAATAACAAGAGTAAGTTTCCCCTTCAAGTAATGTCATATTACGAAAGCATGTCCAATGAATACGCATTATGAAATTTATATGGCGCCAACCAAGCTTCCTCGAATTGACAATATACCTATGGGCAAACTTCTATATGCCTTTATTGGACTAATGAAGTGGGAATAAAGGCATTTTCAAACACTTGTACGTATCGAAATCTGAGTACATTCAGAACACAACGTTGATTACTTCGTTTGACTGATTTACTTATAATTTTATGTCAGTCAGTGGACATGCAAAGAATATCAACCACACAGTACGTGTAATCATATGTATAAACAAAATGTGCTTTTTTCAATGAAAGAAATGTGTTGGCCAATTTCAACGTAACACCTGTCGTTCCACTCATTATCTTCGCGTCGTTTGTGCTTATATGGACCGTATCACGTACTAATTGTCACATTTCTACGCAGCATAAAATTGCTTGGGTTGGCTGATGAGTTTGGTGATTGTTTATCAACGCAATTACAATATAACATATTGAAAAGTCACTAACGAGCGTACTACCGATATGCTTTACATTGTACTAGGCGATTGTTGTTCTGACAATAACAACGTCGAAAATGTATGAATAGGTTTGTAAATGAAGTGCATACGCTGTGACGTCACAAGCCCCATGTGAACCCTACACGCTCGGTGACGTCATCGTTACATAACTACGACCACCCACAGGTCATTGGTTTTATCATATTCTGATGCTATCACTGCTGGTAAACTATTGCAACGTTTTATGCGTATGCTCTTCTAGTATAAGTTTGGTCAACGTTGTATTCATTTAATTCAGTGAAATAATTGATTACTGAGGATTTATACAATGGCAATAAGGATGTGGGAATAGTGGTTATCTGTCATCCAAAACGCTGATGATGTTCAAAGGGAAAAAAACTATGATGTGCATTTACAAAGAAGTAGCAACATATATAACGGACATCAGGGCGCGATGACTTTGCTGCGAATATACCCAAGTGAAGCTGAAGCTGAGGATTATTTGTTAAAGAAAGCAAGAAATGAAATATAAATATAGATATGCCATTTATTAGTCTTATATCAGTTTACATCCCTCATATACGCATCGAGTCATAGAAACTACCCACTCCACACATGGAAATAGAATGAATCTTAAAAGATACAACTGCTTTGGCGGCCACAATATCTACGTTATCTTAATAATTTATTCGCCATACGCCGTCTTGCGTGTTTACAGTACGTTGATGATAAGTCCGTTCCTCTATTTTCCTGGTTGGTCATTTAGGTCCCGTGTATTAATGTTAACCGTGTGCAGTCCATATTTGATCGTCACATGGCCACCTCCACTCAGTTCTCAGCATAAGACCTCAGTGGTTAATTAAAGAGCCGCTACCAAGACATGGTCATGGCTCCCCGTTCAGAAACTATTACGTTATTTATACGTAGGCTTCCTAGATAAAATATTCTTTCATGCACCTCCTCAATCTATTCTTTCATGCACCTTACATCACTTGCAAATCAGCAACTGATGTTAGGGTAAGGGTGTGGGTTAAAGGTGCTTCTTTGTTTGCTGATTTACAAGTGTTGCAACTGATGATCCATTTTGGTTATCCTGTGGGTAACTTCCGATCGGCCGCTATGTAGGATCAGAAGTCTGTACTCTTTGGCCGCTTTTCCCTGAATTGATACGGCTTGTTATGTCTGCACATGGCATTGAGTCATCATCTGTAACTGTGTTGATAAACCACTGTGTTGATAAACATTCTATTCGGCGGTTAAAATGAAATCGTTCAGACATGATGACTGAGACATAGGAATACCAATGTATTTTGAGGCAGAAATAGGGGGAAATACATTTTTATGTCGCTCAAAATTACGAGGCGATATCGCGACGCTGATGTGTGCGTCAATTCATTGCCTTTGAGGTGTTATTGCCCACTTGACAAAATAACACATTTGATTAATCCTGTGTGCAAACCCTTCAAGTCAAACCATGTACCATCGAGCCATCAGATCGACGAATCAGACAAATGTGATGGCGTTTTTTAAAGAAAAGCATTTTTCAGGATAAGCTTTCTCAGCGGTTCAGCCTTTTGATATATGTTGTTTTCTAGATGCTAAATCCATCAGTGCATTTAACAATCGATATGACATATTTGCTTGTTATCGGGGTACATGACGACAAGCGACGTTATGATGAAATGAAACGTGTGCGCAGTGCTTTAGCCACTTATATCAAATTCTGTTCAATTTTCTGTGCGCATGTGTGTGTGAGAAAGCGAGAGACCGATTGTGTGTATGCATGTGTGTTTTTGTGTGTGTGTGTGTGTGTCTATTCATGTATGTGTGTTCGTGTGTATGTGTCTATTGGTGTAACTGACTGTGTATGTGCGTGCATGTGTTTGGTCATGTGGGTGATCTGCATCTACGATATGCCTTTTCTATTTTCTTATCAGACGCCTTCTAGGAATAGATATCGGCAGTCTGTACTCTTTGACCGCGTTTCTCTGAATTGCTGTAATACGATGTTTTAATGTAATGTCACTTACTTGATTGATACAATGTTTGCTTACACTGCGATGACATTGGAAAGCAGGGGACGGAGTCACCCTGTGCGAACGTAACGTTTTATTGTAGCTAAGAAGTACGAAATATAGTGCTTCTAAATAATGAGCTATGTGTTTGCCCGTATGATAGATTTTCTAATGTGCGCTGTTTGGGCAACGAGGTTTCATCAATAACCACTGACGGCTTTACTTTGCAAACGTAGCTGCTTGTGATTGGGCGGGGAGAGAGAGAGGGTGGACTTTATATTGCTGATGGAACTGCTTGTGATGGTGGGACGGCAATTACTTTGCTTACGGAACTGATTGTGATTGTGGAACGGAAATTACTCTGCTGACGGAACTAATTGTGATGGGGGGGGGGACGGACTTTACTTTGCTAACGGAACTGCTATTCCAGGTTTTAAAAGGTGTATTGCTCCAAACAGGTGTACTATTTTACAGTCAACTTGTTGAGTGCAGCCCTCAGTTAGAAATCGGCAAAGTAATAGCGTTGCTTACATGCAATTCTATTAGGAGCAGCTATAGATCTCCCTTCCGGAAAACAGGGAGTTTTGCTACATTCCAAACATCATGTCAGATCTGATTGAAGTGGCGTTGGTCAATTGCTTTGAATAGCTTTATTGCTTGGTGTCATATCAGGTCAGGAATGTCAAACCGCAGCAGTGTCAGTGCCACAACGTGATCTAGGCCATAGAAATTCATGGAAATGGTGCACAAATAAGTTAGGTTTGCAAAAAAAGACACTATGTACAGCCGTTATTGGGTCCATTCTAAAGACATGACTGTAACGACTTAAAGTCAAGACAGTAACGGCTTAAAGGCAAGACGGTAGAGACATTCTTGGTCAATGGTAGTATATGTTAATCATGGTGAGAAAGATAATGATTGGTGGTGGTGGTGGTGGTGGTGCTGATTATGCTAATCATGGTGAGAAAAATAATGAAGCAGATAATGATGATTGGCCAAGCGGCATTCTTGTCAATGGTGGTGGTGGTGATTATGATAATCATGGTATAAAGATAATGATCATTGGTGGTGCTGGTGTTGGTGGTTTTGGTGGTGGTGGTGGTATTGGTGGTGGTGATTATGCTAATCATGGTAGCAATGAAAAAATAATGATGATGTTTGGCATGATGGTGGCTAAAATGACGATGATGATGACGATGTTGGTGTGACAGTCAACTGAGTTGGGTATCTTAAAGAATGATTAACTGGAACATATTTAAGCATATTTTGCCTGTTTTGTGTACGATTTGTTACATGATCATTTATTTTATTTGTCTTCACAGGTAATGATCACTGGTAATTTGCCTAATGGAAGGGCTGTGTCGTAGTGAAAAGAATTACTTTTAGCTGAAATGACCGTAACCTCATTTTGAAAGCCTTACTACCAAGCTTAGGCAGATTGATCATGAAGTTCATACGAGGTTATTAATCAACTTGATGGGGCCAATGTTTTACAAAAGCCTCCCTGAAGTAGGTGCTTCTTGAAACATTTAAACACAGTGTCTAAGGCTAATTTAATGATAGCTTGCCTTTCAATAGTCCATATCATCCGTTACTTATGGGATTGACGTACAGATTTGCTGTTGATCGACGCAATGGAAACCCCGACATAATAATCCGCAAGCATGGCAGTCCTGGTGGGGACGATTGGAACGTAGGCTAACCTGCAAAAGATACCGGATAGTTAGGAGGGATTGTTGGTTACTATATGTAAGAATGCTGATAACGTTTTGGCTTATCTTTAAAACTTGGGCCTGGTAAAATATATTTTGGGAAAATATGTGCGCCTAATGTTTACAACAAAATACGTTCAAGAGTCCCACAAAATAGATTTATCATATTAATATTGAGCCCAAATGGAGTGTACGTGTAAAAGTATACGTTGGTGTAAGCGTGATAATATATAATAAATCAGTGATGAAGTAAGTGTGACCGCCAGTGTACAGGGTGTTTTTGTGCGTATTTTTGTGCATATGTGTGTGGGCATGCATGTGTGCTTTTGTGCATGTATGTGCATTATAAAAAGTGGAAGATTATTTCCATCTATTGCGTAGAAAGTTTCATAATAACAGCTCTTCATGACACGCGTGAGGCGTACTTCAGGTTGTATACAAATTTCACACTTGGAAGTTGCTAAGTGCAGAAACTACACAAACGCATCACACAAACTGCTACAAAACATATGTTCTTAAAGGTTCGTGCCAGTATGATCGCAAGTTTTCTTGAGACGTCGCTATTCATACATCTTGTGGCTTAATGCTATAGCGCTCGACTTTCGTTACAACGGCGGGGGTTAGCAATCCAGCCAGGCAGATTTGTTTTTGACCCTTAAGGGCAATGACACATGTGCATGAAGGGCCTTGCAATCATCCTCATTCATCACTGCCGTCATGTCGCCTCATCGATAAAAGCAACGTTAAACACTATTTTCTCATTTTGTTGACATTTATCTTATTTCTGTCTTCCGGACCCGCATGCATACCTCTACAGACAATACGAATAACTTGTTGACCTTATTTCATTCACGATTATAATTGCCTCAGTCGTCACATATGATCACCAGAACATTAAACACTCAATGGAAATGTCTAATCCATCTGTTGATGGTGTATTATGTTCACTTTTCCACCTACAGATCCATGAATACCTCAAACTGATGTGCAGACCTAATCGGCTGCAACTGGCGCCACTGTCGTCAGAATCTAGCTGGAATGACCCGAAAGCACCGAGGCTGTATGGGGGCTTCACTTTTACGACTTGTAGGAGGACTGCCGTCTATACGCATTAGACCCAACTGTTATGTCTGTGTGCATCTGCTGTGTTAGATCAGACTACCATAGCCTATTTCTTCATCTACGCGTCGTCGTGCTGTGTCTTATTGACTCCATGAGCGTTCGTGATTCGTATATCGAGTAGATTCAGAGATCCTTATCTTAGAGATGCACGTATCTATGGCGCTGAATCATATACTTGAACTGACAGTAGGAAGTTGTCAGTGATTCATGGTGTAATCATGTCATGTATCACAATTAACATCAACCGACCGCACAACTGGGAAAATTGGGAAATTGTCTTTGGTTCCCTATGATCCTACTATACGTAAACAACTGGGCCAATGGAGTCAGCGTGCGATTGAGCTCCATAAAATATATCATTCACTAAATATGGAAATAGTGGAATGCGGTTGGTGTCTTCAACCAAACCAAATTATATTGCAATATTTTGCGTGTTTAGTGGCTATGTCAAGACACATTTATATATATAGCGCGGTATATATTTGGTAAGCTTGTGAACAAGACGCCGTGATGGTCGATGAATAACAATGGATTCAGAACATTGAAGAAACCACTGAGCTGGGTGAGTTTACTGAGATTTAATGATGACGTCACTTACCACGAGTACTTCTGTAATGTCTGGTGACGTCATATCATCGCATGTCCATCATTTGTGAACACATAAACATGCGTCATCAGGAACATAAAACTGATCCCGCCATTATTCAATTCCTGAGGTAGAACAATATCAACAATAAGCGTTGGTGCACTCTTGTGACCATTGTTATAATTATAGCAATTGTTAAAAATTACTTCATTTGATCAACAGAAACGATGTATTCAATCGTTCCAGCTGGCATCTGATAGCGACGCCTTCACGTTAGATGCTCTGCATGACCGAACATCGACCCCATCACCAGCAACGCAGTCAACGAAATTACCATGATTGACTAAGTAAAAAGTTGACTAGAACATTGTGCAATATATTTGCCTGGCTTATCGCTGAATTATATAATATGCAATAGATTAGTGTTGTGTATATCTGTTCATACCAAGAGCAGCCACAGTACTCTCATTCGGAAGTTGATTAGCTAGGAACTGGGGCTTTTTACTGGTGCCTTGCCGTTTATAATTGAAATAGCGATGGTCAGCTGCTCCGGACAAAGTAATGGTTGATCTTAAGGTAATAGTCCGGGTGATGCATGACAAACAGCGCTATTGTTTGACCAGAGCTCTACAGTACCTTGCATTCACACTACTATTACTTTGATAACGCCATCCTATAGATATATTCATAGACAGCCAAATAGCCAATCTAGACGTCCAAGCATCTTCAGGGGAGTAAATGACTTTGATTTATCTTTGCTTCTCTCAAATCACGTTTCATTCATAGAGAATATAATATCATTGAAAGCCGTGACAGACGCCTCTGATGCAATAAAATGTGGCTCTACTGAAAGCTTGAAACTGTGTATAATAATTGTTGCGTATAATTTTTTGTATCACGAACACCTTTCGCGAACTATGTCGGACATTGATTAATGTCGAAGTTTATTAATCCCAAACAGCATGCCTTTTCCGCGGTATTCTGCACTCAGTCTGCGTCGTGTGAGAGCCCTTATTTAGTTTATTTTTATATGAATATGAACCCCAGGTGAACACTTAAAATAAATGTAGTAACTGAGGTCCTCACTGAATGTGCCCAGACATCATAAAACTCCCAATACAACGATGAAACCGTATTTGTACCCGGAACATACTCTGCCTACTGGAATAATGCATCATCGGATCATTGATATTTATGAAGGTTTTGTCAATATCTGCTTTTAAAAACGTTTGTTACGTCTTTTGTGAGCTGTGTGAAGGACATGTAAATATGCACGATGCGGGCCACTCCCTTACGTATCTGAACCATTCGACCATCTGAGTGGATTGCGTACTACTTAAATATAAATAATGTAGCAATGCGTATTGCCTCTACACAAACACATACGCGTCGAATGTTGTACATTACCAATGACATGTGCGCTATCAGCATGGTTGTTGAGTGTTTGGGCCTGAGAGTCTATTTCATGATTATGTTTGTGTCCAGTTGAAATAACTTTACATTTGTCCATCTAAGCGCAATAAAACACCACCACCCGAGTTTGCCAAAACAAAAGGCTCCAGGCACTCCAACGCAGCCTGCCGGCAATAGATTTCTGTCATTGCTCTTAAAATATATATTTGCGAGTGATTGCCAGTGTGCCTATACGCATGTGGTTTTATGCATGTTTTGAGCTTGCCTCATATGTTTGTTGGTGCTCATGCGTGCGCGTACTTGGGCTTGTGTATGCACGGGTGTGTGGGCAAAGTGTATGCTTTTACCTGTTTATGCATGTGTGTGTGTGTATATTGAATCTGCATCCCCATATATTCGACGACGAAAGACACAATAAAACCTTAACTTGTTTGTGCCTCTCCTTTAATCCTAAACGTCAGTTGTCTACCACCGTTGACTAGATCAGAAAAAAACTTAGCGGATCACTATATATAATGAACCGAAACCAAATAGTAAATCAATAGTTTAGAATATTATTTTACACATTGATCTATCCATATCTCAATGGTGTACTTATTCTCGGCTATTATAATAGCATAATGAATGAACACTCAATAACCCCACAGCAAAGAGCGGTTATTACGATGATACAGAACGCTAGTTCATTTTTCAAAGATCATTTATACAAAAACACGGTGGCATATATTCCAGTTAACTACTCAAGTATATACATGAGCTTAAGCACAACACAGTCTCATTGTCAAGTGAGCAACGACATCTCAAGCACATTAACAAAGCATCGTTGTCATCCTCGTCCATTACCATTGTTAAACCCATAGTTTTATTTTCGTTTCCTCTATTTCTACCCATCGGACCCATATGTTTACCTCGGCAGACAATACAAATGGTAATTCCTTTCACGTATCACGTAATAACCTAATCCAACTGCTGATGGTGCAATATGCTAGGTCTATTATTGGGAAGCGTACGCACAAGACTATCACTTAATTGGACAAAACAGACGATCCTGCATCGGCCGCCGACTAGGTCCGCTGTCGAGAAACATGAAACTGCCGCTCTCACAACCTTAATTGAACCTTTGAATTCGGGACGCGCGAGTCATTTACCGAGAGCCATATGTATATAAATATGTACGTATATTTATACCTATGTAGGGATATAAGAGAGAAATATAGAGATAGGATAGAGATATAGAGATATATAATATAGAGAGAGATATTTATATACAGATAAATATATTAATAGGAGATAGATAGAAATATAGAGAGATAGAGAGAGATAGAGATATATATATATAGAGAGAGAGATATATTTATAATATATATAAAGATATAGAGATGTGTGTATAGAGATAAGATATAGAGAGACCTCTAGATCTAGAGAGAGAGAGATAGATATCTCTCTAGATATATCTCTATAGATATAGAGAGAGAGATTTCCATATACAGATCTCTATATCTCTTATATCTATATACTCTATATTTATGAGATATATATCTCTATCTCTCTCTAAATATCTCTTATCTTTTTAAATATATATATATATATATATATATCTATATATATATACATATATATATATATACATATATATATATATACACATTTTTATACACCAACTAACTAACAAGTTGGTTTGTTTTGGTGGAGGAATATATGCACGGAGTGCACGTACCTTTTTCAATATCACTAACTAGCAATTTTGCTTGGTTTACATGTTAGTTACAAATTTGGCGAGCAACCATTTGCACCGGGTTAGTCATCCTTCGGACAGCGTCTGTCTGTCCCGAATGTATATCATACGCCGATAAAATATTCTAGTATACCATCTAAGTACTATTGACTTATTTATTATATGTTGATTCATGCAGATATCGTTAAAATTTGGTGAGTACGTTTGGAACCACTGAATGATCGAAAGTTTCAATTGAGTGCGAAGAGATGATAGGGATCAATGATGAATAGGGGACAGACTCATTACCAATATGGGTATGCCGTGTTTAAGTAAGGCTAACGATAATGCGGATACATTGTCCTTCATACCTCCCTACATACACCTCTAGGCAACTCAATCCTGCTGCTTTCGCTGCTGACGCGTGCTCATTGAATAGGCGTTCATAATTATATTTTTAGATGATCACGAAATGCCTCAATGACCAATACATTCAGGAAGAATCAACGGAAATCATCCACAAGCAAAGTGCAGCAACTCAAAAGCAGTATGGAATATATACAGAATAGGGTTTCTCTTATATCCACTGCCTCCCCTCTATCACATGTTTAACACATCGCACTGTTCAACATCAACATCTGATTTCAACCCGGGGCAACAATTGATGGCCTCATGAAGAACACCATGTTAATAGCATCTCTTCAATAAAATCGTCGCCAACTGTATGTGTTATGTGTTGGCTAAAGCCATCGAGCTGACGGAGATAGATGCAACCGGAATTAATGGATATGGCAACATGTGTTGGGTATGAGGAGTGCAGGCAATCTGAATACCATCGCCGTTTTAGTGCTTGAGTTGACATCGGCTATAGCGTGCTAGTCAATTGAGTTCCGCTGTAGCAGTTGGTGTTTAGAGTTGAACTTGTAAGGCTTAGCAACACATTGCATGCTAGGTATTATATCTTCTTAAGAATGCACCGGCTGTACGCAGACGATTAAACGGTGAACATTTATCGCATGGTCCTAATCTTTGTGTCTGCGCAATCTTATTTTTGTGCTACTTATGCACGTGGTACAAAGGAACAAACATATGTGGTTGAGAGTCATTTTGGTTCCGGTGAACCATGTTGCGATTAGCTATCATCCTCGGGCTGGTAATCTTGGGTGCAGGCCGTGTCCGTCCCGAGTGTTCGCTGTATGAAAATCAAAGTGAGTACTCTGCCGGAATGCTTTACACATAAGGTACATATCCTCATATCTGCAACTGTATAATACTTCTCTGTCAATATTACCGGATTAGTGCTACAATCATACTCATTCTTAAACAGTCGTAGCCGCGGAGTTGCGAAGTCGTGTGGCCAATTGGACTGATCAATACAATCAGGGTGATTATCATCATCTTGCTGATGGTCATGCGGAGGATGCCATTCTGACGATGCCAGAGACTGGCGATGTGAAAGGCAAAGATGGTGAGTCAATACTTTACCACAGATTAGTTGAATATATCATACTGATTTCACGATGAATAATTTATTCATCTATATGATCATAATAAATTGATCAACATGTGAGTGTGTGATATGTTAACTGATTATTGTCTGCAGCTATACGTAAGTATTTGGAGACTACTTTCGCTGACAATGAAGGATCTTCAATTTCACTAATATGTGAAGAGGCAATTGGAATCAATCATGAATGGGGTACAGTTAAACTCCATTACCAATATGGAGACAAAGCCATGAAGTAAGTCTGAATGTATTAAATGTTCACAGACATAGATTTCATTTTAATCCTGCTCCTTTTCATTATCAGCACGTGATTTGCATTGAAGCGACAGGCAATGTCTCGGAGTTAATGTTAAAGTGCTGTGCTTGGAATTTTCAGGGCTTTCTTGGTCTTTAAATTATTTGATAATAAGTGGATGACCTACAGAGAAATCAACACCGATGTACAATGGCAGTAAAGCAAGCCGGGCTTTCAAGAAACCACCATATGGGAACGAATTACAATAATTACAATAAAGTCATTTGTCACCATTATGTACTACGCTTGGTAACATCAGCATCCTAGATTCTAGATTCATGATGACTTCTTGTGGTTTTGCCCACGATTGGCTACGTCATTACGGTTTGGCATTGGTGCCCAAAGAGCGACATACTGATCAGAACAAAGATTGGATTTATATTGCGATGTTGCAATCTAGGAAGTAGAAAAGAAAAGACATACTAACACTTTTGCTATTGCCCTTTCCGGAAGCTTACAAATCGCTAACTTACTAAGCCAATAAACGTGTCGTATACAGTTAATGGCAACAGAAACCTGAACTAAAACATTTGAGCAAATTGAAGTCACGCATGTTTTTTGTTTATTCATAACACCAACGGTAATACCGTTTTGTACCACAACTGATATCTGTCGTGTTTTGTCAATGTGGTATTCCTCTTTGGATTTCGTTGTATGTAAGACAGACAAACATACTCAGCACCGGGTGATAAAGACTGTTAAGTATATTGCCCTTGCCCTGTAAATGGACACACCCAGGTTCACCCGCTTGTATCCAACAAAACGACCTATCGTTATCTTCAGATTTGACTCCATATGGCAAATAATGAATTGCATTTCTAGCAATTCGGCAAAAATGCTAGAATTATCTATAGGCTCTTGACTATTGTGAAGGATGGTACCGGTGACACTATATCAACCAAACTGAACTTGCAACTAATTTGCACAATAATTGGTTACCGGCTTAATTCTTAACGCGGAAATGGCAAAAATCATATGTGGTTTGTACCTCCAAAATTTTGCTGTCTATTAATGTCGGCTAATTCAAATTTGTTACTCCTCAAGTAATTGAGATAACCGTAAAGTCAAAATTCCACGATCTATCCCCGAGCATCGCTGTTAGCCCATCTTTTCGGCTATTCACGATAGTGGAGCCAGTAACAAACAATACTTCAGCAAATCCAGAAAATTCGCACAATAATTCTTAACACAGAAATGGCAACATTCATATGTTGTTTGTACCTCCGGAATTTTGCTGTTTTTTTAAGTCGGCTTATATAATTTTCTTACTACTCAGATAACAGAATGAGTCACTATACTTTGCATTGCTCTGTTTTGATCATAATTAAATGCGTAGATTATGGTCATCTATCGTGCTGTTATAAGTGCCAGGTACGGTTTTTAATATGGGTGCCAAAGCCGTTCTCGTACTGCTCAGCAATAAATAGCGTCTTGAACTTTTATGACAATCAACATCACACGCCCAAATCCGCAATTTACACGTTTCCAAATTGCGTCTACTTAGCTATCGGAAGCCACCTTAAAGTCAAAATCCCACAATCTCTCCCCGAGCATCTCTGTTAGCCCACTTTCTCGGCTATTCACGTCAGTGGAGCCAATAACAAACAATACTTCAGCAAATCCCGCAGTCTTTTCACAAGGCGAAATCAGACGCATCTCAATTGTCAGACGGGGCAATTTTAGGGACAACATTTCACGGGAAATTGAGCATATAACAATCCAACATTAAGGTTACAGTTAACCTTAAGTTAATTAATCACTTGTTCATTTTATTCCGGATTACATCCTTATGAAGCCTTTATTCTTTTTGAATATGTCCTACATCTTACGAATACGTCAAGTCCGCACCAAACAACCTGATCAATTAATCATAATGACCTGCGGGATCAGAGACAATGATCTATCCTAGACGACATTGCATAAGTCTGCTGCTTGCTCTGTTGGAAGCGTAGGATTAAACTCCATTAACTAACGGCATAAACCAAAAGGCAAACAGCTGTGACTCATGCGTTGTAACGCGGATATGCATAACAACTATGATTAAGGAAGGTATACTCTGCTTCTCGAACGTAGTATTCTATGCGTTCGAGTCTCAATCGACGATATTTGAGTAATACAGAATCGTATTTTACAGCAAGATCGCTGCAGACCGAGTCGTCCTCTGATAACTATTATCTATGTTGCTCGCTCTTAATGACACTCACTTCAGATTCCTTTCCCTATTTGCACCATCTTCGCCCTGGACGTCCAAGACGCATGAAATTGTTGATAAAGAGCAGTGACGTAATGGGTTCACAGACACCATTAATCATAGAGATCCAATTTTGACGTCACTGAGGCTGTGTAGTTAATGTTTTACGACCAGCATACAAAGTCACCCACCCGCATGCAAGCCCAGGGTTCATCCATTGCTGTGATCCTTTTCGTATAAGTGCCCAGTGGTTCTGCAAGTGCTCGTAGCGCTACTGGCGCTAAGGACCCAGTCCCCGCCCCCCTCCACAAAAAAAAACCATTAAGAGTTGGGGAAATTTTGTCGTCCCACTCAGCAGTGATCACGAAATTAGACGAGAAAGACGAAATACACAGACAGTGTTTACGCGATATCAGTTTGCTCTTCGCGATTGCTGTCTTATTGGCAGACTCCCAATCTTTCAAACAGGAGAGTTGCGTGTGAATCTGGTTGCTTCTGCATATGTATATACAGTGTAACGTTAAAGTGCCAGATACGTTATAATCGTGATTGAACAAGGCTCTACCCACGACTGGACTGCACAAACACACATGTATATATATAGTATTTATATCATGTCCTGTTGCTGTTTATCAACACTTACAACGCTATTGGCATATGTTACCTTTTATAGGTTCGGTCAACGTTGTTTTGTTTTTAAATGATGTGATTTATCAGGTGTACAAGTTCTGGCTCATCACTGATGATTTTTACATTTGTCAATAAGCAAATGGGAACAGTGTTTATCATCCAGGACGATATTCATGTAAAGATAGCAAAGGTACAACGATATTCATTCACAAATAACAAACAACATATATAACAGACATCAGAGCACCAGGGTCGGGTAAGCGGCTTAGATTTACAGATAAACTCAATGCAGCTAAGGGCAAATATACCCAAGTAAGGTTACAAACTGAGGATATTGTTTGGTCTGGTAAACGACAGCTAAAGCTATATTTCATATTTAAGGCATCTGTTGTCATTCACTGTACAAGCACTGAGGATATTGTTTGGTCTGGTAAACGACAGCTAAAGCTATATTTCATATTTAAGGCATCTGTTGTCATTCACTGTACAAGCACAGTGACATAGCGACTATACACTTCACTTGTGACAATAGAATGGGCGTTGAAGAATACATCCGCTTTGTTGTCGGTCATATCTACCTAAGCTAAACGGTACTAAACTCATTTTAGTGAGTACCTTCACCTGCCACCTCGCCAGGCCTTATCTTTAACTTAACAATGATCGTAAGAAAGCAAAATCCGTTCCCCATTTTTCTGGGTATTAATGTTTACCGTTAGAAGTCCATCGTGGATAGACACGTGGCCAATTTACACCAAAAACCGTAAATTGGTTATTTGTCCAGTTTATGTTAATCTTCACAAGTAGTTCCGTCAGCCGTTAAAGTGGTCAATCATGAAGCCGTATTGACTTAAAATTGCAAATACGACCGTTATGATGACACGGCCATCGCTCCTTGCCGAAAACATATCAAATATCATCTGGTGAGTATTACAAATACATTGGTTTCTTAGATTAGATATTCTGAATCGATTCGGAACGGCCTGCAAATAAAGTTGACGTGATGATAAAAATGGGTGATTTAGGGTAAAAGCAATTATTTGCTAAACCGCCTACAGAAAGGCGCCCAAGCTAATTATATATAATCGCCGCTGGTCTCGCTCGAGTTGTATCAGCAAACACACAGACAAGTGAAGCGCTCTTATGTCGCTATGCTATGCCTCAGACATTAGGGGAGCCAGTAACAGCTGGTTTGTCGTTTGTAACTGTGTAGGTAAACCAGTGATTATATTGTACCATCAACATGTGGATTAGACATTTTCATTAGATTTTTTCGACAAAAATACATGAAAGTTAAACATTCCATTAGAGAAAAAAATAGGAACATGTCATTACGATATGCTCGTAGGTCACATGCATTATGAGGCATTTTACTTTTGGTTGGTAGATTCCCTCATAGAGGTAACTGCAAATCGAACTGCTGCTGGAGTCATCTTATGAAAATCCATTTTAGCTATATTTAACTCTCCATTATTTTTGGCGGACAAATCTTTTACTTCTTCCGAACAACCAGCAGTTATTGCGTCCATTGTGATTGATCACAGGTTCTATCTTTCTCTCTCTCTCTCTCTCTCTCTCTCTCTCTCTCTCTCTCTCTCTCTCTCTCTCTCTCTCTCTCTCTCTCGCTCTCGCTCTCTCTCTCTCTCTCTCTCTCTCTCTCTCTCTCTCTCTCTCTCTCTCTCTCTCACTCTCTCTCTCTCTCATCTCTCTATAATATATATATATATATATATATATATGTATATATATATATATATATATATATATATATATATACTTCTATGATATATATATATATATATATATATATATATATATATATATATATATATATATATATATATATATATATATATATATCTCTATATATATATATCTATATATATATATATATATATATATATATATATATATATATATATATATATATATATATTATATATATATATATATATATATATATATATATATATATATAATGTAACTCACAGGTATATCAGGACATGGCATAATGAACGAAAAATTCTTCACTATCCTTGTCCCCGATAAACAGTGCATTATTCAGAGTGAGGTTGATTAACATTTTCGTTATCTCGCCGCATTTCATCTATGATAAGGATGAACAACGCTTGTTGGCACTAAAAGCCCACGTAAAGTTAAAAAACAATTGATGTACGACAAAAAGTAGCAAGGTAATGGTTGAACGAGGATACGCTTAACATTAAAGGCCAAAATGCCACAAGCTAATGGATGGATGAGGAAAATTAAGAAGGAGATTGATGTAAGCAAAATTGCGTGTTATACGTCGAGTTGGATTGTTTGTGTATTGTCCGACTGGTTGACATGCTGTCAATTCATCTAATTACCCATTGGTAGAGAATCGCATTGTACCCCGATGTGACTAATGTCATTCTAAAGATCAGACAGGTGCTCTTGCTTCCCGAAGAAGGCTCGCCATTTCAGTGGGAATTGGGCTGAAAATAGCCAGCTGGGTAATTTACTTGGTGTTTACAGATTTTATGGCCAACAGCTGTGTTATTGTCTGCTGTAAACAGGTGCATTTTCAAGCTTTTAGCCATTTGTTCTCTAGGGGGCGTTCCAGCTTGGCTTTCAATATAATTAATATCTCTGTGAATAACAAATGATTTGAGTTCATAAAAGGGCAATAAATCTCATATACTGAGGGTAATCTGTGTCTATATCTATTTGTTAAAAAGTCAATGATTGGATTATAGGAACTGTGATATTAAAAATATAACTGACTATCAATAGAATTAAATATGGATTTGCAAGATACGTCATACAGCTAGTAATATATACCAACACAACCAAAAATCCTTTGATGTGCGTGAATTACGCGATTCATAGGCACTAGAGATTTAAATTCATTAAAATTGTTTTAATACAAATAAGGTGTTATCCTTAGTCATATATACAGGGGCTGTGTTTGTTACTTGGTCAATCATAAGCATGGTGTGGATGAATGTTTTCGCAGTGTTAATTGTTGACATAACGGTGGAGTAAATTCTATCGAATTAAAGTTTGCGCTGAAGTGTTAATCTGGTGTTAATCTTGTGCCTCAGACATTTTTTATATACCAAGATGAAACATGTTAATACGGTTTCAAAAAGAGCACAGTGATGTCATTTATTAGGTTTCTTGTACGACGCGTAATGAATTGTTGAAAAAAATTTATATGTCGTCTGTGTTAATCGTAGACCGGAAAAACCCATTTCAATCGAGCAAGTGGTTTTGGTTGCCTGCAATGTATTGTAACGCTTGCCTGAACATCTGGCAAGGTAATAAATCAGCGGGGAACGTTTCTGCTGTATCATGTAGCTTAATCAAGCAAATTATGTATTCCACTTACGTGATGTCAGTCTATCTACTGTATGAATAATGAATAATATCCAGCAGGATCTTCATCATGGTACTTTTCATGATTCTTGCTAGTTACAATAATACGCTCAGTGAATATAAATCATGAAGATATTTACAATCTTATTGGAGGTACTCGGCAAATGGCATCGATATTCTCGTAAATCTGTGGAATTTCTACGAATTATTTCATTACACCAAGAAAGGTTACATCTTTCCTCGATAACAAATTGCCGGGCAAATGATGATAAGGCACATTTGACATGTAAATGCTGCCATAAGTCATTAACAGCCTGGTTTAAGATTTTGATAAGTGATGCAGATAGTGCAAGAGTATATGATGATGTAAGGGATGATGACTCATCGGGGAACCGAGGCATCGGCAAGCTGGCATTACTTATCCGACTCGATAATTGTGCTGCTTTCATACGCGCGGCACTGATGCTTACACATTCGGGAAGCCTTTCCGCTGAAGGATGGGCCACTGGTGAAACACAAACACTGGGTTCATAGAACATATTGCAAAGTCCGCAAAGACACGCCGCGCGTACGAGGTTCTGCCATTCATATACTACATGACTATCTCAACCATCTGCTTGCTATATGATATCCCGGCCGTCAGCTCAGTAAGGGTCTCGTGATTCCCGTGTGAGGCAACCATGATCATAACAGTGAATCTGTTAGTGTGATTTATTACTGCGCCAGAATGTGTCAGTCGTTATAATTATTTAATACCTCTGTCTTTTCCTTTCTGTGAATTTAATATTGAAACCGAAACGAAAATGAATAAAATGCGCGAATGCTGCTTTGGAACATGCTTATTGTTAATGGTACCATGTTATGTGTCCACCGATCAAAGTCAAAGGCCTCATTCTATTTCTTTGCCATTAAGAAAGTACAGAAAGTCGAATCGAAGAAACGGCGATGTCTGATTTCTGAAAAGCGTCGCCTTCTCATGAGCAATCAGTGTTTGAAAAAAAGTATTTCTGTTTGAGTTACTTTTTCATGTTTTATCGTTCAATAAAATATGTCTAATCTATAATAGGATTAAGCCGACAAGAAGCATTCGGGGTGGTATATTGATGACTTTTGCATAAATCGTGCAATATAATGATGCAAAGGAGTAAATAGAAATAATCGAATCAATGCGTGGAAAATGTAATGTAAATGGCTTTGATTTGATAAAACCAGCAACAGTCTTATCTGTCGTGTTTACGTCTCACCTGACGAAAGCATTCATTTGTTATTGGTCCAGGTCGATATTTTAATAATCAAATTTTGGAAGATTATTGAGCTGGACGAAAGCCTGTCCAATTGCATACATCTGTGATTATTTTCTATTGAGCCGCCGATTTTGACAGCATGGTTTAGCCTGCATACCCACTGCAAATATGCTGATTACGGTAATTGCATCCATTATTAATGATTGTTAAATCAAAACCGGCACAAACTGTGGGTATGTTTTCAAACTTTTGAATACATATTCCTGGACTACATGGTCAGCCAAGAGGGCTATTCGATATGAATCACCTGAGCTAACACCAAACAATCAACCTTTGTTTTGCCCGAAGCAGGTGACCAGCACTACTTCAATCAGAACTTGTGTGATGCCTGGGATTTGACAGAGCTCCCAGGTAATCAACTTCCGAATGGGAGCACTATGACTGCTTCTGATATAAACAAATGTAGACGACACTATTCCTAAAAAGATTCTATTATTGAGGGTCAAACTCGGCGGATAGGTTGCACAATGCTCCAATGCCCGTTTGATACCTTTTTATATTCTGTATATCATTCTTACATCTGTTAACTGATCCACAAAGAAATCGTTGGTTTGATGAATGCTGATTATTAGGCCTATGTCTTGTTATGTAGAGCAAAGAACGCTGACCCGTCAAGCAATGCCATATTACGACAGCATGTCCAATGAATACGTAATTTAGACAAATGGTGGAATATTGCTGATGCATCTGGTGATTAAAATTATATGGCGTCAGCCAAGCTTCCTTGAATTGACAATATACCTGTAGGCTTATTTACATATGCCCTTATTGGATTATTGAAGTTGGAATGAAGGCGTGTTGAAACCCTAGCATCTATCGAAATCTGAGTACGTTCATGACACAAAGTTGATTACTTCGTTTGATTAATTTACTTGTAATTGTATGAGACCCACCACAGTCACTGGACATGCAAAGAATATCAACCATACAGTAAGTGCAATGCTATGCTATGGTTTTTATCATTGAAAGAAACATGTTGGCCAATTTCAACGTAACATCTGAAGTCGTCAATTCGGAAGAAGTGGTTCCAAGCATTGTCTGCGCGTTGTTTGTGCTTATATGGACTATATCGCGTACTAATTGTCACATTTCTATGGAGCATGACATTGCTTGTGTTGGCTGATCAATTTATAGATTTCATATAAACGCAATGACAATATAACATATTGATAACGAGTTACTATATATACCAAATTATTAATACGAGGTTATTAATCAACTTGATGGAGCCAATGTATTGAAATAGTCTCCCTGAATTAGGTGCTTCTTGAAGCATTCTAATCACAGTGCTAATTTGATAATAGCTTGCCTTTCAATAGTCCATATCATCCGTTTCTTAACGGATTGACGTACAGATTTGCTGTTGATCGACGCAATGGACACCCCGACATAAGATGTCATCTGCAAGCATGGCTAAAGTGGTGAGGACGATTGGAGCATAGGACAGCCTGGAAGAGATTTTCGATCGTTAGGAGGGATTGTTGAGTACAATAAACAAGAATGCAAGCTGATAACGTCTTCAGGGCCAATGACATGATATGGAATTGGGATGATTTTACTTGGCTTCATTGCAGACATCCGAAACTATGTTAGCTTTACATGGTGTGTCATGGTGAAAAAGTGACATGGTCTCCATGACGAATGGTGAAAAAGTGAGTTGATCTCAATGACGCATGGTGAAAAAGTGACTTGATCTCAATGACGCATTCCACTTATTAAGCACATCAGCTTTCATTAATATCAAAATATGTTGTGTTGAGTTAGATTGAAGTAACTATTATTGACTGTACGCAAAGAAAGTGAGTTGATTTCTTATGACATGTGCATAACCATTCACCCAAGTCCTAGCTAGTTGATGAAATTGTTTATAGCACGAGGGCAAGATTGTCACATCGCTGGATGTAATTGAGCATCCGCTATGCAAATTTACATCCACAGATAATTTGTTAAATTTAAAAAAAGCGACAGCATATTTCTGACAATTGCGTAGAAAGCATCATCATAATAGCTTTTCGTGACACCCGTGAGGCGTTTTTTAGGTTTATACATTTGTTACACTTGTAAGTCGTTGAGTGCATAAACTACACAAATTCATCACGCAAACAGCCCCAAAACACTTGTTCTTAAAGTTTCGTAACTATCAAATAGCAAGCAATGATTTTTCTTCAGACGTCGCTAATTATACATCTTGTGGATTTATGCTACGGTCCTCGACTTTCGTTACAACGGCGGGGGTTAGAAATCCAGCCAGGCCGATTAGTTGTTGACCCTACCGGGCAATGACACATGTGCATGAAGGGCCTTGCAATCTTTCCTCATTCATCGCCGCCGTCATTTCGCCTCATCGATAAAAGCACTATTTTCTCAGTTAGTTGCCATTTATTGTATTTCTATCTCTCGAACCCGCATGTATACCTTTTCAATAGGGATAACTTATTGACTGTATTTTATTCACGATTATAATTGCCTCAGTCGTCACATATGATCACCAGAACATTAAGCACTTAATGGAAATGTCTAATCCATCTGTTGATGGTGTATTGTGTTCACTAGTCCACCTACAGAGCCACCAATAACTCTAGCTAGAATGACCGGAAAGCACCGGGCCTGTTTGGAGGGTTCACTTTTACGACTTGTGGGAGGACTAGCGGCTATACGCATTAGGTAGCTCTGTAAGTGCTGGTGATGTCACATCATAGCATGTGCGTCATTTGTGAACACATAAACATTCGTCATCAGAAACATTATACTGAACACGCCATTATTGAATTTCTGAAGTCGCACAATATACACAAATAGCGTTGGTATATTCTTGTGAACAGTATTATTATTATGGGAATTATTAAAAATTGCTTCTTTTGTTAACTAACACAACCGATGTTCAATCAATTCAAGATATCCTATGAATTAGCACTGACGACGCACTTATAAAACACACAAACGACGCTCCTAGGAATGGATCATGAGGAGATGGTGACGACCAGAGCTGAGGTGATGTAGTGATTGGACAACGGCGTTTTCTATCAGCGCATTCCTTTTCATGGTCTGCAAAACACGTGTTATTCAAGCGACGGAATGCACTAGCTGGCTACTGGCTGCGAATGCCCTAATGACATTCCCGATTAATTTGTCTTACAAAGTCATCTCCTTTATATCCTTTGTAACGCTCTAGGTGTTCCAGAGGTAACGTATTCACCCTTCGTTAGTTACAATAAAGACGAATATGGATTTGCCTACAGTAAACTTGACAATTCAGGTAGACACGATTTCAGCAGGATAATTTTATCTACGAATACAACTGTGATTTTATCTATGTGTCTAAATTGCCTATTTAATCGTTCATGCTGGCATCTGATAGCAGCACCATAACGTTAGATGCTATGCATAACCGAACATCGACCCCATCACCAGCAACGCAGTCGGCGAAAATACCATGGCGTTAGCACGATAAACATTGCGTGTGTTAAAAAGTTGACTTGAACATTGTGCAATAATTTTGCTCAGCTTATCGCTGAAGTATATAATATGCATTAGAGTAGAGTTGTGTATATATGTTCAAACCAAGAGTAGCCACAGTGCTTCCATTTGGAAGATGATTAGCTAGGAAATGTGGCTTATTCCAGGCGCCATGCCGTTTATAATTGAAATGGCGATAGTCAGTTACTCCGGACAAAGCATCGGTTCATCTCACGGTAATAGTCCAGCAGATGCATGACAAACAGCGCTATTGTTTGACCAGAGCTCTACAGTAACTTACATTCGTAATACTATTAGTGTAGTAACGCCATCCTATAGATGTACACGAGATAGTCAATCTAGACGTCCAAGCATTTTCAGGGTAGTAGATGACTTTGATTGATCTTTGCTTTTCTCAAATCACGTGGCTTCCATAGAGAAAATAATAACATTGAAAGCTTTGCCGTGACGCCTCGTATGCAATAAAAATGTGGCTCTGCTGAAAGCTTGAAACTGCACCTGTTCACCCTCGGACAATAACACAGCTGTGTAGCCTGAAGAGCAAGTTAAGTCAATCAGACTTCATGCTTCTTCTGCATATTACTTTCGAGTCTAAGCGCTAATTACATAGGCATGTTGACTAAACACACGCGGCCTTGGACCATCTTCAAAGAACAAACCATGCCACCAATATATCACATCATAATTTATGATGCCAAGTGACAAATAACGCTACGTTGATTTCGGAATTTTTATTGATTGGAACACCTGCTCTCTGGACTGATGCCTCTGCGCCACCGCCAAGCTTCAGTCATGGTTGCTCCCGAACGGTCAGGAATATCCACGAATGTAAAGCAATAGTTTAAAGAACCAAAGGTTTTACAAGGAATGAACCAAGTTCGATAGGATTACATGAGATTCTGGTATTACTATGTGTAAAAACTCCGGATAAACAGACCCAACTTTTATTCATTTATTGGGAGAAGGTAATAATATCGATGTTTTATGTCATTGACTATGAAGCAAAATGAAAGAATCAGTTGCGTTCATCATTCGAACATTGTGTATATTGTACGCTTCTTTGTTGCAGCCCAATGATCTATTTCCGATACTTTGGTCGCTTGTGGGCGAATGCTAATTTGACAAAACCCATTATTTCCATGACATGTGTATAACCGCCCTTAACAAAACATTCTCTTCAACGTTCAAGAAACATTTAGAAACTGGTCACTAAGGCCCGCTTCTGTTGCTGTACGTGCATATATTCTCTTAGAGGGACCATGTGTTCGCATGCGCGTGAGTTTGCATGTGTATGTGTAGCATCCGTATTTTCTCGATCCAAAACTAGCTACTATGTGTTATTGGTGCTAAGTTAGATTTCTGTTTTTTTACTCAACTCTGCGCAACGTGTCGATGAGTTGATTGTAGATATGAAAAACCCATTTTCACAGCTTGTACATTCGCTGATGATAAAGGCAATTGGTGTGATGGCGAGTTTGCAGCATCACAAGTGGGTATTAAGCACCTGCAGGGAAAATGTGCGAAGTGGCAGTAGATTTTAATAAAATGTGCAGGTTGCTTCATTGATACAGTTTATCGCACCTGTCAGCCTTACCACCCATATGGAGCGTACTTTCTGCTGTCGCAACATCTCTCGCTTGGTGGTCGCTGAATTAAGAAAACATGGAAAATCAACAAGGGAAATACCAATCATATTCCCAGGTCTCCCTCGTTACATAGCTATCATTGAAAGAATATCCATTTAATCATTGCATTAATGGTATAAGCACTACATAAGCACAGCAGATTTTAAAATTAAACTGCCACCATAAACTTCCAGCTGAAATTGTACGTCTTTAGCCAGTGAACAATGCATTGCGATATTTATACCATCTGGCAGTGACAGTCTAAAGCCCCACAAGGCAAATAAGTTTTATTGCCAAGTAAACAAGATACTTCAAGGACATTATCGAAGCATCGTTGTCATCCTCGTCCGTTACCATCCCTAAATCTTTAGTTTTACTTTCGTTTCCTCTATTTCTACCCATCGGACCCATATATTTACCTTGGCAGACGATACAAATAACTGATAATTCCTTTCACGTTTCACGAGAAAACCTCAGTCCTTACGTCTGCATGGCTACATATTAAACACTTTATTGAAATACCTAATCAAACTGTTGATATATAGATATATTTATATATATGTACTTATGTCAATAAATATATATATATACATATTATATATATATTAAATATATAAATATATATATATGTATAAATATATATATATATGTATATATATATTAATATATATATATGTATATATATATTATATATATATAAATATATGTCTATATATATATATATATATATATATATTAAATATATTGATACATATGCATATATATATACATTTATAAACACCAACTAACAAGTAGTATATATCTATACATATATATATCTGCATATTTCTATAAATAAATATACATATATACTTAAATACATATATATATATATGTATGTACATATATTATTAATATATATTTT
The DNA here is from genome assembly GCA_034190875.2 of Urechis unicinctus. Taxonomy (NCBI): domain Eukaryota; kingdom Metazoa; phylum Annelida; class Polychaeta; order Xenopneusta; family Urechidae; genus Urechis; species Urechis unicinctus. The sequence goes on along the minus strand of CM067352.1, from coordinate 27,727,793 downwards.
TTTGTATCCATATATATATATATATATATATGTATATATATATATATATATCATATATGTATATATATATATATATATATATATATATATATATATATATATTAACATATTTATATAAATATAAATAAATAAATAAATATATATTTATATATATGCATATATATATATATTTATGTGCATATATATATGTTATATTTATTATAAATATATATTTTTTTGTTTCCATATATATATATATATATATATATATCTATATACATGTTAACATATATATATATATATGTTTATATTTTTTATCTATATATATATATTTAAATGTATATATATCTATATATATAGATGTATATATGTATATGTATGTATATATATATTGATATATATATGTACATACATACATACGTATGATATATATATAAATATGTATACGTATATATAAGTATAATTATATATATAGAGAGAGAGAGAAAGAGAAATAGATAGAGAGGGAGAGAGAGTGAGAGAGAGAGATCGTCCCCAATCATACATGTGCTGAATCTGCTAAAGCCATCGAGCTGACGGAGATAGATTCAACCGGAATTAATGGATATGGCAACATGTGCTGGGTATGAGGAATGAAAGCAATCAGAAAACAATCAACATGTTGTTGCTTGAGTTGACATCGGCTATAACGTGCTAGTCATTCGAGTTCCACTCTAGCAGTTGGTGTTTAGAGTTGAACTTGTAAGGCCTAGCAACATATTGCATTATGTCTTCTTAAGAATGCAACGGTTGTACGCAGACAATTAAACGGTACACAGTTATTGCATGATCTTAATCTTTGTGTCTGTGCAATCTTATTTGATGCTACTTATGCACGTGGAACAAAGGAACAAACAAATGTGGTAGAGAGTCATTGTGGTTCCGAAGAACTCTGGTGAACCATGTTGCGATTAGCTATCATCCTCGGGCTGGTTATCTTGGGTGCAGGCCGTGCCCGTCCCGAGTGTTCGCTGTATGAAAATCAAAGTAAGTACTCTGCCGGATTGCTTTACACATAAGATACATATCCTCATATCTGCAACTGTATAATACTTCTCTGTCGATATTACCGGATTAGTGCTACAATCATACTCATTCTTAAACAGTTGTTGCCAATTGGACTGATAAATACAACAGCGGTGATTATCATCATCTTGCTGATGGTTACACGGAGGATGCCATTCTGACGATGCCAGAGACAGGCGATGTGAAAGGCAAAGATGGTGAGTCGATACTTTACCACAGATTAGTGGAATATATCATACTGTTTTCCCGATGAATATTTTTATTCATCAATATGATCATAATGAATTGATCAACATGTGAGCGTGTGATATGTTAACTGATTATTGTCTGCAGCTATACGTAAGTATTTGGAGACTACTTTCGTTGACAATGAAGGATCTTCAATTTCACTAATATGTGAAGAGATAATTGGAATCAATCGTGAATGGGGTACCGCTAAACTCCATTACCAATATGGAGACAAAGCCATGAAGTAAGTCTGAATGTATAAAATGTTCACATTTAATCAGTAACAGATTCCATTTTGATCCTGCTCCTTTTCTTTGTCAGCACGTGATTTGCATTGAAGCGACAGAGTAGTAAATGTGAAAGTGCTGTGCTTTGAATTTTCAGGGTTTTTGTGGTCTATAAAATACTTGATAATAAGTGGGTGATCTACAGAGAAATCGACACCGATGTACCGGGGCAGTAAAGCAAGCTGAGCTTTCAAGACACAACCATATGGAAACCAATTACAATAATTACAACTATGGCATTTGTCACCATTATGTACTACGCTTAGTAACATCGGCCTCCTATATTCTAGACCCATGATGAATTCTTGTGGTTGTGTCCACGTTTCCCTACGTCATTACAGTATGGCATTGGAGCCCAAAGAGCGAAATACTGATCAGAACAAAGATTGGATTTATATTGCGATGTTGCAATCGAGGATGTAGAAAGAAATGAAATACAATCAGGCATGGACTCTTTTGCTATTGCCCTTTCCGAAGGCTTACGAATCGCTAACTTACTTAGCCAATAAATGCGTCGTATACAGTTAATTAAAACCTGAATTAAAACATTTGAGCAAATTGAAGTCACGCAAGTGTTTTGTTTATTCATAACACCAACGATATCTGTCGTGTTTTGTCAATGTGGTATTCCTTTCTGAATTTCGTTGTATGCAAAACAGACAAACATACACAGCACCGGGCGATAAAGACTGCTTAGTGCATTGCCCAGTACAGGGACACACCCAGGTCCACCAGCTTGTATTCCGCAAAACGACCAATCATTATCTTTAGACTCCATATTGCAAATAATGAATTGCATTGCTTGCAATTCGGCGAAAAGCTAGAATTATCCATTAGCTCTTGACTATTTTGAGACATGGTACCGGTGCCATTATATCAACCGAACTTATTAATGAACTTGCAACTAATTTACACAATAATTGGTTACTGGCTTAATTCATAACGCAGAAGTGGCAAAAATCATATGTGGTTTGTAACTCCGGAATTTTGCTGTTTATTAATGGCGGCTTATTCAATTTTGTTACTCCTTAAATAACAAAATGAGTCGCTACACTTTGCATTGCTCTGATTTGATCATAATCAAATTCGTAGATAACGGTCATCCATCGCGCTGTTAGACGTGTCAGGTACGGCTTGTAATATTGGTTCCAAAGCCGTTCTCGTATTGCTCAGCAACAAACAGCGCCTTGAACTTTAATGACAAGCAACATCACACGCCCAAATCCGCAATTTACACGTTTCCAAATTGCGTCTACTTAGCTAGCGGAAGCCACCTTTAAAGAGATAAACGTAAAGTCAAAATCCCACGATCTCTTCTAGATCATCGTTGATTGCCCATTTTCTCGGCTATTCACGTTAGTGGAGCCAATAACAAACAACACTTCAGCAAGTCCAACGGTCTTTTTACAAGGCGAAATTAGACGCATCTCTATTGTCAGAGAGGACAATTTTAGGGACAGCATTACACGGGAAATTGAGCATATAACAATCCAACATTTAGGGTACAATTAACCTTAAATTAATTATTCACTTGTTCTTTTTATACCGGATTATATCCCTATGAAGCCTAAATCATCCTTGAATATGTCCTACAGCTTAGGAATACGTCAAGTCAGCTCCAAACAACCTAATCAATTAATCATTAGATAAGAGACAATGATCTATCCTAAACGACATTGCATAAGTCTGCATCAAACTGCTTGCTCTGTTGGAAGCGAAGGATTCAACTCCACTTGCTGACGCCATTAACCATGGATAAAGGCAAACAGCTGTGACTCGTGCGTTGTAACGCCGGATATGCATAACAACTATGATTAAGGAAGGTATACTCTGCTTCTCGAACGTGGTATTCTCTGCGTTCGAGTCTCAATCGACGATATTTGAGTAATGCAGAATCGTATTTTACAGCAAGATCGCTGCAGACCGAGTCGTCCTCTTATAACTCTTAACTATGTTGCTCGCTCTTAATGACACTCGCTTCTGATCCCTTTTTCTATTTGCACCATCTTCGCCCTTGACATACAAGACGCATGAAAGTGTTGATAAACAGCAGTGACGTAATGCACCAAGTAGTGGCGCTACTGGCGTGTTATGACCCACCCCCAAAAAACACAATTAAGTGTTGGGGATCACGAAATTAGTCGAGAAAGTCGAAATCCACAGAGACAGTGTTATGCCGATATCGGTTGGCCCTTCGTGATTGCCTCCCGATCTTTCAAGCAGGAGAGTTGCGTGCGAATCTGGTTGCTTCTGCATAAATATGTGTATATACAGTATAACGATAAATTTCCAGATACGTTATAATCGTGGGGGATCAAACATAGTTGAACAAGGCTGTTTCCACGATTGGACTACTTACACACACATTAAGCTGGCAGACACACACCGATATCACGCTGATAAGCACAAACAGTCAAGCATGTTTATGAGCCAATTATGAGGACCGCAGCAATCTTTTCCATGCGCAGCCGCCTTGGTGAAGTAGCGTGAGATTTCTGTTATTGACCTGTGTGAGTATGTTTCTGAGAGTGTGACAGCGTATTTATACGCGTGTGCGTGTGTGAGCGCTTTTGTGTGCGCATGCTTTTGTATGCACGCATTGAGGGTACTTTGTAGTTTTATATGAGTCGATGGATGCATGTAAATTAGTAAGTTCGTTTTGGTGTGTACATGTATGTACATGTATCCATTCAGGGGTCCCGTGCACATAGCTGGATGATGGGCTACGATGGGTCTAAACATTGGCAGTCTCTCCTCATGATCGTGTAGCCCTGAATTGATAACAATTTGGTCAGATTTCGAGAAACGCAACTCTTTTAATATAACGTCACTGACGGTATTGATCCAATATTTGCGTTCACTGCTTTGACATAAGAACGCTGCGGGCGGAAGACCATTCGTCTCACTGTAAGGAGCGCTAACTTACACGCACAGCAACTCGTCTGTGTCTTTAATTAAGACACATCGTTTTGAGAGAATTATCACAGAGTACGTGTTTAATATATTAAAGAAGTAATATAAAGAATCCATATATAGGCTAAATATATTGTGTCCTATAACGGCGCTCAAAACTTCAGTGCTGACCCATTTGCAACATCGTATTCGTAAAGAAAGGGACAAGACGAGCATTGTTGAATTAGCACAATGAACAGCTGGTCCCGGTAACAATATTGAAGGCATAATTATTGCTACTCAGATTGCACGTGTATTTACACAGATATGCACTAGCGTTAGTATTACCTGAGCAATTAGAGCGTTTGTGTCTGTTGTGTCAATATTTCTCACTTGGAAGCCTCAGATAAAAGCAACTTACAAATGCAATATGCAAACCGACAACCAGGTCTCCTTCGCTACATCGCCATCGAAGTTGGCATAACCATTTGAGCATTTCATTATATTAGAGATATAAGCGCTACTAGACAACAGATCACACAACAAACAGCCAGTTAGTGCGTTAACAATGCCTTTTCTTCTCAATATCATGGTTCAATGGTACAGTTTTGGACTTCCGTTCCGGCGATAAGGGTTTGCAACCCTGCCAGGCCAATAAGGTTTTTTTTGCTAAGTGGGCAGCATGGCGATCGTCCTCATCCATCACCGGCACAACATCGACTCGTTATTGAGAGCGACGTCAAACTGTCATGTTCTGTTACATGTTCTTGATTTGCATCTGTCAGATCCGCATACGTATCACAACAGACAATACACATAACTAGTCCGCCGTATTCCATTAACGTTTGAATGATTACGCATTAAACCCTTAATGTGTAATAAAACCGCTAATGGTGCAATATGTTCCCTGGACCACTAGCACGGTTATTTGCTTCTTTGTTAGCCAGGCCTGTAATTTGGAAGCATACGCACATGGCCTCTTGAGTTTTAATATACAGCCCAATAGGTTCACCGTGATCAACCTACGTGTTCTATAACCATTGCCGTAGATAAGAATTTGTTAAAATGGTCAGGTTACACGAACATTTTGTGATCAGTCAGTTCATGGTAACATTTATTTCTACAAGCTGCCTTAAGTTTAACTATTTCAAATTCATACGTAAAATATGCGCTTGCCAGTCAGTTATAAACTATGTGCATGAAAGTGGTGTGTAAATTATTTGTGGAAAAAGCAAGGAGCTGTTAGCTCCACTAATAGGGTTCGCTCCGACTAGCTGTGCGGTGAATGTGAAAAATTAGTGAAACACACGCCCGACTTCAGGTGATGCCACCATTTTATCAACAAAAGCACATGGGACTATTGTTTCAACGTCTCGCGGCTCGCGTCTTACGAAGATATGGAGTCTTCTGATTGGTCGAGGCGACCATACCCCGAATTTAGCAGACATTTCCTTGTGGATGATTTTAAGGGACCCTATGACATAGCACCACGCCACTCACAGGCGTCTTGTTCGCATATTTTCTCGGACGGAGGCGCGAATGAACCCTTTTAGCTTATCTATAAACTCTTTGCCAGAAGCACCTGTATCTCGTCTTTCATTCAGACACTAATTGTCTGAGAGCTTTGTGAAATCCAAACCACCACACTAATTCGCTGCTTTATATAGAACTTAGGTTAATTGTTTAGTGTTGGTTCGGGTGAAAAATGTCAAACAGTCTATTTTTCTGACGTATTTTCCAATTGTGGTGTAGGTCAGAATCAGGTGATCATATTAGTTTTCATACGAAAGTACAACTTCTAACACATCATATAAACTGCCTGTCATTAATCATGACATAAACACCGATGTCATCGAATCTGAGACTTTTGATAGTGTACTTCTTCCAAAGAGTTTGTCCATTACATTTATCTGCCTCATAATGTTATACCATGGTGTTCATAAAGACCCTTCAGAACTGTAAGTGCAATACAATATTAATATTGGCGGACAACATTTGCCAGATCATTTGAGACATTGGACATATCACGCGGTGATAACAGGGATAGACGACAATTTGTTGCTAACCACAGTATGATAATGAGAGCAAATTGACCATTGATAACGCCCCTTATCCATGCACGGTTATAATAATAATCTTTATTTTGTACAGACACACAATTAATTGCCACAACAACTAAAACACACACGAAAAAGATGCAAAATAAATAAAATAGTTACGACAAACAAATTTCGTTTAACATAGCTTCAGCTTCTTGTTGGGTAAGCACCGAGAATGAATCCCTATCTTAAATGAAATAAGCTCCTTTATGAGTATGGCAATATTCACATGTTCAGAATTACACAGTGGCGTAATCTTATAGCTGGAGTCTTTAATGCATTCACTATGCTGTAATATATAACAATCATTGATGTTCAAGGCATGCATTGTTGTTCGAACATTATTGCTAAAAATTGTTCTGCTGTGATAACAGCGTCTCCTCATATAGGATACTAAATCATTGGGGCTGTTCAGGCACTTATTGACAAAGAGCAACATCAGCTGATTTCTAAGAGGTTAGTTTCCCGAAATGAATGGTAAATACTTTGTACGTGTCCTGGACTCTAATTTCCATATAGTTCGAATACACCTCCTCTAAACACTACATAATTTGACCGGCTGGTTAGGTCTTTAACTCCGCATCGGTGACCCAAATTAACTACTACAGTATACTTCAAATAGTGCGTTGCTATTAAAAGAGTTGCATTATCCGAAGCGGGACATAATCATATTCGTTTTCGATATCATATCCCTAAATGCACAAGTAATCATATTAGCACAATAACCAAAATTACTCCCCAAGTAAACAGCTTGTTTCTCTTGTACAATTAATTCATCATTCAGTGTTAAATATACTAGACCCTCGTAAACAGTGAAGGCTAGCAACCGGCTTTTTTTCAGAATTGAACTGCACACAGTATTCTTTCGAAAATTCCCCGCATATTCTAAGCAGTTTCTTAGCCACTGCGACTAAAGGTGCAATGAGGGACACATAATCAGCATTACTCAAAGCACCCATATAATGATTGCCCATACTACATTCAACATAAGCTTCACCAAGGCGCCTTACTAATTATTCAATATGTACACAAACTAATAATGACGATAACACTGCACATTGCTTACCGTGCAAATACAAGGCTCAGAACTTGAAGCATTCTATCGGACCTTCAGGTTCAGACGTGTGTACATTTTACAGCAATATACATATATTTGGCCAGAGGCCTTTCTGCCTGAGAAGCACAAACAATTTACCTTAATTCACAAGATAAATTCTGAGTTACAAAGTGATCAACAATCTCTTGCAAAACAAACGTGCATTGAGCGGTAGAGTGTGACTGTTTGAAACCGAATTGCAGATCGCTCGTTTTCAGTGCATTTCCCTGGGATGATAAAATGATAGTATGAAGCAATTTTCCCAAAATACTATTGATTGCTATGGACCTGTGATTATTACTTTTATTCAATGATTTATTTTTATTCTTTGGCATAGGTATCAGCGTGATACAACATACCCGTTGAAGCATAAGCATGCGAAGCATCGCGGTACGCAACCATGAGACATAAGCAAACTATTCCTGGCAGGCATTCTTAATGTGATAGGAGCTGATATCAGAATTACCATCGCTTTTGTCAGGCTTCAACTTCCGCGTTGCCCGTTTTGCAGCATTATGTGGCAACTTTACATATGGATCCGTAAAGATCGTTGATTGCCAGCTCGTTACGAAATTCCTTCTTAAAATTGTGGTTATTTGTGAACCCGTTTGCAGCTGCCATTCTGTCGGCTACTAATTTGTTTTTTTGGCGCATGATAAGCCAGCTTGGCTTTCAATATTATTGATGTCTCTATAAATACCGCATGATTTGAGTGTAGAAACGAGCATATACTGAGGGATGCTTGATCCACTAAATAAACAAAGTAGTGATCCGTGTCTACATTCATTTATTAAAACGTCAATGATTGGATTATAGGAATTGTATTAATGTTTTTCAAATATAAGTGAAATTTAATATTGATTTGCGAGATAGGTCATTCATCTGGTGATAAATACCGACATAAACAGAAATCTTCTTATGTGCGTGCAGTTAAATCTTATTGAACTTGTTATCTCACTTTGACGTTGCAAACCATGGATATTTGGTCTCCAAAGTGGTCAGAATGAAATATAGCACCTTTTAAGATTGATTGTTCTTTCGGCGATCAATACCATACTATTCACAAACACTATAGAATGAAATTGTAATAATACAAAATTAGGCGTTATCCATAGTCATACAAGCGCTGTGTTTGTTACGTAGTTAGTCATAAGAATGTGTGCATTACGTGTATGAGTGAAATCGCAGTGTTGACTTTTGGTCGTTTTAAATCCATCGAATTAAAGTGCTGATGTGTTTTCTGATATGCCTTTATTTGTGTATTAAAGGTATGATTTTTCGTTCTAATGTGTCAAAATTTCGATGAATTTCTATCCCTCAGTAATATCTTCTTAAGTGAATCTTGTACGTCAGACTCACAACAACTAATCTTTTCTATAAAGCAAGATGAAACATGTTAATACGGTTTGAAAAAGGGTTCAGTAATGTCATTTATTTGAAGAGTTTATATTCACGTAAATGATTATCCAAATGAGGTCTCACGTACGACGCAGTGTTAATCGTAGACCGGAAAGGTCCATTGCAATCGGGGAAGTGGCTTTGGTTGCCTGGAATACATTGCAATGCTTGCCTGAACAACAGCAGGGAAAGTTTCTGCTGTACCATGTTGCTTAATCCAGCAAATTATGTATTACACCCACGTCATGTCAGCCTATCTACTATTTGCTCTCTATGTAAAAGGAAAAATCTCCAACAAGATCTTCATCATGGTACCTTTCACGATTCCTGTTTGTTACAATAATGCGCTCAGTTAATATAAATCATGAAGAATTGACAATATACCCGTGGCAAATTTATATATGCCTTGATTGGACTAAGAATGAAGGCGTTTTGAAACTTTCGTACGTATCGAAATCTGAGAATGTTCAGCACACAACGTCGATTACTACGTTAGAACAATTTCCTTGTCATTTTATGTCAGTCAGTGGACATGCAAAGAATATCAACCACACAGTACGTGTAATCCTATGTATGTACTACTTTGGGCTTTTTTCAATGAAAGAAATGTGTTTGCCAATTTCAGCGTAACATCTGTCGTTCCATCGCACGTCGTTTGTGCTCATATGGACTGTGTCACGTACTTATTGTCACATTTCTATGCAGCATAAAATAGCTTGGGTTGGCTGATCAGTTTTGTGATTTTTTATCAACGCAATTACACTTTAACATGTTGACCAGTCACTAACGAGGGTCCTTCCGATATGCTTTGTTTTATAGGAGTTGGGGGATGACATGATGGGATTATCAGTGCAATGGGTCTAATGACGGCATTCAGGCGAGTTTTGCTCTGACGGTAAAAACGTCGAAAATGTGTTTGCAAATGAAGTGCATACGCTGTGACGTCACGATCCCCCTACGCGCTCGGTGACGTCATCGTTACATTTCTACGAACACCCACAGGTCATTGGTCTTTGTCATGATGCTGATGCTATCACTGCTGGTAAACAAACGCAACTTTTTATTGTGAATGCTTTTCTATTATAAGTTTGGTCAACGTTGTATTTATTCAATGCATGCAATGGCGATAAAGAACAGTGGTTATCTGTCATCCAAAACGGTGATGATGTTAAAAGGAGAAAAACACTATGATGTGCATTTACAAGGAAGAAACAACATATATAACAGACATCAGGGCGTGATAACTATTCTGCGATTATACCCAAGGGAAGGGATTGTTTGTTAAGGATAGCAGGAAATGCAATATAAATATAGATATGCGTATATTAGTCATAGATCAGTTATCATCCCTCATATACACATCGAGTCATAGGAACTACCCACTTCACATATGGAAATAGAATGAATCTTAAAAGATGCAACTGCTTTCGCGGACACAATATCTCCATCTTAATGATTCATTCGCCACACGCCGTCTTGCGTGTTTACATGTACGTTGATGATAAGTCCATTCATCCATTTTACCGGTTGGTCATTTAGGTCCCATGTATTAATGTAAACCGTGTGCAGTCCATCTTTGATAGACACATGGCAGCCTCCACTCAGTTCTCAGCATATGACCTCAGTGGTTAATTAAAGATCCGCATTGTCTGCGAAATACAAATAAGACATTCTACCGTGACATGGTCATGGCTCCCCGTTCGGAAGGCGATACTAATACGTAGGATTCTTAGATAAGATATTCTTAATATATAAGGATCGCTCAGTAAATCAGTATTATCAAGGCACAACGACATAATGGGTGCTTTAAAAACAATAAAAAAACCTAATTAAATATTGCCCACGATAGATCTCCCTCAAGTTGTATCAGCGTACCCACTCAGCCAAGCGAAGCGCTCTTCTGCCGTGGTCAAGTTGCGCCAGTGACAGCTGGATAGGTACGCGCACTACAGCGAGTCATTTGTGACTGCGACTGTAAACCAATAAACACTTTGGCCCAGCAACATATGGATTAGGCATTTCCCTTATGTGCTTAATATGTAATGGTTCACGCGTGTTGACTGAGCAAACAAATGCAAATTGAAAGTAACACCACCATTCAGATGATGACCAGTAGTCGTCCGAAGCGCAATCTCCACCTGGTGGCATTAGTTTACCTGCACATACTCAATTCATTTTTCATGCACCTCTTCAATCTATTCTTTCATGCACCTATAACCCTAACATCACTTGCAAATCAGCAACTGTTGTTGGGGTTAGGGTGTGGGTTAAAGGTGCTTCTTTATTGGCTGTTTTACAAGTGTTGCTACTGAGGATCCATTTGGGTTATCCTGCTGGTTAGGTCTGCACATGGCATTGAGTCATTTATAACTGTGTTGATAAACCAGTGAATATATTCTACCTATCAACATGTGGATAGGACATTACCATTCCACGTTTAAAATGGAATCGTTCAGATATGATGACTGAGACAGGAATACCAATTAATTGTATTGTATTTTGAGATAGGCGTTTTGGTCCGATGGACAGAAATAGGAGAAATGGGATTTTAGGTCGCTTTCAATTACGAGGGGATACCGAGACGCTTATGTGTGTGGAAGATGTAAATTTATTGCCTTTGAAGTGTTATTGCCCACTTGACAAAATAACACATTTGATTAACCGGTGTGCAAACCCTTCAAGTAAAACTCTGTACCATCGAGCCATCAGATCGACGAATCAGACAAATGAAATGACATTTTTTAAAGAACCGCATTGATCCGGATAAGCTTTCGCAATGGCCCTGTCTCTCGATATATTTTGCTTTCGTGATGCTAAATCCAGCGGTGCATTTAACGACCGATATGACATATTCGCCTGTTATCGCGGTACATGACGACCAAGGACTTTATGATGAAATGAAATTTGCGCGCAGTGCCTTATCCACTCATATCAAATTCTGTTCAATATTCTGTGCGTATGTGTGTGTGAGAGAGAGCGAGAGAGAGACCGATTGTGTGCATGTATGTGTGTTTGTGTGTGTGTCTATTCGTATATGTGTGTGTGTGTGTGTGTCGATTTGTGCGACTGACTGTGTGTATGCGTGCATGTGTGTGGGTGATCTGCATCTACGATATGCCTTTTGTATCTTCGGATCAGGCGTCATGCAGATTTGGAACGTCGGCAGTCTGTACTCTTTGACCGCGTTTCTCTGAATTGCTATAATACGATTATGTTAATGTAATGTCACTTACTTGACTGATACAATGTTTGCTTACACTACGCTGACATTGCAAAGCAGAGGAATGTGCGTAACCTTTTATTGCAGCTCAGAAGTACGAAATATCCTGAGTGCTTCTCAATAATGAGTCATGTGTTTGCCCCACTGAATGTGCGCAGGACGATGAGAGTTTGCTAACTTAGTTTGCTAACGTAGCTGCTTGTGATGGGGGGGGGGGAGGGGGGAGGGGGTGGACTTAATTTTGCTGACGGAACTGCTTGTGATGGTGGGACGGAAATTACTTTGCTGACGGAACTGATTGTGATTGGGGACGGAAATTACTTTGCTGACGGAACTGATTGTGATGGGGGGGGGACGGACTTTACTTTGCTAACGGAGCTGCTAGTGAGGATTGACATAAAGATATGGTTGATACTGCTCCCTTTAAAATGATGATTGAGTGAGTAATACTCCAGGTTTTGAAAAGGTGTATTGCTCCAAACAGGTGTACTATTTTACAGTCAACTTGTTGAGTGCAACTCTCAGTTAGAAATCTGCAACAGAATGGCTTTGCTTACATGCATTTCTATCAAGAGCAGCTACAGAGCTCCCATCCGGAAAACAGAGAGTTTTGCCATATTCCAAACATCATGCCAGATCTGATTGAAGTAGAGTTAGTCAGCTGCTTTGAATAGCTTTATTGCTTGGTGTCATATCAGGTCTGGAATGTCAAACACCCCGACACAAGATGTCATCTGCAAGCATGGCAGTCCTGATGGGGACGATTGAAACGTAGGCTAACCTGCAAGCGATACCGGATAGTTAGGAGCGATTGTTGGTTAATATAAGTAAGAATGCAAGCTGATAACGTTTAGGGTTATCGTTATAACTTGGGCCTGACAAAATATTTTTGGGGAAAATATGTGCGCCTAATTTGTACAACAAAATACGTTCATGAGTCCCACACAAATAGATTTATCATATTAATATTGACCCCAAATGGAGTGTACGTGTGATAGTATACGTTGGTGTAAGCGTGATAAAATATATTAAATCAGTGATGAAGTAGTTTGAACGCCAGTGTACAGTGTGTTTTTGTGTGTATTTTTGTGCATATGTATGTGGGTATTCATACGCGCGCAAGCGTGTGTGCGGGTGTGCATGTGTGTACATATGTGTGTATATATGTGTGTATGTGTGTGTATGTGTGTGCGTTTATGTGTGTGTGTGTGTTTGTGTGTGTGTGTGTGTGTGTGAGTGTTTGTGTGTGTGTGTGTGTGTGCGTGCAATATTTAAAATATTGGCAGCCTGTACTCTTTGACCACGTCCCCTGGAATTGATAATGGTTACGCCAGACTTTAATCAAAGACAATGTTATGCCAAACTGCGCTGACATTAGAAGACAGAAGACGGAGTAGAAGGCGCTAATTACTCCCCGCACCATCTCCTGCATCCCTCACCCAGGAAAACCACTCGCCTATGACTGCATTTAAATGCACATTCTCTTGAGCGTTCCGTCTTGAGAACATTCTAAGAGGTTTTTTCACAAAAGCGCCATGGCGTTGGCATTGTCTATTTGTATGGAAGTGCCAGCCATTGACGATCAGTGATGCGGTCTTCAAAGGGTGAACAATAAGCAAGACGGTCACAATTCCAGTCACACGTGGGATAAGGCGTTAATAGCATGATGTAATGAATGCAATGTGGGGGGGGGGGGGGGTGCAATTTATTGATCAATGTACTATTTTGATAATAAGTTATCTCTTTTGGTGCCGATGTGAACTTCATTTTACTGGGCCCATGATATGATACAGAGTTGGGATTGTTTTACCTCGCCACTGCAGACACTAGAAACGATGTTAGCATCACATGGTATGTCATGGTGAAAAAGGGACTTGGTCTTAATGATGCATTGCACTAAAGACGCACGTCAGCTTTCATAAATATCAAAAGATGTGGTGTCGAATATGAAGCTAGTTGATTTCTAATGACATACGCTATCCATTCAATTCCGTACCGGCTAGCTGATGAAATTATTTATTGCACGAGGGTAAGATTGTCACATCGCCGGAGGTTGTTGGGCATCCGCTATGCAAATTTTCATCCACAGATAATTTGTTCAATTCTAAAAAGCGGAAGAATATTTCCATCGATTGCGTAGAAAGCTTCATTATAACAGCTCTCCATGACACGCGTGGGGCGTACTTCAGGTTGTATACATTTTTCACACTTGGAAGTCGTTGAGTGCAGAAACCACACAAACGCATCACGCAAACAGTAAGATTGCATGCAATGAGTTTTCTTGAGACGTCACTATTCATCACTTGTTAATGCTAGGGCACTCGACTTTCGTTACAACGGTGGGGGTTTGAAATCCAGCAAGGCAGATTTGTTTTTGACCCTTCAAGGCAATGACGCATGTGCATGAAGGGCCTTGTGATCATCCTCATTCATCACCGCCGTCATGTCGCCTCATCGATAAAAGTAACATTAAACACTATTTCTGCCTTTCGGACACGCATGCATACCTTTAGAGACAATACGTATAACTTGTTGACCTTATTTCATTCACGATTATAATTGCCTCAGTCGTCACATATGAACACCAGAACATTAAACACTTAATGGAAATGTCAAATCCACCTATTGATGGTGTATCATGTTCACTTGTCCACCTTCAGAGCCATCAATAACTCAATCTGATGTGCGGACCTAATCGTCTGCAACTGGCGCCACTGACGTCAGAATCTAGCTAGAATGACCCGAAAACACCGCGCCTGTTTGGTGGGTTCACATCGCAATATTGTGTATGCTTAGAGGCTATGTCATGGCACGTGTATATACATAGCGAGGTCTATATTTGGTAAGCTACAAGACGCCATGATTGTCGATGAACAACAATGGATTCAGAACATTAAAGAAACCACTGAGCTGGGTGTGTTTATTGAGATTTAACGATGAATTCACTGAACACGAGTAGTTCTTTAATTGCTGGTGACATTACATCATCGCATGTACGTCATTTGTGAACACATAAACATGTGACTTCAGTAACATACGACTGATCACGCCATTATTGGAGCGATCGTGACGACCGGATCTGAGGCGATCGGCGCTTTCCAATCAGCGCATTCCTTGTCATTGTCTGCAAAAGACGTGTTATGTAAGCGACGGAATGTTCTAGCTGACGACTGGCTGCGACCGGCCTCATAACATTCCCAATTAGTTTGTCTTACCAAGTCATCTCCTTTGTATCCTGCACGTATTGTAGTTTTGTCACGCTCCAGGTTTTCCAGGGGTATTTTATTCCCCCTTCGTTAGTTACAATAAAGATAAATATGGATTTTCCACAGTTAACTAGACAATTCAAGCAAACATGATTTGCACCAGGATAATTTTATCCACGAATGCATCGGTGATTTTATCTGTGTCTAAATTGCGTACTTAATCATTCATGCTTGCATCTGATAGCGACACCTTCAGGTTAGATGCTCTGCATGACCGAACATCGTCCCCATCGCCAGCAACGCAGTCATCGAAATTACCATGACGTTAAAACGATAACCACCGCATGTGTCAAAAAGTCGACTAGAACATTGTGAATAAATGCCTTGCTTATCGCTGCATAATGTAATATGCATTAGAAATGTGTTGCGTATGTCGGTTCTTACCAAGAGCAGCCACAGTGCTCCAATTCGGAAGTTGATTGGCTAGAAACTTTAGCTTATTCCAGGCGCCATGTCGGTTCTAATTGAAATAGCTATGGTCAGCTGCTCCGGACAAAGCATAGGTTAATCTTACGGTAATAGTCCAGGTTATGCATGACAAACAGCGCTATTGTTTCACCAGAGCTCAACAGAACCTTACATTCACACTAATAATACTGTCATCACGCCATTCTATAGATATATACATAAACTGCGAGATAGCCAATCTAGACGTCCAAGAATCTTCAGGGCAGGAGTAAATGACTTTGATTGATCTTTGCTTACCTTGAGTCACGTGCCATTCATAGAGAAAATAATAACTTTGACATCTAGGCCCTGACGCCTCGGATGCAATAAAATGTGGCTCTGCTGAAAGCTTGAAACTGCACCTGTTCACCCCCAAACAATAACACAGCTGTTTAGCCTGAAGAGCGAGTTAAGTCATTCTTCCTTCATGCTTCTTCTGCATATGACGTACGGGTCTAAGTGCTAATTATATTGGCATGTTTCAGTCACGAATGCCCCCGAATATCCACGAATGTATATGGATAGACTAAAGAACACCAAAAGTTTTACAAGAATTGATCCAGATTCTATATGATTACATGAGATTCTGATATTACTACGTGTAAAAACTCTAGATAAACAGACCCAACTCCTCTAAACGTGATCAAGTTCGAGTTTCTTCGAAGTGCCTGTACATCGCCTTACTCGACCAAGATCTGGCAGATGTTGGTATTAGGAGTGATTACCTTTTGCCCAACACGGGTGCTCGTGGGTTTTATCGTCCACCCGCTCTGCACATGGGATTTACATTTTGGTCTAACGTGAGAGACTGGTGTATCCATTAATCCTGCGCAGCCAGGATAAAGGCACATACCTTCGAGGAGAGCAACGGGTTCCTCATCCATGCGTAGGTAAGCTAATGAGTAGCTACTGCCGGAAACCTCCTTTGTCTTCTGGTGGATCGATGAAACTGCCACTTTATGCGATTATCTGTTTTGATTTGGCCTTTTGACGGGTTACAGCAGACAGACAATGTGGCCCCCTGGGGAATCTTCAGGGTCTTGCGGATATCGTGGACGACTGACTTCCTTGACTGCAAGTGTTCGTCCAGGTGACAAACGCGCTTCCCTACTATGGCCATGATGGGTGATGAGTCCGAAAGCATACACCGTAGGGTTGCGGCTTGCTCGGTCATGGTCGATGCTCTGAGCGATGTTAAGCCAAGGCCACCTTGCTTCAGCGTCAAGTAAAAGTGGTCCTTGCCTGTCTGTGAGAACCAGCTCCAGTGGTCCGAGATTAGTTTTCTTACTTTAATCTGTAAGGCATCGAGTTCACGAAGTTTGCAGAGGGCGAAGGCCATGGATTAAGGAGGACTGATGCGCAAAAAGTGTTATATGTGGAACATTTATTCACCACGTTTAATTTGGAAGAGAAAATTGTGGTAGCAATCGCAAGGATTTTTTTCTCAATCTTCACTTTTGTTGGGCCAGGCATGGATTCGAAGGCTTGTTCTAAACCATGTATGCGTAAGTGCTCCCCGGGACAAGTACCGGTATCTTGTTGATGAGGGGGCTTACAGGACTCAGTGCCCCGGCATCATTGGTTCCCGTTTAAGCGCATTTGGAGGCGTTCAGTCTCAGGTCAAGTGCTGTGATGAATGAGATCAGTGTCTCAAGACAACTTCTCATTTCATCTCTTTCCGACCAAATTTTAATGTCCTCGACATATGCTACATGATTTGGGACGGGTTCCCCGGGCACTTATCCATGTGGATCTGAGTGAATCCATGCATAATCGGAGCGGTAGCAAGGCAGTACAGGACTGGGGCCAGGGAGTCTCCCTGGAACAGACATTTCTGGTATCTTAGCGGTTGCGAAGTGGCACGGGCAGACGCAACAACTACTTACTCTGTCGACCACCTTCTCATCATTCTGCGTAGGTTGACCCTAATCCAGGAGGGTAGGCTGATTGCCTTCAGGGCCCGATTCATCCATCCATGGGAAATATAGTCAAATGCCTTCTCAAAAGTCTACCCATACTTCTTCAGTTTTGCCTCCTGTGTGGTCACCGCCTCTATAAGTAGCAGTCTAAAGTGCCTTTTGCTCCTGAACAAATAGCACGTTGGGACTACGGGAGGAGATCCCAATCGACCAGGTACTGTTGATGTACGCAGTGATGACCGATGTGAGGCCTTTGAAGGCTGTGTTTAGACAAGCAATTGGCCTGTAGTTTTTCGGTAAACTGCGATCTCCTTTCTTAAAGATCAGTACATTGCGGCCTTTGCACAGGACTTTCGGGATCTTCAAGGAGCCCTCCAGTAACTTGATGATCGTCAGTCTTAAGGGCTTTTCCAGCCGCAGGTATTTTCTTAAAGAGGGCATAATGAATGTCATCTGGGCCAGTGGCAGACCAGGCCTTAGTTTTCTGGAGGATCCTTGTCCACCTTTCGACAGAGAGAAACTCCGAGGGATCTGGGTGGAATGCAAATGAGGTCTTATCCCTCATATCGCTAAGCAACTTCGCTAGGGCTTGATCATTAGGGTGCAGGAACTTGAGGTTCCGACAATCCTTTTCCTGAATTCAAAGGTATTGTTTGGGTCTGGGGAAGGTTCTTTCCTTCCTGACATTGACTTGACTTAAGCATGAGCCCTAAAATTACGATGGACTTCGTTGAAGCGGGACGAGGCATTCTTCAACTTGGTGGCCTGATTTCGGGCTCTATCCTCTGCTCTCAGAGAGCTTAGGACCACCTTGAGGTTATGGGATGGGATGTCCCTGTACACCTTCCTCAGGTGGGTTTCTGTCTTGCGAGACTTTGGAGTGGCCTTTCTCTGTTTAGCTCTTTGCTCGCGCAGGCTTTCGATCATGCGACAGATCCTAGAATTCTGAAGCAACTGCAATTTAGGGGTCGAGCGCGATCCCTGTGTCCTACGTTCCAATGAGTCAAGGGCGACACATCCAGCAGCACA
Organism: Urechis unicinctus; assembly: GCA_034190875.2. NCBI lineage: Eukaryota > Metazoa > Annelida > Polychaeta > Xenopneusta > Urechidae > Urechis > Urechis unicinctus. Next base: position 27,708,868 of record CM067352.1, on the reverse strand, counting down.
GATGAGGGCAGACAGTACCCTAACCTTCTGGTCAGATTCGGACCAGCATCGGTCGAAGAGTTGCGACAGCAGGTCGACTCTTTCTAGGGGAAAAACCGAGTGTTTATTACCTAACGGTGGACGAGGATCCTGATCCAGGTAGTGCTCCACCAAGTCCACGAAAGTGTCCCACGAAAGAGGCGAGGGATCTTCAACGGGTTTCGGACATGCTGACTGCTATGCTCTTAAAGTTTCTGAAAACCAAGTGCTATTTGAGCAAATGGGCCTTAGGCATTCTTCTAAGTTTCTGCTCATACCAAGGGCTGGAAGTGAGGATGACACAGATGTATGATAGACATGACACATATCGCTCTGTGTTTAGTCTGATCTATGACATGAGCAGCTTGAGGGGGGTAGTGTTACCTGCCCATCCTCATTCGGGGAACAAACATATCTGGAACTGACTAACAGCCCAGCTCTGCTATGTCATGTGGATACAAGTGGCACCTGTTTTGATATCTTGGGCTCGACATCTCTAATAGTGCCGAGCGCCAGCAGTTTGATTCGTGCGGTTCCGGTTTTGGCTGCTTGGGCTTGGCACCTCTAGTAGTGCCAAGCTTAGCCGTGTAGTTGCAAACTAGTGCGTGCAAACTTGTTTGGGCCAGAGTTTTTTTAGTAGGGCTTGACTGTTTGAGCAGAATGTCATAGAACTTGCTGCCTCAAGCTCTTGCCGACCCAGGCGCTTGCCAAGGGCGGCTTTTTGCTAGAAATACACGTGCGGCCCCAAACATCTAAGGTCACCACAGCCCCCGTCAGTCCCTCTTAATCATTACCTCGAGCTCCGAAAACCAGCAAAATAGAACCGAGGTCCTCTTCCATTATTCCATGCACTAATATTCAGGTGTGGACCTGCTTTGAACACTCTAAATGTTTCAAAGTAAACGTTCCGGCCACCACAGACACTCAGTCAAGAGCACCTGTGGACAAACCAGCAGGTAGGTCAGGACAGGCTGTAGTCGCCGCGAGGCAAACCGCCGGCCTAAACCAGAGGTCCAACTTCGAGCTTTTTAACTGCAACAACTTTAATATACGCTATTAGAGCTGGAATTGCCGCGGCTGCTGGCACCAGACTTGCCCTGCAATAGATCCCCGTTAAAGGATTTAAAGTGTGCTCATTCCAATTACGAGACCTAATAAGAGTCCCGTATTGTTATTTTTGGTCACTACCTCCCCGTTCCAGGAGTGGGTAATTTGCTGTAAGCCACAGACACGTCATTAGTGATCCTATTCGTGGGAGCACCGTTAGTTTTATTGATCCTGTTACATAACATGGGTATGATGCGATGATGAAGCCCGAGGAAGAAGCACTCAGGTCATTGTTTGGTACGGCCATGTGTATATATGAGTTCTAGAGTCAGAGTGTGATTAATATTTTTTCGATTCACTTTATTTCCAGAGTCATCACTCGTGCTAATTAATTGAAACTCTCCATTGCCTAATAGAAATGCACTTAGCTGCTGCTGAAGTTGTTATGACACCAATAGCAGAGTGACTAAAAGCAATGATAGCTGTGGTGATAAGGATAATGATGATTTGTGGTGGCACCTATTATGCGGTGAGAAAGATAACTATGATTGGTGGTAGTTGTTATCATGTTAATCATGGTGAGAAAGATAATGATGATTGGTAGTGGTGGTGATTATGCTAATCATGTTGAGAAAGATAATGATGATCGGTGGTGGTGGTGGTGATTATGCTAATCATAGTGAGATTTGTTATAGGATCATTTATGTTATTTGTTTCCACAGGCATTGATCACTGTTAATTTGCGTAACAGAAGGGCTGTGTCGTGGGGAAAAAAATTACTTTCCTCTAACCTAAAATGACCGTAACCTCATTTTGACAATCGTACAGCCAAACTTAGACAGATTGATCATGAAGTTCATACGAGGTTATTAATCAACTTGATGGGGCCAATGTTTTACAAAAGCCTCCCTGAAATAGGTGCTTCTTGAAGCATTCTAATCACAGTGCCTAAGGATAATTTAATGATAGCTTGCCTTTCAATAGTCCATATCATCCGTTGCTTGTGGGATTGACGTACATATTTGCTGTTGATCGACGCAATGAACACCCCGACATAAGATGTTATCTGCAAGCATGGCAGTCGTAGTGGGGACGATTGGAGCTTGGGCAGCCTGTAAGAGATACTGGATATTTAGTAGGGATTGATGAGTACAATAAATAAGAATGCAAGCTGATAACATTGAGGGTTAATTGTGTAACTTGGGCCTGACAGAATATTATTTGGCAATATGTGCGCCTAATTTTCGCAACAATATACGTACAAGATTCCTGCAAAAAAGATGTGGAGCCCAAAAGAATTGTACGTGTGAAAGTATACTTAGTGTATGCGTGGTATTTGAAATTAGATATTTGATGGAGAAAAATTTTGTGTATGTGGTGCACATGACCAAACGTGCTTCTGTTAATGTTAGGGTGACCGCCAGTGTACGGTTTGTTTTCTTGTGTGTTTTTTGTGCGTATGTATGTGCGCATGCTTGCGCGCGCGCGTGTGTGTGTGTGCGCAATATTGGAATATTGGCAGTCTGTATTCTTAGATCACACCCCCCGCCGTCGATAATGGCTTTGCCAAAAGACAATGTTATGCCAACCTGTGCTGACATACGAAGGCAGAGTACAAGGCGCCAATTACTCCCTGCATTTGCCAATGACTGCATTTAAATGCACAGTCTCTTGAGCGTTCCGTCCAGAGAACATTCTAAGAGTTTATTGAAATAGCGCTGTGACGTTTGCATTGTCTGTATGTATGGACGTGCCAGCGATTGACAATCAATGATGCTGTCCTTAAAGGGTGCACAATAATCAAGATAATCACAATTCCAGTGGTGTGATCTGGTGTTAATAGCGTCACATAATGAATGCAATGTGGTTGGGGGTGCAATATATTGATCAATATACTATTTTGATAATAGGCTATTTTGATCATGCCTATGTGAACTTTTTTTTCTGGGCCTATGACATGATATGGAGTTGGGATTGTTTTTACTTAGCGTCACTGCAGACATGCGTCACTGCAGAAACAATGTTAGCATCACATGGTGTGCCATGGTGAACAAGTGACATGGCCTCAATGACTCATTGTGAAAAGTGACATGGTCTCAGTAGATGCGGAGCATCTCGTTGACACAAGTAATGACGCTTGACTTGGTTATCGTTTATTAACTACTTTTCCACGATGAACTGCGTTGAACCATGTTGAACCACGTTGAGCCACGCTGAACTACATTGAGATACTTTGAACCAATGTTCAAAAAATACAATCAAATAATAAATTGTAAATAGACTCTTTTCGTTATCAATAATACAACACAATAATAACGAATTAACGATACATTCAAAACACATTCAATATACATTCAATCCACTCACACTTGTGCGCTCTTTTCTCTTAGACGGTCTGATTCGAAAAGAAAGCTTGATCATAAATGTCCTAAAATCCCGAGCTCCAACCTTTAAGATCAACTAGCCAGCGCCCAAGATGTTATATAAGTATTTCAACAAATAACCCTAGAACGCTGAGCGAATACTCAGCCCCTCTAGAGCCACCGCCAACGCAAGAGATGTCACATTACAAACTAAATGCATTGACAGTCTCAATGACGCATGGTGAAAAACTGACTTGATCTCAATGACGCTTTGAACTACAGAAGCACGTCAACTTTCATAAATATCGAAATATGTTGTGCCGAGTTACTTATAATTGACTGTACGCAACATGAAGCAAGTTGATTGTCTTATGACACATGCATAAACATTCAAATAAGTGCTAGCTAGTTAATGGAATTGTATATTGCACGAGGGCAAGATTGTCACATCGCCGGAGGTTATTACATCCACAGATAATTTGTTCAACTCTAAAAAGCGGAAGAACATTTCTATCGATTGCGTAGAAAGTTTCATTATAACAACTCTCCGTGACACGCGTGAGGCGTACTTCGAAGTATACATTTTTCACACTAGGGAGTCGTTGAGTGCAAACTACGCAAACTCATCACGCAAACTGCCCCATAACACATGTTCTTAAAGTTTCGTGCTTGTCAGATAAACAAGCAATGAGTTTTCTTGAGACGTCACTATTTATACATCTTGAGGCTTAATGCTACGGCGCTCGACCTTCGGTACAACAGCGGGGGTTAGAAATCCAGCCAGGCCGATTGTTTTTGACCCTAGCGGGCAAGGAAGGGCATTGCGATCATCCTCATTCATCACTGCGTCATTTCGCCTCATCGAAATAAGCAACGTTAAACACTATTCTCTCATTTTGCTGCTATTTTGTTGCCATGCATGCCTCTTCAGACAATACGAATAACTTGTTGACCGTATTTCATTCACGACTATAATTACCTCAGCCGTCACATATGAACACCAGAACATTAAGCACTTAATGGAAATGTCTAATCCATCTGTTGATGGTGCATCGTGTTCACTTGTCCACCTACAGAGCCATGAATAACTCTGATGTGCGGACCTAATCGGCTGCAACAGGCGCCACTGACGTCAGAACCTAGCTAGAATGACCGGAAAGCACCGAGCCTGTTTGGTGGGTTAGCTTGTTCGACTTGTGGGAGGACTAGCGGCTATACGCATTGGGCCAGCTGTTATGTCTGTGTGCATCTGCTGCGTTAGCTCAGACAACCAAAGGCTATTTCTTTATCTACACGTCGTCATGCTGTGTCAAATTAGCTCCTTGAGCTCCTGGCGTAATCATGTCATCTATCTATTAATTTAGGGTCTGAACACAATTAACATCAACCGACCGCACAACTGGGAAAAAGGGGAAATTGTCTTTGATTCCCTACTATATGTAAACAACTGGGCCAAGGGAGTCATCATGCGATTGAGCTCCATAAAATATATCATTCACTAAATATGGAAATAGTAGAATGCAAAGCAGTTGGTTACTTCATCCAAAATTATATTGCAATATTCTGTGTGTTTAGTGGTTATGTCAAGGCAGGTGCATATATAGCGCGGTCTACAATTGGTAAGCTTGCGCACAAGACGCCATGATTGTCGATGAATAACAACGGATTCAGAACATTTAAGAAACCACTGAGCTGGGTGAGTTTACTGAGATTTAACGATGACGTCACTTACCACGAGTAGTTCTGTAATTGCTGGTGACGTCACATTATCGCATGTACATCATTTGTGAACAAATAAACATGCGTCATCAGGAACATAAAACTGATCCCGCCATTATTCAATTCCTGAAGTAGCACAATATAAACAACAAGCGTTGGTGCACTCTTGTGACCATTATTATAATTATTGGAATTGGTAAAAATTACTTCATTTGATAACTTACAGAAACGATGTATTCAATCGTTCTTAGCTGGCATCTGATAGCGACGCCTTCACGTTAGATGCTCTGCATGGCGAACATCGACCCCGTCACCAGCAACGCAGTCATCGAAATTACCAGGGTGTTAGAACGATAAACACCGCGTGTGTTAAAAAGTCGACTAGAACATTGTGCAATATTTTTGCCTGGCTTATCGCTGAATTATATAATATACGTTAGAGTAGTGTTGTGTTTATATATTTATACCAAGAGCAGCCACAGTACTCCCATTCGGAAGTTGATTGGATAGAACTGTGGCTAATTCCAGGTGTCATGCCGGTTCTAAACGCAATAGCGATGGTCAGCTGCTCTGGACAAAGCATCGGTTAATCTTACGGTAATAGTCCAGGTGATGTATGACAAACAGCGCTGTTGTTTGACCAGAGCTCCACAGTAACTTACATTCTTACTACAATTACTATCATAACGCCAACCAATAGATATATACATAGACTGCCAGCCAGCCGATCTAGACCAAGCATCTCCAGGGCAGGAGTAGATGACTTTGATTGATCTTTGATTCTATCAAATCACGTGCCATTAATAGAGAAAATGATAACATTGATTGCCATGCCTAGACGCCTTGGACGAAACAAAATGTGGTTCGGCTGAAAGCCTGAATCTGCACCTGTTCACCCTCAGACAATAACACAGCTGTTAAGCCTGAAGAGCGAGTTAAGTCATACTGCATTCATACTTCTTCTGCATATGACGTACGGGTCTAAGCGCTAATTATATAGGCATGTGTTAGTGTCCGAGTGTCTTTCCCCATATCATCCGTGTGACCATGCGATAACATACTTATCGCGATGGCACCTACACGCGATAGTCAAGCACGACGCTGTTTCCTAATAATGATAATTAGCGTGAACCGATGTTATGTAAGGTATCTGCGTGGGACCTGTACATATGCGAGGTAGTCCCTTAATCCCCCATTCGGCCTCAGCTGCCTGTCATGATGGTTTCAACTATAGGAGATCTCGGAGATTTAACTTTCTTCGACGCTATGCTTCGATAATTAGCAGTGTGAGACTTGCAGAAATTTCCTAACACTGGTAATCAGAGCTCCGCCGACTTCGCCGTTGTCTGATGTTACAACACTGTAGAGCAGTAGACACGGCTCGGCAGGTGTGACAATTTCGCGCCCTAGAATAATACCTTGACCTCCCAATGAGCGCTGCGCAATCAGATTAGTGGCTGGCAAGCAATTGACTCTTGAGAAAATTTTTATTGAAATGGACACCTGCTCTCTGGACTGATGCATCTGCGCCAACGCCAAGCTTCAGTCACGATTGCCTCCGAACGGTAAAGAATATCCTCGAATGTAAATAGATAGAATAAAGAACACCAAAGGTTCAACAAGGATTGATCCAAATTCGGTAGGATCACATGAGATTATGGTATTATTATGTGTAACAAACTTCATTTATTGGCAGAAGATAATTACATCGATGTTTAATGTCATTGACTATGAAGCAAAATGAAAGAATGAGTTGCGTTCATCACAAAACCTATTCGAACATGGTGTATATTTATTGTACGCCCCTTTATTGCAGCCCAATAACCAATTTCCAATACTTTTGGTCACTTGTGGGCGAATGTTAATTTGACAAAACCCTTTATTTTCAAGTCATGTGTATAACCACCTTGAGCAAAACATTCACCTTAATAAAATAGAAACATTTAGATATTGGTCACAAAGACCCAGTTCTGTTGCTGTAATAATATTAACTTATATATATTCTCTTAGAGGGATCTAAAAGATTCAAATATTTCGAAACATGCATAATTATATGTTGCTACAACATAGCACTTTAGCATGAAGGAAAACGTCGACCTTAACTGCATTGTCGTGACTTCGCACATGCCATTCGTCGTCGGGCACAAAGTCATTCCACCAATGCCTAGTTCAAGTGAGACTTAGGGGCTGTCTACGGGATGTCTTTGGGCCTCATACTGGCGAAAACCCTGAGAGTCAGTGCAGGCCTGCACAGTGTGTCGTACTGCCCGGTGCGGGGCCCATCCCTTGTTTTAGAGATTTTTGGCCATTAATCTGAAGGTAATCATAGAAATCTAAATTTGTTGTGCTACCATACGCTTTGACCGTCAGCATAGCAAGGTCACTCGCCTTCTTTTACTGCCAGTATAACATGGTCACAACCCCTCCACCCCCACAACCCACCGCCATATCTCCTTGTTAGCCACAGACAGGTCATTAAGGATCCTTATCATGGAAGCACCGGAAATTTTATTGATCCTGTGTCGTTTCTCGTCGTGTTATAATGGCGGTTCTAGCATGGATGGAATGGGAGAAGGCTCCACAAACCAGCCAAACAAGAGGAAGGGTACTTGCTCGGGCCCCACGCAGCAGTAATAACGAAATTGGCCGAATATTTGTCAGTGTTATGAGGAAAGTGTTTGGACAGATGTTTCCGTGCGAAACTGATTGCTTGTGCGGAAATAGATGTATTTGTAGTGTAACATTAAATTGCGAGACATATTAGCCTCTTGGGGGATCAACAAATGCTGAACATTGTTAATTCCAGGTTTGGATCACGCACATAGAGATACTACATAGACACACACACACACGCACGCGTGCAAACACAAACATACACACGCATGATTATGAGATAAATATGACTACCAAATGGTGTGCAGTTATTGGGCAAAAACCAGTATAATACGTAGAATCCACCGCGTTTGTATGAATAACTAGCTTGGCCTGTCTAATAAGTTTGATCGACTTCATAAAACTCCCATTATGAAATCTTATTTGTATCCAGAATGTATTTTGTGTACTTGCATAATGTACCGTCTGATGATTGAGATTCATTCAGATATTGTCACAGACTCTGACGACCTCATAACTTGATGAAACAATCTCTCTATCCATGGCGCATTCCACATACTCCATTGATGCATCGTAACATTACTCATATCAATATATTCGGATTTTACTTCCATACTGACACATCTTGATGAAAGCTCATCATTATCAATTTTCGGTCCTTAATCAGCAATGCTGCAACAGGATGTTTTCACTGTTAATTGATTGGAGCAACGTTAGTATAATCTGCACTGTAGACATACGACACCAATATTTGTCAAAGTAGGAGTGCTATATTGCATCGATTGGGTTTAACCTGAATGATATAAACTGTGTATGATAATTGTTGCGTATATTTTGTCCTATCACGAACACCTTTCGCGAACTATGTCGGACATGGATTAATGTCGGAGTTGGTTAATCCCAAACACCATGCCTCCTCTATGGTATTCTGCACTCAGTTTGCGTCGTGTGAGAGCGCTTATGAATATGAACCCAGATGCACTCTTTATTTCAAAACAAATGTAGTAACTGAGGTCTTCACTGAATTATTTCAAGACATCATAAAATGATGTACTCATTCTCGGCTATTATATAGCATATTCTAAGGTCTACCTCGTTACATAACAATCATAGAAAGAATATCCCTTTAATCATTGCATTATAGGTATACGCACTACGTACGCAAATAACTGGTAATTCCTTTCACGTTTCACGTAATAACCTCAGTCTTTACGTCTGCATAGCTACATATTAAACACTTTATGTGAAGAGGTAATCGGAATCAATCGTGATAAACTCCATTACCAATATGGAGACAAAGCCATGAAGTGAGTCTGATTGTATAATCAGACACAGATTCCATTTTAATCCTGCTCCTTTTTGTGTCAGCACGTGAATTGCATCGAAGCGACAGACAATGTCTCGGAGTAAATGATAAAATGCTGTGCTTTAAATTTTCAGGGCTTTCTTGGTCTATAAATTATTTGATAATAAGTGGATGACCTACAGAGAAATTGACACCGATGTACCACGACAGTAAAGCAAGAGGAGCTTTCACGAAACAACCATATGGAAACGAATTACAATAATTACATAATTACATAATGTCATTTGTCACCATAATTTCAACCTCCTAAATTCTTGATTCATGATGATTTCTTGTGGTGTCGTCCACGTTTGGCTACGTCATTAAGGTATGTCGTTGGACAGTGCGACATACTGATCAGAACAAAGATTGGATTCATATTGCGATGTTGCAATCGAGGATGTAGAAAGGAATGAAATACATACACGCATGGATTCTCTTGCTATTGCCCTTTCCGGAAGCTTGCAACTCGCTTACTTACTTAGCCAATAAACGCGTCGTATGCAGTTAATAGAAATTGAAACCTGGATTAAATTATTTGATTATTTGATCAAATTGAAGTCACGCATGTGTTTTGTTTATTCATAACACCAACGATAACACCGTTTTGTATCACAACTGATATCTGTCGTGTTTTGTCAATGTGGTATTCCTTTCTGGATTTCGTTGTATGTAAGACAGACAAACATACACAGCACCGGGAGATAAAGACTGTTAAGTATATTGCCTTGTAAAGGGACACACCAAGGTCCACTCGCTTGTATTCCACATAACGACCACTCATTATCATTTGACTCCATATTGCAAATAATGAATTGCATTTCTTGAAATTCAGCAAAAAAGCTAGAATTATCCATTAGCTCATGACGATAAGTTCTTGACTATTGTGAGATATGGTACCGGTGTCATTATCAAACAAACAAACAAATGCACAATAATTGCAACTGGCTTTCATCACAATAGCAAAACTCATTGAGGTTGGTACCTCCGGAATTTTGCTGTTTACGTCCTCAAAAGTCAAAATCTCCACGATTCTCTGCTGATCGTAATGATCTTTACGGTCATTGCCCATTTTCTCGAGCCAGGTATTTGTAATCGGGTGCCAAAGCCGTTTAGTGCTCAGCAATAAATAGCGCGTTGAACAATCGACAAATAACACGCCTAAATCCGCTTCAGTTTCCAAACTCTTTAGCTATCGGAAGCCATCTTTAAAGAGATTACCGTAAATTCAAAAGACGCAATCTTTGTTTGCCCATTTTCTCGGCTATTCACGTTAGTGGAGAGGACAATTTTCACAAGGGAAATTAGACGCATCTCATTGTAAGAGAGGGCAATTTTAGGGGATTCCACGGGAAATTGAGCATATAACAATCCAATATTTATGGTACAATTAACCTTAAATTATTATTCCCTTGTTCTTTTTATTCCGGATTACATCCCTATGAAGCCTAAATCCTCATTGAATATGTCCTACAGCCTAGGAATACATCAAGTCAGCTCCAAACAACCTAATCAATTAATCATCAAGCATAATGACCTGCCAGATCAGAGACAATGATTCATCCTAAACGACATTGCATAAGTCTGCATCGAACTGCTTGCTATGTTGAACGCTTAGGATTCACCTCCACTAACTAACGACATTAACCATGGATAAAGGCAAACAGGTGTGACTCGTGCGTTGTATCGCCGGTTATGCATAACAACTATGATTAAGGAAGGTATACTCTGCTTCTCGAACGTGGTATTCTCTGCGTTCGAGTCTCAATCGACGATATTTGAGAAATGCAGAATCGTATTTTACAGCAAGATCGCTGCAGGCCAAGTCTTCCTCTGATAACTCTTATCTATAAAGCCCGCTGTTAATGACTCTCGCTTCTGATTCCTTTTCCTATTGGCACTATATTCGCCCTTGACGTACAAGACGCGTGAAAGTGTTGATAAACAGCAGTGACGGAATGGCATCACAGACACCATTAATCAAAGAGATCCAATTTTGACGTCACTGAGGCTGTTTAGCTACATGTTTTACTGCCAGCATAACAATGTCACCTACCCGCATGCAAGCCCAGGGTTCATCCATGGTGATCCTTTCCGTATAAGCGCCAAGTAGTGGCCATTAAAAACCAATTACCTGTTGGGAATCAAGAAATCAGAGAGAAATTTGAAATACACAAAGACAGTTATGGCGAAATCGGATGTGTGATTGCCTTCTTATTGGCAGACTCTCAATCTTTCAAGCAGGAGAGATGCGTGCGAATCTGGTTGCTTCTGCGTGAATATATGTATATACAGTGTAACGGTAAATTGCCTGATACGTTATAATCATGGTAGATCAAACGTTGAACAAGGCTGTATCCACGATTGGACTGCTCACATGCACATAAATCTGACAGACACATACAGATATCACGCTGATATGCACAAACAGTCAAACATGTTTATGAGCCAATTACTCAGCAATCTTTTCCATGCTCTGCCGGCATGGTGCAGTAGCTTGCGATTTCTGTTATTGCCCTGTGTGAATATGTTTCTGAGAGTTTGGCAGCGTATGTATACGCATGTGCATGTTTATGTGGGCTTTTGTGTGCGCATGCTTTTGTATGCAAGCATTGAGTATACTTTGTAGTTTTATATGCGTCGATGGGTGCATGTAAATTGGTGATTTCTTTTTGGTATGTATATGTATGTGCGTGTATCCATTCAGGGGTCCCGTGCACATAGACTGAGCATTGGCAGTATCTCCTCAGGATCGTGTTGCCCTGAATTGATAAAAATATTGTCAGATTCCGAGTAATGCAACTCTTTTAATATAATGTCACTGACGGTATTGATGCAATATATGCGTTCACTGTGCTGATATAGGAAATCTGCAGGCGGATGACAATTAGCCTAGTTACGGCCGCCGTCCGTCTCCTTGATCATTTACCCTGTAAAGAGCGCTTTCTTACACGCACAGAAACTTGTCTATGTCTTTAATTAAGACACATCGTTTTGAGAATTATCACTGGGTACGTGTTTTAAATTTAATAAAGAAGCTAAAAAATAACGATTCCATAGATACGCTTAATATATTGTGTCCTATATCCGCATTCAAAAACTTCAGTGTTGACCCATTTGCGACACTGAAAATATTATTGTATTTGTAAAGTAATGGAAAAGACTCCGCGCTTTGTTGAATCAGCACAATGAACAGCTGGTGCCAGTTACAATATTGAGGCATAATTATTGCTACTCCGATTGCACGTGTATTTACACAGATCTGCACTAGCGTTATTATTACCTGAACAAATAGAGCGCATTTGTATGTTGTGTCAATATTTCTTACTTGGAAGCCTTAGATAAAAGCAACTCACAAATACAATATGCAAACCGACAACCAGGTCTCCTTCGCTACATCGCCATCGAACTTTGCATAACCATTTGCGCATTTCATTATATTAGAGATATAAGCGCTACTAGACACACAACAGATCACACAACAAACAGCCAGTTAGTGCGTTAACAATGCCCTTTTTCTCCAAAATCTCATGATCAATGGTAAAGTTATGTACTTACGTTCCGGCCATAAGGGTTTGCAACCCTGCCAGGCCAATAAGATGTTTATGCTAAGTGGGCAGCTTGGAGATCGTCCTCATCCATCACCGGCACAATATCGACTCGTTATTGAGCGCGCCGTAAAACTGTCATGTGCTGTTGCGTGTTCTTGATTTGCATCCGTCATATCCACATGCCTATCACAACAGACAATACATATAACTAGTCCGTCGTATTTCCTATTATTGCCTCAGTCAAAACGAATGATTAAGCATTAAACACTTAATGTGTAATCAAATCGCTAATGGTGCAACATGTTCCCTGGACCACTAGCACGGTTATTTGCTCCTTTGTTAGCCAGGCCTGTAATTTGGAAGCATACGCACATGGCGTCTTGAGTGTTAATATACAACCCAACAGGTTCGTGGTGAACAACCTACGTGTTCTATAACCATTGCTGTAGATAAAAATTTGTTAAAATGGTCAGGTTACACGAACATTTTGTGATCAGTCAGTTCATGGTAACATTTATTTCAACAAGCTGCCTTAATCTTAACTATTTCAAATACATACGTAAAACATGCGCTTGCGGTTAGTTATAAACTATGTGGCGTGTAAATTATTTGTAGAAAAAGCATGGAGCTGATAGGTACACTTATAGGATTCACTCCGACTAGCTGTGCGTCGAATGTGAAAAATTAGTAAAACGCACGCCCGACTTCAGGTGATGCTACCATTTTATCAACAAAAGCACATGGGAATATTGATTCAACGTCTCCAGGCTCAGCGTTTTACAAAGATATGGAGTCTTCTGATTGGTTGAGGCGACCACCCCCGAATTTCGGGATGATTTTAAGGAGCCCTATGACAAAGCACCACGCCACTCTCAGGCGTCTTGTTCGCATATTTTCTCGAACGGAGACGCGAATGAAATCTTTTAACTTATCTATAAACTCTTCGGCAGAAGCACCTGTATCTCGTCTTTCATTCAGACACTAATTGTCTGAGAGATTTGTAAAATCCAAAGCACCATACTAATTCGCTGCTTCGGCCAGAATTTAGGTTAATTGTTTAGTGTTGGTTCGACTGAAAAATGCCAAACAGTTTATGACTAATGTTCCAATTGTGGTGTAGGTCAGAACCAGGTGATCATATTAGGTTCATGCGAAAGTACTACTTCCAACGCATCATATAAACTGCCTGTCATTAATCATGTAATAAGGCTTGACATAAACACCGATGTCATCGAATCTGAGACATTTTCATTACATTTGCTTCCCCTAGATTTGATAGTGTACTTCTTCCAAAGAGTTTGTCCATTACATTTATCTGCCTCATAATGTTATACCATGGTGTTCATAAAGACTTTATAGAACTGTAAGTGCAATATAATATTAATATTGGCGTCATTAAAGTAACTTGTATTATATATTACTCTCCATTATAATTTATCTTCCTTCTAAATTACAATGTGTGCCATTTGTTGTGGCGTTCATGACATATTTGACACCACCTGCATTGATAAACGTTGGTGCCATTACAAACAAACGCTGTCGTAAGCAGCACTTGCGTATTGCATCCTTTTGTGACAGTCCTATAATGGTATTCATAATGCGATCCAATAGAAGGCAATGTCAACGCTGATTGTTTACATAAAATTACACGGTCTGGATATTTTGAATAGAGAATCACGCGGTGATAACAGGGGTAGACGACAATTTGTTGCTAACCACTGTATGATAATGAGAGTCAATTGACCATTGATAACGCCCCAGATCCATGCACGGTTATAATTACAATCTGTTTTTCGTACAGAAGCACAATAAATTGCAACAACAACTGAAACACACACGAAAACGAAACAAATTAAATAAAACAGTTACGACAAACAAATTTCCGCTTCGTGTTGGGTAAGCACCGAGAATGAATCCCTATCTTTAATAGAAATCAGCTCCTTTATGAGCATGGCAATATTCTCATGTTTAGAATTTCACAGTGGCGTAAACTAATAGCTGGAGTCTTAAATGCATTCATTATGCTGTAATATATAACAATCATTGATGTTCAAGACATGCTTTATTGTTCGAACATTTTTGCTAACAATTGTTCTGCTGTGATAACAACATCTCCTCACATAGAATACTAAAACATTCGGGCTGTTCAGGTAATTGAAATTGACAAAGAGCAACATCAGCTAATTTCTAAGAGGTAACTTTGCCGAATTGAATGGTAAATACTTTGTACGTGTCCTGGACTCTAATTTCCATATAGTTTGAATACACCTTCTCAAAACACTACATTATTTGACCGGCTGGTTAGGTATTTAACTCCGCATCGGTGAACCAAATTAACTACTACAGTATGCTTCAAATAGTGAGTTGCTTTTAACAGAGTTGCAGTATCCGAAGCGGGACATAATCATATTAGTTTTCAAATCCCTAAATCCACAAGTATTAATCAAGCACTATAACCAATATTACTCCCCAAGTGAACAGTTTGTTTCTCTTGTATAATTAATTCATCACTTAGTGTTAAATATACTGGACTCTCGTAAGCATTGAAGGCTAGCAACCGGCTTTTTTCAGAATTGAACTGCAGACAGTATTTTTTCGAAAATTCCACGCATATTCTAAGCAGTTTCGTAGCCACTATGACTGAAGGTGCAATGCATTACTCAAAGCACCCATATAATGATGGCCCATGTTAAATTCAACATTAGCTTCACGAAGGCGCCTTAGTAATTCGTCAATATATACACAAACTAATAATGGCGAAAACACTGCACATTGCTTACCATACAAATACAAGGCTCAGAACTAGAAGCATTCCATCGGACCTTCAGGTTCTGACGTGTGTACAATTTACAGTAATATACATATAGTTGGGCAGAGGCCTTCCTGCCTGAGAAGCACAAACAGTTTCACGTAATTCACAACCCTGAGTTACAAAGTGATCCTTTGCAAAACAAACGTGCATTGAGTCGTAGAGTGTGACTGTTTGAAACCGAATTACAGATCGCTCGTTTTCAGTGCATCACTCTGGGATGATAAAATGATAGCACGAAGCAATTTTCCCAAAATACTACTGATAGCTATGGACCTGTGATTATCACTGATCGAAGCTGATATCAGAACTACCATCGCTTTTGTCAGGCTTCAACTTCCGCGTTGCCCGTTTTGCAGCATAATATGACAGCTTCTCATATGGATCTGTAAATATCGTTGATTTCAAGCTCGTTACGAAATTCCTTCTTAAAATTGTGGTTATTTTTTAACCCGTTTGCAGCTGCCATTCTGTCGGCTAATTTGTCTTGTTGGCGTATGATAAGCCAGCTGGGCTTTCAATATCATTTGCATCACTATAAATACCGCATGATTTGAGTATAGAAAAGAGCACATACTGAGGGGATGTTTGATCCACTAAATACTGGCGATCTGCGTCTACATTTATTTGTAAAAACGTCAATGATTGGATAATAGGAATTGTATTAATGTATTACAAATACAAGTGAAATTAAAATGATTTGAGATTTTGCATCTGGTGATAAATACCGACAAAACCAGACATCTTTAGATGTGCGTGCACTTATATCTTATTGAACTACTTATCTCACTTTTGACACTGCAAACAATGGATATTTTACTTTGAAAGTGGTCAGAATGAAATATAGCACCGTTCTTTCGGCAATCAATACGCTATTCACAGCACTAGAGAATTAACTTGCTATTGTTTGAATACAAAATAAGGTGTTATTCATGGTCATACAGGGGCTGTGTTTGTTACTTAGTCAATCATAAGAATGTATGCATGGCGTATATGAATGAAATCGTTTGTTTAGTGTTGACATTTCAGTCATGTTAATTCCATCGAATTAAATCGAGTGCTGATGTGTATTCTGGCAAGCCTTTATTTGTGTATGAAAGGCAGAATTTTTCGTTCTAATGTGTCAACATTTCGATGAATTTATATACCTCTATAATATCTTCTTGAGTGAATCATGTACGTCAGACTCACAACAACTAAAAATAATTTCTTATACCAAGATGAAACATGTTAATACGTTTTGAACAAGGATCCAGCGATGTAATTCATTTTCAGAGTTAATATTCACGTAATTGATCATCCAAGTAGGTCTCTCGTACGACGCAGACTTATATTGTCAAAACGCTGTGCAATCGATAGCACAACAGTGCGCTTGACAACAGCATGATGTGATGTGTTTTAATCGTAGACGAAAGGCCCATTGCAATCGAGGAAGGGGCTTTAGTTGCCTGGAATATATTGCAAGGCTTGCCTTAACAACAGCAGGGAAAGTTTTCTGTCATGTTTTATCAAGCAAATTATGTATTCCACCTACGTGATGTCAGTCTATATGCTCTGTATGTAAAAAAAAAAATCTCCAGCAGGATCTTCATCATGGTACCTTTCACGATTCCTGCTTGTTACAATAATACGCTCAATGAATATAAATCATGAAGATATTCACAATCGGATTTGTGGGACTACATTCTGGTAAATCAGTGGAATTATTATTTATGAGTAATGTCTACGAATGAAACATCCATCGCTTATTTATATCTTAAACCAGCCTGTTGATGACTCATGCCAAATGTGTCTTATCATAATTGCCCAGCAATTTGTCATCGAGGAAAGATGTTACCTTTATTGAAAGGATAATTGTTATTATCATTTCAATATATAAAGAAAGGTAACATTTTTCCTCGATGACAAATTGCTGGGCAATTGGCGATAAGACACATTTGACATGAGTCATCATCTGCCTGATTAAGATATAAATAAGCGATGCAGACGTCAGGTAGCGCAGCAGTAAATGATGATGCAAGGGATAATTATTTAACACACTCTACAGGTGTGGACAAGTGCTGCTTTCATAAGCTCAACACTTAAGTTATGGGGTTACGATTAAACCGTGGTGATGCTTAAACAGTTGGGAAGCCTTTCCGATGAGCGATTGGCCCCTGGTGAAAACACGAGGCCGATAGAACACATAGCAAAGTCAGCAAAGACGCACCGCGCATGCGAGGCTCTGATATCCGTAAACTGCATAACTACCCCAACCATCTGTTTGCTATATCATATCCCGGCAGCCAGCTCAGTAAGGGACACGTGATTCCCCATGTGAATCAACCATGAACATAACAGGAAATTGGTGAGTGCAATTTATTACTGCGCCAGAATGTGTCATTCGTTGTAATTATTTAATACATCTGTGTTTTCTTTTCCTTGAATTTCATGTTGAAATCGTAACCAAAGTGATTGAAATACACAAATGCTGTTTTGGACCATAGATATTGGTAATTGTACCATGTTATGGGTCTTCTGATGCATAATATGTCAAAGGCTCCATTCTATTTATTTACCATAAAAAAGTACAGAATCGAATCGAATAAACGGCGATGTCTGTTTTCAGACGCCTGCTGATGACCAATCTGTGTCTGAAATAATAAAAAGGATTGCTTTTTGAGTTACTTTCGTGTGTTTCGTCGTTCATTAAAATATGTCTAATGTACACTGGTTTGAGCAAGACACATTCGGGGAGGTATAGTGATGACTGTTGCGAACATCGTGTAAGATAATGAGGCAAAGGAGTAAATCGAAATGATAAAATCTATGAGTGGAAAATATAATGTAAATGGCTTTGATTAGATAACACCAGCAACATTCTTATCTGCCGTGTATACGTCCCACCTGATAACTGCGTCCCTAAAAGCAACTTTTGACGCATCAAAAAAATAAAATAACACTGACCACAATATATTAAAATAATGTGCATGTCCTGCAAACTAACGAGGCAAATGAGCCGATCAATTGTCAAGCTCGTCAATAGCTGTACAGACGAAATCCTCTTTTGTATATGTTTAAATATTGCTTTTCGTAAAGAAAACAAATTGTCAAAAATTCTCTTGTAAAAACATTTATCGATCCATTACCTTCTACTTTTGGTAATGATATCCGTTAGTCCAATAGGTGACCCCGGCTAATTTTACCGCCTATGGAATGTATATATCCAAAGCTAAATGAGGATATCATTCTCACATATTTTAACAAATTATCAAAAAACCATGGGGTTGATGAATGCTGATTATGGGACCGATGTCTTATCATGTACAGAAAATAACAAGAGTAAGTTTGCCCGTCAAGTAGTGCCATATTAGGACAGCATGTCCAAAAAACACGCAACTTAGATAAATGTTTGAATATCGCAGATACATTTGCTGACGAAATTAATATGGCGCCTACCAAGCTTCCTCGAATTGACAATATACGCTGTGAGTTGCGGACCCAACCAGCTGTGACTGGCATATCTTATGTAGGAGGCGCACAAGAGGAAAGCGCTGAGCGTGTACACTCATACAACACGAGGTCGGACTAGAGACAGGACGTAATGGGCCGTGGTACCGATCTGAATTCCGACCTAGCGAATCCTTCGCGGCTACCAAAAGTCTGGCCGCTCCTTATTGAATACAGTCATCTCTGAGCGCTTCTAATGCGTGATTGACTTAAATCTTATCTCAGATGCTTAGAAGTATGAAATATCCTGAGTGCTTCTAAATAATGAGCGATGTTCTTGCCCGTATGATAAAATCTCCAATGTGTGCTGTTTGATCGACGAGGTTTCACCACAGACGGACTTTACTTTACTAACGTAGTTGCTTGTGATCGGGCGGGGAGAGAGGTGTGGTGGACTAAATTTTGCTGACGGAACTGATAGTAAAGATTGACATAAAGTGGTACAGACTGTTTCATTGAATATGATGATACAGTGAATAATACTTTAGGTTTGGCAAAGGTGTATTGATCCAAACAGGTGTACTATTTTAAGGTCAACTTGTCGAGAGCAACCCTCAGTTAGAAATCTGCATAGGAATAGCTTTGCTTACATGCATTTCTATCAAGAGCAGCTATAAAGCTCCCATCCGGAAAACAGGGAATTTTGCCATATTCCAAACATCATGGCAGATCTGATTGAAGTAGCGTTGTCAGCTGCTTCGAATAACTTTATTGCTTTGTGTCATATCAGGTCAGGAATGTCAAACAGCAACAGTGTCAGTGCCCCAATGTGATCTAGGCCATACAAATTCATGGAATGGTGCACAAATTAGTTAGGTTTTGCAACAAAGACATTATGTACAGCCGTTAATGAATCCATTCTAAAGACAAGGACTCTAACGACCTGAAGTCAAGACAGTAACGGCCTTAAGGCAAGACTGTTACGACCTAAAGTCAAGACAATAACGACCTATAGTCGAGACAGTAACGGCCTAAAGACAAGGCCAGTACGCCCTAAAGGCAACACAGTAATTGCCTAAATGCAATATACTAACGCCCTAAAGGCAAGCCAATAATAACCTAAAGGCAATATATTAACGGCCTAAAGGCGAGATTGTAATCGCCTTCAGACAAGA
>CM067352.1:27605648-27684299 GCA_034190875.2 Urechis unicinctus | reverse complement strand
AGCGCTTTCTTACCCGCACAGCAACTTGTCTATGTCTTTAATTAAGACACATCGTTTTGAGAATTATCACTGGGTATGTGTTTTAAATTTAAAAAAGAAGCTATATAACGATTCCATAGATACGCTAAATATATTGTGTCCTATATCCGCATTCAAAAACTTCAGTGCTGACCCATTTGCGACACTGAAAATATTATCCTATTCGTAAAGTAATGGAAAAGACGCCGCGCTTTGTTGAATCAGCACAATGAACAGCTGGTGCCAGTTACAATATTGAGGCATAATTATTGCTACTCCGATTGCACGTGTATTTACACAGATCTGCACTAGCGTTATTATTACCTGAGCAAATAGAGCGTATTTGTCTGTTGTGTCAATATCTCTCACTTGGAAGCCTTAGATAAAAGCAACTCACAAATGCAATATGCAAACCGACAACCAGGACTCCTTCACTACATCGCCATCGAACTTTGCATAACCATTTGAGCATTTCATTGTATTAGAGATATAAGCGCTACTAGACAACAGATCACACAACAAACAGCCAGTTAGTGCATTAACAATGCCTTTTTGTTCAAAATCTCATGGTCCAATGGTACAGTTTTGGACTTCCGTTCCGGCGATAAGGGTTTGCACCCCTGCCAGGCCAATAAGGTTTTCTTTGCTAAGTGGGCAGCATGGCGATCGTTCTTATCCATCACGGGCACGATATCGACTCGTTATTGAGAGCGCCGTAAAACTGTCATGTTCTGTTGCGTGTTCTTGATTTGCATCCGTCATATACACATGCCTATCACAACAGACAATACATATAACTAGTCCGCCGTATTTCCTATTATTGCCTCAGTCAAAACGAACGATTACGCGTTAAACACTTAATGTGTAATCAAACCGCTAATGGTGCAATATGTTTCCTGGACCACTAGCACGGTTATTTGCTCCTTTGTTAGCCAGGCCTGTAATTTGGAAGCATACGCACATGGCCTCTTGAGTGTTAATATACAGCCCAACAGGTTCGTGGTGAACAACCTACGTGTTCTATAACCATTGCTGTAGATAAGAATTTGTTAAAATGGTCAGGTTACACGAACATTTTGTGATAGTCAGTTCATGGTAACATTTATTTCTACAAGCTGCCTTAATTTTAACTATTTCAAATACATGCGTAAAACATGCGCTTGCCGGTCAGTTATAAACTATGTGCGTGAAAGTGGTGTGTAAATTATTTGTAGAAAAAGCATGGAGCTGACAGGTACACTAATAGGGTTCACTCCGACTAGCTGTGCGTCGAATTTGAAAAATTAGTGAAACATACGTCCGACTTCAGGTGATGCCACCATTTTATCAACAAAAGCACATGGGACTATTGATTCAACGTCTCCAGGCTCGGCGTTTTACAAAGATATGGAGTCTTCTGATTGGTCGAGGCGACCATACCCCGAATTTAGCAGACATTTCCTTGTGGATGATTTTAAGGAGCCCTATGACAAAGCACTACGCCACTCATAGGCGTCTTGTTCGCATATTTTCTCGGACGGAGACGCGAATGAACCCTTTTAAATTACCTATAAACTCTTCGGCAGAAGCACCTGTATCTCGTCTTTCATTCAGACACTAATTGTCTGAGAGCTTTGTGGAATCCAAACCACCATACTAACTCGCTGCTTTCTATAGAACTTAGGTTAATTGTTTAGTGTTGGTTCGGGTGAAAAATGCCAAACAGTCTATTTTTATGTTACAATTGTGGTGTAGGTCAGAACCAGGTGATCATATTAGTTTTCATGCGAAAGTACTACTTCCAACGCATCATATAAACTGCCTGTCATTAATCATGTAATAAGGCTTGACATAAACACCGATGTCATCGAATCTGAGACATTTTCATTACATTTGCTTCTTCCAAAGAGTTTGTCCGATTCATTTATCTGCCTCATAATACCATGGTGTTCATAAAGACTTTATAGAACTGTAAGTGCAATATAATATTAATATAGGTGTCAGTAAAGTAACTTGTATTAAATATTACTCTCCATTATATATTATCTTCCTTCTAAATTACAATGTATGCCATTCATGACATCTTTGACACCACCTGCATTGATAAACGTTGGTGCCATTGCAAACAAACGCTGTCGTAAGCAGCACTTGCGTAATGCATCCTTTTGTGACTGTCCTATGATGGTATGCATAATGCGATCCAACAGAAGGCAATGTCAACGCTGATTGCCTACATACAATTACACGGTCTGGATATTTTAAACAGAGAATCACGCGGTGATAACAGGGGAAGAGGACAATTTGTCACTAACCACTGTACTATAATGAGAGTCAATTGACCATTGATAACGCCCCATATCCATGCACGGTTATAATGACAAACTGTTTTTCGTACAGAAGCACAATAAATTGCAACAACAACTGAAACACACAAGAAAACGAAACAAAATAACTAAAACAGTTACGACAAACAAATTTCCGCTTCGTGTTGGGTAAGCACCGAGAATGAATCCCTATCTTTAATAGAAATCAGCTCCTTTAAGAGCATGGCAATATTCTCATGTTTAGAATTACACAGTGGTGTAACCTAATAGCTGAAGTCTTAAATGCATTCACTATGCTGTAATGTAAAACAATCATTGATGCTCAAGACATGCTTTATTGTTCGAACATTATTGCTAACAATTTTTCTTCTGTAAAAACAGCATCTCCTCACATAGGATACTACAACAATGGGGCTGTTCAGAAAATTGAAATTGACAAAGAACAACATCATCTAATTTCTAAGAGGTAAGTTTGCCGAATTGAATGGTAAATACTTTGTACGTGTCCTGGATTCTAATTTCCATATAGTTTGAATACACCTTCTCAAAACACTACATAATTTGACCGGCTGGTTAGGTATTTAACTCCGCATCGGTGACCCAAATTAACTACCACAGTATGCTTCAAATAGTGAGTTGCTTTTAACAGAGTTAGCGGGACATAATCATATTCATTTTCAAATCCCTAAATCCACAAGTATTAATAATATTAGCACAATAACCAATATTTCTCCCTTAGTGAACAGTTTGTTTCTCTTGTATAATTAATTCATCATTAAGTGTTAAATATACTGGACTCTCGTAAGCACTGAATGCCAGCAACCGGCTTTTTTCAGAATTGAACTGCACACAGTATTTTTTAGAAAATTCCACGCATATTCTAAGCAGTTTCTTAGCCACTACGACTGAAGGTGCAATGAGTGACACATCATCAGCATTACTCAAATCACCCATATAATGATGGCCCATGTTACATTCAACATTAGCTTCACGAAGGCGCCTTAGTAATTAGTCAATATATACACAAACTAATAATGGCGAAAACACTGCACATTGCTTACCGTGCAAATACAAGGCTCAGAACTAGAAGCATTCCATCGGACCTTCGGGTTCTGACGTGTGTACAATTTACAGTAATATACATATAGTTGGGCAGAGGCCTTCCTGCCTGAGAAGCACAAACAGTTTCACGTAATTCACAACCCTGAGTTACTTAGTGATCAACAATCTCTTGCAAAACAAACGTGCATTGAGTCGTAGAGTGTGACTGTTTGAAACCGAATTGCAGATCGATCGTTTTCAGTGCATCACTCTGGGATGATAAAATGATAGCACGAATACTGATTGCTATAGACCTGTGATTATCACTTTTATTCAATGGTTGCTTTCTATTCTTTAGCATAGGTATCAGCGTGCCACAACATACCCGGTGGAGCATATGCATGCGAAAGCATCTCGTTAAACAACTATGAGACATGAGCAAACTATTCCTGGCAGGCATTCTTAATGTGATCGCAGCTGATATCTGAACTACCATCGCTTTTGTCAGGCTTCAACTTCCGCGTTGCCCGTTTTGCAGCATAATATTGTAGCTTTACATATGGAACTGTAAAGATCGTTGATTTCAAGCTGGTTACGCAATTTTTTCTTAAAATTGTGGGGTTTTTTCAACCCGTTTGCAGCTGCCATTCTGACGGCTACTAATGTGTCTTGTTGGCGCATGATAAGCCAGCTGGGCTTTCAATATTATTTGCATCTCTATAGATACCGCAGGATTTGAGTATAGAAAAGAGCATATACTGAGGGGATGTTTGATCCACTAAATACTGGTGATCTGTGTCTACATTTATTTGTAAAAACGTCAATGATTGGATAATAGGAATTGTATTAATGTATTATAAATATAAGTGGAATTAAATATTGATTTGCGAGATAGATCATGCATCTGATGATAAATACCGACATAACCAGACATCTTTAGATGTGCGTGCACTTAAATCTTATCGAACTACTTTTCTCACTTTTGACGTTGCAAACAATACATATTTTACTTTCAAAGTGGTCAGAATGAAATAAAGCACCGTTCTTTCGGCAATCAATACGCTATTCACAGGCTCTAGAGAATTAACTTGTTATTGTTTGAATGCAAAATAAGGTGTTATTCATGGTCATACAGGGGCTGTGTTTGTTACTTAGTCAATTATAAGAATGTGTGCATGGCGTGTATGAGTGAAATCGTTTGTTTAGTGTTGACATTTCAGTCATGTTAATTCCATCGAATTAAAGCTCAGTGCTGATGTGTATTCTGGCAAGCCTTTATTTGTGTATGAAAGGTAGGATTTTTCGTTCTAATGTGTCGACATTTCGATGAATTTCTATCCCTCAATAATATCTTCTTAAGTGAATCTCGTACGTCAGACTCACAACAACTAAAAACATTTCTTTACCAAGATGAAATAGGGTCCAGTGATGTCATTTATTTGCAGAGTTGATATTCACGTAATTGATCATCCAAATTAGGTCTCACGTACGACGCAGTATATATTGTTCAAAACCCTGTGCAATCGGTAGAACAACAGTGTGCTGGACAACAGCATGGTGCGATGTGTGTTAATTGTAGACCGAAAAGGCCCATCGCAAACGAGAAAGAGGCTTTTGTTGCCTGGAATACATTGCAAGGCTTGCCTGAACAACAGCAGGGAAAGTTTCTGTCGTTTTATCAAGCAAATTATGTATTCCACCTACGTGATGTCAGCCTATCTACTTTATTCTCTGCATTTAAAAAGAAAAAATCTCCAACAGGATCTTCATTATGGTACCTTTCACGATTCCGGCTTGTTCCAATAATACGCTCAATGAATATAAATCATAAAGGTAATCACAATCGTATTTGTGGGACTTCTGGTAAATCTGTGGAATTATTATTTATGAGTAATGTATATGAATGAAATATCCATCGAGTGGTGTAATCATGATTTCATTGTATGAAGAAAGGTAACATCTTTCCTTGATGACAAATTGCTGGGCAATTGATTATAAGGCACATTTGACTTGTAAGTACATGTAAATGCTGCTATTTGTCATTAACAGCCTCGTTTAATATATATGTAATCGATGCAGACGTCAGGTAGTGCAGCAGTATATGATGATGTAAGGGATGATTACTCATCGAGGAACCCAGGCATAAGCAATATGGTATTACTTAACACACTCTACAAGTGTGGACAAGTGCTGCTTTCATAAGCTCAGCACATAAGTTATGGGGATACGATTAAGCCGTGGTGATGCTTACACAGTTGGGAAGCCTTTCCGCTGAACGATGGGCCACTGGTGAAAACCATGGCCGATAGAACACATCGCAAAGACAGCAAAGAAGCACCGCGCCTACGAGGTTCTGCTATCCGTAAACTGCATTACTACCCAAACCATCTGGAATATCATATTCCGGCAGCCAGCTCAATAAGGGACACGTGATTCCCCGTGTGATGCAACCATGAACATGACATGAAATTGGTGAGTGTATTTTTATTACTGCGCCAGAATGTGTCATTGGTTGTAAATATTTAATACGATTGTCTCTTCTTTTCCTTGAATTTCATGTTGAAACCTTAACCAAAATGATTAAATGCGCAAATGCTGCTTTGGACAATGCTTATTGGTTATGTTACCACGTTAAGATATGTCTAATGTACACTGGTTTGAGCCTACAAGAAGCTTTCGGGAAGGTATATTGATAACTGTTGCGCATATTGTGTAAGATACTGAGGCAAAGGAGTAACTCGAAATGATAAAATCACTGAGTGAAAAAATATAAATTGTAAATGGCCTTGATTTGATAACACAAGCAACATTTTATCTGCCGTGTTTACGTCACACCTGACGACTGTGTCCATGACAGCAACTTTTGATGCATGAAAATAAACAAAATACTGCCCACAAATATTAAAATAATGTACACGCAATTCTCTTTTTATATGTTTCATGATGCTTTTCATAAAAATTATCTTGTTAAAACATATATCGATCCATTACTTTCTACTTTTGGTGAAAATATCCGTTAGTCCAATAGGTGACCCCGGCTCTTTTTACCGTCGATGTAATGTATGTATCAGAAGCTAACTGTGTATTTCATTATCACATCTATTAACTAATTAACAAAGAATCCGTGGGGTTAGTGAATGCTGATTATGTGGCTGATGTCTGATAATGTTGAGAAAATAACATGAGTAAGTTTCCCCTTCAAGTAATGCTATATACGAAAGCATGCTCAATGAATACACAATATGAAATTAATAATGCGCCAACCAAGCTTCCTTGAATTGACAATATCCCTGAGGGCAAACTTATATATGTCTTTATTGGACTAATGAAGTGGGAATGAAGGCGTTTTGAAACACTCGTACATATCGAAATCTGAGTACATTCAGAACACAACGTTGATTACTTTGTTTGACTAATTTACTTGTAATTTTATGTCAGTCAGTGGACATGCAAAGAATATCAACCACGCAGTACATGCAATCGTATGAACTATATGTGCTTTTTTCGTTTGTGCTTATATGGATTGTATCACGTACTTATTGTCACATTTCTATGCAGCATAAAATTGTTTGGGTTGGCTGATCAGTTTTGTGATTTTTTATCAACGCAATCACAATATAACATGTTGACAAGTCACTAACGAGCGTACTACTGATATGCTTTGTATTGTACGAGTTGGGAGATGACATGATGGCATCATCTATACAATGGGTCTAATGACGGCACTTAGGCGAGTTTTGCTCTGACGATAACAACGTCGAAAATGTATCAATGTGTTTGCTAATGAAGTACATACGCTGTGACGTCACGGTCCCAAAATGAACCCTACGCGCTTGGTGAGTCATCGTTACATTTCTACGAACACCCAGAGGTCATTGGTTTTTATCAAGTTCTGATGCTACCACTGCTGGTAAACTAATGCAACTTTTTTGCGTATGCTTTTCTAGGATCAGTTTGGTGTCAATTCACGCCATATCGCAAGTGAAATAATTCATTAATGCGATAAGGATGTGGGAATAGTGGTTATCTGTCATCCAAAACGCTGATTATGTTCAAAGGGAAAAAAACTATGATGTGCATTTACAAAGAAGTAGCAACATATATAACAGACATCAGGGCGCGATGACTATGCTGCGAATATACCCAAGTGAAGCTGCAGCTGGGGATTATTTGTTAAAGAAAGCAGGAAATGAAAGATCAATATATATATGCCATATATTTATCATAAATCAGTTTACATCCCTCATATACGTGTCATAGAAACTACCCACTTCACATATGGAAATAGAGCAAATCTTAAAAGATACAACTGCTTTGGCGGCCACAATATCTACCTCATCTTAATGATTCATTCACCACACGCCGTCTTGCGTGTTTACATGTACGTTGATGATAAGTCCGTTCCTCCATTTTCCCGGTTGGTCATTTAGTTCCCGTGTATTAATGTAAACTGTGTGCAGTCTATCTTTGATAGACACATAGCCACCTCCACTCAGTTCTCAGCATGTGACCTCAGTGGTTATTTAAAGAGCCGCATTTTCTGCAAAATACAAATAAGAAATTCTATCGTGACATGGTCATGGCTCCCTGTTTGTAAGCATAGTACATATAAAAAAGCGTGGGTTAACAATGAGGTCACTAAAAACAATAACCCATTAAATATTGTCCATGATAGATCTCATTCAAGTTGTATCAGCGTACCCACTCAGCCAAGCCAAGCGCTCTTCTGCCGTGGTCAAGAGTCGTCGGTACTAGTTGCGCCAGTGACAGCTGGTTAGGTGCGCACAGCACAGCGAATCATTTGTGACTGCGACTGTAAACCAATAAACACATTGGTCCAGCAACATATGGATTAGGCATCTCCCTTATGTGCTGAATATGCAATGGTTTATGCGTGTTGACTGAGACAAACAAACGAAAATTGTTAATAACACCACCATTCAAATGATGACCAGCAGTCGTCCAAAGCGCACCCTCCACCTGATGTCATTAGTTCACCTGCACAGATTCAATTCATTTTTCATGCACCTCCTTAATCGATTCTTTAATGCACCTATAACCCTAACATCACTTGCAAATCAGCAACCGATGACGACCAAGGACTTTATGATGAAATGAAATTTGCGCGCAGTGCCTTATCCACTCATATCAACTTCTGTTCAATATTCTGTGCGTATGTGTATGTGAGAGAGCGAGAGACCGATTGTGTGTATGTGTGTTTGTGTGTGTGTCTATTCGTGTATGTGTGTTCGTGTGTGTGTGTGTGTGTCTATTCGTGCGACTGACTGTGTGTGTGCGTGCATGTGTGTGGGTGTGTGTGTGATCTGGTGTGTGGTCTGATTGGAACGTTGGCAGTCTATACTTTTTGACCGCGTTTCCCCGAATTGCTCTAATACGGTTCTGTTAATGTAATGTTACTGACTTGACTGATTCAATGTTTGCGTACACTGCGTTGACATTGGAAAGCAGGGGACGGAGTCGCCCTGCGTGGACACGCTAGGTCGCCACCTACAGCTCCATAACTAACATTACTATCATCATCACCTACACCGCAATAACTAACATCACTATCATCATCCCATACACCTCCATAACTAACATCACAATCATCATCACCTACACCTCAATAACTAACATCACTATCACCATCACCTACACCTCCATAACTAACATCACGAGCATCAGCCCGACACCTCCAGAACTAACATCACTATCATCATCACCTACACCTCCATAACTAACATCACTATCATCATCACCTACACCTCCATAACTAACATCACTATCACCATCACCTACACCTCCATAACTAACATCACTATCATCATCTCCTACACCTCCATAACTAACATCACTATCATCATCACCTACACCTCCATAACTAACATCACTTTCATCATCACCTACACCTCCATAACAAACATCACTATCATCATCACCTACACCTCCATAACTAACATCACTATCATTATCACCTACACCTCCATAACTAACATCACTATCATCATCACCTACACCTCCATAACTAACATCACTATCATTATCACCTACACCTCCATAACTAACATCACTATCATCATCACCTACACCTCCATAACCACCGGCTCATTGGTATGGTGCCCGCAATAACACTTAAAAGACATTATGCAAACATCGCAATCATCCTCATACTTCTCGTCACGATATCGCCTCTTCGATAACAACACCATAAAAACAGGATATTTAAATCTCCATTTCAATTCATGTGGGTACACCCCATTGATCCCCATGAATATCTCAACAGATAACACGCTTCCTGTATTCGTCTGAGTCGTATTGTTCTAGCAATAACATATTACTCCCCTAATGGCAATGTCTCATCAAAATGTTAGTGTTTGCTGAATATTCACTTGTCTATCAACGGATTAACAAAGGAGTCTCTGTGAGGTGCGGACCTAACCAGCTGTCACTGGCGTAGCTAATGTTGGAGGCGCGTAACAGGAAATCGCTGAGCGTGTACACTCATACAACTCGAGGTCGGACTAGCAACAGAACGTAATGGGCCGTGGTACCGATATGCATTCCGACCTTGCGATTCCTCCATGGTCTGTGTTACTTGTGCAGTAATGCCATCCTGGGCGCTCCGTATTAAATACAGTCATCTTTGAGCGCTTCTAATGCGTGATTGACTTAAATCTTATCTCAGATGCTCACAAGTATTGCTAAATTATCCGAGGCCTTATAATGCAAAGCAAAATAATCTGATGTTGAAATTGTCGAGGACATATAGGACCAAAAGTACAGGCTCACCTGTTAGACCACAACCCGCCCCTACGTCCTGTTAACACGGAAATAACATATCCGGTTATCCAGGAAGAACCTAAACACATGGTCAACTTAAGTAGCTGTATATCATTAAAGGCTGATGGCAGCATTTAGTCGCGTCTGACCAAATGTCATGTAGCTAATTTAGGGTGTCGCACAGAATGTTGGCTAATAAGGGTTGACTTTCTCTGAAATCCAACAATTCCTATTACCTATCTTATTCGGCTTATCATTATATGGATCTGCATAGCAGACCAAAGTAATGGATGGGTGATAAATGAGGAGATCTATGCTGTCTCACCAACGGTAATTATAACTGGCAAGTCGTCGTATAGTCAGCAATTCTAGTAAGACAGCGGATGATTGATATAGGTCTGTAGTCAGGTATTATATAACACGAGTAATACAAGAGCCAGTTTGTGATCCATGCAAGTGTCACGGAAGATCAGCTCAACACTAATAAATCACCAAGGTCGCGGCAGATTATCGTCTGCATGGTAGCAAGGATGATCTAGCGTTCACTTCCGATATGTCATATTGAGATGGTCTAGGGTTAAGCCGAGGCAGCTTTCTTGGTCAATGGTGGTGGTGGTTATTATGTTAATCATGGTGAGAAAGATAATGGTGATTGGTGGTGGTGCTAGTGATTATGATAATTACGGTGGCAATGAAAATATAATGATGACGTTGGGCATGATGGTAGCTTAAATGACGATGATGGTGTGACAATCAACTTAGTCGGGTATCTGATTGAATGATTAACTGGAACATGTTTAAGCAGATTTTGCCTGTTTTGTGGACACCCCGACATAAGATGTCATCTGAAGCATGGCAGACGTGGTGGGGACGATTGGAACGTAGGCTAACCTACAAGAGATACTCGATCGTTAGGAGGTATTGTTGGGTACAATAAGTAAAAATGATAACGTTGAGGGTTATTTATATAACTTGGGCCTGACAGAATATTATTTGGCAATATGTGCGCCTAATTTTCACAACAATATACGTACAAGAGTCCCGCAAAAATAAATTTATCATCTTAATATTGAGCCCAGATGGATTGTACGTGTGACAGTATACGATGGTGTATGCGTGATACTATATGTTAAATCATTGATGGAGAAATAAACAGTTATGTATGTGGTTTGCGCTACTGTGTGTGACCAAACGTGCTTCTGTTAATGTAAGTGCGACCGCCGGTGTACGGTGTTTTTTTTGTGTGCAATATTGGAATATTGGCAGCCTATACTCTTTGACCACGTCCCATGCAATTGATTATGGTTACGCCAGACTTTAATCAAAGACAATGTTATGCCAAACTGCGCTGACATTAGAAGAAAGAAGACGGAGTAGAAGGCACTAATTTCTCCCCACACCATCTCCTGCATCACTCACCCAGGAAAACCACTCACCTATGACTGCTTTAAACGCACATTTTCTTGAACGTTCCATTCTAAGAGTTTTATTACAAAAGCGCAATGGCGTTTGTATTGTCTATTTGTAAGGAAATGCCAGCGAATGACGATGAGTGATGCGGTCTTTAAAGGGTGCACAATAAACACGACTGTCACAATTCTAGTCACACGTGGGATATGGCGTTAATAGCATGATGTAATGAATGCATTGTGGGGGGGGGGGGTTGCAGTTTATTAATCAATGTACTATTTTTATAATAAGCTCTCTCTTTTGATCATGTCGATCTGAACTTCATTTTTCTGGGCCTATGATATGATATGGAGTTGGGATTGTTTTTACTTTGCGTCACTGCAGACATTAGATACGATGTAAGCATCACATGGTGTGTAATGGTGAAAAAAGGGACTTGGTCACAATGACGCATTGCACTAAAGACGCACGTCAGCTTTCATAAATATCAAAATATGTAGTTTAGAATATGAAGCGAGTTGATTTCAAATGACATACGCTATCCATTCAATTACGAGCCATCTAGCAGATGCAATTGTTTATTGCCCGAGGGCAACATTGTCACATCGCCGGAGGTTATTGAGCATCCGCTATGCAAATTTACATCCACAGATAATTTGTTCAATTCTAAAAAGCGGAAGAATATTTCCATCCATTGCGTAGAAAGCTTCACTATAACAGCTCTCCATGACACGCGTGAGGCGTACTTCAGGTTGTATATATTTTTCACACTTGGAAGTCGTTGAGTGCAGAAACTACACAAAAGAATCACGCAATCTGCTGCAAAACATATGTTCTTAAAGGTTCGTGCCAGTAAGATCGCAAGCAATGAGTTTTCTTGAGACGTCGCTATTCAAGCATCTTGTGGCTTAATGCTACGGCGGGGGTTAGAAATCCAGCCAGGAAGATTTGTTTTTTACCCTTCCGGGCAACGGTCATGTCGCCTCATCGATAAAAGCATTGTTTAACACTATTTTCTCATTTAGTTGCCATTTATTTCATTTCTGTCTCTCGAACCCGCATGCATACCTCTACAGACAATACGATTAGCTTGTTGACCGTATTTCATTCGCGATTATAATTGCCTCAGTCGTCACATATGAACACCAGAACATTAAGCACGTAATGGAAATGTCTAATCCATCGGTTGATGGTGCATCGTGTTCACTTGTCCACCTACAGAGCCATGAATTACTCACCCTGATGTGCAGACCTAATCGGCTGCAACAGGCGCCACTGACGTCAGAATCTAGCTAGAATGACCGGAAAGCACCGGGCTTCAATGGAGGGTTCACTTTTACGAGGGTGGGATAACTAGCGGCTGTAGGCTTTAGACTCAGCTGCTATGTCTGTGTGTATCTGCTTTGCTACCAAAGGCTATTTCTTCATCTAAACGTCGTCATGCTGTGTCAAATTGGTTCCATGAGCGTTCTTCATTTGAATATCGAGTAGATTCAGAGAACCTTATCTTAGAGATTCACGTATCTATAGCGCTTAGTCGCTCAGACTTTGACTGACAGTAGGAAGTTGTCTGTGATTCCTGGTGTAATCATGTCATGTTTCTATGTAATTAGGGTCTGAAGACAACTAACATGAATCGACCGCACAACCGAGAAAATTGGGAAATTGTCTTTGGTTCCCTATGATCCTAGTAAACGTATATAACTGGGCAAAGGGAGTCAGCATGCGACTGAGCTCCATAAATTATATCATTCACTAAATATGGAAATAGTGGAATTCAAAGCAGTTGGTTACTTCAAGCAAAATTGTATCGCAATATTGAGTGTGTTCAGTAGCTATGTCAAGGCACGTGTATATATATAGCAAGGTCTATATTTGGTAAGCTTGCGTACAAGAAGCCGTCGATGAACAAGAATGGATTCAGAATATTAACGAAACCACTGAGCTGGGTGAGTTTACTGAGATTTAATGATGACGTCACTGACTATGAGTAGTTCTGTAACTGCTGGTGACGTCACATCATTGCATGAACGTCATTTGTGAACACATAAACATGCGTCATCAGGAACATTATACTTAACACGCCATTATTGATGCGATCGTGACGATCGGAGCTGAGCTGTGATTGGACAGCGGCGTTTTCCAATCAGCGCATTCCTTGTCATTGTCTGCAAAAAACGTGATATGCAAGCGACGGTATGCACTAGCTGACGACTGGCTGCGACCAGCCTCATAACATTCCCAATTAGTTTGTCTTACAAAGTTATCTCTTTTGTATCCTGCACGCATTATAGTTTTGTCACGCTCCAGGTTTTCCTGAGGTATCTTATTCACCCTTCGTTAGACGACAATTCAGGCAAACATGATTTGCACAAAGATAATTGTATCAACGAATACAACAGTGATTTTATCTAGGTGTCTAAATTGCGTACTTAATCGTTCACACTGGCATCTGATTGCGACGTCTTCACGTTAGATGCTCTACATGACCAAACATCGTCCCCATCACCAGCAACGCAGTCATCAAAATTACCAAGGTGCTAACACGATAAGCACCGTGTGTGTTAATATTTTGACTGGAACAATATATTTGCCTGGCTTATCGCTGAATGATATAATATGCATTAGAGTAGTGTTGTGTATATCGGTTCATACCTAGAGCAGCCACAGTGCTCCCATTCGGAAGTTGGTTGGCTAGGAACTGTGGCTAATTCCAGGCGCCATGCTGATTCTAATTGAAATAGCGATGGTCAGCTGCTCCGGACAAAGCATCGGTTAATCTCACGGTAATAATCCAGGTTATGCATGACAAACAGCGCTGTTGTTTGACCAGAGCTCCACAGTAACTTACATTCACACTACTATTACTGTCATAACACCATCCTATAGAAATAAACATAGACTGCCTGATAGCCAATCTAGACGTCCGAGCATATTCAGGCCATTAGATAACTTTGATTGATCTTAGCTTCTCTCAAATCACGTGTCATTCATAACGAAAATAATAACATTGAAAGCCAGGCCCATAAGCCTCGCAAGCAATACAATGTGGCTCTGCTGAAAGCTTAAATCTGAACATGTTCACCCCCAGACAATAACACAGGTGTTTAGCCTGAAGAGCGAGTTAAGTCATTCTTCCTTCATGCTTCTTCTGCATATGACGTACGGGTCTAAGCGCTAATTATATAGACATGTTGAATAAACACACGCGGCCTTGGTTAATCTTCAAAGAAAAAACTATGCCATCGATATTTCACATCATAATTTATGTTGCCAAGTGACAAATAACGCTACGTTGATTTCGGAATACTGATTGATATGGACACCTGCTCTCTGGACTGATGCATCTGCGCCATCGCCAAGCTTGTACATTGACTAAAGAACACCACGAGTTTAACAAGGATTGATCTAAGACCAACCGGATTACTTTAGATTCGGATATTACTCGGTATAAAAACTTCGGATAAACAGACCCAATTTTAATTCATTTATTGGGAGAAGATAATACCATCGATGTTTAATGTCATTGACTATGAAGCAAAATGAAAGAATGAGTTGCGTCCAGTCAATTTGTAATGTTAATGTGGACACAAAACCCATTCGAACAGTGTGTATATTGTACGTCCCTTTGTTGCAGCCCAATAGCCAATTTCCAATACTTTTGGTCGCTTGTGGGCGAATATTAATTTTAAAAAAACCCTTTATTTCCATGTCATTTTTGTACCAACCTTCAACAAAACATTCACTTTAATAAAATAGAAACATTGGTCACTAAGGCCCAGTTCTGTTTGGTGTACTTCTAAAAATTAAAGTGCATATATTCTCTTAGAGGGATCTAAAAGATTCAAATATTTCATAAACATGCATCATTATATAATGCTACAACATAGCACTTTAGCATGGAGGCAAACGTCGACCTTAACTGCAAAGCATTCCTCGTTGGACACAAAGTCATTCCAACAATGCCTAGGTCACGTGAGCCTTAGGGGCTGTATTTGGGCCCGGTACTGGTCAAAACCCTGAGAGTCAGTGCGGGCCTGCACAGTGTGTCGTGCTGCCTTGTGCGTTGCCCGTGCAATTGTTCAAGATTTTGGGCCATTAATCTGAAGGTAATCATAGAAATCTAAATTTGTTGTGCTTCCATATGCTTTGACCGTCAGCATAACAAGGTCACTCGCCTGCTTGTACTGCCAGTATAACAAGGTCATAACCCCTCCACCCCTCACCCATCTCCATCTCTCATTAGTGATTCTATTCGTGGAAGCACCAGAAGTTTTATTGATCCTGTGTCGTTTTTCGTCGTGTTATAATGGCGGTCGTTAGCATGGGTGGCATGGGAGAAGGCTCCACAAGCCAACCAATCACGTGGGGGGAGGGGATGGGGGTACCTTACTCAGTCCACGCAGCACTAATGACAAAATTGACCGAGTATTTCACGTTGACAGTGTCATGGCGAAATTGGTTGGTCCCTCATGACAGCTTTTTCCGTGCGAAACTGATTGCTTGTGCGGAAATAGATGTACTTTGCGCTGCAACCTTAGATTGCAAGACATATTAGCCTGTTTGGGGATCAACAAATGCTGAATATTGTTGATTCCAGGTTTGGATCACGCACATACGGATACTACATAGACACACATACACACACGCGCGTGCGAACACAAACATACACACGCTTGATTGTTAGATGAATATACCGACCAAATGATACGCCGTTTTTTTTTGGCAAAAACCAGTATAATACGTCGAATACACCGCGTTTGGTTGTTTAACTACCTTGGCCTGTATACTAAGTTTGAACGACTTCATAAAACTCCCATGATGAAATCTTATTTGTATCCAGAATGTACTGTGTACACGAATAATGTACCGTCTGATGATTGAGATTCATTCAGATATTGTCACAGACTCTGATCGACCTCAAAACTTAA
Organism: Urechis unicinctus; assembly: GCA_034190875.2. Classification (NCBI taxonomy): domain Eukaryota; kingdom Metazoa; phylum Annelida; class Polychaeta; order Xenopneusta; family Urechidae; genus Urechis; species Urechis unicinctus. The sequence goes on along the minus strand of CM067352.1, from coordinate 27,667,816 downwards.
TGAAACAATCTCTCTATCCATGGCGCATCGTAAAATTACTCATATCAATATAGTCGGATTTTGCTTCCACACTGACACATTTTGATGAAAGCTCATCATTTCCAATGGTCGGTCCTTAATCAGCAATGCAGCAACAGGAAGTTTTCGCTGTTAATTGATTGGAACGAAGTTAGGATGATCTGCTCTGTAGACCTACGACACCAATATTTTTCAAAGTAGGAGTACTATATTGCAACGATTGGGTTTAACCTGAATAATATAAACTGTGTATGATAATTGTTGCGTATATTTTTTCGTATCACGAACATCTTTCGCGAACTATGTCGGACATTGATTAATGTCGTAGTTTGTTGATCCCAAACACCATGCCTTTTCTGCGGTATTCTGCACTCAGTTTGCGTCGTGTGAGAGCTTTGATTTAGTTTATTCTCTCATGAATATGAACCCAGGTGAACTCCTCAGACAAATATAATAACTGGGGTTCTCACCTAATATGCCAAGACATCATAAAACTCCTAGTTTGATTTGGGCCATCACCTTGTGCATCTGAACCATTGTGCAATCTGAGTGAATTGCTTAATCATTGAATATACATAATGTAGTATAGCGTATTGCCCCTACACGAACACATACGCGTCGATAATCTACATTACCAATGACATGTGCGCTATAAACATGGCTGTTGAGTTGTTGGACCTGAGTGTCAATTCCTTAGTCATGTTTGCGTCTAGTTGAAATAAGTTTAACTTTGTCCATCTAAGCGCAATAAAGCGCCACCACCCGAGCGTTTGCCAAAAGGCTTCAAACACGTCAATGCAGCCTGCGGGCATTCGATCTCTGTCATTGCTCTTAAATGATATGTTTGTGAGTGATTGTCAGTGTGCCCATACGCATGTGGTTTTTTGTATGTATGTTTTGAGCTAGCCTCGTACGTTTGTGAGTGTTTATGCGTGCGCGTATACGTACTTGGGCTTACGTGTGTGAGCATTGAATCTGCATCCCCGAACAATCGACTGACGAAGGACAGAATAAAAACTTAACTTTTTTGTGCCCCTACTTTGATCCTACCTGTCTGTTGACTGACACCGTTGAAAAAGTCAGAAAGAATGCGGACCACTATACATAATTAACAGTGTTAAAAACCAATATATCAAATCAATAATTGAGAATATTATTTTACACATTGATCTATCCATATCTCAATAATGTACTCATTCTCGGCTGCTATGATAACCTGCGGAATGAACACTCAATAAATGTACAACCCATTCAACAACTTGTACATTCGCTGGTGATGAGAGCAATTGGTGTGATGGCAAGTTTGCAGCATCACCAGTGGGTATTAAGCACTTGCAGGAAAAAATGCGCGAAGTGGCAGTATATTTTAATCAAATGTGCAGGATGCTTCAATGTGACAATTTAGCACACCTGTCAGCCCTACCACCCGTATGGAGCGTACTTTCTGTTGTCGAAACAACTCTCCCTTGGTGGTCGCTGACTGACAAAAACATAGAAAATCAAGCAGGAAATTATCAATTATATTCTCAGATCTCCCTCGTTACATAGCTATCATAGAAAGAATATCTATTTAATTATTGCAGTAGATGCATAAGCATTACTTACGCACAGCAGATGTTAAAATTAAACTGCCACCATAAACTTCCAGTTGCAATTGTACGTCTTTAGCATCTGACAGTGGGAATCTACAGCCCCACAAGGCCAACAAGTTTTATTGCCAAGTGAGACGATACTTCAAGGACATTGTCAAAGCATCGTTGTCATCCTCCGTTACCATCCTTAAAACTAGTTTTATTTTATTTTCCTCTATTTCTACCCATCGGACCCATATGTTTATATATGTATATATATATATATATATATATATATATATATATATATATATATATATATATATATATATATATATATATATATATATATATATATATATATATATATATATATATATATATATATATATATCTATATATATATCTATCTGTAGAGAGAGAGAGATAGAGAGAGAGAGAAAGATATATATCTATATAGAGAGAGAGTGAGAAAGAGAGAGAGCGAGAGAGAGAGAGAGAGAGAGAGAGAGAGAGGGAGGGAGAGAGATAGAGAGGATGGTTTCTTTCTGTTGGAGGAATATGAGCACGGAACGCACGTACCTTTTTCAATATCACTAACTAGCAATTGTGTCATTTGAATGCGAAGAGGTGATAGGATAAATGATGAATAGGGGACAGATTCATTACCAATATGGGGATGCCGTGTTCAAGTAAGGCTAACGATAATACATTGGAATGCCGATACATTGTCTTTCATAACCTCCCTACATACATTTCTAGGCAACTCAATCCTACTGCTTTTGCTGCTGACGCGTGCTCATTGAATTGGAGTACATTATTATATTTTCAGATGATCACGAAATGCCTAAAATGATCACTTCATTCAGGGAGAAACAGAAGAAATAATCCACAGGCGAAGTGCAACCGCAAAGCAGTATGGATTATATACAGAATAAGGTTTATCTTATATCTCCTGCCTCCCTCTGTCACATGTTCATACATTGCACTGTTCAACATCAAGATCGAATTTCAACCCGGGTGAATAAATGATGGCCTCATGAAGAACACCATGTTAATAGCATCTCTTCAATAAAATCATCTCCAATCATACGTGTGTTGAATCTGCTAAATTCATGGAGCTGACGGAGATAGATTCAACCGGAATTAATGGATATGTCAACATGTGCCGGGGATGAGGAGTTAAGGCAATCTGAAAACCATCAATGTTATATAGCTTGAGTTGCACAGCTATACAGCGTGCTAGTAATTTGAGTTCCACTGTAGCATTTGGTTGAACTTGTAAGGCTCAGCAACATATTGCATGCTAGGTATTATGTCTTCTTAAGAATGCACCGGCTGTACGCAGACGATTAAACGGTGCACATTTATTGCATAGTCCTAATCTTTGTGTCTGCGCAATCTAATTTTATGCTACTTATGCACGTGGAACAAAGGAACAAACATATGTGGTTGAAATTCATTGTGATTTCCGAAGATCTCTGGTGAACCATGTTGCGATTAGCTATCATCCTCGGGCTGGTTATCTTGGGTACAGGTCGTGTCCGTCCCGAGTGATCGCTGTATGGAAAAGTACTCTGCCGGAATGCTTTACACATAAGATACATATCATCATATCTGAAACTGTATAATACTTCTCTGTCGATATTAACGGATTAGTGCTACAATCATACTCATGCTTAAACAGTTGTTGCCGCGGGTTGCGAAGCCATGGGGCAAATTGGACTGATAAATACAACAGGGGTGATTATCACCATCTTGCTGATGGTTACGCAGAGGATGCCATTCTGACGATGCCAGGGACAGGCGATGTGAAAGGCAAAGATGGTGAGTCGATACTTTACCACAGATTAGTAGAATATATCATGCTGATTTCCCGATGAATAATTTATTCATCAATATGATCATAATGAATTGATCAACATGTGAGCGTGTGATATGTTAACTGATTATTGTCTGCAGCTATACGTAAGTATTTGGAGACGACAATGAAGGATCTTCAATTTCACTAATATGTGAAGAGGTAATTGGAATCAATCGTGAATGGGGTACCGCTAAACTCCATTACCAATATGGAGACAAAGCCATGAAGTAAGTCTGAATGCATAAAATGTTCACATCTTATTAGACACAGATTCCATTTTAATCCTGCTCCTTTTTTTGCCAGCACGTGAATTGCATCGAAGCAACAATGTCTCGGAGTAAATGATAAAATGCTGTGCTTTGAATTTTCAGGGCTTTCTTGGTCTATACATTATTTGATAATAAGTGGATGACCTACAGAGAAATCGACACCGATGTACCACGGCAGTAAAGCAAGAGGAGCTTTCAAGAAACAACCATATGGAAACGAATTACAATAATTACATAATTACATAATGTCATTTGTCACCATTATGAACTACGCTAAGTAATATCAACATCCTAAATTCTTGATTCATGATGATTTCTTGTGGATTTGTCCACGTTTGGCTACGTCATTACGGTATGGCGTTGGAGCACAAAGTGCGACATACTGATCAGAACAAAGATTGGATTCATATTGCGATGTTGCAATCGAGGATGTAGAAAGGAATGAAATACAAACACGCATGGACTCTTTTGCTATTGCCCTTTCCGAAAGCTTGCAACTCGCTAACTTACTTGGCCAATAAACGCGTCGTATGCAGTTAATAGCAATTGAAACCTGGATTAAATTATTTGATCAAATCGATGTCACGCATGTGTTTTATTTATTCATAACACCAACGGTAATACCTTTTTGTATCACAACTGATATCAGTCGTGTTTTGTCAATGTGGTATTCCTTTCTGGATTTCGTTGTATGTAAGACAGACAAACATACACAGCACCGGGAGATACAGACTGTTAAGTATATTGCTTTGTAAAGGGACACACCCAGGTCCACTCGCTTGTATTCCACATAACGACCACTCATTATCATTTGACTCCATATTGCAAATAATGAATTGCATTTCTTGAAATTCGGCAAAAAAGCTAGAATTATCCATTAGCTCTGACTATAAGTTCTTGACTATTGTGAGATATGGTACCGGTGTCATTATATCAAACGAACAAATGAACTTGCAACTATTTTGCACAATAATTGGTTACTGGCTTAATTCATAACGCAGAAGTAGCAAAAATCATATGAGGTTTGTACCTCCGGAATTTTGCTGTTTATTGATGTCCTCAAATAACAGAATAAGTCATTTCTCTTTGCATTTCTCTGATTTGATCATAATCATATTCGTAGATTACGGTCATCTATTGTGCTGTTATACGAGCCAGGTACGATTTGTAATATGGGTGCCAAAGCCGTTCTGGTACTGCTCAGCAATAAATAGCGCGTTGAACATTATCGACAATCAACATCACACGCCTAAATCCGCAATTTACACGTTTCCAAATTGCGTCTACTTAGCTATCGGAAGCCATCTTCAAAGAGATTACCGTAAAGTCAAAATCCCACGATCTCTCCTCAATGATCTTTGTATGCCCATTTTATCGGCTATTCACGCTAGTGCAGCCTATAACATACAATATTTCAGCAAATCCAACAGTCTTTTCACTAGGCGAAATAAGACGCATCTCAATTGTCAGAGAGTGCAATTTTAGGGACAGCATTCCACGGGAAATTGAGCATATAACAATCCAATATTTATGGTACAATTAACCTTAAATTAATTATTCCCTTGTTCTTTTTATTCCGGATTACATCCCTATGAAGCCTAAATCCTCCTTGAATATGTCCTACAGCCTAGGAATACGTCAAGTCAGCTCCAAACAACCTAATCAATTAATCATCAAGCATAATGACCTGCCAGATCAGAGACAATGATTCATCCTAAACGACATTGCATAAGTCTGTATCGAACTGCTTGCTATGTTGGACGCGTAGGATTTACCTTCACTAACTAACGACATTAACCATGGATAAAGACAAACAGCTGTGACTCGTGCGTTGTATCGCCGGTTATGCATAACAACTATGATTAAGGAAGGTATACTCTGCTTCTCGAACGTGGTATTCTCGGCGTTCGAGTCTCAATCGACGATATTTGAGAAATGCAGAATCGTATTTTACAGCAAGATCGCTGCAGGCCAAGTCTTCCTCTGATAACACTTATCTATAAAGCCCGCTGTTAATGACTCTCGCTTCTGATTCCTTTTCCTATTGGCACCATCTTCGCCCTGGACGTACAAGACGCGTGAAAGTGTTGATAAACAGCAGTGCCGGAATGGCATCACAGACACCATTAATCAAAGAGATCCAATTTTGACGTCACTGAGGCTGTTTAGCTACATGTTTTACTGCCAGCATAACAATGTCACCCACCCGCATGCAAGCCCAGGGTTCATCCATGGTGATCCTTTCCGTATAAACGCCAAGTAGTGGCCATAAAAACCAATTACCTGTTGGGAATCAAGAAATCAGAGGAGAAAGTTGAAATACACAAAGACAGTGTTATGGCGATATCGGATGACTCTTTGTGATTGCCTTCTTATTGGCAGACTCCCAATCTTTCAAGCAGGAGAGATGCGTGCGAATCTGGTTGCTTCTGCATGAATATATGTATATACAGTGTAACGGTAAATTGCCCGATGCGTTATAATCATGGTAGATCAAACGTTGAACAAGGCTGTATCCACGATTGGACTGCTCACATGCACATAAATCTGACAGACACATACAGATATCACGCTGATATGCACAAACATGTTTATGAGCCACTTACTCAGCAATCTTTTCCATGCTCTGCCGGCATGGTGCAGTAGCTTGCGATTTCTGTTATTGCCCTGTGTGAGTATGTTTCTGAGAGTTTGGCAGCGTATATATACGCATGTGCATGTGTGTGGGCTTTTGTGTGCGCATGCTTTTGTATGCAAGCATTGAGTATACTTTGTAGTTTTATATGCGTCGAAAGGTGCATGTAAATTGGTGATTTCTTTTTGGTATGTACATGTTTGTGCGTGTATCCATTCTGGGGTCCCGTGCACATAGTCTGAGCAATGGCATTATCTCCTCAGGATCGTGTTGCCCTGAATTGATAAAAATATTGTCAGATTCCGAGTAATGCAACTCTTTTAATATAATGTCACTGACGGTATTGATGCAATATATGCGTTCACTGTGCTGATATAGGAAATCTGCAGGCAGAAGACAATTAGCCTAGTTACGGCCGCCGTCCGTCTCCTTGATCATTTACCCTGTAAAGAGCGCTTTCTTACACGCACAGCAACTTGTCTATGTCTTTAATTAAGACACATCGTTTTGAGAATTATCATTGGGTACGTGTTTTAAATTTAATAAAGAAGCTAAAGAATAACGATTCCATAGATACTCTTAATATATTGTGTCCTATATCCGCATTCAAAAACTTCAGTGTTGACCCATTTGCGACACTGAAAATATTATTGCATTCGTAAAGTAATGGAAAAGACTCCGCGCTTTGTTGAATTAGCACAATGAACAGCTGGTGCCAGTTACAATATTGAGGCATAAGTATTGCTACTCCGATTGTACGTGTATTTACACAGATCTGCACTAGCGTTATTATTACCTGAGCAAATAGAGCGTATTTGTCTGTTGTGTCAATATTTCTCACTTGGAAGCCTTAGATAAAAGCAACTCACAAATACAATATGCAAACCGACAACCAGGTCTCCTTCGCTACATCGCCATCAAACTTTGCATAACCATTTGAGCATTTCATTATATTAGAGATATAAGCGCTACTAGACACAACAGATCACACAACAAACAGCCAGTTAGTGCGTTAACAATGCCCTTTTTCTCCAAAATCTCATGATTCAATGGTAAAGTTATAAACTTCCGTTCCGGCCATAAGGGTTTGCAACCCTGCCAGGCCAATAAAATGTTTATGCTAAGTGGGCAGCTTGGAGATCGTCCTCATCCATCACCGGCACAATATCGACTCGTTATTGAGCGCGCCGTAAAACTGTCATGTTCTGTTGCGTGTTCTTGATTTGCATCCGTCATATCCACATGCCTATCACAACAGACAATACATATAACTAGTCCGCCGTATTTCCTATTATTGCCTCAGTCATAACGAATGATTACGCATTAAACACTTAATGTGTAATCAAACCGCTAATGGTGCAATATGTTCCCTGGACCACTAGCACGGTTATTTGCTCCTTTGTTAGCCAGGCCTGTAATTTGGAAGCATACGCACATGGCGTCTTGAGTGTTAATATACAGCCCAACAGGTTCATGGTGAACAACCTACGTGTTCTATAACCATTGCTGTAGATAAGAATTTGTTAAAATGGTCAGGTTACATGAACATTTTGTGATCAGTCAGTTCATGGTAACATTTATTTCTACAAGCTGCCTTAATTTTAACTATTTCAAATACATACGTAAAACATGCGCTTGCCAGTCAGTTATAAACTATGTGCGTGAAAGTGGTGTGTAAATTATTTGTAGAAAAAGCAAGGAGCCTATAGCTACACTAATAGGGTTCACTCCGACTAGCTGTGCGTCGAATGTGAAAAATCAGTGAAACACACGCCCGACTTCAGGTGATGCTACCATTTTATCAACAAAAGCACATGGGACTATTGATTCAACGTCTCGGGCTCGGCGTTTTACAAAGATATGAAGTCTTCTGATTGGTCGAGGCGACCATACCGCCGAATTTAGCAGACATTTCCTTGTGGATGATTTTAAGGAGCACTATGACAAAGCACCAAGCCACTCACAGGCGTCTTGTTCGCATATTTTCTCGGACGGAGACGCGAATGAACCCTTTTAAATTATCTATAAACTCTTCGGCAGAAGCACCTGTATCTCGTCTTTCATTCAGACACTAATTGTCTGAGAGATTTGTGAAATCCAAAGCACCATACTAATTCGCTGCTTCGGCCAGAATTTAGGTGATAAGGCTTGACATAAACACCGATGTCATCGAATCTGAGACATTTTCATTACATTTGCTTCTCCTAGATTTGATAGTGTACTTCTTCCAAAGAGTTTGTCCAATTCATTTATCTGCCTCATAATGTTATATCATGGTGTTCATAAAGACTTTATAGAACTGTAAGTGCAATATAATATTAATATTGGCGTCATTAAAGTAACTTGCATTATATATTACTCTCCATTATATTTTATCTTCCTTCTAAATTACAACGTATGCCATTTGTGGCGTTCATGACATATTTGACACCACCTGCATTGATAAACGTTCGTGCCATTACAAACAAACGCTCACTTAAGCAGCACTTGCGTATTGCATCCTTTTGTGACGGTCCTATGATGGTATTCATAATGCGATCCAACAGAAGGCAATGTCAACGCTGATTGTCTACATAATATTACACGATCTGGATATTTTGAATAGAGAATCACGCGGTGATAACAGGGGTAGAAGACAATTTGTTGGTAACCACTGTATGATAATGAGAGTCAATTGACCATTGATAACGCCCCAGATCCATGCACGGTTATAATTACAATCTGTTTTTCGTTCAGAAGCACAATAAATTGGGTAAGCACCGAGAATGAATCCCTATCTTAAATAGAAATCAGCTCCTTTATGAGCATGGCAATATTCTCATGTTTAGAATTTCACAGTGGCGTAACCTAATAGCTGGAGTCTTAAATGCATTCATTATGCTGTAATATATAACAATCATTGATGTTCAAGACATGCTTTATTGTTCGAACATTATTGCTAACAATTGTTCTGCTGTGATAACAACATCTCCTCACATAGGATACTAAAACATTGGGGCTGTTCAGGTAATTGAAATTGACAATTGCTTTTAACAGAGTTGCAGTATCCGAAGCGGGACATAATCATATTAGTTTTCAAATCCCTAAATCCACAAGTATTAATCATATTAGCACTATAACCAATATTACTCCCCAAGTGAACAGTTTGTTTCTCTTGTATAATTAATTCATCACTTAGTGTTAAATATACTGGACTCTCGTAAGCATTGAAGGCTAGCAACCTGCTTTTTTCAGAATTGAACTGCACACAGTATTTTTTCGAAAATTCCACGCATATTCTAAGCAGTTTCGTAGCCACTATGACTGAAGGTGCAATGCATTACTCAAAGCACCCATATAATGATGGCCCATGTTAAATTCAACATTAGCTTCACGAAGGCGCCTTAGTAATTCGTCAATATATACACAAACTAATAATGGCGAAAACACTGCACGTTGCTTACCATACAAATACAAGGCTCAGAACTAGAAGCATTCCATCGGACCTTCAGGTTCTGACGTGTGTACAATTTACAGTAATATACATATAGTTCGGCAGAGGCCTTCCTGCCTGAGAAGCACAAACAGTTTCACGTAATTCACAACCCTGAGTTACAAAGTGATCTCTTGCAAAACAAACGTGCATTGAGTGGTAGAGTGTGACTGTTTGAAACCGAATTACAGATCGCTCGTTTTCAGTGCATCACTCTGGGATGATAAAATGATAGCACGAAGCAATTCTCCAAAAATACTACTGATAGCTATAGACCTGTGATTATCACTTTTATTTAATGATTTCTTTCTATTCTTTGGCATAGGTATCAGCTCAGAGACATGAGCAAACTATTCCTGGCAGGCATTCTTAATGTGATCGAAACTGATATCAGAACTACCATCGCTTTTGTCAGGCTTCAACTTCCGCCTTGCCCGTTTTGCAGCATAATATGACAGCTTCTCATATGGATCTGTAAATATCGTTGATTTCAAGCTCGTTACGAAATTCCTTCTTAAAATTGTGGTTATTTTTTAATCCGTTTGCAGCTGCCATTCTGTCGGCTAATTTGTCTTGTTGGCGTATGATAAGCCAGCTGGGCTTTCAATATCATTTGCATCACTATAAATACCGCATGATTTGAGTATAGAAAAGGGCATATACTGAGGGGATGTTTGATCCACTAAATACTGGCGATCTGCGTCTACATTTATTTGTAAAAACGTCAATGATTGGATAATAGGAATTGTATTAATGTATTACAAATACAAGTGAAATTAAATATTGATTTGCATCTGGTGATAAATACCGACAAAACCAGAAATCTTTAGATGTGCGTGCACTTATATCTTATTGAACTACTTATCTCACTTTTGACACTGCAAACAATGGATATTTTACTTTGAAAGTGGTCAGAATGAAATATAGCACCGTTCTTTCGGCAATCAATACGCTATTCACAGCACTAGAGAATTAACTTGCTATTGTTTGAATGCAAAATAAGGTGTTATTCATGGTCATACAGGGGCTGTGTTTGTTACTTAGTCAATCATAAGAATGTGTGCATCACTTATATGAATAAAATCGTTTTGTTTAGTGTTGACATTTCAGTCATGTTAATTCCATCGAGTGCTGATGTGTATTCTGGCAAGCCTTTATTTGTGTATGAAAGGTAGAATTTTTCGTTCTAATGTGTCAACATTTCGATGAATTTATATACCTCTATAATATCTTCTTGAGTGAATCATGTACGTCAGACTCACAACAACTGAATAATTTCTATACCAAGATGAAACATGTTAATACGTTTTGAACAAGGATCCAGCGATGTAATTCATCTTCAGAGTTAATATTCACGTAATTGATCATCCAAGTAAGGTCTCTCGTACGACGCAGACTTTATTGTATAAAACGCTGTGCAATCGATAGCACAACAGTGCGCTTGACAACAGTATGATGTGATGTGTTTTAATCGTAGACAGGAAAGGCCCATTGCAATCGAGGAAGGGGCTTTAGTTGCCTGGAATATATTGCAATGCTTGCCTTAGCAACAGCAGGGAAAGTTTCTCCTGTATCATGTCGCTTAATCAAGTAAATTATGTATTCCACCTACGTGATGTCAGTCTATATGCTCTGTATGTAAAAGAAAAAAATCTCCAGCAGGATCTTCATCATGGCACCGTTCACGATTCCTGCTTGTTACAATAATACGCTCAATGAATATAAATCATGAAGATATTCACAATCGGATTTGTGGGACTACATTCTGGTAAATCAGTGGAATTATTATTTATGAGTAATGTCTACGAATGAAACCTCCATCGCTTATTTATATCTTAAACCAGCCTGTTGATGACTCATGCCAAATGCGTCTTATCACAATTGCCCAGCAATTTGTCATCGAGGAAAGATGTTACCTTTATTGAAAGGATAATTGTTATTATCATTTCAATATATGAAGAAAGGTAACATTTTTCCTCGATGACAAATTGCTGGGCAATTGGCGATAAGACACATTTGACATGAGTCATCATCTGCCTGATTAAGATATAAATAAGCGATGCAGACGTCAGGTAGCGCAGCAGTAAATGATGATGTAAGGGATAATTATTTAACACACTCTACAGGTGTGGACAAGTGCTGCTTTCATAAGCTCAACACTTAAGTTATGGGGTTACGATTAAACCGTGGTGATGCTTAAACAGTTGGGAAGCCTTTCCGATGAGCGATTGGCCCCTGGTGAAAACACGAGGCCGATAGAACACATCGCAAAGTCAGCAAAGACGCACCGCGCATGCGAGGCTCTGATATCCGTAAACTGCATAACTACCCCAACTATCTGTTTGCTATATCATATCCCGGCAGCCAGCTCAGTAAGGGACACGTGATTCCCCATGTGAATCAACCATGAACATAACAGGAAATTGGTGAGTGCAATTTATTACTGCGCCAGAATGTGTCATTCGTTGTAATTATTTAAATACATCTGTCTTTTCTTTTCCTTGAATTTCATGTTGAAATCGTAACCAAAGTGATTGAAATACACAAATGCTGCTTTGGACCATAGATATTGGTAATTGTACCATGTTATGGGTCTTCTGATGCATAATATGTCAAAGGCTCCATTCTATTTATTTACCATAAAAAAGTACAGAATCGAATCGAATAAACGGCGATGTCTGTTTTCAGACGCCTACTGATGACCAATCTGTGTCTGAAATAATAAAAAGGATTGCTTTTTGAGTTACTTTCTTGTGTTTCGTCGTTCATTAAAATATGTCTAATGTACACTGGTTTGAGCAAGAAACATTCGGGGAGGTATAGTGATGACTGTTGCGAACATCGTGTAAGATAATGAGGCAAATGAGTTAATCGAAATGATAAAATCTATGAGTGGAAAATATAATGTAAATGGCTTTGATTAGATAACACCAGCAACATTCTTATCTGCCGTGTATACGTCCCACCTGATAACTGTGTCCCTAAAAGCAACTTTTGACGCATCAAAATAAATAACACTGACCACAAATATTAAAATAATGTGCATGTCCTGCAAACTAACGAGGCAAATGAGCCAATCAATTGTCAAGCTCGTCAATAGCTGTACAGACGAAATCCTCTTTTGTATATGTTTAAATATGCTTTTCGTAAAGAAAACAAATTGTCAAAATTCTCTTGTAAAAACATTTATCGATCCATTACCTTCTACTTTTGGTAATGATATCCGTTAGTCCAATAGGTGACCCCGGCTAATTTTACCGCCTATGGAATGTATATATCCAAAGCTAAATGAGGATATCATTCTCACATATTTTAACAAATTATCAAAAAAACCATGGGGTTGATGAATGCTGATTATGGGACCGATGTCTTATCATGTACAGAAAATAACAAGAGTAAGTTTGCCCGTCAAGTAGTGCCATATTAGGACAGCATGTCCAATAAACACGCAACTTAGATAAATGTTTGAATATCGCAGATACATTTGCTGACGAAATTAATATGGCGCCTACCAAGCTTCCTCGAATTGACAATACACGCTGTGAGTTGCGGACCCAACCAGCTGTGACTGGCATATCTCATGTAGGAGGCGCACAAGAGGAAAGCGCTGAGCTCATACAACACGAGGTCGGACTAGAGACAGGACGTAATGGGCCGTGGTACCGATCTGAATTCCGACCTTGCGAATCCTCCGCGGCTACCACAAGTCTGGCCGCTCCGTATTGAATACAGTCATCTCTGAGCGCTTCTAATGCGTGATTGACTTAAATCTTATCTCAGATGCTCAGAAGTATGAAATATCCTGAGTGCTTCTAAATAATGAGCGATGTTCTTGCCCGTATGATAAAATCTCTAATGTGTGCTGTTTGATCGACGAGGTTTCACCACAGACGGACTTTACTTTACTAACGCAGTTGCTTGTGATGGGGCGGGGAGAGAGGTGGGGTGGACTAAATTTTGCTGACGGAACTGATAGTAAAGATTGACATAAAGTGGTACAGACTGTTCCATTGAATATGATGATATAGTGAGTAATACTTTAGGTTTGGCAAAGGTGTATTGATCCAAACAGGTGTACTATTTTACGGTCAACTTGTCGAGAGCAACCCTCAGTTAGAAATCTGCATAGGAATAGCTTTGCTTACATGCATTTCTATCAAGAGCAGCTATAAAGCTCCCATCCGGAAAACAGGGAGTTTTGCCATATTCAAAACATCATGGCAGATCTGATTGAAGTAGCGTTGTCAGCTGCTTCGAATAACTTTATTGCTTTGTGTCATATCAGGTCAGGAATGTCAAACAGCAACAGTGTCAGTGCCCCAATGTGATCTAGGCCATAGAAATTCATGGAAATGGTGCACAAATTAGTTAGGTTTGCAACAAAAGACATTATGTACAGCCGTTAATGAATCCATTCTAAAGACATGACTGTAACGACCTGAAGTCAAGACAGTAACGGCCTTAAGGCAAGACTGTTACGACCTAAAGTCAAGACAATAACGACCTATAGTCGAGACAGTAACGGCCTAAAGACAAGGCAGTAACGCCCTAAAGGCAACACAGTAATTGCCTAAATGCAATATACTAACGCCCTAAAGGCAAGCCAGTAATAACCTAAAGGCAATATATTAACGGCCTAAAGGCGAGATTGTAATCGCCTTCAGACAAGACAGTAATGGCCTAAGGCAAGAAACACATGGATGAGCGAAGTAGACGGCAGAGGATGAAAGGGGACGGAAATGAAATTAGTTGATTAACGAGGAAAGGCAGAATATTAATGGCCGAAAGGCAAGAAAAATATGGAAGGATGAAGAAAGTGTATGGAGTGATGAGGAAAGGCAAGAAGGAAATGGATGAATGAGGAGGTAAGAAAGAAATAGAAGAAAGCAAGAATGACAATGGGAGTTGTTAATGTAAACATGTTGAAGCCTAAAGCGTAGCAGTAAGCACATGCACTCCATATGGGCTGTGCATAACAGGGTGCATATTGACCGATGTCGACGATGTCGCAAAGCGATTGCTTGGATAGCATTCACGACCCAGTACTCCTTGGTACATGTAGTCTGTTAACAGGGTTGACAATAAGGGAATAAATTCTTAATGAATATTTTATATCTGAATACGTATTAGATTGGCAACATATCAGGTGGGACATCTTCAGCAGTCGACATCCATGATCTACATGCATCATTACTGCATTGTACGGTCTAATGTGCTTCAGTAATCAAGACCTTTTTGTTAGTGATCCATTTATGCTTACCTGATATTTACAGATTATACACATAAAAGTTACATTCATCATTCCGTTCACGCACACATTAGTCAGATAGATTGAAATATAGTCTAGATTTGCATATTGCTATATTATGCGAGGCCTTATAATGTAAAGCAAAATCATCTGGTGTAGAAATTGTCGAGGACGTATAGGACCAAAAGCACAGGCTCAACTGATAGACCACAACCCACCCCCTACACCCTGTTAACATATCCGGTTACACAGGAAGAAACTAAACACATGGTCAACGCAAGCAGATGTATATCATCAAAGGCTGATGTCAGCATTTAGTCGCATCTGACCCGATGTCATGAAGGTAATTAAGGGTGTCGTACAGAATATTGCAAAATAGGGATTGACTTTCTCTGAAATCCAACAAACATGTCCAATTACCTTTGTTATCCTGCTGATCATGATGTGGATATGAATAGCTAAAGTAATGGACTGGTGGTAAATGAGGAGATCTATGCTGTCTCACCAACGGTAACTATAACTGGCGAGTCATCGTATAGTCAGCAATTCTAGTAAGACAGCGGATGACTGATACAGGTCTGTTCATTGGTAATTTGCCTAATGGAAGGGCTGTGTCGTGGCGAAAGGGATTACTTTCCTCTAACCTGAAATGACCGTAACCTCATTTTGAAAGCCTTACTACCAAATTTAGACAGATTGATCATGAAGTTCATACGAGGTTATTAATCAACTTGATGAGGCAAATGTATTGAAATCATTGGTGGAGAAATGAACAATTATATATTTTGAATGCGATTTTGTTAGTGTAAGTGTGACCGCCAGTGTACGTTGTGTTTTCTTGTGTATTTATGTGCGTATGTTCATGCGCATGCATGCGACGGTACGTGTGTGTGTGTGTGTGTGTGTGTGTGTGTGTGTGTGTGTGTGTGTGTGTGTGTGTGTGTGGTGTGCGCCTAAATTGTGATTTGTGTGTGTGTGTGTGTGTGTGTGTGTGTGTTGGTGTATGCATGATACTACTATGTGTGTGTGTGTGTGCAATTATATATTTTGGAATATTGAGCGTAAGTGTGTGTGTACGTTGTGTTTTCTTGTGGTGCGTGTGTGTGCGTGTGTGTGTGTGTGTGTGTGTGTGTGTGTGTGTGTGTGTGTGTGTGTGTGTGTGTGTGTGTGTGTGTATGTGTGTGTGTGTGTGTGTGTGTGTGTGTGTGTGTGTGTGTGTGTGTGTGTGTGTGTGTGTGTGTGTGTGTGTGTGTGTGTGTGTGTGTGTGTGTGTGTGTGTGTGTGCAATAAAAATTGGCAGCCTGTACTCTTACACCGCGTCCGTCGGAATTGATTTTGGTTACACCATACTCTAATCAAAGACAATGTTATGCCGAACTGCGCTGACATTAGAAGGCAGAAGACGGAGTAGAAGGCGTTGATTACTCACCATCTCATGCATCCCTTACCCAGGAAAACAACTCGCCTATGACCGCATTTAAATGCACATTCTCTTGGACGTTCCTTCTGGATAAGTGGTTTTTTTTACAAAAGCGCATTGGCGTTTGCATTGTCTATTTGTATGGAAGTGCCAGCGATTGACGATCAGTGATGATGTCTTTAAAGGGTGCAAAATAAACACGACCATCACAATTCCAGTCACACGTGAGATAAGGCGTTAGTAGCATGATGTAATGAATGCAATGTATTGGGGGGGGGGGCAATTTATTGATCAATGTACTATTTTGATAATAAGCTCACTCTTTTGATCATGTGGTGTCGAATATGAAGCTAGTTGTTTTCTAATGACATACGCTATACATTCAATTACGTACCAGCTAGCTGATGAAAATGTTTATTGCACCAGTGTACGATTGTCACATCGCCGGAGAGAATTAATCATCCGCTATGCAAATTTACATCCACAGAAAAAGTGGAAGATTATTTCCATCGATTGCGTAGAAAGCTTCATAATAACAGCTCTCCATGACACGCGTGAGGCGTACTTCAGGCTGTATACAAATTTCACACTTGCAAATCATTGCAAGTAACTACACAAATTCATCACGTTAATTGCCCGAAAACACTTGTTCATTAAGGTTCGTGCCTGACAGATTGCAAGCAATGAGTTTTCTTGAGACGTCGCTATTTGTACATCTTGTTGCTTAATGCAATGGCACGAATTATTTTTTTACCCAACCGGGCAATGACATGTGCTTTGAAGGGCATTGCGATCATCCTCATTCATCAACGCCGTCATGTCATCTCAACGATAAAAGCAACGTTAAACACTATTTTCTCATTTTGTTGCCATTTATTTATTTTCGTCTATCTGACCCGCATGCGTACCTCAACAGACAATACGAATAACTTGTTGACTATAATAGGCTCAGTCGTCCCAAATGAACACCAGAACATTAAACACTTAATGGAAATGTCAAATCCATCTGTTGATGGTGTATCATGTTCACTTGTCAACCTACAGAGCCACCAATAACTCAATCTGATGTGCAGACCTAATCGGCTGCAACTGGCGCCACTGACGTCAGAATCTCGCTAGAATGACCGGAAAGCACCGGGCCCATCTGGAGGGTTCACTTGTACGACTTGTGGGAGGACTAGCGGCTGTACGCATAAGGCCACGGCGCACAGCTGTTATGTATTTGTGCATCTGCTGTGTTAGCTCAGACTACCAAAGCTTCATATATACGTCGTCATGCTGTGTCAAATTGGCTCCATGAGCGTTCGTGATTCGTAAATCGAGTGGATACAGATAACTTATATTGGAAATGCACGTATCTATGGCGCTGAATCATATACTTGGACTGACAGTAAGACGTTGTCTGTGATTCCTGGCGTAATCATGTCATGAATTTATTAAATTAGGGTCTGAACTCAACTAACATCAACCGACCGCACAATCGAGAAATTTGGGAAATTGTCCTTGGTTCCCTATGATTCTAGTGCACGTAAACAACCGGGCCAAGGGAGGTAGCATGCGATTGAGCTCCATAAAATATATCATTCAATAAATATGGAAATAGTGGAATTCAAAGCAGTTGGTTACTTCAAGCAAATTATATCGCAATATTGTGTGTGCTTAGCGGCTATGTCAAGGCAAGTGTATATGTACAGCGAGGTCTATATATGGAAAGCTTGTGTACAAGACGCCGTGATTGTCGATGAACAGCAATGGATACAGAACATTGTCTGCAAAAGATGGGTTATGCAAGCGACGAAATGCACTGGCTGACGACTGGCTGCAACCGGCCTCATAACATTCCCAATTAGTTTGTCTAACCAAGTCATCTCCTTTGTATTCTGCACGTATTATAGTTTTGTCACGCTCCAGGTTTTCCAGGGGTATTTTATTCCCCCTTCGTTAGTTACAATAAAGATGAATATGGATTTGCCAACAGATAACTTGACAATTCAGGCAAATATGATTTGCACCAGGATAATTTTATCAACGAATACAACTGTGATTTTATCTATGTGTCTAAATTGCGTTCTTAATCATTCATGCTGACATCTGATAGCATTGCCTTCACGTTAGATGCTCTGCATGACCGAACATACACCCTATCACCAGCAAAGCAGTCACCGCGTGTGTTAAAAAGCTGACTAGAACATTGTGCAATATGTTTGCTTAGCTTATAGCTGAAGTATATGATATGCATTAGCGTAGTGTTGTGTATATATGTTCATACAAAGAATAGCCACAGTGCTCCCATTCGGAAGTTGATAAGGTAGGAACTGTGGCTCATTCCAGGCGCCATGCTGTTTATAATTGAAATAGCGATGGTCAGCTGCTCCAAACAAAACATCGGTTAATCTTACGGTAATAGTCCAGGTTATGCATGAGAAACAGCGCTATTGTTTGACCAGAGCTCCACAGGAACTAACATTCGTACTACTATTACTGTCATAACGCCATCCTATAAATATATACATAGACTGCCAGATAACCAATCTGGACGTCCAAGCGTATTCAGGGCCGTAGATAACTTTGATTGATATTTGCTTCTCTCAAATCACGTGCCATTCATAGAGAAAATAATAACATTAATTGTCAGGCCCACACGCCTCGGATGCAATAAAATGTGGCTCTGCTAAAAGCTTGAATCTTCACCTGTTACCCCCCCAGACAACAACACAGCTGTTTAGCCTGAAGAGCGAGTTAAGCCATTCTGCCTTCCTGCTTCTTCTGCATATGACGTGCAGGTCTAAGCGCTAATTATATAGGCATGTTGAATAAACATACGGGGCCTTGGTTCATCGTCATAGAATATGCCATGCCAGCGATATTTCACATCATAATTTATGATACCAAGTGTCAAGTAACGCCACGTTGAATTCGGAATTTGTATTGATATGGAGACCTGTAAACTAGACTGATGAATCTGCGCCACCGCCTAGCTTCATTTATGGAGAGAAGATAATAACGTCGATGTTTAATGTCACTGATTATGAAGCCAAATAAAAGAATGGGTTGCGTTCATCACAAAACCCATTCGAAAATTGTGTATATTGTACGCCCCTTTGTTGCAGCCTAATAACCAATTTCCAATACTTTTGTTCATTTATGGGCGAATGTTTTCATGTCATGTGCACAACCACCTTCACTAAAATTTAAATCGCTAAGGGCCAGTTCTGTTGATGTACATATATTCTCTTAGAGAGATCTAAAAGATTCAAATATTTCATAGACATGCATGATTATATGTTGCTACAACATAGCACTATAGCATGAAGGAAAAGGTCGACCTTAACTGCAATGCCGCGACTAGAGCACATATCATTCCTCGTCGGACACAAAGTCATTCAAACAATGCCTAGATCACGAGAATCTTAGGCTGTCCAAGAGATGTCTATATATATATATATATATATATATATATATATATATATATATATATATATATATATATATATATATATATATATATATATATATATATATATATATATATATATATATATATATTGTCCTTCATTACCTCCCTACATACATCTCTAGGCAATCTATATCTATATATATATATATATATATATATATATATATATTCATTACCAATATGGGGATGCCGTGTTTAAGTTAGGCTAACGATAATGCAATTAAATACTGCTGCTTTCGATGATGACGCGTGCTCATTGAATTGGAGTACGTAATTATATTTTTAGATGATCACGAAATGCCTTAATGACCGATACATTCAGGTAGAATCAGAAGAAATCATCCACAAGTGCAACTAAAAAGCAGTATGGAATATATGCGGAATATGGTTTCTTTTAAATCTACTGCCTCCCTCTACCACATGTTTTACACATCGCACTGTTTTGATATCAAGATCTGATTTCAACCCGAAGGAATAATTGATGGCCTCGTGATGACCACCATGTTAATAGCATCTCTTCAATAAAATCGTCCCCAATCATATGTGTGTTGAATCTGCTAAAGCTATCGAGCTGACTGAGATATATTCAACCGGAATTAATGGATATGGCAACATGTGCTGGGGATGAGGAGTGAAAGTAATCTGAAAACCATCAATGTTTTATTGCTTGAGTTGACATCGGCTATAGCGTGCTAGTCATTCGAGTTCCACTGTAGCAGTTGGTGTTCAGAGTTGAACTTGTAAGGCTTAGCAAGATATTGCCTACTAGGTATTATGTCTTCTTAAGAATTCACCGGTTGTAAGCAGACGATTAAACGGTGCACATTGTATTGCATGGTCCTAATCTTTGTGTCTGCGCAATCTTATTTTATGCTTCTTATGCACGTGGAACAAAGAAACAAACATATGTGGTTGAGATTCATTGTGGTTCCGAAGATCTCTGGTGAACCATGTTGCGATTAGCTATCATCCTAGGGCTGGTTATCTTGGGTACAGGTCGTGCCCGTCCCGAGTGTTCGCTGTATGGAAATCAAAGTAAGTACTCTGCCGGAATGCTTTACACATAAGATACATATCCTCATATCTGCAACTGTATAATACTTCTCTGTCGATATTACCGGATTAGTGCTACAATCATACTCATGCTTAAACAGTTGTTGCCGCGGAGTTGCGAAGCTATGGGGCCAAGTGGACTGATAAATACAACAGGGGTGATTATCACCATCTTGCTGATGGTTACGCGGAGGATGCCATTCTGACGATGCCAGAGACAGGCGATGTGAAAGGCAAAGATGGTGAGTCGATACTTTACCACAGATTAGTAGAATATATCATGCTGATTTCCCGATGAATAATTTATTCATCAATATGATCATAATGAATTGATCAACATGCGAGCGTGTGATATGTTAACTGATTATTGTCTGCAGCAATACGTAAGTATTTGGAGACTACTTTCGCTGACAATGAAGGATCTTTAATTTCACTAATATGTGAAGAGGTAATTGGAATCAATCGTGAATGGGGTACCGCTAAACTCCATTACCAATATGGAGACAAAGCCATGAAGTAAGTCTGATTGTATCAAATGTTCACATCTTATTAGACACAGATTCCATTTTAATCCTGCTCCTTTTTGTGTCAGCACGTGAATTGCATCGAAGAGACAGACCATGTCTCGGAGTAAATGATAAAATGCTGTGCTTTGAATTTTCAGGGCTTTCTTGGTCTATAAATTACTTGATGATAAGTGGATGACCTACAGAGAAATCGACACCGATGTACCACGGCAGTAAAGCAAGAGGAGCTTTCAAGAAACAACCATATGGAAACGAATTACAATAATTACATAATTACATAGTGTCATTTGTCACCATTATGAACTACGCTAAGTAATATCAACCTCCTAAATTCTTGATTCATGATGATTTTTTTGTGGTGTTGTCCACGTTTGGCTACGTCATTACGGTATGTCGTTGGAGCCCAAAGTGCGTCATACTGATCAGAACAAAGATTGGATTCATATTGCGATGTTGCAATCGAGGATGTAGAAAAGAATGAAATACAAACACGCATGGACTCTTTTGCTATTGCCCTTTCCGGAAGCTTACAAATTGCTTACTTACTTAGCCAATAAACGCGTCATATGCAGTTAATTAAAACCTGAATTAAAATTATTTGAGCAAATGAAGTCACGCATGTGTTTTGTTTATTCATAACAACAAGTGTAATACCGTTTTTTATCACAACTGATATCAGTCGTGCTGTGTCGATGTGGCATTCCTTTCTGGATTTCGTTGTATGTAAGACAGACAAACACACTCAGCACCGGGCGATAAAGACTGTTAAGTATATTGCCTTGTAAAGGGACACACCCAGGTCCACTCGCTTGTATTCCACATAACGACCAATCATTATCATCAGATTTGACTCCATATTGCAAATAATGATTTGCATTTCTTGCAATCGGCAAAAAAAGCTAGAATTATCCATTAGCTCTTGACTATTGTGAGACATGCTACCCGTGCCATTATATCAACCGAACTTATTTTTAAACTTGCAACTAATTTGCACAATAATTGGTTACTGGCTTAATTCATAACGCAGAAGTGGCAAAAATCATATGAGGTTTGTACCTTTTCTGTTTGTTAATGTCGGATAATGCAATTACGTTACTCCTCAAATAACAGAATGAGTCACTACTCTTTGATCATAATTAAATTCGTAGATTACGGTCATCTATCGTGCTGTTATAAGTACCAGGTACGGTTTGTAATATGGGTGCATAAGCCGTTCTCGTACTGCTCAGCAATAAATAGCGCCTTTAACTGATAATCAACATCACACGCCCAAATCCGCAATTTTCACGTTTCCAAATTGCGTCTACTTCATTGTTGTTTGCCCATTTTATCGGCTATTCACGCTAGTGCAGCCTATAACAAACAATATTTCAGCAAATCCAACAGTCTTTTCACTAGGCGAAATAAGACGCATCTCAATTGTCAGAGAGTGCAATTTTAGGGACAGCATTCCACAGGAAACTCAGCATGTATCAATCCAACATTAATGGTACATTTTACCTTAAATGAATTATCCACTTGTTCTTTTTATTCCGGGTTCTATCCCTATGAAGCCTAATTTCTCCTTGAATATGTCCTACAGCTCCAAACAACCTAATTAATTAATCATCAGGCATAATAATAAAAATAATGTCATTCTTTTTCGGAGCGCAATTTAATATGCATTTCTATGTGCCTGCTGGATAAGAGAAAATGATCTATCCTAAACGACATTGCATAAGTCTGTTTCGAACTGCTTGCTCTGTTGAACGCGTAGGATTCACCTCCACTAACTAACGACATTTACCATGGATAAAGGCAAACAGCTGTGACTCGTGCGTTGTAACGCCGGATATGCATAACAACTATGATTAAGGAAGGTATACTCTGCTTCTCGAACGTGGTATTCTCGGCGTTCGAGTCTCAATCGACGATATTTGAGTAATACAGAATCGTATTTTACAGCAAGATCGCTGCAGACCAGGTCGTCCTCTGATAACTCTGATCTATGTCGCTCGCTGTTAATGACACTCGCTTCTGATTCCTTTTCCTATATTCGCCATGAACGTACAAGACGCGTGAAAGTGTTGACAAACAGCAATGACGTAATGGCATCGCAGACACCATTAATCACAGAAATCCAATTTTGACGTAACCGGGACTATGTAGCTACATGTTTTACTGCCAGCATAACAATGCTACCCACCCGCATGCAAGCCCAGGGTTCATCCATGGTGATCCTTTTCGTATAAGCGCCCAGTAGTTCTGCAAGTGCTCGTGGCGCTACTGGCGTGTTGTAACGCTGCCACCCCCCACCCCCACCCCACCCCCCAAATACAATTACGTGTTGACGATCACATAATTAGCCGAAAAAGTCGAAATACACAGTGTTATGGCGATATCGGTTGGCTCTTCGTGGCGATATCGGTTGACTCCCAATCTTTCAAGCAGTCGAGTTCCGTGCGAATCTGGTTGTTTCTGTATAAATACTTGCATAGACAGTGTAACGGTTAAGTGCCAGAAACGTTATAAACGTGGTAGAACAAACATTGTTGAACAAGGCTGTATCCACGATCACACACATTAATCTGGCAGACACACACAGATATCACGCTGATATGCACAAACAGTCAAACATGTTTATGAGCCAATTACGAGGACCGCAGCAATCTTGCGATTTCTGCCCTGTGTGAGTATCTCTGAGAGTGTGGCAGCATATATATACGCAAGCGCGTGTGTGTGCGCTTTTGTGTGCACATGCTTTTGTATGCAAGCATTGAGTGTAGTTTGTAGTTTTATATGCGTCGATGAAAGCTAAGAAAGCTGCGGGCGGAAGACAATTAGCCTCGTTATGGCCTCGATCCTTCACCCCGTACATAGCGCTAACTTACACGTACAGCAGCTCGTCTATGTCTTTAATTAAGACACATCGTTTTGAGAACTTTCACTGGGTACGTGTTTTAAATTTATTAAAGAAGCAATATAACGAATCCATATGTTGTCTTATAAACGCGTTCAAAAACTTCCGTGCTGACCCATTTGCGACACTAAAGATATCATCGTAAGGGACAAGACTCCGAGCTTAGTTGATTGAGCACAATGAACAGCTGGTGCCGGTAACTATATTGATTGCTACTCAGATTGTACGTGTATTTTACACAGATCTCCACTCGAGTTATTATTACCGTAGCAAATAAAGCGTATTTGTCTTTTGTGTAAATATTTATCACTTGAAGCCGTAGTTAAAAGCAACTCACAAATGCAATATGCAAATCGACAACCAGGTCTCCATCGCTACATCGCTATCGAACTTTGCATAACCATTTGAGCATTCATTATATTAGAGATAAAACCATTGCCGTAGATAAGAATTTGTTAGAATGGTCTGGTTACACGAACATTTTGTGATGCAAAGAAATCATTCAGTCAGTTCATGGTACATTTATATTTCTACAAGCTGCCTTCAGTTAATGAGTTTAACAATTTCGAATTCATACGTAAAACATGAGCTTACTAGTCAGTTATAATCTATGTGAATGAAAAGTGGTGTGTACATTAATTGTTGAAAAAGCAAGGAGCTGATAGCTACACTAATAGGGTTCACTCCGACTAGCTGTGCGGTGAATGTGAAAAAATAATTAAACACACGCCCGTCATCAGGTGATGCTACAATGTAATCCCAAAAAGCACATGGGAATGTTGATTCAACGTCTTGGGGCTCGGCGTCTTACAAAGATATGGAGTCTTTTGATTGGTCGAGGCGACCATACCCCCGAATTTAGCAGAAGATTCCTTGTGGTTGGTTTAAAGGGACGCTATGACAAAGCACCACGCTACTCACAGGCGTCTTGTTCGCATATTTTCTCGGATATATACGCGAAGGAACCCTTTTAGCGTATCTATAAACTCTTTGGCAGAAGCACCTTTCATTCAGACACTTATTGTCTGAGAGCTTTGTGAAAATCAAGGCCCCAGGCTAATTTCGATTGAAGTCAGCTACTTCGGCCAGAACAGATTAATAGTTTAGTGTTAGTTTGGGTGCAAAATTTCAAACAGTCTATTTATCTGACTAATGTTCCAATTGTGGTGTAGGTCAGAACCAGGTGATCATATTAGTTCTCATCAAAGTACAACTTCCAACGCATCATATAAGCTGCCTTTCATTAATCATATGATAAGGCTTGACATAAACACCGATGTCATCAAATCTGAGACATTTTCATTACATTTGCTTCTCCTAGATTTAATAGTGTATTTCTTCCAAATAGTTTGTCCATTACATTTCTCTGCCTCATAATGTTATACCATGGTGTTCATAAAGACCTTTCAGAACTGTAAGTGCAATATAATGTTAATATTGGCGGACAACATTTGCCGGATTCATTTGAGACATTGGAAATTTCTTGTGTTTTATCATATGTGAAGTCAGCAAGGCATTATCAAAGTAATTTGCAATATATATTACTCTACATTTTATCATAGCTTCCTTCTAAATTGCAACATGGGCCGTTTTTGGCGTTCATGACATATTTGACACCGCCTGTATTGATAAACGTTGATGTCATAACAAACAAATGTTGTCGGAAACAGCACTTGCGTATTGCAACCCGTTTGTTGTGGTCCTATGTTGGCATATATTATGCGATTCAACAGAAGGCAATGTCAACACTAATTGTCTACATAATCTGTATCTGGATCGCGGTCAGGATATTTTGAATAGAGAATCACGCGGTGATAACAGGGGTAGACGACAATTTGTTGCTAACCACTGTATGATGATGAGAGTAAATTGACCATTGATAACCCCCCAGATCCATGCATGGTTATAATAATAATCTTTATTTCGTACAGCAGATGTACAGAAACACAATTAATTGCAACAACAACTAAAACACACTAAAACATTGGGGCTGTTCAGGCACTCATTAAAGAAATTGACAAAGAGCAACATCAGCTGATTTCTAGTAAATACTTTGTACGTGTCCTGGAGTCTAATTTCCATATAGTTCGAATACACCTCCGCCAACATTAGTTTGACCGGCTTTTTAGGTCTTTAATTCCGCAGACCCAAAGTTAACTACTACAGTATGCTTCAAATAGTGAGCTGCTTTAAACAGAGTTGCAGTATCCGAAGCGGGACAAAATCATATTCGTTTTCGCTATCAAATCCCTAATTGTACAGGTATTAATCATATTGACATAATAACCAATATTAGTGAACAGCTAGTTTCTCTGGTACAATTAATTCATCATTTAGTGTTAAATAAACTGGACTGTCGTAAGCATTGAATGTTAGCAACCGGGGTTTTTTTTCAGAATTGAACTGCACACAGTGTTCTTTCGAAAATTCCATGCATATTCTTAGCCTTGTCTTAGCCACTGTGAATGAAGGTGCAATGAGTGACACATCATCAGCATTACTCAAAGCACCCATATAATGATGGCCCTTGTTACATTCAACATTAGCTTCACGAAGGCGCCTTATTAATTCGTCCATATATACACAAACTAATAATGACGAAAGCACTGCACATTGCTTACCACCATTCGTGCAAGTACCCGGCACAGAACTAGAAGCATTCCATTGGACCTTCAGGTTTTGACGTATGTACATTTTACAGTAATATACATATAGTAGGGCAGAGGCCTTCTTACTTGAGAAGCACAAACAATTTCACGTAATTCACAAGATAACCCCTGAGTTACAAAGTGATCAAAAAACTCTTGCAAAACAAACGTGCATTGAGTCGTAGAGTGTGACTGTTTGAAACCGAATTGCAGATCGCTCGTTTTCAGTGCATCACTCTGGAATGTTAAAATGATAGCATGAAGCAATTTTCCCAAAATACTACTGATTGCTACGGACCTGTGTTTTTCACTTTTATTCAGTGATTTATTTCTATTCTTTGGCATAAGTATCAGCGTGATACAACATATCCGGAGGAGCATATGCATGCGAAAGCATCTCGTTAAACAACTACAAGACATGAGCAAACTATTCCTGGCAGGCATTCTTAATGTGTTCGGAGCTGATATTAGAATTACCATCGCTTTTGTCAGGCTTCAGCTTCCGCGTTGCCCGTTTTTGCAGATATGGAACTGTAAAGATCGTTGAATTCAAGCTCGCTACGAAATTCCTTCTAACAATTGTGGTTATTTTTGGACGCGTTTGCAGCTGCCATTCTGTCTGCTACTAATTTGTCTTGTTGGCGCGTGATATCAGCGTGTAGCATTCTAAAGCACAATTGTTAGATAACTGGACTATGAACCGACATATTGTCACCATCATAAATGTATTCATAGCTTACAATAGATGGACGAATCATATAGGGGTTGACTTTCGCGATAAGTTGGTCCTGATATACCCCTATTACACAGGCTGGCAGGCGATAAATATATATATATATATATATATAGATATATATATATATATATATATATATATATAGATATATATAGAGATATATATATAGAGATATCTATAGAGAGATATATATATATATATATATATATATATATATATATATATATCTTATAGATATATATATATATATATATATGTATATATATATATATATAGATATATATATATATATATATATATATATATATATATATATATATATATATATATATATATATATATATATCTACATATATATATACATATCTATCTATAAATCTCTAGTATACACATGTGTGTATATGTATATATATATATATACAAATAATCTTCAAATATATATATATTTATATATACATTATACATTATATATATAATGCAACATATTACAATATATTACCACAAGCAGACCATCTCGTTAATGTATGTATGGTTTTTAAAGTATTCAGATATCAGCCTAATTACTACATGTCAAACGAATGACAAGGCAACTGCAAACAGGTTCAATTACACTGATATAGGGAAAATTTTCTCATTGTTTGCCTGCTATATGCAATGATATCTGTTGAAAAGTGTTGCTCTTCTGAGGTTTAATATATCAAAATACCTACGTTCCATTGATGAATACAACCACACACCGTTATCGACTTAACCTCAAAAACCAACTTCCAGCTTGAGTTTATAGTACACGACTAGTGTGCCAAACAAGCTGGCCGCAGTGCTCGGCTGTATGTGTAGATACATTTTCCATTTAACACAAAACGAAGGGCATGCAGCCAATCAGCTTATCAATGTTCAATAATCGTAGTATTATTGAACGATAATTGATGTGTCACAATAATGATAATAGAAATAAGACTAACAATAATATATATATATATATATATATATTATACATTATATATATATATATATATATATATATATATATATATATATATATATATATATATGTCAATATATATATATATATATATATATATTGTTTTTATATATATGTTCGCTGGAAGTGTTGCTCTATATATATATATAAATACCTATATGCAACCATATATGTTATCGATATCCATATATATATATATATATATATGCAGCCAATCAGCTTATATGTTCAATATATATATATATATATATATATATATATATATATATATATATATATATATATATTATATATATATATATGTTTATATACATATATTTATATATATATATATTAACATGCATATATATATATATATATATATATGTATATATATATATATATATATATATATATATATATATATATATATATATATATATATATATATATATATATATATATATATATATATATATATATATATATATATATATATATATTTATATATCGGAGGATTTAAAATGTATACGCCTGATAGGCTACATGCTCTTATTTATTTCAAAAAAGCTGTTACGAAGAATATTGGCTTTAAGTCTTCGTAACATGCAGTTAACAATATAGTTCATACAATTATTCATAGAGTTGATTCTTCATTTCATGCAGATAATTTCTTAATTTTACTATCCAAGTGGCTTAAAATGTTCGAAAACAATACATCATGACATTTCGTTAGTACAATGACTTTCCGCTTTGATGCATAGCGTCTTGGTTTGAATTTGATAAAAAATAAAACTGTAAATTTTAATGCTACCTTTCTAATGGTTGAAATGCATATTCAAGATCCTTCAATCTAATCATCTTATTGGGAGTCGACTTAAAAGTCTTACTGATCCTTGTATTTGTGCCTTGGTTCTGGTTGTCCTGTTAATGGGTCTGGGGACTGTCCAACACCAGCTTTATCATTCACATTGCTCAACTATAAGCATGGACGACGCCAACTAGAAACAGAGACTGTTATTTTGAGG
This sequence comes from Urechis unicinctus, assembly GCA_034190875.2. Taxonomy (NCBI): domain Eukaryota; kingdom Metazoa; phylum Annelida; class Polychaeta; order Xenopneusta; family Urechidae; genus Urechis; species Urechis unicinctus. The sequence continues at coordinate 27,638,010 of CM067352.1, read as the reverse complement.
CAAAAGGACCAACGTATGGTTGCCATCACTGTTTTTAAGGTAAGTCGAGGGCCATTTCCTTGGCGGTTGGACATTTTGCCCAATAATCTCAACATTATATTATAATCGTTTTCCGATTCTTTTGTTGCCCCTGATGGAGATTTATTATGGTATTTTTCAAACAGTTTACTACTACATTAATTATAAAGGCAACGGTATTATGTGTGTGTGGCTTTTAAGCCTTACAGGGATCCGTATCCTAAAAATGATGGATGAGGAAGCAACAACAAACCCTACCAGCATGCTATAAGGGTTTAACTTCCCTTCACAGAACTTTGAAAAACCTCAGATTATCGACTAATGTCCTCATCATGATGAATGGACACAGTCGTAGAGAGAGTCATGTACGAGGGCAAAACTACTTGTCCACGCTCGTGAGAACGTCCATACATACAACAGGCCTGAAAAGAGTGTGCAAATGATAGTAAACGCCAACTTAATTTTGTTATGTTGTACTTTAAAATAGAGGATAATGCACTGATACTCCTTGGCTACCGCTACTGTTACAATATTAAAAAGATTTTGTTACGAAGGTTTTGTGAATCTCACTGATGGTGGGAGCGCCCATCTGCAATCCTCTTATTGTTCCATAGCCCCGCTTACCATACACACTCAGCGCATACGTACTAAGACGTCATAGGGCCAGTATGCCGCGCATTGGTGGTCAAGAGAGGGCTTGGGCGAGTAAGGTCAAGGACAATCCAGACGGAGTTTTACTGGTGCTCAACCTTGTGCTGCGCTTGCGTGGCTTAGGCGTCCGACGATAGATTATGTGAATGGAGTCAGTCATGCTTATAAATATCTAGCTAGTCCATTAATTTCAGATCAGAACACGGCTTACAATGTCAACATGCTTGCCGCGTGTTAAATTCCCACATAAATCAATTCGAACAAGTAATAGAGTGCACGAATTGCCGAGTAATACAACGCGCTTTGGTTGGCACTGCTGAGCTGAGCTATAGACCATGGAAATTGACTGGCAACTACAGCTGACGTGACTACAAGCAAACGCATCGATTTATGTCACAGTCGGGGAATTCCGTCTTTGTGCTTCTGACACAATTGCTATCAGTATCAGATAACATAATGATCTCCTCCAATAACCAATATACAAGTGTTGCTTCAACGATTTGGATATATCATCATTAAACGACTGTCGAATTGTTGTCATTTCAGGTATAGTTAACCAGAGCCAGCAACTTGCAAACCTATTTGTCTTCTAATCAGCTTGAATTGCCAACAAAGAATAAGCATTTCGGGTTACATACAGCGTAGATCGATGCACGACCGGATGGATGATTGTATTACATAAAATGAGGAATGATAATACACATTAATTTCACATTGAATCCCTCAACAGGAGAATAAACTCATGATTAACCATACTCTTTCGGGTCAATATCTCTATTTATAGAACCCATTATTCTCTTACGCCCAGACCACAGGTTCTGGTGTGACATGACTTGATATCCATGTATATCATATTAATCCTCTCAACATTGTAAGCAGAGAAACGAGGTCTTCGCAATGTCAGCCACTGATCCTTTGGGACGTGAAGATGACAATAGCAGGTTGCAATGAGGAACAGAACAACAATTAACTCGCACCCTAGACACACACAGGTCTTTATGGGTCATGGCGGACGCGAATCCCTTTATTATGACCGTCCATCTCAACATTCTAGCTAAAAATACCATATCTCTAGATGATATATCACTGGAGTCTTTTTATATTGCGTGAGTTCTACACACCGCAGATGCATTGGTAATCACCGCACAGCTTACTTTAGCGCCAAGCAAAAACTGAAGTAAAATATAACATGAGTATTACCGCTAAAACCCTCGCTTTTGCCAATATAAGCTGCTTTTATTCGCAACCAATGATTAAATTTTCAATTTAGTTAGAAGAGATGTCCAAACTCTCCGACACTTTGAATGAACTAACTGCCTGATTCACGGTGACACTCTAGTCGCGTCAACTTTATTTGCTTTATGTATAGTAGGTATGATACAAAATAACACGGGTCTTTTGCAGGAGCCTGGCTATGGAAACAACATTGCTACGTCAGACACTGTAACGTATTATTTCAATAATGATGATAGCAAACGTAGTGTTTCGTATAAAATAACAGTGTACGCCACCATCAAGTCTAAACGACATATCACCCACAGTGTACGTCTCAACCTAGTCAACACGACGCTTTGCAAAAAATGTATGTTACAATCTCGTCAATACGTCCCGCAACGCTGAGTGCACATCACAGCCTAGTAGACACAAACCATCGAACACTAGTACCAAAACCTAGTCAATGCGACCTATCCAGAAACGTGTACGACACAACCTTGTCATTACGACCCACAACATATTGTGTACGCCAAACCCCAGTTAATACATCTAATCACACAGTCTACGCCATAACATATTCAATACGCCTAGTATCACACAGTGTACGTCACAACCTAGTCAATACGACCCATTACAAGCAGTATACGTCACAACCTAGTCCTTATGACCCATCACAAGCAGTGTACGTCACAACCTACTCAATACGACCCATCACGAGCAGTGTGCGCAGAGTGCCATAATATGAGGAGTAGCTTATAAAGCACGGTCTCTGGCAGGTGCCCGTAGTAGGCCACGAGAAGGTGTATATGGAGCGGCAGCCAACACAGGGCGAATACTGTCACAACCAACACCAGTACCTTTGTCACATGTCGCTTTCGTCCTCCAGACGAGGGATTTATATAATATCGCTTTCGTCGTAGATTACATACGAGAAGGATATATAACGTCGCGATAATCGCTAATGGAAAAGCATAAGCAAACACAAAGAATGAAGCAAATAGCTGTTGTGCTTCTGGAATGCCGCTGATAATGCATTCTGTGCGATTGGTTTCTTGGTTATGCGATACTCCATGAACAATGAGTACGGGAATTTTGGCGATCACCCAGACGGCTGTCAAAACAGATCACCCATTAATTAACATGGTGAGGATACCACACTACTGACGAATAACCCGTTCCTCAAAACAATAAGAATTCCTTTTAGAATTAACAAACGTATGGTGAGGTCCGTACACTACTATGACGTAACGGACGGCGGACACAGCGATGAGAGTATAGACCGTTACGTAACAGCTGACGTAGAGCAAGTACTGCACAATTCGGCACAAGCTTCCACCGAATGGCCACTCACTTAAGACGTAATGAACCACCGTGAAACCACCACAGATGAGTAGGAAAGACACATCTGCTAAAGCTAGATTCAGCAACAGGAAGTTAGTCACAGTTTGCAGCTTCTTTCGCGAAACAATTACATAAATAACCAGGAGATTGCCGAGTAACCCCGCCAGGAGCACAATGGCCGTCACAGTTGGGACCAGAAACTGATATATATCGGCCACATATTGGCTTATTCCTCTTTCCGTCACGTCGCCATTTGGAGTCACGTGATATGATCCGTTCGGTACTTGTTCTGTAGCTTGCTGCATGACAGATGTCATGGTTGCTCCGCTCAATTAAGGTTTTCGTAAATAGGTAGGTGAGATTGGTGGGACTCCATGTGCCTATCTTCTCGGTGTCAGGAGTATCTCGGCATCATTGTACTGCAACGTTACTTCTGACATCATCTACAATCTGTTCACATAGAAAGGCATGTTAGAATTATATATTATGAAGGAAAAGAAATGCATCCTCTAACAACCGCATTGCTTTATACATAACATGTGACGCACGGTAGGTCCGTGCCAAGGAGCAACACCGGCTTCATAATAACGATAATTGACACGGCATAAATACGTCAATGGTTAACATAGCACCTTGTTTGATAGCATTATTGCCTCAATGGATAAAGTGAATAACATTACATTAGCACCTCAATGTTTGATAGCATGATAGCATTATTGCCTCAATGGATAAAGTGAATAACATTACATTTTGAGTGAACGCATGGATATCTCCGTAGACAGAATTAACAACACTTTGGAGCAAACTTTGCATTAAGTTAGCATTAAATTAGCATTAAAAGTATCATTAATGACATCTCGATGCATACCATTTGCTTTTTAATAGATAAAATTTTCAACTCCATGAGGTCGTAATATCTTACTTGATAACACTAAGATCCTTATGGATGACATTTATACCATAATAGTTAACAATATGGTTGTTTCGAGATTCGCTTAAATTCACGGCAGAACGCCAAGGTGTTTTCTCGACAAATGTTTCACGCACAGCATATCTAGCTGTGCGGCCTGAGAACATTGAAAGTACATCCCAAATATATCTTATATGAACCTGACAAATGTGTACCGCTGCATGTAGAAAACAAACCGCCAGGTGGTGTAAATACACTGATTCATCTGTTGATAAGAACGAACCATGCTGATTTAATAGGAACTCCTAGACTTGCGGATGAGGATCTTAATCACTTGAATCAACGTTATTGGTACGTATTATGTTGTGAGAAGCGGTAGTGTAATCGGTAGCTCAAACAGAACGCGCGCCAGGGGGCGATATGCTGACGAATGTTGCCGAGATGTAATTGAGATAGTTAATCACCTCTGTTTTCGAAAACTCACACATATCCGAACTCATGTGGCATAATCACACCAATTAGGTTGACCGATGATATGGCAGTTATAAACCTCACCAACAGAACTTCGCTGATTACCCATAAAACTCATTAACTATACCCGGAATGACTTGTGTCACTTTTCTATGCCTCATAGAGGTCAGGTGATATGTACTAGAAATAAGATGAAAACCTACTTTTGAATAACAGCAACTACTAATGCCTTGACGTGTACATTGTTTCTGGTACCGAAGACGAAACGTACAATACTAAACTAAAGATGGATTGATCTTTGAACTTTGAATAACCCCGTCAATGGGATAGTCTAAGCGATAGACAAGCGTAGAAGAATAATCACAGGGTGTTTACAATTCTGCGTCAGACGTGCTCCTGACGATTATGCTTCGACTTTGCCTCAATTCATCAAGTTATCTTGACGCTATATAGATGGGTGTCCCACACATTTAGTCCCTGCATACTTGAATTTCGAGGTTCGTCCCATTAATATCGCGGCAAATGTCATTGAATAAGGTGTTGACGAACAGAGACAGTGTCTATTGGCTGCTCCCGTCTACGGATCACGTTATGTCACTGTATTACATCCTCACGATGAGTCAAGGCGAATCATGAGAACGACGCTACTCACCACAAATAAATACACGACCGATTCGTCTCCATCAATACTGTTCACTCTCAACTGGTATCAGCCGCGTTGTTGCGTTCTAGCTCCGCCAATTTTACGCACTTCGCAGCCCTATACAGCCAGCAGTTTCGTTTCTCAAGAAGCCTCCAGAGCTGTGCGATGCAGGCTTCATAAGGCCTAGGAGTGCGTCGAGCGTCGATTTGATTGGCTGCAGCGTGTGGCTCCCACACACTAGCTGCTCGTTTATCTAGCGTTGCTGCTAGGGATATATTGAAGTAGCTTAGAGGCAGTTAGGAGTTAAGCAGCCAGCGCCATTACCAAACAGTCTATACAAGATAAAGAGAGACGAAGCAGGAGACATAACGAGGACTCAATCCCAATGCGTCATAAGGATACAAGCTAAACACATACACACACACACCATCACTTACACATAATAATGTAAGTTGTCCCATGCTCTATGTATATATACTATATATACATATATATTTATTTGTATATATATAAATGCACTAACAACTAATGCATGCAATAACATATATATATATATGTGTGTATATATATTTTTTTCTATATATATAGATATATATATATAATTTAATATATATATATATTCATATAAATACATATGTTAATATATATATACAAATTCATATATATGCATAAAATATATATATATAACTATATATATATATATATATATATATATATATATATATATATATATATATATATGTGTGTGTGTGTGTGTGTGTGTGTGTGTGTGTGTGTGTGTGTGTGTGTGTGTATATATTCTTGTATGTATTGGTTATTTTGACCACGTTATTGGTTGTTACTCACTACGCAAGGGTGACTGCATCAGGTCAGATATTATAAAGCTTCCTACACATGGCGTCAGACTGGCTGGATTGAGAGAGCTTTGTTGTCAAAAATAATAATTGAGAACCTTTTGTATAGCACATTTTTCATCTGGCGTGTCAAAACTAGCCCGAGTGATACCATTCCAATTGTTGGAATACAAACACACTATGTATTCAACCCAATCATTTGAAGCAATTGTGGGATTCCATTTACTTTCCATGTGCGCTACTCTGGAGTTTGGCAAATAGGAGCAATATTGTCCTGGGCCCATATGTCAACAACAACGTGGCACATTTATAGTTTCGGGATAAACGCTTCCATGTTAGTTGGTTGGCATAAGGAGTGGTAATACACGGTGGTTAGTTAGTCTCAACAACGCGTTTGTCGTGATGAATCAAACAGCGTTAATGTTGGCAACGGCCGTTTAGACATTCTTACTTCGTTACCCCTCTAAAATGTCTCAGATATATCAACTAGCACCTATGTGTCCGATCCATAATTGTACTTGTTAAACTTGCTGCATCTTACAGGCAAATGTACAGGTAAATCATAATGGATTTGCTTGATCGTATGATGCCTTACAGTAGATGGATGAATAACGATTGTCTATTGCGAGAGAAAATAAATCGATTCTATGGTGCAATGGCGTGGATAGGTGTACTTTGTTTATTCCTATCTGCTATTGTAGCGCATAATGTAACCTCTCGTGGCATATTTAACAGCCATTTCGCCATGTTGATGCAGTAACATATGACATGGTGTTGACCCCAGTACAAAGGTGGCCCATCACTTGACTGGTCTATCAATGCTAGCATTTGGTTCGCGTTGTTGGTTTCAATGATGCCAGCACACTGTTGGCATCAATGGGCGTACTTATACAGGAAACTTTGGAAAGGATAAGCACTTCTTAGTTACCATCAGGAATATACAATTCATGCACGATTACCCTACCTTGTAAATAACATTGTAATATTTAAAAAGCTGGTGACGATGCTCGTTAGTGGTATTTCGGATTTTACATGCGAATAAGGGTTTAATTTATTAGTGTTGACATTTCAAGAAACTCGGCGTGTCCATGGAGATGTAATGCAAGTATTATAATGATTAAGCCTGAAAACAAGGAAAGTTATGAACAGACAAAGCACTACACCATCAATACAACATTGGACGTCATTTAATATTCCAATTACGCAGCATCAGGTGCCATAGATCGAGCAGAAACCTGTAATGATGTGAAATCACAATGTCTATTTGCGTAGTGTGTTTGGCTATTTTGTCAGTGGAACAAATATTGAAACAGTTCAATGAGTTCATTTGTAACCGCCTCTGTATTGTGGATGTAGGAAATTTAGCTTCTGAGGGCAGGATACTTTAAAAGGTGGCAATTTGCCCTGATGTCTACATACTCACACAATAGCACAAATTGAATGCCTTGTAATCACCATACATATTATTCGTGGGTATTACCAACCGTGCCAAAAATGACATAATCTGCGATTTTCTCGGGATCAACGTCATAACAAATAGGGCTCAAAATAACATTTTCAATGCATTACTCTGAAAAATCAATAAATTAATATCGAGGTGGGCTTAATGAGGGGATTTTGTAAGCATCCATTTGGTTGGCTTCGTGTTAACTGCTATCTAAATGACATCAGTTGCTTAGAACCTGATATTAACATACTCCACCAGCGTGCCATTGGGCGTTGAACATCTGTCGAAGGCTGCTGCTGTCTGGACAGCTGCCAAATCGTGTCATGTTGAGTTTGGTGCAGCTTCCCCTGCAGAAATTGAATTCCGTGTTAGCAGTTTTCCCCCTCCTCTCATTTAACATTTATATCCAAGGCGTTTCTGCTGGATTTAGAGTGCCTCACCGTACTACTAAAATTTCATTTTGAAGAACGCCATGTAATTGTTGTCAACCATTCACCTGTCGTTGCTCTGAATGCACTGGTCACAATTTTATATCACACTCTTTTGGGCTAGATGATTGCATTACACTTATACCTACCTAGGATGTATTTTGCTTCTATTTACGCGTGTGTCATATATTAGTGATCGCTAGGCTTCTCGTACATATCCCTACATCGTATACCTCTAAAATCATAAATAGGTCATTAACATATAAATCCTGTCAAATCACACGTGGTTCTTTTTTCCTGGCGGGAAAATATTCCTTGAGGTCATAGTAATAGTTTTTATTAGCTTCTAAGTGAGCAGTGGCGAATTCATTTGATAAGTTTTACTGGATATCCTTCTACTTCATTATTAGGCGTGGTTGTCTAACATGTGTGCACTAATGTTGGTTGTTTGATGTGGTACGACTTTTTATCAACAACCGCGGAGTACATATAACTAAATCAACAGATGTCAATTAGATCCGCATTGTAGATGATGCATAGTAGGATGTTACTTGTTGTACCAGGGCTTCTGTCATTGATCATGACGTCACATATTCTGCGATCGCTGATCACTGACCTGTAAATGCTTGTCTGTTTTGGCAGCTGGAGCGGAAACTTCTAACGGAAGCTTCCCAGGGGCGGTATACTTAGCCTGACAGGGTTCGGAATGGGAGTGGTCGCTGGATGAAGAGCTGAGGTTGATTTCCGTTCGGTGTACAGCTAGTAGTGTAATATGACACGTAGTTCATTGGTAACATAGCCCAAAGATGAACGCTTCTGCATTCATCTGGATCATCTGATTTCCGTGGAATACTCTTCCGTCACCGCCTCTCACCTGATAATAACCTCATGTTTGCAGAAGGTATATGTCCCCTACGTGTTATTATCGGCTGGAGAGAGTCTGTCATTGATGCTCTGTTATTAAAGTGAGGTTAAGGTGCTGTTATAACATTATACTATGTAGCTGCTACGAAAGAGAGAGCGAAAAAGGCTTTGCTAGATGACCGATACTACACCATCTATACAGACGTAATCATCACATATGTTCGACCGGAAGTCAGTAACAGTAGGAGAGAAGGTCATATGAATAAAACCAAAACGAACGCTATCGTCAGTGGGAGAGTGGCGCAGTTCAATAAACCATGGTCCGTGAATCTAACGCTTCTGGAATCATCGACGTCCAGTGGGTATATTCATGAGGTGTTCGAAGTTCGCCAAGGTGAAGCGATATTACTGTTTAACGGAAAAACCTGTGGCGAAGTTGGCGATGGACATGAACAGGAATGTTCTCGTTAAATCACTATTTACGATTCATATTGGATTTGACAAAGGTCAGGAGTAATCCTAATGGTTGAAAAGAGAAAAAGGGTAATCGGACCGGAAAAGGGAGAATAGGCCACTCGTTTGAATGGACATGGCTACCAATTAATATAAAAATCAGAGCTTTATATTCAGCATCGTATGTGGTTGTGTATATATATATATTTCTAGATCAATATATATATATATATATATATATATATATATATATATATATATATATATATATATATATATATATATATATATATATGTGTGTGCATATAACTATATTTATCGGTGTTTGTTTGTTTGTGTGTATGCTAGTGTGTGCTTATGAGTATGCGTTTGTTTTAGTGTTCTTTATTCATTTATATTTATAAATGTATATCCAAGTCGTTGCATATATACGTTAACACATTTCCCTCGTTGATTGCACTGATGAAAAGCGGACCCAAGAGACGCACTCAGCAATTGAACACTTCACACGGGTCAAATGGCTCAGACATCAATAACCCCATGATATGCCTTATATTACCATTAGTTGATTGCAGTTGATGCAAAGAGCCACTTACATGCCACGCAGAAAACGAATACTCTTAGGAAATGCAACGAGTGGAGCACAACGTCCACAGCAGAGGATCTGTTATGTATGGACGAAAAATCTCACATTTGTTTGCAAGAGTAACAAAAACTTGCCCATGCAATGCAAATTGAATAATGTGCACAAATGGTGTTTATTGCACCCTTTTGGACCGTCTGCTTTCTGTGACCAACCCCTCAAAACTGCCAGTTATTGTCTTCTGAAAATCAGTTCTGTAGCAACCAATGGGTTAATACTACCCTCAATAATACAATCTGTGTTTAGAATCGCGCTGCGAATTTCGTACAATATCAAGCATCCATCGTAAGAGTAAGTTGTACTAACAACAACCCTCAACATCACATATACCAAGAGTCACCTATATAACATTGCTATCAATTTTAGTTAATCAAAGAAAATTATCAACCCATCAGATGTATGATTTGCACACTGAAGGAAAGAATCTGACAAGGATGGCAAAAATCAATTCATTCCGTGAGTCGACTTTACTGGGTGTCTATAATTAATAGCAATACTTGGCTAGTTGATAAGGCTGTGGTAACAAATTATGAAAAGTAATGATGCAGAAGCAAACACATTAATGAACACAGATGAGGTACAGATGTGCCATCATGCATTGGCTCGTCGTCATCTCAAGGACTGCAAATGTATGATCGATGAAAGATGGAAGGTGGGGATATGATTGTGTTGCGGAAGTTAAATTACCTAAATGCATTCAGCTGTTTAAGCATTGGTGCTATGTTACATGTGTATAACATCCCATATTATCCAGCTAACTGCGTATTGAATGGAAATTCACATTACCTTTTTCATCAACATTTATTATCTTTCAAAATCGTGTCACTCTCAGCAAACCACAAATGTAAAGCTACCATCGGCAGTTTGCTCACAAGCAGACAGCACAGCCAGGTATATGCGGGATGCATTGCTTAGAAATGTGTGACTGATGCCAGACCAAAAGTATTGAGTCAATTATAGGGATACTCTCAGGGTAACATATATCGCATTTGCATTTAAGCTGTACAGCAACATCTGTAGGCACCAGTGTAAAGTGCATCATGTATACATCACATAGCAATGCGTACAGTTTCTACATGAACACATCTAATTTGAATGCGCTATATTTCCAATAGTCGACCAGTCATCAGCACAAGATTTGATTTGTAAGGCCGATCACATTTTATATTATGTTTCAAATATATATATAGATTTATATATATGGGCACGAAAAGTTGGATTTATATATAGATATACGATGAGAGTATGTCCAGAATATATAGAGATATTTTTATTCGATAAATATATTTCATTATAGATAGATATATATAAAGATAGAGAGCAACAAAATGAGATTTGTCCACGAATGGTAGAAGTCCATAGATCAATATATATATATATATATATATATATATATATATATATATATAGAGATATATATATATTGGATATATCTAATAGATATATATATATATATATATATATATATATATATTGTGACGATATATATATATATATATATATATAGTATCAAATATATCTATCTATCTATATATATATATATCTCTATATCTATATATAGATATCTATATATATCTCTCTATATATATATATACGGCCTTACAAGTCAAAATATTTGACTTTCATTACCGAAAACTCGATTTTTCTCCTTATTCCTCAATCAACAACATTGAATTAGATCGCGAAACGCCACCAATGGTTCACAATGATCACATTTTATAACAAATATTATGTTTCAAATCCATAATCACTTAAAATGATTTAAAAATTTCCGTATTCCACAAATATTCAAATATATATATGGGCACGAAAGGTTGGATTTATACGTATAAATAAGTGTCTTGACCTTTCGTGGACGACCTTTCGAGGACCAAAAGTATACACCAGAAATAGAAAGTGATAAAAAGATTTTTATTCGCATAAAACTATTTCATTATATCAATTAAAAAATGCCGAACAAATAATTGATAATTAATGATAGCAACAAAATGTACTATAAATGTACTACATATATATATATATAGAATATATATTTACATACTCCAAATGATATAGAGATATATATAGAGAGATCTATATATGATATACATATATATAGATATATATATATAATACAGGAAATATGTTATATATATATATATATATATATCTATATATATATATATATATATATCTATATATATATATTATATATATATATATATATATATATATATATATATATATATAAAATGGCTGTGTAGTTCAAAACTATAAATTGCTCTCTCCGATTGGTGATGCTAATTCATGTCTTGATAATATTACACGACAACGGTTTCCTAACGGTTCAGTTTGCATGATGCCATTCATACAAAATAAGTGACAGCCTTGATTAAAAATAACGAATCAAACGTTTTGGCGTTGTAATGAGTCACACACAGTTTCGCATTTGAACCAACATTCTACTAAGCACCAGGTTACTTTAACGCGGGACACACGTGACCATCACCAAGCTCGATACCAAGATATTGTATAACAAGCAGGTGATATAGCCACATACACATGATACGTCCTTATTGACTTTACCAGGAATTCTACGCTGCCTCGTGTTTACTGTTACGTCAGACGTCCCTCGTCCAATGGAAAGCTTTTCAGTCTGCTTAAGCATCGCTGCCACTTAATCGGAAGCCTATAACTCAAGCCTGCCAATCATGCTCAGCTTGCACGATGAGCATCCGCAATCTGTGTATAATTAACGTATGTATACTCTTAAGAAATGCCACGAGTGGAGCACAATATGCACATTAAAGGATCTGTTATAAATTGACGGCAAATCTCACATTTGTTTACAAGAGTAACAAAAAATTGACCATGCAATGCAAATTGTATATTGTGCCAAATCGTTGAGTTTGGTGCAGTTTCCCCTGTGAAAATTGAATTCCGTGTTAGCAGTTTTCCCCCTCCTCTCATTTAACATTTATGTCCAAGGTGTTTCTGCTGGATTTAGAGTGCCTCACCGTACTATTAAAATTTCATTTTGAAGAACGCCATGTAATTGTTGTCAACAATTCACCTGTCGTTGCTCTGAATGCACTGGTCACAATTTATATCACACTCTTTTGGGCTAGATGATTGCATTACACTCTACCTAGGATGTATTTTGCTTCTATTTACGCGTGTGTCATATATTAGTGATCGCTAGGCTTCTCGTCCCTAATCGTATACCTCTAAAATCATAAATAGGTCATTAACATATAAATCCTGTCAAATCACACGTGGTTCTGTTTTCCTGGCGGGAAAATATTCCTTGAGGTCTTAGAAATCATCGCAGTTTTTATTAGCTTCTCAGTGAGCAGTGGCGAATTCATGGGATAAGTTTTACTGGATATCCTTCTACTTCATTATTAGGCGTGGTTGCCTAGCATGTGTGCACTAATGTTGGTTGTTTGATGTGGTACGACTTATTATCAACAACCGCGGAGTACATATAACTAAATCAACAGATGTCAATTAGATCCGCATTGTAGATGATGCATAGTAGGATGTTAATTGTGGTACCAGGGCTTCTGTCATTGATCATGACGTCACATATTCTGCGATCGCTGATCACTGACCTGTAAATGCTTGTCGGTTTTGGCAGCTGGGGCGGAAACTTCTAACGGAAGCTTCCCCGGGGCGGTATACTTAGCCTGACAGGGTTCGGAATGGGAGTGGTCGCTGGATGAAGAGCTGAGGTTGATTTCCGTTCGGTGTACAGCTAGTAGTGTAATATGACACGTAGTTCATTGGTAACATAGCCCAAAGATAAACGCTTCTGCATTCATCTGGATCATCTGATTTCCGTGGAATACTCTTCCGTCATATATTTCTAGATCAATATATATATATATATATATATATATATATATATATATATATATATATATATATATATATATATATATATATATATATATATATATATATATATATTTATATAATATATATATATGTATATGCATATATAACTATATTTATCGGTGTGTGTTTGTTTCTGTGTATGCTAGTGTGTGCGTATGAGTATGCGTTTGTTTTAGTGTTCTTTATTCATTTATATTTATAAATGTATATCCAAGTCGTTGCATATATACGTTAACACATTTACCACGTTGCTTGCACTGATGAAAAGCGGACCCAAGAGACGCACTCAGCAATTGAACACTTCACACGGGTCAAATGGCTCAGACATCAATAACCCCATGATATGCCTTTTATTACCATTAGTTGCCACTTACTCGCCACGCAGAAAACGAATACTCTTGGGAAATGCAACGAGTGGAGCACAACGTCCACAGCAGCGGATCTGTTATGTATGGACGGCAAATCTCACATTTGTTTACAGGAGTAATAAAAACTTGCCCATGCAATGCAAATTGAATAATGTGCACAAATAGTGTTTATTGCACGCTTTTGGACCGTCTGCTTTCTGTGACCAACCCCTCAAAACTGCCAGTTAATGTATTCTGCAGATATGATTAATGCACCTTTGAATGACTGATATTAATATTCGGGCATATGTATGTACATTTGACAAGTACACTTAGCATTTCTAACCAATATGATTCCGTCCCGCCTTTATTACTTTCAAAGCAATTCCACCATTGGTGTATATTACGTCATCATTGTGCACACCTACATCATATAGCTCCACAATATTGTAATCAGCAATGTAGCAGCATGCAAGCTTTACACTCCATTAATTGAAATAGTTTTGAATGTTCTGCATGATTAGCGTACGATATGCATATTAGCAACCAATGGGATTAATACTACCCTCAATAATACAATCTCTGTGTTGCAGATTTCTTGCAATATCAAGCACATCCATGGCTTTTTGTTGGATATTGATTGATAAAGAGCTTTGCAAATCCCCGACATCCTGCATGACAGGATTGGGACAGCGCATGTTAATTGGTTGGTGTTGGTTCAGGTTCAATATGTAAAACACTTGTGATTTTCACCAGAATGTTGCATATAATGTAGGACAGTAGCTGGTTGTCATATATGTGGCGCACAATGAAGCAGGCCTATTTCCCGATTTTATATTGAATGCTACATATTATGAGACTATGTCTTGTGAAATAACATAATCTGTAATAATATAGCACTTCCTCAAGCTCGTTAATAAATATATTCTCATAATAGTGTGATACTGATGCAATCTGCAAGACATATTCATATCAGTCGAGATGCTGTGTCAATCAATGATTGGAGCCCTATTGCATTCCATCCAGCTTCAGAAGTGAATTCACAAGGGCAATTCTGATTGGTTGTCTATTGCTTCTGACGTAGCTTGACTACTTATCCGTTTCTTTGTTGCTTTATTTTAAACGACAACTTTTCAGAAACACGAGAAGAACATAGCATCAATATTTGCCGGTAATGTATGCCACATTGATATGGAGGCATCTCATCTGCAATTGATGTATTCTGTTATTACGTAATTGGCCAGTAATAACTTGACTTGTTGTAAAATGGTCCCAATTAACAACAATCTTTCCTCTCGTTTAATTTTTTAGTTGACACAATTGTGTATAATCAATGCTGATCGTTATTGAATCAATGGTGTTTGATCATGTATGTTATCCATTGTGCCTTCCCGAAACAGGACCTATAGGACAAATTACCAGACCAGAGATCTGGGCGAGCCAAAATCATTAAGGGACCGATTATGTTTTCTGTGCATGCCTAGAATTGACAAACGCTTGATGCTCAGAGAAAGACAAGAAGGTACTGCATACAAATGGAAGTTGTAGAATCACACTGTTGAGAGCTTTAAAATGCACCTGTTTGCGCCGAGACAATGACGTAGCCGCTTAACAAATGAGTAATTATGTCTTCACGTTCCTTCTGGATATGACTATAAGCACATACGTACATCTTATAAGTCTGTCAGATAAACATTTTTAACTATTGTTCATCTGCATTGAAACAATAATGACATCGATATTATACATCACTTACATATCTCATCAAATTAAAGAATGTTAATATTTGTATTTGTTTCAGCCAGCTGCTTTACTGATGTACGTTGTGTCTCTGAAGAGTGCAAGTACCCCGAGAGTAACAATTACCACTTGACAAATTTTAGGAATATTGCTACGCATACCATTAATCTTGTCTCACAGATTAAAATGGACTTAACTTCACTTGAAAAACAAATGGATGATGCTCCCAATCTTAAAAAAAAAAGACATTTACAAACCAGATTTAACCATGAACTAACAGGCTGCATTTCAGAATATTGACAGAGTATGTTAGTTGTACTAACAACAGCCCCCAACGTCACATTTACACCAAGAGTCACCTTCATAACCTTGCTATCAATTTTAGTTAATCAACGAAAATTATCAACCCATAAGATTGTCCTGGTGATTTGCACACTGGAATATAGAATCCTACAAGGATGGAAAAAAAATCAATTCATTCTGTGAGTCGACTTTACTGGATGTCTATAATTAATAGTAATGCTTCGTTAGCTTATGTGGTTGTGGTAACTAATTATGAAAAGTAGTGATGCAGAAGCAAACACATTAATGAACACAGATGAAGGATAGATGTATCATCATGCATACGCAGCTATTGGCTTCTCGTCATTGCAAGGACTGCAAATGAATGATCGATGAAGGATGGAAGCTACCATTGGCAGTTTGCTCACCATCAGACAGCTCTGCCAGGTAATTGCGGGATGCATTACGTAAAAATGAGTGACTGATGCCAGACAAAAGTGTTGAAATATAACGTGGAGTCAGCCATGGAGATATTCTCAGGGTAGCATATATCACATATGTATATAAGTTGTAAGGCAACATATGTAGGCACCTGAACCAGTTTGGGTACAATACAACACAGTATTTTGGAGATTATAATTCAAATAACAGTCAAATTGTTTAAAAAATTATATTCATACTTTTATTCTAGAAAAACAATGCTCTCTTTTCAGCTTCGAAAACTAATTTATAAATTATCATCGGTGTATACTGCGTCATCATTATGCACACCTGTATCTTATAGCTCAACATTACCTTAATCAGCAGTAAAGCAACATGTAGGCTTAACACTCGCATGTTGTTTAAGATCCTTTCTCTGTAATGCTAAAGATCCCTGATGTATGCCATATTGAGACCATCCAATTTCTTAAACCCCATTGCACACTAATAATTATGTATGGAGGTGCCTCTAATGAATGCATTTCCAACAGTCTTTATTTGCCCTTTGTTTGTCAAAATAGAATAACAATACGAATGCGATAGAATTCAAGAAAGCACGATGCATTCCACCATCTATGTAAATAGCGTATTCACTGTGCATACATCACCTAGCAATGCGTACAACTTCTACATGAACGCATCTACTTTAAATGAGCTATATTTCCACTGGTCGCCCCGTCATCAGAACAGTGTTTGATTTGTAGGGTCGACAGTTGATGACAGCCTATTTCATGGTTAGCTCTGAAATCAGCACAATGCAGTGCCTCCATTCAAGCGTTAGCCAATAGGCTTCTGAAAAGCAAGCACCGCCTGGGGGCATTTGCTGAAGATTTCTACTATTGCACTGTGATGGTATATACACGCGTATGTGTGTTGTTTTGTGTGCGCATGCTTGTGTGTGCGTATGTTATACTGGCTTAGTGCCTTTGCATCTGTGTGTGCTAGCATGTGTTTGTGAGCGAGCGCGTGGCATGCGTGCGTGCGTGGCGTGTGTGTATGAGTTTGTGTGAGTCTGTGTGGGTGTGGGTGTGTGTGGAGCATCACTGAATTAGAAGGCTCTCTTCGGAGTGATGCAATTATCAGACTTGATGCAAATAATGTTTGCTTGCACTTCGTTTCCCTTAGAAAGCAGAGGACGAAATAGAACTCGCCTAATTACTGTCATCATCCATCTCCTTGATCTTTCACTCTGTAATGAGCACTAAACCAAACAAAATGTTACGCTCATCTGTGTAACGGAATTGCCAGCAGATTTGGCAGCCTACTTAAGATGGATCTTATCAGAAGCATCAAGCCAATTCTGTGACGATTGCAATGGCCACCACGACCCGCGTAACCACCAACATCATAATCATCATCACCATCACCGTCATTATTCTCTTCGTCATGACGGTGTTTAGCCAAAACAATTGCAACAATGGAACCATATTGCCTTTTTTTCTAGTGCTACGGGGAAAGAACCAGTGGCTGTGTAAGGCTCATTATGCTGAAATGTTTGAGCGTGGAATCGTCGGCATCGTAGGACGCTGACCCGGTACCACTGCAATCGAACGTGGTCATACGCAGTATTAGCCCATTTAAATTTTTTTTCGTTACAGTGGCAGCCTTGATTAATTATAACGAATTAAACGTTTTTGGCGTTGTTATTAATCACGCACAGTTTCACGTATGAACCAACATTCTGCTAGGATATTGCACAACTAGCGGCGATAGCGCCGCATACACGCGATACGTCCTTATTGACTTTACCAGGAATTCTACACTGCCTCGTGTTTACTGTTTCGTCAGACGTCCCTCGTCCAGTGGAAAGCTTTTAAGTCTGCTTAAGCATCGCTGCCATTAAATCGGAACCCTATAACTCAAGCCTACCAATCATGCTCACCTCGACAATGAGCATCCGCAATCTGTGTATAATTGGTTGGATTGCTCAACACTGGTTAGAATGTGTTCAGTAATGCTAACTTACTGATGCCCGGTTCTTCAATGATTGTTCCTCCCACATATCGACCGTGTCCGCCACTCTAATTGGCATGAATGTATAAGTCATGTGTGCACTGTAATCACCCACACAATAAGATGTGTACGCTGTAGGAAGTACGCTTACCGCGTGTTTATAGCAACGTGATATCACTCATTGCCCCTAGAGAGCTTTTATTGAAAGACATTTCTCATACACATCAGTCAATTCCGGTTATTCCGAACCAAACGAATGCTAAAATCAACCCCAAAGATTTCTGTTTTGTTATATATAGTATTGGACACATCGGTTCTGGTAGAGCTCTTTGTTGCAACCTTTCTTGAATCGTGAAAAGTAGCAAGGTTAAAACTTTAACAGTGGCTTTGCATATATAACGTCGCGTGGGCTGGCTGACATCAATAAGCACAGCACACTTCAACCTAATCAATCGCTCTGTGGCATTCCACGTTCATTCTGTGCTGTGTAGGGTTGATTCGTCTATTGATATGTACCAAGGTGATGTACACATGCAAATGATGTGAGGTTATTAAAAGTCAGCGATTATTATTAACCAAAGAGGAAATGGGAAAGCAGCAGTGTTTTGTCTGTTTCGACAGCAAGGCAATAGCGCGATATGTTAAATGCGATATTTTCGTGCCTCATCGCTTTTTGCCGTATTTCTGAGCTTGCACACGTGTAGATCTCAACATATCGACGAAGAGATAACATTATTGCTACGAATTCAAAAAGCTTGCAAAATGCATACCCCCGTTCCACATGTTAACGGCGACTGCATGCGTGAGGTTGTTGTGGGAGGAGGGGGGAGAGGCGATCACAAACGGGTATTTCATGGAAATGAGATGATCCAGATAATTGCAGCAGTGTTCATCTTGTTGCCATTTTACCAATTACATTATCTCATTAACCGTACACTGAACGGAAATTGACCTCTGCTCTTAACCCAGCCGTCGTTCACATTCTGAACTGCACTTGTCGATATATACAGCCCATGTGAAGCTTCCGTTAACGATATCCGCACCACCTGCCAACTCTGATATGCTACAAACTGCGCGATCTGGCGAAAGCAATATAAATTATGTCATGATAAATGACTGACTCCACAGTACAACACGTAACACCCAGCCATGCATCATCCACGATGCTGCTCTAATTGACATTTATCTATTTGTACTCGTCTGAATTCAATGACTTCCAGTCGAGTTTATATTCTGCTCACCGAGTGGGGTCTTTGATAAAGCCGTGCTAATGAACTTTGTGGTGTTTAAGTATCAGATCATAAAACCAAATCATGTCTCTTCCTTCACGTCATTATAAAGCAAACGGAAACCCAATAAAGCTGGTGTGCTTTCCAAGAAGCTGCATATCGTCAATCTATCAAATAATCCATAAATCCAGGTAAATCACCACGGCTCATCTCCCTGATAGACAATAAGGGAGATAAAACGACATTTATCATCATATTTAACAAAACAAAAGTGATACCAGGAATAACTTTGCAATAAATAGTTTCATACGTTAACATTGATATAATACCTATGTACTCCCGGCCTGTCAACATTCTTGAAACGATTCCTCAATAGCTATTGATAAACATTTACTTGAAAACTTCACGTACGTCGCTGAATACATACATGGCGAACGGGTCGCAGTGTTACACTGCACATAATGATTATAGTAAATATTCTCCACAGGATGATTACAGGAAATATTCTCCACAGAATAACTGTACATAGACTTACTACTTAAAGTTATTACAGATGAGCCTCTCCAATGGCTGTTTAGAAATACAATCGGCAAAGGAATAATAAGGATATTTTCTCTGCTGTATGTTTATGTCGGGACTAAAACAGTGCATAATGTTGCCACCATTGCTTTGGACTCTTTGGTGCTATACACTTGATAAGGTTGCTGAAATATCACAAATAGCCGGCCGCAAGCTCAGTAAATATATGTGTGTGGGTAGTTTGACAGAGGTCTTTGGAGTTAAAATAGCCGAACCAACAATGCCTTCTGACCTTTTCACTGTCACTTAATTTATTGCTGGAAACACATTCATGAGATGTTTATCACTTTGCCGTTAGAAAAAATATTCTGTATATCATGTTACAACAAGACCTCGTTCAACCCAATGAGACCACAAGTATAACCTACATAGTTGTCATTAAACTTGCGAAGTATGGTTAAAAAGGAATAACATGGTTACAGTTCAGTTTCTTTCATGACCGTCGAGAATAAATGGCTAAATCGTATTTGAAACTGCGTAAGGGTTTGGTTATGCATACGATGTTAGACAGAACACATATAATGCATGCATACTTACATCTTACGCTTTGACAAATTTGAATTTACAAGAATGTATTGGCTTTCTAAATCCCTTTATACAGTTTTGTGTCTATCTTTGCATTGTGACTATAGTAATGGTACATCATGGTTATCATTACACGTGTTAATCGAAATGAATGGAATCCATGCTAACATTTGTGACCAAAGAATGTACGAAAACTGCTGCCTATACAATAACGCTCTATTCTTCTCCAACACATCTACTACGTCTTTACAAACGTATTAGCTGCAGTTTTTTTGAGAGATACAGACATAGTCTTGCGCCCTCCTTACGGAGATACAGATATTGTCTTGGGCCCTCCTTACGGAGATACAGACATTGTCTTGCGTCCTCCTCACGGAGATACAGACATTGTCTTGCGTCTTCCTCACGGAGATACAGACATTGTCTTGCAGCCTCCTTACGGAGATATAATTAAATTCGCCCCTCATTTCAACATTGATAGATTACTTGCTATTTATCTAAAATGAAAGCCACCAATCGGTTCATGACTGAAGAAGGAGATCTGTAACATCCATTAACCAATCTGTTTATGTTATTGCTACACCGATGACGAAATAGTTCTGTTGGAAGTATAACGCCGACAACAATTAAACAGTACCACTGAACGGTAATCCTTATGTATTAGAGGAATCAATCACGGTAGCACAACCGACTTAGATATATGGCTTGTCCATTTTATTTACTTATTTAGAGTTTTGTAAAAGGCACATAAATGTTCATGGCAAACCATGTGCTCTGTGAAATGACGTGTGTTTAGCTACAGCTGTAGAAACATCAATCACAATCACAACATGTTAACAGACTTGACGCACAGTAGTACATTCACACTTAATTAAGTGCAAATCCACGGCCGATAATGTAGAGACCTGTTAATCACATGGAACCCTTAATTTGTGCCAATGTGCTGCCTCTATATTCCCAGGGCAACAATTATCTCATAAGGGGAGTCGCAAAGTCATGCCGAGCTCTGAAATTAAAATCTTTTTCATTTATGGTCCTCAATGTTCGTCCAGTACATTCATGTTCATCCATTGGAAAGTAAATTCATCAGATGACCAATGTTTAATTTGTGGCGCGAAAAGCGAAATATAACCAAGGCTTCTTAAACTAATCGGCAAAAATGGAGCATGATCTCTATAATAGCATTTGCATTCAAACACAGAGGCTTGCAATGCCAATCATTACATTTTAAGCTGGATTTCCGCCATTGCTCGGGCAAGTGCATTCAAGTGCACAGGTATTATACCACACGTGATTTAGTATGGTTCCACTCGATAATTTATAGCCTGATGCAGTGTGATTAGCATATCAAATCACGTTGCAAATAATAACGTAAATGTACTAATTATATCGTGGTTTTAATGTAGAAGCACCAATAAATGATTCGTATGGTAGCAAGATATGGATGTTTTGTGCTGCAATGTACTCTTCACCATGTCATTTCGTTGGGCATTGTATTTGACGTATGATTCGTGGTCTTTTCATCTTGCTCTGCACAACGTCCAATCTGTGACAGGTGACCGTAATTTCTATATTCAGAGCTCTGTGCCGTCCACATGATGCTTAAATCTAAGTCGATCCATTCATAGTCTCTTCTCCACATCAAATTCGTCGCTCCTCTAGAATACCTACATTGATATATAAGGGGCATTTCGTTGCAAACATCAGAAATAAAGGAAGTCTTATTTAGTAGTCAGTGTCGAGTCCACAATGACATCCCAAAAACATATGATTTAATAATTATCTAGGCTATGCTTCTGTTGAATGAGCTTCACCTTTACAGGTTAACATGATTACAGGCCACAATATATTCTACAGTTGATATATTCTGAAGTGACACCAAACCTTGTTGCTATTGACCATCGATGAAAAATGATACTTTACAAATAATGCTATATTAACAGTACTTCTAGATGGACATCGGATTGCTTTTGCTACATTCACGGCTGTGTAATATGAAATGAGGTCAACAATTTTTCTATCGATTCGCTAAACATCAAATGTTGCCTATGTGTGCGAATATACCGTTTCCGAAGTATCACCGTATTTGACATGTATTAGTGGATTTGTGAAAATAACAAAACAACCTTCCCTTGTTTTCTAATTAGAAGTTAATATCTTTCCATGCAAGTTATTATCTACAGCACTTGATCATTTTATTGAATTCTAATAAAGCGATTAAAGCAACGATATGATCAGATTATCTTCCTGCTAACTTCTTACCTTTTATTGATTTATCAACAAACGCTAAATTTACAAACGTCCTGTCAGATTATCTTCCTGCTAACTTATAATATTTTATTGATTTATCAACAAACGCTCCATTTACAAATATCCTGTCAGATTATCTTCCTGCGAACTTCTCCAATGTCTTGCATCGGCTAACAAACATCTGCACTTGCAGGGATAAGTATTCACAACTAATCAATTTTACATACCAATTTCCAGTATTTAGCCTGTTACGGACATTATAGGAACAGGTGACCTTGTACACTTAACAAACAACACAAATCCATAACCGATTATGGAAGCATTACAACAAATTACACCCACTCAATTAGAATCAGTACACCAAACAACACAAATCCATTGATGAAATCAGTTTACAAAACAACGCCAAATCAATGCTTTAATCATACATCCATCTAATACAATGCTTTGTAGGTAACTATTGCCAATCTGTGACCTTCAGGGCAACTTCAATCTGCATGTTACTTAAACAAGTACAATAGGTATAGTGATGAACTTGACGCATGGGTATTGATTCAAAGGCATATCAGAGGGGTTACCCGTGTCGAATGGATCTTCAACTCTACCAATATTAGCGTTATTTAAGCTTACAAAAGCCCAAGGTTGGGGTTAGAAAACGCTCATAACCGATACAGCGGCCCTCAGTCGAGAAGTAGACAAAAGCCAACATTCTGGAGCAACTCGAGTTTACTGAAGAGCACCCATTTACTGCACCTGTGTCTGTCATTCATTAACATAAGTGCTCAACAACCAATAGCTCAAGGATATAGCAATAGCCAAAGTAAACACATATGCCATTCGTAAAGGAATCATCCTGCACATCACAATACCGTGATGCAATCCAACGACCTCGACAAGCACGGGGCAAGGCATATGTCTCAAACGATCATGTTATACAACAATATATCGCACATTCAAACTCACATAAACCCACATTCACTTACGCACACAAACACACAGCGACAAACGCACGGTCACAAACACTCAGTGACAATAACAGATATAAAGATGCATAAATATATGTAGATATATATATATATATATATATATATATATATATATATATATATATATATATATATATATATATATATATACATAAATATATATATATGCATATATACATAAATGCATGTATATTTATATGTATGTATGCAGGCGTACAAGTATGTATGTATGCATGTACGTATGTATGTATGTATGTATGTATGTATGTATGTATGTATGTATGTATGTATGTATGTATGTATGTATGTATGTATGTATGTATGTATGTATGTATGTATGTATGTATGTATGTATGTATGTATGTATGTATGTATGTATGTATGTATGTATGTATGTATGTATGTATGTATGTATGTATGTATGTATGTATGTATGTATGTATGTATGTATGTATGTATGTATGTATGTATGTATGTATGTATGTATGTATGTATGTATGTGTATGTATGTATGTATGTATGTATGTATGTATGTGTGTATGTATGTATGTATGTATGTATGTATGTATGTATGTCTGTATGTATGTATGTATGTATGTATGTATGTATGTGTATGTATGTATGTATGTATGTATGTATGTATGTATGTATGTATGTATGTATGTATGTATGTATGTATGTATGTATGTATGTATGTATGTATGTATGTATGTATGTATGTATGTATGTATGTATGTATGTATGTATGTATGTATGTATGTATGTATGTATGTATGTATGTATGTATGTATGTATGTATGGTCATATGTGTGTATGTATGTATGTTCGTATTTATGTATGGTCGTATGTAAGCATGTATGTTTGTATGGTTGTATATGCGTGTTACGTTCTGTATATGTGCTTGTTTTAGTGCGAGGGAGCGGGGATGTTTGGTCATTGCAGTAGCCTCTTCATTCGGGATTTAACAGTGTTATCAGCTTGACATGGAGTACTATATTGCATGGAGGGCGTTGGTTGTTTGTGCATGAGAGTGGAGGGCAACAATAGGATTACTGTATGGCTTTCAGAAGAACTGCATCAAGTCGCCCGTCATGTTTCCTGCTTTCCTCTGCTGGTCTATGAGGATTGCGCAGGCTCCTGTACACAGAAGGGTTTATCCTCATGACGTCATTCACTTCACTGCATTTATCGCGTACGGGTTGTGGTAAGGGCGCATGTTACTTAAATCTTAGTTGCCTCTTAGGTACTCCAATATACCCCCAGTAGCATCGTCACACAGTGTGTTAGAGCCTTCCACATCAGTCAGTGAAAGCATTGGTCTCCTCAGACATGTACAACCTGCGTCAAGCAACTCTGAGGGCCACTTGAGAAGCGAACCTGACTGGCTGTTCAGGGCTAAAGAGCACATGAAACAGTCCGAGTTAGAGAGCCACAAGAGTGAGTGTACAAACAGAGACGCACTTATCTTGTATGTATTTGTAGTTAATCTCGATTCACTGAGAGGATTGAATACAGCGATATGATGTGATCATCGGGAGCCGTGTTCATCGGGAGCCGCGAATAGACCCAATCTCTGTTGATGTAGTACCTGACGTGTGCCGCGTTATAATATGATTTACCTACCGATGCTTGCTTACTTCTGTTCTATACCTGATAATGTATTAGTATATACAGGTGTATTTACTATTCAATAAGATTACAAGTGCATTGGATGGTCACACAATTCAGCCGTCGTTAGCATGTCAGATACGCTGGTGGCTTCAGACGACAATCAGCGCAAATTGAGGCAAATTCGAAGCATAATCTTATGGACACACATTCCCAGCATCCTGACATAATGCCATTCTTGTTCTAGCCTTATCCATCCGTTAGACTCGCCCATGTTTGGTAGAGGCGATGAACTACATGGAAACCCAATTGGATGGTAATTTATTGTTCAATCCATCTATAGCTTTGTATTATGATATTGACCCTTGCTTATAAATTTAAAAAGCAAAGCGACTTTGCACTGCGGTCATTAAAGTCGGTACTTTTACATGCCTTCAGTGATGCAACGAACAAAACTGCAATCTTATGAAAAGGTATTAGGAATTCGTCATTTATACCATGTCTCTTAAATGCCCTCAAACGTATGTTTAATAACCTTTTAATTTACCAGCCACAGAATTAAAATTTTACAACTTGTCTTACCAACCCTGGCTGCCACATAACCACATAAACCCACCGCATCATCCCACCAACCAGAAACCAAACGATCATCTCTCCATCCACAGCCCACACACATCACCCGCAAACCACACGCATAATCTCACTACCCAACAAATACACGCATCATCACACCTCCTACAAACTACACGCATCATGGCATCACCCACATACCACACGCATTATCTCGCCGCCCACAAACCACACGCATTATCTCTTCACCCACAAACCAGACGCATCATCTCGCCACCCACAAAGACGCATCATCTCACCACCCACAAACCACACACATAATCTCAACGCCCACAAACCAGACGCATCATCTCACCACCCACAAACCACACACATTATCTCAACACCCACAAACCACACGCATCAACTCAACACCCACAAACTAGACGCATCATCTCATCACCTACAAACTACACGTATCTTCTCATCACCCACAAACCACGTGCATCATCTCACCACCCACAAACCACACGTGATTTGTGGTCTTTTCATTTTCCTTTGCACAACGTCAAATACGTGACATATGAGGGTAATTTCTATATTCAGAGCTCCGTGACGTCCGCAAGATGTTTTATGCTAAGTAGATCCATTCATGATTTCTTCTCCTTATCAAATTCGTAGCTTCTCTTGAATACATACATTGATATATAAGGGGAATTGCGTTGCGAACATAGCATTTAGCAATCAATGTCGAGTCCACAATTGTATCCAAATAACGTCTGCAACATTGGCGAGGGGATGATTGATCAATTACTAAGACTATGCTTTTATTGAATGGAGGCAATGTTTACTGGTTGACATGATTATAGGCCACGATATATTCTACATTGGATATTTTTGGAAGTTGCACCGAACCTTTGTGCCATTATTCCTCTGTGAATGGGGATAATTTACGAGCAAAAATACACATTATGTTATCCAAACTGAAATTGCTTAATCATTCAATCATCAAATAACACACTGAGTGAATTTGGAAAAGCCAAATTAATGGCTGAGAGTTTTGAAATGGAGTTTTCGAATTAACGTGAATCAAAAGGAACAGATGGTACCGTCCGTGAACCACCTTCTATCCGATCGTGAAATGATTTGTAGGGAAAGCGGATACCAATAAGTGCACATTACAAATAAAGCTATATCAATGCGACTCTATGATGTACATGGGATTGCTTTTGCTTCATTCACGGCTGTGTTATGTTAAATGAAGCCAACATTTTTATTGTCGATTCGCTACATATAAAATGTTGCATATGTGTGCGAATATAAAGTTCCTTAAGTATCACAGTATTTGACATGTGTGAGTAACCGGCTCTCGTTCTGGTAATTAGATGCTAATCATTTTCCACGCAAGTTATTATCTACACCACCTGATCATTTGTTTGATTTTTCTAACAACGCAATAAACCAAAAAATATTCCAGCTAACCTCTTTCCTTTGATGGATAAATCAACAAAGGCTCCTTTTACAAATGAATTTACAGATTATCTTCCTGCTAACTTCTTACCTTTTATTGATTTATCAATAGACACTCCATCTACAAATGTCTTATATTATTATATCTGAATTAATGTGAGACCGCCATCTAGAGCAATCGTCAGCAACTGGCACCCATCACACATCGACAAAGACAGTGATTATGACTGGATAACAAATTGCATGTGACAAAGCTTCTTTCGCTAGTAGTGTCATCATTTGCATGTAACGTATTGCAAAAGGTTTTTATGCGGCACATAACCTACTTTCCATAGTTTAATTGCATTCTACCAATGGATTCGGTTCATAAGTGGCATAGCCTGACTTGAAAAGCTTCGCTCCTGTTGAACCAGCCCTTGTATATGCTGTAGGGTGCTTTGCAATGTTAGATGTTGTTGTTTAGAGTAGAAGGTAATAGGTTATGAACTCTTTGCATCTTGGTTATATCTATCCAACTCATATAGCATGTGTTAACATATTCTTACATTCGTCCATGTGCTGTTTTGACACGAAAGGTCAACAACGAACTCTTACTTGACTGTAGCAGTTAGAGTAGCCTGGAACACACGCAGATTTACGGTTCAACCACCCTGACTGCTCTGTTGTGCAAGGTTATGACATGCATTAGCAGCGTATAGTCTAAATGCATTTTGCTATTAATGAAGCAAATTGGATCAGCATAAGTTAGGTTCAAATAGAACTACAAATGGAGCATTCAGCGCACACAGTAGTTATTCATCACATTAGCAATGACAGTATCTGGAGTGATCACACATTCATGGCTTAAGTTTGTTTGTAAGAATCCTCCAGAGCATGGCAAAGTGCATTTATAAACTGGGACAACATGTGTTACTGTTGGGAAGCCAATATATCTTGCCGAACGTCCGCACGCTTATTCACACGAATTCTGCTTGCATGTATGGAAATCAGAAATGCCGACCGACGAACTGTGAAACTTCACTTTGAGCCCTTGACTTCGACGGCACAGTGACAATGTATCAATTGTACAACCAAGAAGAAGAATAAAAAACGTCATAGACATAATGTAATAAATGTCCCTTTAAAGTTGCTATCGAGCATTCGTTCTCTTGCACTTCGTTGACCTTAGAAAGCAGAGGATAAACGGGAATTCGCCTAATTATTGTAATCATCCATCTCCTTGATCTGTTACCCTGTAATGATCACTTAACCACAAATACAACCGCTAATCTGTCGCAGTGTTACAGATTTGCAAGCAGGTGTGGCAGTCCGCTAAAGTTAGATCACATTAGAAGAGTAAAGCCCATTCGGTGACCATTGCAATCATCACCACTGACCACGTTACCACCATCATCATAAACAGCATCACCATCACAATAACCTTCGCGATCATCTAACTCTCCATAATGATGCTGTTTAACCAAAACGATTGCAACAATGGAACCATACTGCCTGTTTTCTAGTGCTACGTGAAAAGAACCAATGGCTGTGTAAGGCTCATTATGCTGAAATGTGTTTGCGAGAATATGCTGCGAACTATTGACAGACACACACCACATCGTTTCCAGAAAGCACCGGATGAGACCGCGAGCTTTGTTGAATCACTGAAGTCCACAGCTGGTGCAGTTGATATTGGCATTATAATGATTGCTCATTTCAATTCACGTGTGCTTAAACAGATCAGGAAGAGCGTTGTTTTCTCCTGGGGCAAGGAGTTGCTATCATTTAGCCTGCCCTATTTGAGTGTTTGGTTTCTTGGTATTTCTATGAATTAGTTGTTTAAGGTAATATTATATGCATGACAACCAAACTATCGGTGGCATGGGTTATGAAGTAAATAACTTGGTACGGTTGTAATTCAAGCACAAAACATTCATTGGCTAGTAAGGAGGCATTTGAGTGCGTGTGCATTCATGGGTTTGATATTGCTAATTATCATTCGGTATGTATTTCCCCCGCTTCTGACTAAAGAATCGCTGGTCAGCTGATTCAGACAACATCCAGGTTAACTGTTTAGTATTAGTTCAGGTATTGCATATAAAACAGCGAGTTGCACTTGCAGTGTAGTTCAGAACAATAAATTGCACTTTCCGAATGGTGATGCCAATTCGATCCTTTATAATATTACACATCAACGGTGCCTGAGTGTTAAACCGCCGCCCCAAGCCCATCCCTACACATATTACAGTGACGATCCGTCTGCGTGAACCAAGCAAAGTTTGAGTATGGAATCGTTGGTACCGTCCACATTGTATGACGCTGACCCCGTACCACTGCAATCGAACGTTGTTATACGCAGCATTAAGGCATTTCAATTGTTTTCGTTACGGTTCAATGTTCATAATGACATACTTATAAAGAAGTGGCAAAGAAGTAACGACAAAAACCTTTTGGCATTGTAATTAATCGCGCACGGTTTCACGTTTGAACTGCATTCTGCTACGCGCCAGGTTACTTTAACGCTGGGCACACGTGACCATCTCCGAGCTTGATTCCAGGATATTGTATAACAGGCAGGTGATAGAGCCACATACACACGATACGTCCTTATCGGCTTTACCATGCATTATCAGGAATTCTACTCTGCCTCGTGTTTACTGTTTCGTCAGACGTCCCTCGTATAAATATATATACATGTGTGTGTGTGTGTGTGTGTGTGTGTGTGTGTGTGTGTGTGTGTGTGTGTGTGTGTGTGTGTGTGTGTGTGTGTGTGTGTGTGTGTGTGTGTGTGTGTGTGTGTGTGTGTGTGTGTGTGTGTGTGTGTGTGTGTGTGTGTGTGTGTGTGTGTGTGGGTGTGTTTTTGTTTTGTGTTATGAGTAATCATGTCTTCATGTTCTTTCTGGATATGATTATCAGCACATACGTACATCTTCTGAGTCTGTCAGGTAAGCATATCTAACTATTGTTCATCTGCAATGAAAAACTAATGACATCGATATTGTTCATCATTTGTATATTTTATCAAATTAAAGGATGTTAATATTTGCATTTGTTGCAGTCAGCTGCTTTACTAATGAACCTTGCGCCCCTGAAATTTTAGGAATTATACTACGCATACCATTAGTATTGTCTCACCGATTAAAATGGACTTTAATTCGCTTGAAAAACAAATAGATGATTCTCCCAATCCTAACAAACATTTACAAAACAGATTTCACCAACTATAAACAAACAGGCTGCACTTCATAATAATCGGATGAAAGTGAGTTTTCCGGGTCAAGTTTCACGTAGACCTCAATCTACAGCTTTATATACCTGGGTGTTGACATTTAAGAATGTAGAAAGTTAAGAAATTTGTACCCTGCAAGCATCCATCGTATGACAGAGTAAGTAAGTTGTACTATCATCAGCCCTCAACGTCACATTTACTGGAGGATAGAAACCGACTAGGATGGAAAATATTAATTTATTCGGTGAGTCGACTTTACTCGGTGTCTGTAATTAATAGTAAAGCTTGGCTAGCTGATGTGGCTGTGGTAACAAATAATGAAAAGTAGTAATGCAAAAGCAAACACAGATGAAGTATAGATGTGCCATCATGCATACGCAGCTATTGGCCCCTCGTCATCGCAAGGACTGACCTGGGAGGTGGGAATATGATTGTGTTGCGGAAATTAAATTATCTAAACGCATTCAGCCGTTAAGCATTGGTGCTATGTTTCCCATGAACAACATCCCATATTATCCAGCTAATTGTGCATTGAATGGAAATGCACATCACCATTTTCATTCCAAATCCTGTCATTTGCAACAAACCACTAATATGAAGCCACCATTGGCAGTTTTCTCACCAGCAGACAGTACTGCCAGGTATTTGCAGGATGCATTATGTAAAAATGAGTTACTGATGCCAGACCAAAAGTACTGAAATATAACGTTGAGTCAATCATGGGGATACTCTCAGGGTAACATATATCGCATTTGTATTTAAGCTGTACAGCAACATCTGTAGGCACCAGTGTAAAGTGCGTATTGATTATGTATACATCACATAGCAATGCGTACATTTTCTTCATGAACACATGTAATTTGAGTGCGCTATATTTCCAATGGTCGCCCGGTCATCGCACATTATCTGATGTGTAGGCCCGACAGTGGATGACAGCCTTATTAATGGTTAGTATAAATCAGTGCTAAACTAAGCACAATGCAGCGCCTCCATTCGAGCGTTAGAAAATATGCTAAGCACCGCCTGGGTGCATTTACTGAAGATTTCTACTATTGCATTTTTATGGTATTTTTGCGAAATGTGCTAACATATATAAATACACACCCATGTGAGTTGTTTAGTGTGCATGCTTGTGTTATGATGACTCAATGCGTTTGCATGTGTGTGTGCTAGCTTGTGTTTGTGCGTGTGTGCGTGGCGTGTGTGTGTGGCGTGTGTTTGAGAGTTTGTGTGTATCTGTGTGTATGTGTGTGTGGAGTATCACTGAATTAAAATGGCTTTCTTCGGAGTAATGCAATTACCTGACTTGATGTAAACAATGTTTGCTTGCACTTCGTTG
>CM067352.1:27573882-27605548 GCA_034190875.2 Urechis unicinctus | reverse complement strand
TGGTTTGTGGGTGTTGCGATGATGCGTGTGGTTTGTGGTGTTGAGATAATGTTGTTGTTTTGTGGTGTGATGAGATAATGTGTGTGGTTTGTGGGTGGTGAGATGATGCGTCTGGTTTGTGGGTGAAGAGATGATGCGTGTGGTTTGTGGGTGTTGAGATGATGCGTGTGGTTTGTGGGTGATGAGATGATGCGTGTGGTTTGTGGGTGATGAGATGATGCGTGTGGTTTGTGGGTGATGAGATGATGCGTCTGGTTTGTGGGTGTTGAGATTATGTGTGTGTGGTTTGTGGGTGATGAGATGATGCGTCTGGTTTGTGGGTGATGAGATGATGCGTGTGGTTTGTGGGTGATGAGATGATGCGTCTGGTTTGTGGGTGATGAGATGATGCGTCTGGTTTGTGGGTGTTGAGATGATGCGTCTGGTTTGTGGGTGATGAGAGATGATGATGCGTCTGGTTTGTGGGTGGTGAGATGATGCGTGTGGTTTTGTGGTGATGAGATGATACGTGTGGTTGTGTTTGTGGGTGTTGAGATGATGATGCGTTTGTGGTGTGGAGATGATGCGTCTGGTTTGTGGGTGAAGATGATGATGGTTGGTTGTGGGTGTGTGAGATGATGATGCGTGATGTGGTTTGTGGGTGGTGAGATGATGCGTGTGGTTTGTGGGTGATGAGATGATGCGTGTGGTTTGTGGGTGTTGAGATGATGCGTCTGGTTTGTGGGTGATGAGATGATGCGTCTGGTTTGTGGGTGATGAGATGATGCGTCTGGTTTGTGGGTGATGAGATGATGCGTCTGGTTTGTGGGTGATGAGAGATGATGATGCGTCTGGTTTGTGGGTGATGAGATGATGCGTGTGGTTTGTGGGTGATGAGATGATGCGTCTGGTTTGTGGGTGATGAGATGATGCGTGTGGTTTGTGGGTGAAGAGATGATGCGTGTGGTTTGTGGGTGTTGAGATGATGCGTCTGGTTTGTGGGTGTTGAGATGAATGTGTGTGTGTTTTTTGTGGGTGAAGAGATGATGCGTGTGGTTTGTGGGTGTTGCGATGATGCGTGTGGTTTGTGGGTGTTGAGATAATGGTTGGTTTGGGGTGATGAGATGATGCGTGTGGTTTGTGGGTGATGAGATGATGCGTCTGGTTTGTGGGGTGATGAGATGATGCGTCTGGTTTGTGGGTGATGAGATGATGCGTCGTCTGGTTTGATGATGAGATAATGCGTCTGGTTTGTGGGTGTTGAGATGATGCGTGTGGTTTGTGGGTGTTGAGATGATGCGTGTGGTTTGTGGGTGTTGAGATGATGCGTGTGGTTTGTGGGTGATGAGATGATGCGTCTGGTTTGTGGGTGAAGAGATGATGCGTCTGGTTTGTGGGTGATGAGATATGCGTGGTTTGTGTGGGATGCGTCTGGTTTGTGGGTGATGAGATGATGTCTGGTTTGTGGGTGATGAGATGATGCGTCTGGTTTGTGGGTGATGAGATGATGCGTCTGGTATGTGGGTGATGAGATGATGCGTCTGGTTTGTGGGTGATGAGATGATGCGTCTGGTTTGTGGGTGATGAGATGATGCGTCTGGTTTGTGGGTGATGAGATGATGCGTCTGGTTTGTGGGTGATGAGATGATGCGTCTGGTTTGTGGTTGGTCGGATGATGCTTGTGGTTTGTGGGTCGTGAAAAGATGTGTGCGGTTATTAGCCGAGAAGCTTCATATGTAGTAGTCAGGGTTGGTAGGACGAGTTAAATTAAAAGGCTATAAGACACATGTTTGAGGGCATGTACGAGACATGGTTTAAATGACCAATTTTGAATACCTTTTCATACGATTGCATTTTTGTTCGTTGCTTCACTGAAGGCATGTAATAGTACCGACTTAAATGACCGCAGTGCAAAGGTACTTTGCCTTTTGAATTTCTAATCAAGGATCAATATCATACTTGTTAAAGTTTGGTGAAAAGAAGGAGTTTCATAATGCAAAGATGTAGATGGATTGAACAATGAATAAGCCTCCATTTGGGTTTCTATGTAGATCATCGGCATTACCAAACATGGGTGAGTCTAACGGATTGATTATGCTAGAACAAGAATGGCATTATGTCAGGATGCTGGGAATGTGTGTCCATAAGATTATGCTTCGAATTTGCCTCAATTTGCACTCATTGTCGTCTGAAGCCACCAGTGTATCTGACATGCTAATGATGGCTGAATTGTGTGACATAAATGCGTCAATGTACTGGAGCTTGGAGCTTTGTCATGTTACAAGAAAGCTTAACTACTGGCCATCCAATGCACTTGTAATCTTATTGAATAGTAAATACACCTGCATATACTAATACATTATCAGGGATAGAACAGAAGTAAGCAAGCATCTGCAGGTAAATCATATTATAACGCGGCACACGTCAGGTACTACATCAACAGAGATTGGGTCTATTCCAGCTTTCGATGATTACTTCACATCGGTGTATTCCTTCCGCACGATGAATCAAGGTTTCCTACAGGAACTTGTGTACTCATTGCAAATAAATACAAGATAAGTTCGACTCTGTTTGTATTGATCACCTCCCTATACTAATACATCATCAGGGATAAAACAGAAGAAATCCAGCATCTGCAGGTAAATCATATTATAACGTGGCATACGTATGGTACTAAACCATCAGATATTGGGTCTATTCCATGACAGGCTCCCGATGATTTCATCATATCGCTGAATTTCATCCTCTAACTCGGACTATTTCATGTGCTTAACAGCCAGTCTCGTTTCTCAAGTGGCCCTCAGAGTTGCTCATACATACACACATACATACATACATACATACATACATACATACATACATACATACATACATACATACATACATACATACATACATACATACATACATACATACATACATACATACATACATACATAC
Source organism: Urechis unicinctus (assembly GCA_034190875.2). Classification (NCBI taxonomy): domain Eukaryota; kingdom Metazoa; phylum Annelida; class Polychaeta; order Xenopneusta; family Urechidae; genus Urechis; species Urechis unicinctus. The sequence goes on along the minus strand of CM067352.1, from coordinate 27,602,629 downwards.
ATACATACATACATACATACATACATACATACATACATACATACATACATACATACATACATACATACATACATACATACATACATACATACATGTATGTATGTATGTATGTATGTATGTATGTATGTATGTATGTATGTATGTATGTATGTATGTATGTATGTATATATGTATGTATATATGTATGTATGTATGTATGCGTATATATAAATATATATATATAGATATATATTTATTATATATATAGATATATATAGATATATATATATATATATATATATATATATATATATATATTATATATATATATATATATATATATATATATATATATATATCTCTCTCTATATATATATATATATATATATACATATATATATATATCTGTGTTTGTGATTGTGTGTGTAAAAGAGTATTTGGGTTTATGGGTGGTTGAATGTGCGATATATTAGACCTATGTCTTGCTTCGTGCTTGTCGAGGTCGATGGATTGCATCACGGTATTGTGATTTGCAGGATGATTCCTTTACAGGTGGCATATGTGTTTACTTTGGCTATTGCTATATCCTTGAGCTATTGGTTGTTGAGCACTTATGTTAATGAATGACAGGCACAGGTGCAGTAGCTAGGCGCTCTCCAGTAAACTCGAGTTTGCTCCAGAATGTTTGCTTTTGTCTACTTCTCAACTGACAGCCGCTGTATCGGTTATGAGCGTTATCTCACCCCACCCTTGGGCTTTTGTAAGTATAAAATAGCGCTAATATTATAAGAATCATAGATCCATTTAACCCTGATAACCCCTCTGATTTGCTTTTGAACAAATTACCATGTGTCAAGTTCATCACTCTGCCTGCTGTACTTGTTCATCTATAGTAGATCAGTCAATGGTGTAGTTACCTACAAAGCTCTGTAGCAGATGGATGTATGTTTGAAGAATTGATTTGGCGTTGTTTTGTGAGCTGATTCATTATTGTATTGGTTTTGTTTGGTGTACTGATTCCATCATTGGATTGGCGTTGCTTGGTGTACTGATTCCATCATTGGTTTTGTTTTGTTTGGTGTACTGATTCCATCATTGGATTGGCGTTGCTTGGTGTACTGATTCCATCATTGGTTTTGTTTTGTTTGGTGTGCTGATTCCATCATTGGATTGGCGTTGTTTGGTGTACTGATTCCATCAATGGATTGGTTTTGTTTGGTGTACTGATTCCGTCATTGGATTGGTTATGTTTGGTGTACTGATTCTAACACTGTGTTGGTGTTATTCGATGTTATGTTTCTATCATCAGTTAGGCCTTTTTCAGGTGTACTGATTTTAGCGTTTGGTACGGGCAATAAGGTCTCCTGTTTGTCTCATATATTGAGAAGACTAAATGCTGGAAATATGCATAAGAGTAAAATTACTGACTAGAGGGATAACTTACTGAATAATAATCCCTGCAAGTGCAATTTGTTGTACGCAAATACAAGGCATAAGGGATCCTGCTGACGTTATATTTTAGGCTTTCTACAAATGTTCAATAAAGTTTGTAACCAAACGGTTAGCTATCAAACTAGTTGTTCTTGGTATCAATGGTAAAACAATTGTATATATGAAAGAATTGTTGAAAGGAGTATAATCTAATTCTGCAAACACAGTAGCGGTTTCTTTTTAACATTTATAATGACCATATAGATAGTGCCGAGATAACAATGGTTACAAAATTGCCAACGAAATTCAACTCGGCAGAAAGCACCTACATCCAAGTTCATAACTTTGAAGTTCCCATAACATATAAGACTATGAAACTGAAACTTGGAGAACGTAAAAAAGGCTATGCATACAAAGTTTGAAAATCGAATTGGCGATGCTATTTTATTGGAAGAGAATCTGAGGAATATGTATAGATATCACTGAGAACATTTGCCATGCAAACAATGAATGCGAATGCTTGATGGCAACTTTAAAGGGACATTCATGAAAATATGTCCATGGAGTTTTTAATCTTCTTCTTGGATATACAATTGGTACATTGTCACTGTGCCTTCGAAGTCAAGGGCCCAAAGTGAAGTTCCACAGTTCGTCGGTCGGCATTTCTGATTTACATAAATGTAAGCAGAATTCGTGGGAATAAGTGTGCAGACGTTGGGGAAGATATATCGGCTTCCCTATAGTGACACATGTTGTCCCAGTTTATAAATGCACTTTGTCATGCTCTCGAGAAGTCTCACAAAAAAAAAACTACGCCATGAATGTCATCTGTGTGATCCCTCCAGATACTGTTATTGTTAATGCGATGAATAACTACTGCGCGCGCTGAATGTTCCATTTGTAGTTCCATTTGAACCTCGCTTATGCTTATCCAATGTGCTTCATTAATAGCAAAATGAATGAGTATTTAGACAATACGTTGCTAATGCATGTCATATCCAGCCATGTGTTTCAGGCTACTCTAACTGTTACGGTCAAGTAAGAGTTTGCTGTTGACTGTTCGTGTCGAAACAGCACATGGACGAATGTGGAAATAAGTTAACACATGCTATATGAGTTGGACAGATATAACCAAGATGCGAAGAGCTCCTTACCTGTGACCTTCCACTGTAAGCATCAGAACAACAACATCTTGCATTGCAAAGTGCCCTGTAGCATATACAAGGAACAAAGCCTTTCAAGACAGGCTATACACTTATGAACAGAATCCATTAGTAGAATGCAATTAAACTATGGTAAGTAGGTTATGTGCCGCATAAATACAGTTTGCAATATCTTACATGCAGTAGCTGTGTCACGTGCAGTTTGTTATCCAGTCATAATCGTTGTCTTTATCGACCTGTGATGGCTGTTTGTTGCTGATTGCTCTAGATGTCGGTCTCGCATTAATTAAAATATAAATATATAAGACATTTGTAGATGGAGCGTTTGTTGAAAAATCAATAAAAGGTAAGAAGATAGCAGGAAGATAATCTGACAGGACATTTGTAAATGGAACCTTTGTTGATTTATCCTTCAATGGAAAAAGGCTAGCTGGAATATTCTTGGTTTATAGCGTTGTTAGAAAATCAATCAAATAACCAGGTGGTATATATAATAACTTGCGTGGAAAATAATTAGCTCCTAATTACCAATACGAGAGGAGGTTACTTCATTGATTTTACAAATGTCAAATACTGTGATATTTCGGGAACGTTATATTCGCGCACATAGGCAACATTTGATATTTAGCGAATCGATAGCAAAAATATTGTCCTCATTTTACATTGCACAGCCATGAATGCAGCAAAAGCAACATGTTATGTGTAGCGAATTGACAGTAAACATTTTGGCCTCATTTAACATAACGCAGCCGTGAATGCAGCAAAAGCAATCCCATGTGCATCTTAGAGTCGCATTGATATAGCTTTATTTGTATTGTGTACTTATTGATATCCGCTTTCCCTACAAATCATTTCACGATCGGATAGAAGTTGGTTCACGGACGGTACCATCTGTTCCTTTTAATTCACGCTAAATCGAAATCTCCATTTCAAAACTATCAGCCATTAATTTGTCTTTTCCAAATTCACTCATTTGATGATTGAATAATTAAGCAAGACTACAATTTCAGTCTGGATAACTTATTGTGTATTTTGCTCGTAAATTATCACTATTTACAGAGGAATAATGGCACAAAGATTTGGTGTAACTTAAAAAAATATCCACTGTAGAATATATCGTGACCTGTAATCATGTCAACCAGTAGACATGACCTCCATTCAATAAAAGCAAAGTCTTAGTAATTAATCAGTAATTGACACTCGCCAATGTTGCAGACGTTAATGGGATGTAATTGTGGATTCCACACTGATTGCTAAATGATAAGACTTCCGCTATTGCTATGTTTGTACCGCATTCCCCTTTTATATCAATGTATGTATTCAAGAGAAGCGACGAGTTTGAAGAGGGGAGGAAATCATGAAGGGATCTACTTAGCATAAAACATCTTGCGAACGTCACGGAGCTCTGAATACAGAAATTACCCTTACCTGTCACAGATTTGAGGTTGTGCAGAGCAAAATGAAAAGACCACGAATCAAGCGTGGTTTGTGGGTGACGAGATGATGCACGTGGTTTGTTGGTGAAGAGATGATGCGTGTAGTTTGTGGGTGATGAGAAGATGCGTGTGGGCTGTGGATGGTGAGATGATGCGTGTTGTTTCTAGGTGATGAGACGATGCGTGTTGTTTGTAGGTGATGAGATGATGCGTGTGGTTTGTGGGTGATGAGATGATGAGTGTGGTTTGTGGGTGATGAGATGATGCGTGTGGTTTGTAGATGATGAGATGATGCGTGTTGTTTGTAGGTGATGAAATGATGCGTTTGGTTTGTAGGTGATGAGATGATGCGTGTGGTTTGTAGGTGATGAGATGATGCCTGCGGTTTGTGGGTGATGAGACGATGCGTGTGGTTTGTAGGTGATGAGACGATGAGTGTGGTTTGTGGGTGATGAGACGATGCGTGTGGTTTGTGGGTGATGAGACGATGCGTGTGGTTTGTGGGTGATGAGATGATGCGTGTGGTTTGTGGGTGATGAGACGATGCGTGTTGTTTGTGGGTGATGAGATAATGTGCGTGGGTATGGTTTAAATAACCAATTCTTAATACCTTTTCATAAGATAGCATTGCTGTTCGTTGCATCACTGAAAGCATGTAAAAGTACCGACTTTAATGACTGCAGTGCAAAGTTGCTTTGCTTTTTGAATTTTCAAGCAAGGGTCAATATCATACTTGTCAAAGCTTGATGAAAAGAAGAAGTTTCATAATACAAAGCTGTAGATGGATTGTACATGAATTAGCCTCCAATTGGGTTTCTATGCAGTTCATCGGCACTACCAAACATGGAAGAGTCTAACGGATTGATTATGCTTGAACAAAAATTGCATTATGTCAAGGTGTTGGCAATTGTGTGTCCATAAGATTATGCTTCGAATTTGCCTCAATTTGCACTCATTGTCGTCTGAAGCCACCAGTGTATCTGACATGCTAATGACGGCTGAATTGTGTGACATAAATGCGTCAATGTACTGGAGCTTGGTGCTTTGTCATGTTACAGGAAAGCTTAACTACTGGCCATCCAGTGCACTTGTAATCTTATTGAATAGTAAATACACCTGCATATACTAATACATTATCAGGGATAGAACAGAAGTAAGCAAGCATCTGTAGGTAAATCATATTATAACGCGGCACACGTCAGGTACTACATCAACAGAGATTGGGTCTATTCCAGCTTTCGATGATTACTTCACATCGGTGTATTCCTTCCGCACGATGAATCAAGGTTTCCTACAGGAACTTGTGTACTGATTGCAAATAAATACAAGATAAGTTCGACTCTGTTTGTATTGATCACCTCCCTATACTAATACATCATTGGGGATAAAACAGAAGAAATCCAGCATCTGCAGGTAAATCATATTATAACGTGGCATACGTCAGGTACTAAATCATTAGATATTGGGTCTATTCCATGACAGGCTCCCGATGATTTCATCATATCGCTGAATTTCATCCTCTAACTCGGACTATTTCATGTGCTTAACAGCCAGTCTCGTTTCTCAAGTGGCCCTCAGAGTTGCTCATACATACACACATACATACATACATACATACATACATACATACATACATACATACATACATACATACATACATACATACATACATACATACATACATACATACATACATACATACATACATACATACATACATACATACATACATACATACATACATACATACATACATGTATGTATGTATGTATGTATGTATGTATGTATGTATGTATGTATGTATATATGTATGTATATATGTATGTATGTATGTATGCGTATATATAAATATATATATATATAGATATATATTTATATATATATATATATATATATATATATATATATATATATATATATATATATATATATATATATATATATATACATATATATATATATATCTGTGTTTGTGATTGTGTGTGTAAAGAGTATTTGGGTTTATGGGTGGTTGAATGTGCGATATATTAGACCTATGTCTTGCTTCGTGCTTGTCGAGGTCGATGGATTGCATCACGGTATTGTGATTTGCAGGATGATTCCTTTACAGGTGGCATATGTGTTTACTTTGGCTATTGCTATATCCTTGAGCTATTGGTTGTTGAGCACTTATGTTAATGAATGACAGGCACAGGTGCAGTAGCTAGGCGCTCTCCAGTAAACTCGAGTTTGCTCCAGAATGTTTGCTTTTGTCTACTTCTCAACTGACAGCCGCTGTATCGGTTATGAGCGTTATCTAACCCTAACCTTGGGATTTTGTAAGCCAAAAATAGCGCTAATATTATAAGAATCATAGATCCATTTAACCCTGATAACCCCTCTGATTTGCTTTTGAACAAATTACCATGTGTCAAGTTCATCACTCTGCCTGCTGTACTTGTTCATCTATAGTAGATCAGTCAATGGTGTAGTTACCTACAAAGCTCTGTAGCAGATGGATGTATGTTTGAAGAATTGATTTGGCGTTGTTTTGTGAGCTGATTCATTATTGTATTGGTTTTGTTTGGTGTACTGATTCCATCATTGGATTGGCGTTGCTTGGTGTACTGATTCCATCATTGGTCTTGTTTTGTTTGGTGTACTGATTCCATCATTGGATTGGCGTTGCTTGGTGTACTGATTCCATCATTGGTTTTGTTTTGTTTGGTGTGCTGATTCCATCATTGGATTGGCGTTGTTTGGTGTACTGATTCCATCAATGGATTGGTTTTGTTTGGTGTACTGATTCCGTCATTGGATTGGTTATGTTTGGTGTACTGATTCTAACACTGTGTTGGTGTTATTCGATGTTATGTTTCTATCATCAGTTATGCCTTTTTCAGGTGTACTGATTCTAGCGTTTGGTACGGGCAATAAGGTCTCCTGTTTGTCTCATATATTGAGAAGACTAAATGCTGGAAATATGCGTAAAATTACTGACTAGAGGGATAACTTACTGAATAATAAACCCTGCCAGTGCAATTGTTTTTACGCAAATACAAGGCATTAGGGATCCTGCTGCCGTTATATTTTAGGCTTTCTACAAATGTTCAATAGTGTTTATAACCAACGGTTAGCTAGCAAACTAATTGTGCTTGGTATCAATGATAAAACAATTGCATAGATGAAAGTATGTGTTGAAAGGAGTATAATCTAATTCTGCAAACACAGTAAGCGGTTTCTTTTTAACATTTATAATGACCATATATATAGTGCCGAGATAACAATGGTTACAAAATTGCCAACGAAATTCAACTCAAAAGAAAGCACCTACTTCCAAGTTCATAACTTTGAAGTTCCCATAACATATAAGACTATGAAACTGAAACTTGGAGAACGTAAAAAAGGCTATGCATACAAAGTTTGAAAATCGAATTGGCGATGCTATTTTATTGGAAGAGAATCTGAGGAATATGTATAGATATCACTGAGAACATTTGCCATGCAAACAATGAATGCGAATGCTTGATGGCAACTTTAAAGGGACATTCATGAAAATATGTCCATGGAGTTTTTAATCTTCTTCTTGGATATACCAATTGGTACATTGTCACTGTGCCTTCGAAGTCAAGGGCCCAAAGTGAAGTTCCACAGTTCGTCGGTCGGCATTTCTGATTTACATAAATGTAAGCAGAATTCGTGGGAATAAGTGTGCAGACGTTGGGGAAGATATATCGGCTTCCCTATAGTGACACATGTTGTCCCAGTTTATAAATGCACTTTGTCATGCTCTCGAGAAGTCTCACAAAAAAACTTACGCCATGAATGTCATCTGTGTGATCCCTCCAGATACTGTTATTGTTAATGCGATGAATAACTACTGCGCGCGCTGAATGTTCCATTTGTAGTTCCATTTGAACCTCGCTTATGCTTATCCAATGTGCTTCATTAATAGCAAAATGAATGAGTATTTAGACAATACGTTGCTAATGCATGTCATATCCAGCCATGTGTTTCAGGCTACTCTAACTGTTACGGTCAAGTAAGAGTTTGCTGTTGACTGTTCGTGTCGAAACAGCACATGGACGAATGTGGAAATAAGTTAACACATGCTATATGAGTTGGACAGATATAACCAAGATGCGAAGAGCTCCTTACCTGTGACCTTCCACTGTAAGCATCAGAACAACAACATCTTGCATTGCAAAGTGCCCTGTAGCATATACAAGGAACAAAGCCTTTCAAGACAGGCTATACACTTATGAACAGAATCCATTAGTAGAATGCAATTTAAACTATGGTAAGTAGGTTATGTGCCGCATAAATACAGTTTGCAATATCTTACATGCAGTAGCTGTGTCACGTGCAGTTTGTTATCCAGTCATAATCGTTGTCTTTATCGACCTGTGATGGCTGTTTGTTGCTGATTGCTCTAGATGTCGGTCTCGCATTAATTAAAATATAAATATATAAGACATTTGTAGATGGAGCGTTTGTTGAAAAATCAATAAAAGGTAAGAAGATAGCAGGAAGATAATCTGACAGGACATTTGTAAATGGAACCTTTGTTGATTTATCCTTCAATGGAAAAAGGCTAGCTGGAATATTCTTGGTTTATAGCGTTGTTAGAAAATCAATCAAATAACCAGGTGGTATATATAATAACTTGCGTGGAAAATAATTAGCTCCTAATTACCAATACGAGAGGAGGTTACTTCATTGATTTTACAAATGTCAAATACTGTGATATTTCGGGAACGTTATATTCGCGCACATAGGCAACATTTGATATTTAGCGAATCGATAGCAAAAATATTGTCCTCATTTTACATTGCACAGCCATGAATGCAGCAAAAGCAACATGTTATGTGTAGCGAATTGACAGTAAACATTTTGGCCTCATTTAACATAACGCAGCCGTGAATGCAGCAAAAGCAATCCCATGTGCATCTTAGAGTCGCATTGATATAGCTTTATTTGTATTGTGTACTTATTGATATCCGCTTTCCCTACAAATCATTTCACGATCGGATAGAAGTTGGTTCACGGACGGTACCATCTGTTCCTTTTAATTCACGCTAAATCGAAATCTCCATTTCAAAACTATCAGCCATTAATTTGTCTTTTCCAAATTCACTCATTTGATGATTGAATAATTAAGCAAGACTACAATTTCAGTCTGGATAACTTATTGTGTATTTTGCTCGTAAATTATCACTATTTACAGAGGAATAATGGCACAAAGATTTGGTGTAACTTAAAAAAATATCCACTGTAGAATATATCGTGACCTGTAATCATGTCAACCAGTAGACATGACCTCCATTCAATAAAAGCAAAGTCTTAGTAATTAATCAGTAATTGACACTCGCCAATGTTGCAGACGTTAATGGGATGTAATTGTGGATTCCACACTGATTGCTAAATGATAAGACTTCCGCTATTGCTATGTTTGTACCGCATTCCCCTTTTATATCAATGTATGTATTCAAGAGAAGCGACGAGTTTGAAGAGGGGAGGAAATCATGAAGGGATCTACTTAGCATAAAACATCTTGCGAACGTCACGGAGCTCTGAATACAGAAATTACCCTTACCTGTCACAGATTTGAGGTTGTGCAGAGCAAAATGAAAAGACCACGAATCAAGCGTGGTTTGTGGGTGACGAGATGATGCACGTGGTTTGTTGGTGAAGAGATGATGCGTGTAGTTTGTGGGTGATGAGAAGATGCGTGTGGGCTGTGGATGGTGAGATGATGCGTGTTGTTTCTAGGTGATGAGACGATGCGTGTTGTTTGTAGGTGATGAGATGATGCGTGTGGTTTGTGGGTGATGAGATGATGAGTGTGGTTTGTGGGTGATGAGATGATGCGTGTGGTTTGTAGATGATGAGATGATGCGTGTTGTTTGTAGGTGATGAAATGATGCGTTTGGTTTGTAGGTGATGAGATGATGCGTGTGGTTTGTAGGTGATGAGATGATGCCTGCGGTTGTGGGTGATGATGAGACGATGCGTGTGGTTTGTAGGTGATGAGACGATGAGTGTGGTTTGTGGGTGATGAGACGATGCGTGTGGTTTGTGGGTGATGAGACGATGCGTGTGGTTTGTGGGTGATGAGATGATGCGTGTGGTTTGTGGGTGATGAGACGATGCGTGTTGTTTGTGGGTGATGAGATAATGTGCGTGGGTATGGTTTAAATAACCAATTCTTAATACCTTTTCATAAGATAGCATTGCTGTTCGTTGCATCACTGAAAGCATGTAAAAGTACCGACTTTAATGACTGCAGTGCAAAGTTGCTTTGCTTTTTGAATTTTCAAGCAAGGGTCAATATCATACTTGTCAAAGCTTGATGAAAAGAAGAAGTTTCATAATACAAAGCTGTAGATGGATTGTACATGAATTAGCCTCCAATTGGGTTTCTATGCAGTTCATCGGCACTACCAAACATGGAAGAGTCTAACGGATTGATTATGCTTGAACAAAAATTGCATTATGTCAAGGTGTTGGCAATTGTGTGTCCATAAGATTATGCTTCGAATTTGCCTCAATTTGCACTCATTGTCGTCTGAAGCCACCAGTGTATCTGACATGCTAATGACGGCTGAATTGTGTGACATAAATGCGTCAATGTACTGGAGCTTGGTGCTTTGTCATGTTACAGGAAAGCTTAACTACTGGCCATCCAGTGCACTTGTAATCTTATTGAATATTAAATACACCTGCATATACTAATACATTATCAGGGATAGAACAGAAGTAAGCAAGCATCTGTAGGTAAATCATATTATAACGCGGCACACGTCAGGTACTACATCAACAGAGATTGGGTCTATTCCAGCTTTCGATGATTACTTCACATCGGTGTATTCCTTCCGCACGATGAATCAAGGTTTCCTACAGGAACTTGTGTACTGATTGCAAATAAATACAAGATAAGTTCGACTCTGTTTGTATTGATCACCTCCCTATACTAATACATCATTGGGGATAAAACAGAAGAAATCCAGCATCTGCAGGTAAATCATATCATAACGTGGCATACGTCAGGTACTAAATCATTAGATATTGGGTCTATTCCATGACAGGCTCCCGATGATTTCATCATATCGCTGAATTTCATCCTCTAACTCGGACTATTTCATGTGCTTAACAGCCAGTCTCGTTTCTCAAGTGGCCCTCAGAGTTGCTCACATACACATACACATACATACATACATACATACATACATACATACATACATACATACATACATACATACATACATACATACATACATACATACATACATACATACATACATACATACATACATACATACATACATACATACATACATACATACATACATACATACATACATACATACATACATGTATGTATGTATGTATGTATGTATGTATGTATGTATGTATGTATGTATGTATGTATGTATATATGTATGTATATATGTATGTATGTATGTATGCGTATATATAAATATATATATATAGATATATATTTATATATATATATATATATATATATATATATATATATATCTATATATATATATATATATATATATATATATATATATATATATATATATATATATCTGTGTTTGTGATTGTGTGTGTAAAAGAGTATTTGGGTTTATGGGTGGTTGAATGTGCGATATATTAGACCTATGTCTTGCTTCGTGCTTGTCGAGGTCGATGGATTGCATCACGGTATTGTGATTTGCAGGATGATTCCTTTACAGGTGGCATATGTGTTTACTTTGGCTATTGCTATATCCTTGAGCTATTGGTTGTTGAGCACTTATGTTAATGAATGACAGGCACAGGTGCAGTAGCTAGGCGCTCTCCAGTAAACTCGAGTTTGCTCCAGAATGTTTGCTTTTGTCTACTTCTCAACTGACAGCCGCTGTATCGGTTATGAGCGTTATCTAACCCTAACCTTGGGATTTTGTAAGCCAAAAATAGCGCTAATATTATAAGAATCATAGATCCATTTAACCCTGATAACCCCTCTGATTTGCTTTTGAACAAATTACCATGTGTCAAGTTCATCACTCTGCCTGCTGTACTTGTTCATCTATAGTAGATCAGTCAATGGTGTAGTTACCTACAAAGCTCTGTAGCAGATGGATGTATGTTTGAAGAATTGATTTGGCGTTGTTTTGTGAGCTGATTCATTATTGTATTGGTTTTGTTTGGTGTACTGATTCCATCATTGGATTGGCGTTGCTTGGTGTACTGATTCCATCATTGGTTTTGTTTTGTTTGGTGTACTGATTCCATCATTGGATTGGCGTTGCTTGGTGTACTGATTCCATCATTGGTTTTGTTTTGTTTGGTGTGCTGATTCCATCATTGGATTGGCGTTGTTTGGTGTACTGATTCCATCAATGGATTTGTTTTGTTTGGTGTACTGATTCCGTCATTGGATTGGTTATGTTTGGTGTACTGATTCTAACACTGTGTTGGTGTTATTCGATGTTATGTTTCTATCATCAGTTAGGCCTTTTTCAGGTGTACTGATTCTAGCGTTTGGTACGGGCAATAAGGTCTCCTGTTTGTCTCATATATTGCGAAGACTAAATGCTGGAAATATGCATAAGAGTAAAATTACTGACTAGAGGGATAACTTACTGAATAATAATCCCTGCAAGTGCAATTTGTTGTACGCAAATACAAGGCATAAGGGATCCTGCTGACGTTATATTTTAGGCTTTCTACAAATGTTCAATAAAGTTTGTAACCAACGGTTAGCTATCAAACTAGTTGTTCTTGGTATCAATGGTAAAACAATTGTATATATGAAAGAATTGTTGAAAGGAGTATAATCTAATTCTGCAAACACAGTAAGCGGTTTCTTTTTAACATTTATAATGACCATATATATAGTGCCGAGATAACAATGGTTACAAAATTGCCAACGAAATTCAACTCAAAAGAAAGCACCTACTTCCAAGTTCATAACTTTGAAGTTCCCATAACATATAAGACTATGAAACTGAAACTTGGAGAACGTAAAAAAGGCTATGCATACAAAGTTTGAAAATCGAATTGGCGATGCTATTTTATTGGAAGAGAATCTGAGGAATATGTATAGATATCACTGAGAACATTTGCCATGCAAACAATGAATGCGAATGCTTGATGGCAACTTTAAAGGGACATTCATGAAAATATGTCCATGGAGTTTTTAATCTTCTTCTTGGATATACAATTGGTACATTGTCACTGTGCCTTCGAAGTCAAGGGCCCAAAGTGAAGTTCCACAGTTCGTCGGTCGGCATTTCTGATTTACATAAATGTAAGCAGAATTCGTGGGAATAAGTGTGCAGACGTTGGGGAAGATATATCGGCTTCCCTATAGTGACACATGTTGTCCCAGTTTATAAATGCACTTTGTCATGCTCTCGAGAAGTCTCACAAAAAAACTTACGCCATGAATGTCATCTGTGTGATCCCTCCAGATACTGTTATTGTTAATGCGATGAATAACTACTGTGCGCGCTGAATGTTCCATTTGTAGTTCCATTTGAACCTCGCTTATGCTTATCCAATGTGCTTCATTAATAGCAAAATGAATGAGTATTTAGACAATACGTTGCTAATGCATGTCATATCCAGCCATGTGTTTCAGGCTACTCTAACTGTTACGGTCAAGTAAGAGTTTGCTGTTGACTGTTCGTGTCGAAACAGCACATGGACGAATGTGGGAATAAGTTAACACATGCTATATGAGTTGGACAGATATAACCAAGATGCGAAGAGCTCCTTACCTGTGACCTTCCACTGTAAGCATCAGAACAACAACATCTTGCATTGCAAAGTGCCCTGTAGCATATACAAGGAACAAAGCTTTTCAAGACAGGCTATACACAGAATCCATTAGTAGAATGCAATTTAACTATGGTAAGTAGGTTATGTGCCGCATAAATACAGTTTGCAATATCTTACATGCAAACGATTAGAATACTACATGCAGTAGCTGTGTCACGTGCAGTTTGTTATCCAGTCATAATCATTATCTTTATCGACCTGTGATGGCTGTTTGTTGCTGATTGCTCTGGATGTCGGTCTCGCATTAATTAAGATATAAATATATAAGACATTTGTAGATGGAGCGTTTGTGGAAAAATCAATAAAAGGTAAGAAGATAGCAGGAAGATAATCTGACAGGACATTTGTAAATGTAACCTTTGTTGATTTATCCTTCAATGGAAAAAGGTTAGCTGGAATATTCTTATTGCGTTGTTAGAAAATCAATCAAATAACCAGGTGGTGCATATAATAACTTGCGTGGAAAATAATTAGCTCCTAATTACCAATACGAGAGCAGGTTACTTCGTTGATATTACAAATGTCAAATACTGTGATACTTCGGGAACGTTATGTTCGCGCACATAGGCAACATTTGATATTTAGCGAATCGATAGCAAAAATGTTGTCCTCATTTTACATGGCACAGCCATGAATGCAGCAAAAGCAACATTGTATGTGTAGCGAATTGACAGTAAACATTTTGGCCTCATATAACATAACGCAGCCGTGAATGCAGCAAAAGCAATCCCATGTACATCATAGAGTCCCATTGATATAGCTTTATTTGTATTGTGTACTTATTGGTATCCACTTTCCCTACAAGTCATTTCCCGATCGGATAGAAGGTGGTTCACGGACGGTACCATCTGTTCCTTTTGATTCACGCTAAATCGAAATCTCCATTTCAAAACAATCAGCCATTAATTTGGCTTTTCCAAATTCACTCAGGGTGTTATTTGATGATTGAACGATTAAGCAAGACTACAATTTCAGTCTGGATAACTTATTATGTATTTTGCTCGTAAATTATCACTATTCACAGAGGAATAATGGCACAAAGATTTGGTGTAACTTAAAAAAATATCCACTGTAGAATATATCTACTTAGTATAGAACATTTTGCAGACGGCACGGAGCTCTGAATATAGAAATTACCCTCATATGTCACGTATTTGTAGTTGTGCAGAGCAAAATGAAAAGACCACGAATCACGCGTGGTTTGTGGGTGACGAGATGATGCACGTGGTTTGTTGGTGAAGAGATGATGCGTGTAGTTTGTGGGTGGTGTCATGATGCATGTAGTTTGTAGGTGAAGAGAGGATGCGTGTGGGCTGTGGATGGTGAGATGATGCGTGTGGTTTGAGGGTGATGAGATGATGCGTGTGGTTTGTGGGTGATGAGATGATGCGTGTGGTTTGTGGGTGATGAGATGATGCGTGTTGTTTGTAGGTGATGAGAAGATGCGTGTGGTTTGTGGGTGATGAGATGATGCGTGTGGTTTGTGGGTGATGACATGATGCGCGTTGTTTGTAGGTGATGAGAAGATGCTTGTGGTTTGTGGGTGATGAGATGATGCGTGTTGTTTGTGGGTGATGAGATAATGTGCGTGGGCATGGTTTAAATAACCAATTTTTAATACCTTTTCATAAGATTGCATTTTTGTTCGTTGCTTCACTGAAGGCATGTAAAAGTAACGACTTAAATGATCGCAGTGCAAAGTTATTTTGCTTTTTGAATTTCTAATCAAGGATCAATATCATACTTGTTAAAGTTTGGTGAAAAGAAGGAGTTTCATAATGCAAAGATGTAGATGGATTGAACAATGAATAAGCCTCCATTTGGGTTTCTATGTAGATCATCGGCATTACCAAACATGGGTGAGTCTAACGGATTGATTATGCTAGAACAAGAATGGCATTATGTCAGGATGCTGGGAATGTGTGTCCATAAGATTATGCTTCGAATTTGCCTCAATTTGCACTCATTGTCGTCTGAAGCCACCAGTGTATCTGACATGCTAATGATGGCTGAATTGTGTGACATAAATGCGTCAATGTACTGGAGCTTGGAGCTTTGTCATGTTACAAGAAAGCTTAACTACTGGCCATCCAATGCACTTGTAATCTTATTGAATAGTAAATACACCTGTATATACTAATACATTATCAGGGATAGAACAGAAGTAAGCAAGCATCTGCAGGTAAATCATATTATAACGCGGCACACGTCAGGTACTACAATAATTACTTCACATCGGTGTATTCCTTCCGCACGATGAATCAAGGTTTCCTACAGGAACTTGTGTACTCATTGCAAATAATTACAAGATAAGTTCGACTCTGTTTGTATTGATCACCTCCCTATACTAATACATCATCAGGGATAAAACAGAAGAAATCCAGCATCTGCAGGTAAATCATATTATAACGTGGCATACGTTTGGTACTAAACCATCAGATATTGGGTCTATTCCATGACAGGCTCCCGATGATTTCATCATATCGCTGAATTTCATCCTCTAACTCGGACTATTTCATGTGCTAAACAGCCAGTCAGTCTCGTTTCTCAAGTGGCCCTCAGAGTTGCTCGACGCAGGCTTTACATGTCTGATGAGACAAACGCTTTGACTGACTGCTGCGGGAGGCTCTCGCACACTGTGTGGCGATGCTACTGGGGGTATATTGGAGTAGCTTAGAGGCAACTAAGATTTAAGTAACATGCGCCCTTACCACGCACAACCTGTACACGATAAATGAAGAGAAGTGAATGACGTCATGAGGATTAACCCTTCTGTGTACAGGAGCGCGCGCAGTCCTCATAGACCAGCAGGGGAAAGCAGGAACCATGCACAGGCGACTTGATGCAGTTCTTCTGAAGAGGCATACTGTAATCCGATTGTTGCCCTCCACTCTCATGCACAAACAACCAACGCCCTCCATGCAATATAGCTTAAACCAACAGATGTCAATCTGATAGCGCTAGCACTGTTAACTCCCGAATGAAGAGGCTACTGCAATGTCCAAACATCCCCAGCACCCTCGCACTAAAACAAGCTCATATACAGAACGTCACAAGCATGTACAACCATTCAACCATACATTCTTACATACGACAATGCATACATACGAAAATACATACGACCATACATACGACCATACATACGACCATACATACATACATACATACATACATACATACATACATACATACATACATACATACATACATACATACATACATACATACATACATACATACATACATACATACATACATACATACATACATACATACATACATACATACATACATACATACATACATGTACACAAGCATACATACATACATATATATACATAAATATATGTTTATATGCATATATATATATATATATATATATATATATATATATATATATTTATGTATACATATATGTACATATCCATATATCTACATATATTAATATATCTACATTTTTGTGTTTGTGACTGTGTGTTTGTGACGTGTGTTTGTGACTGTGTGTTTGTGTGTGTAAGTGAATGTGGGTTTATGTGAGTTTGAATGTGCGATATATTGTTGTATAACATGATCGTTCGAGACATATGCCTTGCCCCGTGCTTGTCGAGGTCGTTGGATTGCATCACGGTATTGTGATTAGCAGGATGATTCCTTTACAAGTGGCATATGTGTTTACTTTGGCTATTGTTTTTGTTCGCTATATCCTTGAGCTAATGGTTGTTGAGCACTTATGTTAATGAATGACAGGCACAGGTGCAGTAAATGGGTGCTCTTTAGTAAACACGAGTTTGCTCCAGAATTTTTGCTTTTGTCTACTTCTCGACTGACAGCCGCTGTATCGGTTATGAGCGTTATCTCATCTCAACCTTGGGCTTTTGTAAGCATAAAATAGCGATAATAGTATTAGAGTCAAAGATCCATATGAACATGGTAACCCCTCTGATTTGCTTTTGAACAAATACCCATGTGTAAAGTTCATCACTATACCTGATTTACTTGTTCATCTAACAGGTGGATTTACAGAAACGAACGGTTGAAGTTGCACTGAATGTCACAAATTGCAATGATACATCTGGAAAAATATCTTGCATCGCAAAGTTTTCACATTTAATAATGGATCGGTCAAAAGTAACGTTTTTGTGGGATTTAATGTTATTTTCACATGATATCGCGACGGCGATTGATGAGAATGATTGTGATTCTTGGACAGCTCCCTTTAAGTGCCAGCGCCAACTTGACACACTTAACCCATTGCCCAAACGACGGACGAATGTCGGGTGCATCCCCTTTCAGAATTGGGACCACCATTTAAATTGATCATCCAAGTCACGGTGCGCCAGTCAGGTTTTCGTACCTTGGTAACGAACCCACAACCCGTAAGTCAAAAGGCGACGCAGTTTACCACTACGCCACGGGAACAGGCTGTGGATCTGTCAATGGTGTAGTTATCAGAAAGCATTGTAGTAGATGGATGTGAGTAGCATTGATTTGGCATGATCAAAGCATTGATTCCATCCCGTTGTGTTTGTGATCTGATTCCATGATTGGATTGGCGTTGCATTGTGATCTGATTTCATCATTGGATTGGTGTTCTTTGGTGTGCTGATTTCTTCATTGGATTGGTGTTCTTTGGTGTACTGATTCCTTCAATGGATTGGTTTTGTTTGGTGTACTGATTTCATCATTGCATTGGTGTTGTTTGGTTTACTGATTCCATTATTGGATTGGTTTGGTTTGGTGTACTGATTCCATCATTTGATTGGATTGGTGTTGTTTGGCGCATTGATTCTAACATTGTATCCGTGTTGTTACGTGTACTGTTTCTAGCATTGATTATGCCTTTTTAAGGTGTACTGAGGCTAGCGTTTGGTAAGGGCAGTAAGGACACCTGTTCATCTAATGTCCGTAGTAGGCTAAAGTTTGCTATTCAGTCATATTCAGGAAGATTATCTGACAGGACATTCGTAAATGGAGCGTGTGTTGATAAATCAATAAAAGATTAGAAGTTAGCAGAATACAAATTATCGAGCGAAACCAAACTTAATCACGTTTGGTAAAATCCCTATTAATAGACAATTGGATGGCTATGCACTTGCATGCACTTGCCCGGGCAATGGCGGAAATCCAGCTTAAATTGTTGTGATTCGCTTCTGTGTTTATGTTTGAATGCAAATGCTATTATGGAGATCCTTATATAGGCAGCAATTTTCTTACATGCTTTAGTCACAAATGTTGACATGAATTCCATTCATTTGTACGATGTAAGCATGCATGCATTATATGCGTTCTGTCTAACATCGTATGCATTACCAAAGCCTTACCCATGTTATTCCTTTTAACCATACTTCCCAGGTTCAATGACAACAACATAGGTTATACTTGTGGTCTCATTGGGTTGAAAGATGTCTCTCTGAGAGCCACTATCAGTCGAGGAGATGTTTATTTATATCCTAACTGTTAGTGCCGAAATCCTTGTTGTAACATGATATATAAAATTATTTTTCGAACGACAAAGTGATAAACATCTCATGAATGTGTTTCTAGCAAAACATTAAGTGACAGTGAATGGGCCAGAAGGCATTGTTGGTTCCGGCTATTTTTACCCCAAAGACCTCTGTCATACTACCCACACACATATATTTACTCAGCTTGCGACAGCAAACTAATTACGGCCGGCTATTTCTGCATTTCGGCAACCTTATCAAGTATATAGCACCAAAGAGTCCAAAGCAATGGCGGCAACAGTATGCACTGTTTTAGACCCGACATAAACCGACCCTATTATTCTCTAGCAGATTGTTTTTCTAAACAGCCATTGAATAGGCTCATTTGTAATTTGCATCACTTCGAAGAGAACCTTTGCACAGTTATTGCACGGAGAATATTTCCCATAATCATCCTGTGGAGAATATTTCCCATATAATCATCCTGTGGAGAATATTTCCTTTAATCATCCTGTGGAGAATATTTCCCATAATCATCCTGTGGAGAATATTTCCCATAATCATCCTGTGGAGAATATTTCCTATAATCATCCTGTGGAGAATATTTCCCATAATCATCCTGTGGAGAATATTTCCTATAATCATCCTGTGGAGAATATTTCCTATAATCATCCTGTGGAGAATATCTCCTATAATCATCCTGTGGAGAATATTTCCTTAATAAATATTTCCTATAATCATCCTGTGGAGAATATTTCCCATAATCATCCTGTGGAGAATATTTCCTATAATTCCTGTGGAGAATATTTCCCTGTGGAATCCTATATCCTGTGGAGAATATTTCCTGTAATCATCCTGTGGAGAATATTTCCTGTAATCATCCTGTGGAGAATATTTCCCACAATCATCCTGTGGAGAATATTTCCTATAATTATCCTCTGAAGAATATTTTCTATAATTATCCAGTGCAGTGTAGCACTGCGACCCGTTCGCCACTTATAGAATCAGCGACGAATGTGAAAGGTTTATCAATAGCTATTGAAGTATCGTTTCAAGTAATGTCGACAGGCCGGGAGTACATACGGTATTATATCAATGTTTACGTATGAAACTATTTATTGCAAAGTTATTCCTGGGATCGCTTGTGTATACTATGACTGAACTGAATAAATGTAGCTAAAATAGACCACCTAATTGTTACTTTTGTTTTGTTAAATAAAATGACAAATGCCGTTTTGTGACTGATTGTCTAACCACACAATGCGCAATCTAAACATCCATCATTTCTCATGCAACCAAGGAACAATTGGTGCGACAGTAGGAAATGCGTGCAGTTAAATTTTGCTTAGGTGATATTTGTAGGTACATAGCTGTTGAAAGGATTTAATCGGAACCAATGTGGATGAGCAAGTACGACAACAGGATGTTTGTTGGCTACGGTGATTACCATACAACAAACTAACCCTACTCATAACTCAGCATGTTAAAGCCACAGATGGGAGGCAACATGCTTTATCCAGATAAGAAGCAATTGCGTGTAAATCGAGCGCACTTCAAAACCCTATCAGGCAGATGAGCCGTGGTGATTTACCCTGATTGATGGATTATTTGATAGATTGACGATATGCATCTTCTTGGAAAGCACACCAGCTTTATTGGGTTTCCGTTTGCTTTATAATGACGTGAAGGAAGAGGCATGATTTTTTGTTTTATGATCTGATATTAAAACACCACAAAGTTCATTAGCGCGCCTTTATCAAAGACCCCACTCAGTGAGCAGAATATAAACTCGACTGGAAGTCATTGAATTCAGACGAGTACAAATAGATAAATGTCAATAAGAGCAGCATCGTGGTTGATGCATGGCTGGGTGTTACGTGTTGTACCGTGGAGTCAGTCATTTATCATGACATAATGTATTTAGCATTCGCTGATTGTGCAGTTAATAGCATATCAGAGTTGACATTTGGTGCGGAAATCGTTTACTGAAGCTTCACACGTGCTGTATATATCGACTGGTGCAGCTCACCACGGCTGTGAACGACGGCTGGGTTAAGAGCAGAGGTCAATTGCCGTTCAGTGTACGGCTAATGGGATAATGTGAGGCGTAGGTCATTGGTAAAATGGCAACAAGATGAACACTGCTTCAATTATCTGGATCATCTCATTTCCATGAAATACCCGTGTGTCACCGCCTCTACCCCTCCTCCCACAACAACCTCACGCATGCAGATAACAATTAACCGTTAACATGTGGAACTGGGGTATGTATTTTGCAAGCTCTTTGAATTCGTAGAAATAATGTTATCTCTTCGTCATTATGCTTGAGATCTACACGTGTGCGTCAATGTTTAAGAGCAGTGTGCTGAGATCTACACGTGTGCGTCAATGTTCAAGAGCAGTGTGCAAGCTCTGAAATACGCAAAACGCATTTAACATATCGCGCTATTGCCTTGCTGTCAAAACAGACAAAACACGGCGGGTTTCCCATTTCCTCTTTGATTAATCATAATAGCTGGATTTTAATTAATCACCCCCCCCCCCACCACACACACACGCACACACACACCCCACCCCTCCAGGCCCTCAATCCATGTCCAGAGAGCGAATAAATGATAAGCAATGACAATATGACGCCTATTAACACTTATTCATTGGCAGTTAGAACCGGAGCATCGCGTAAAAAAAACTAAGTGCAAACGAACCTCACATCATTGGCTTGTGTAGATCACCTTGGTACATATCAATAGACGAATCAACCCAACACAGCACAGAATGAACGTGGAATGCCACAGAGCGATTGATTAGGTTGAAGTGTGCTGTGCTTATTGATGTCAGCCAGCCCACGCGACGTTATATATGCAAAGCCACTGTTAAAGGTTTAACCTTGATACTTTCACGATTCAAGAAAGGTTACAACAAAGAACTTTACTTTGTAAGATCTGATGTGTCGAATACTATATGCTTTAAATATCTTTGGGGTCGATTTTAGCAAACGTTTGGTTTGGAATAACAGGAATGGACTTTGTCGTTCAGTGAAATCTGTTGGGCTGATGTGTATGAGAAATGTCGTTCAATAAAAGCTCTATAGGGGCAATGAGTGATATCACGTGGTTATAAACACGAGATAAGATTACTTCCTACAGCGTACACAGCTTATTGTGCGGGTGATTACAGTGCACACATGACTTATACATTCATGCCAATTAGAGTGGCGGACACGGTCGATATGTGGCAGGAACAATCATTGAAGAACCGGGCATCAGTAAGTTAGCATTACTGAACACATCCTAACCAGTGTTGAGCAATCCAACCAATTATACACAGATTGCGGATGCTCATTGTGCAAGCTGAGCATGATTGGTAGGCTTGAGTTATAGGGTTCCGATTTAGTGGCAGTGATGCTTAAGCAGACTGAAAAGCTTTCCATTGGACGAGGGACGTCTGACGTAACAGTAAACACGAGGCAGCGTAGAATTCATGGTAAAGTCAATAAGGACGTATCATGTGTATGTGGCTATATAACCTGCTTGTTATACAATATCCGGGTATCGAGCTTGGTGATGGTCACGTGTGTCCCGCGTTAAAGTAACCTGGTGCGTAGTAGAATATCGCTTCAAACGCAAAACTGTGCGTGATTTATTACAATGCCATAATGTTTATCGTTATGACTTAAACAAGGCTGTCACTAATTTTCTATGCATGGCATTATGAAAATGTAACCGTTACGAAACACCAAGAAGTTGTCGTGTAATATTATAAATAAATGAATTAGCATCACCAATCGGAAAGTGCAATTTATATTTTAGAACTACACCGCAAGTGGAACTCTGGTCAAACAAACGTGCTGTTTTATATGCCACACCTGAACTAATATTAAACAGGCAGTATGGTTTCATCTGAAGCAGCTGACCAGCGCTTCTTCAGTCAGAAGCGGCGTGATGCCTGGGATTTGACTGAGCTCCCTGTGGATCAACTTTCGAATGAAAGTTCTACCAGTGCTCTTGTTATAGATATGTTATTTGCACAACAAATATTCCTGTATTATGTAGAGTCCGAAAAAATCGACACATGGCTGCTTCCTTGTGCGCACATATATGGCAACCAGTTTCTGGCCCAATACATGCAAAATTCTGGTGAGAAAACACGTTGTTTGTCATCATGCCATTTTAACAGATTAGCAACCAAATCTAACAAATGCGCTGTCCCAATCATTTGTCAGGTAACTTTGTCAGGGTTGCACATAATCTACAAGCATTTGATATAATGCCATCAAAAAGCCAAAGACGTGCTTGAGACAAGAAGAAATCCGCAACACGATTCTATACACAGATTTGTTTGAAAGTGAAGAATAGTATTAACCCACTGGTTGCTACAGAACTGCTATGACTAATATACATAGCGTACGCGTATCATGCAGATCATCCAAACATCATTTCAATTGATAAAAAAGTGTAATGCCTGCATGTTGCTGCTTCTTTCTGATCAACGATATTGTAGAGCTACATGATGCAGGTACCCCCAACAGGGATGCAATTTACATACAATGGTGGAATAGTTTTGAAAGCATTAAGGTTTAATGACGGTGCACAGTCGTAAAGCGAATTAATAAACTCTCTTCAGTGCAAATGATACACATTTGCATTGCATTTTCATTAAACACCGTCACTCCAACCCGAAAAAAATTGCCGTCCATATATACAGATCCTATGTTGCGCATACGTTTTTTCCACTATGGCATTTTTAAGTATTTGTAATGCGTGGCATGTGGCTCTTTGCTTCAATTGCAATCAACTAATGGTAAATGGTCCATAGGGGTTACTGATGTCTGAGCCACTTGACCTAATTAGAATGATCAACACTCATCATAACGTCCTTCCCTTCGATGTGTACAATTCAGGCCAGTGCAATGAAAGAGGTAAATGTGTTACCGTATATATGCACGACTGTATATACATATATAAATACATATGAATATAAATAAAAGAAAACGCATACTAATATACATACTCATGCGCGCACACTAACGTACACAAAACCTACCTACACACCCGATATATATTATTTCCTTCATAACCCATGCTACTGGTATATTTGGTTATATATGCATATATATTTATACAACCACAAACAGATGCTTACACACACACATGCAAACGCATTAATCCATCATATCACAAGTATGCATGTTTACACTAGCACATTTCGCAAAAATACCATTACAGTTCAAGAGTAGAAATGTTCATCAAATGCCCCCAGGTGGTGCTTAGCATATTGTCTAACGCTCGAATGGAGGCGCTGCATTGTGCTTAGTTTAGCACTGATTTATACTAACCATTAATAAGGCTGTCATCCACTGTCGGGACTACACATCAGATAATGTGCGATGACCGGGCGACCATTTTGTAACATATGTATATATACTCAAATTACATATATATTTCATGATGAAAATGTAGATAGCATAAATATAAATATTTATATATGCATATATATATGTATTTGAATATCTAATATGTATATTTATATGTTATTTGTTGTATATATGTTTATATATATCGGTATTTTGCCTTTTCATATACATACATTCTAGCATTTGGTATATACAGTAAGGTCACCTGCTCGTCTATGTCCTTAGCAGACTAAATGTTGGAAATATACGTAAAATTACTGACTAGAGGGATAACTTACTGAATAATAAACCCTGTCAGTGCAATTGTTTTTACGCAAATATTCATGGTTAGGGATCCTGCTGACATTTATATATGCATAGTATTATTTCTACAAATGAATTCAATATATTTATATGTATATAACGGTTAGCTAGCAAACTATTGTTATTGGTATATGTGATAAAACATATTTCATAGATGAAAGATATATGTGAATGGAGTAGCAATATGTATATACACATGACGATAATATATATATGTATTTTAACGTCTACATTGACCATATAGATAGTGCCGAGATATATACAATATATATATACATATATATATATATTTGTATATTAAATATATATTTATATATATATATATCATACATATATATATACATAATTATTTGATATAATGCCAGCATAAATGACAAAAACGTAACTGAGACAAGGAATATCATAGATGTATTTTTAGTGGTGTAGTTTACCTGATATTTTAATTGTTTTGGGGAATAGGTAAGCATTTCACAGAGATCAACGGATCCAATGCAAAGTGAGAAACACGATCGTGCGTGCTCCATACGCGAGAGTCTACTACTGACTAGAGGGATTCACTGAATAATATCCTCAAAGGTGCATTTTTTTGTACACATACAAGGTATTAGGGATCCTGTAGAGGTTATATTTTAGGCTTTCTACAAATGATTCATAATGGTTCTAAACAACGGTTAGCTAGCAAACTAATTTTGAGTGGTATCAATGATAAAACAATTGCATGGATGAAAGTATGTGTTGAATGGAGTATAATCCAATCCAACAGTGTATTAATGTTTTTTAAAACATCGGTGCCGAGAAATGCACTTTCCCATGCCCATAACTTACTTAAAGCTACGCTCTAACATATAGACTATGAAATTGATACGGTTATTGCTAATGTGATGAATAACTACTATGCGCGCTGAATGTTCAATTTATAGTTCGATTTGAACCTCACTTATGTTTATTCAATCTGTTACATTAATAGCAAAATGAATGAGTATCGAGACTATACGTTGCTAATGCATGTCATAACCTTGCAAAACAGAGCAGTCAGGACGGGTTCACCGCAAATCTGCGTGTGTTCCAGGCTACTCTTACTGCTAAGGTCAAGTTAAAGTTCGTTGTTGACCTTTCGTGTCAAAACAGCACATGGACGAGTGTGGGAATATGTTAACTCATGCGAAATGAGTTGAAGAGATATAACCAAGATACAAAGTGCTCCTAACCTGTGACCTTCTACTCTGAGGATCATCACAGAACAACAACATCTTACATTACAAAGCACCATATAACATATTCAAGGGCGGGTTCAACAGGAGCAAAGCTTTCCAAGACAGGCTATGCCACTTATGAACCGAATCCATTGGTAGAATGCAATTAAACTGTGATAAATTAAATCATGTGCCGTATAACAACCTTTGGGGTATTAGGTTGCGTGCTGCATAACTACATTTTGCAATATCTTACATACAAATATCTAGACTACTAGCTGCGGTAGCTGTGTCACGTGCAGTTTGTTATCCAGTCATATCCAGGTAAATTATTTGACAGGACATTCGTAAATGGAGAGTGTTTTGATAAAATCAATAAAAGGTAAGAAGTTAGTACGAAGATAATCTGAAAGGACATTTCTAAATAGAGCGTTTGTTGATAAATCAATAAAAGGTAAGAAGTTAGCGGGAAGATAATCTGACAGGACGTTTGTTCATGGAGCATTTGTTGATAAATCAATAAAAGGTAAGAAGTTAGCGGGAAGAGAATCTGACAGGATATTTGTAAATTTAGAGTTTGTTGATAAAACAGCAAAATGTAAGAAGTTAGAAGGAAGATAATCTAAAAGGATATTTGTAAATTCAGCGTTTGTTGATAAATCAATTAAAGGTAAGAAGATAGTAGGAATATAATCTGACAGGACGTTTGTAAATGGATCGTTTGTTTATAAAACAATAACAAGGGAAGAAGTTAGCAGGAAGATAATCTGATGATATTGTTACTTTAACTGCCTTATTAGAATTCAATCAAATGATCAGGTGCTGTACGTTATAACTTGCATAGAGATATTTACTTCTAATAAGCAAAACGAGGGAAGGTTATTTTGTTTTTTTCACAACTCCACTCATACTTGTTTCATCGGTTTGCAGTTATTGAAGTTTGCTATATACCATTGTGCGTCTTTGATTATGTTGTGACTGTGATTGATGTTCCCACAGCTGTAGCTAAACACACGTCATTTCACAGAGCATGCACCTGGTTTGCCATGAACAATGATGTGTTTATTTCAAAACTGTAAATAAGGTAATAAATGGACAAGCCATGTGGCTAACTCGGTTGTGCTACCGTGATTGATTTCTCTAATACATAAGGATTACCGTTCATGTAAACGGAAGAGGTACTGTTTAATTGTTGTCGGCGTTTTACTTCCAACAGAACTATTACGTCATCGGTGGAGCAATAATGTAAACAGATTAATGGATGTTAGAGATCTCCTTCTTCGGTCATGAACGTATTGATGGCTTTTATTTGAGATGAATAGCAATGTAATCTATCAATGTTGAAATGATGTCTATGTACAGTTATTGCACGGAGAATATTTCCCATAATCATCCTGTGGAGAATATTTCCTATAATCATCCTGTGGAGAATATTTCCCATAATAATCCTGTGAATCATATTTCCTATAATCATCCTGTGTAGAATATTTCCTATAATCATCCTGTGGAGAATATTTCCTATAATTATCCTCTGGAGAATATTTCCTATAATCATCCTGTGGAGAATATTTCCCACAATCATCCTCTGTAAAAATATTTCCTATAATCATCCTGTGGAGAATATTTCCTATAATTATCCTCTGGAGAATATTTTCTATAATCATCCAGTGCAGTGTAACACTGCGACGAACGTGAAAGGTTTATCAATAGCTATTGAAGTATCGTTTCAAGAATGTCGACAGGCCGGGAGTACATACGGTATTATATCAATGTTTACGTATGAAACTATTAATTACAAAGTTATTCCTGGGTTCGCTTGTGTATACTGCGACTAAACTGAATACATGTAGCTAAAATAATTGATACTTTTGTTTTGTTAAATAAAATAACAAATGCCGTTTTGTGACTGATTGTCTAACCACACTATGCGCAATCTAAACATCAATCATTACCCATGCAACCAGTGAACGATTGGTGCGACAGTAGTTAATGCGTGCAGGTAAATTATGCTTAAATGCAATCTCCACAATATATAAGAGAGAGTAGGTGATATATGTAGGTACACAAGCTTTATTGGGTTGCCGTTTGCTTTATAATGACGTGAAGGAAGAGGCATGGTTTGGTTTTATGATCTGATACTAAAACACCACGAAGTGCATTAACACGCCTCTATCAAAAACCCCACTCAGTGAGCAGAATATAAACTCGGCTATAAATCATTGAATTCCGACGAGTCCAAATAGATAAATGTCAATTAGATGCGATTTCCGATAACAATTAACCGTTAGCACGTGGAACGGGATATGCATTTTGCAAACTCTTTGAATTCGTAGAAATACTGTACTCTCTTCGTCAATAAGTTTGATATTTACATGTGTGTGTCAATGTTTAAGAGCAGTGTGCAAGCTCAGAGATTCGACAGACAACGATTAGGCACGAAAATATTGCATTTGAGATATCGCGCTATTGCCTTGCTGTCGAAACAGACAAAAAACTGCGGCTTTCCCAATTTTCTCTTTGGTTAATCATAATCGCTGACTTTTAATTACCCCCCCCCCTCCACACCACA
>CM067352.1:27552923-27566023 GCA_034190875.2 Urechis unicinctus | reverse complement strand
AAGCTTCAGTAAACGATTTCCGCACCAACTGCCAACTCTGATATGCTATTAACTGCACGATCAGCCCACGATGCTGCTCTAATTGACATTTATCTATTTGTACTCGTCT
Organism: Urechis unicinctus; assembly: GCA_034190875.2. Lineage (NCBI taxonomy): Eukaryota > Metazoa > Annelida > Polychaeta > Xenopneusta > Urechidae > Urechis > Urechis unicinctus. Next base: position 27,565,914 of record CM067352.1, on the reverse strand, counting down.
GAATTCAATGATTTCCAGTCGAGTTTATATCTGCTCACTGAGTGGGGTCTTTGATAAAGCCGTGCTAATGAACTTTGTGGTGTTTTTATATCAGATCATAAAACAAAAAATCATGCCTCTTCCTTCACGTCATTATAAAGCAAACGGAAACCCAATAAAGCTGGTGTGCTTTCCAAGAAGGTGCATATCGTCAATCTATCAAATAATCCATCAATCAGGGTAAATCACCACGGCTCATCTCCCTGATAGGGTTTTGAAAATAAGTGCGCTCCATTTACACGCAGTTGCTTCTTATCTGGATAAAGCACGCTGCCTCCCATCTGTGGCTTTGACATGCTGAGGTATGAGTAGGGTTAGTTTGTTATATGGTAATCACCGTAGCCAACAAACATCCTGCTGTCGTACTTGCTCATCCACATTGGTTCCGATTTTAATCCTTTCAACAGCTATGTACCTACATATATCACCTATCACCTTATATATTGTGAATTGCAAAAAAATTTAACTGCACGCATTTTCTACTGTCGCATCAATTGTTCTTTGGTTGCATGAGAAATGATGGATGTTTAGATTGCGCATTGTGTGGTTAGACAATCAGTCACAAACGGCATTTGTCATTTTATTTAACAAAACAAAAGTAACAATTAGGTGGTCTATTTTAGCTACATTTATTCAGTTCAGTCGCAGTATACACAAGCGATCCTAGGAATAACTTTGCAATAAATAGTTTCATACGTAAACATTGATATAATACCGTATGTACTCCCGGCGTGTCGACATTCTTGAAACGATACTTCAATAGCTATTGATAAACCTTTCACGTTCGTCGCTGATTCTATAAGTGGCGAACGGGTTCGCAGTGTTACACTGCACTGGATAATTATAGGAAATATTCTTCAGAGGATAATTATAGGAAATATTCTCCACAGGATGATTGTGGGAAATATTCTCCACAGGATGATTATAGGAAATATTCTCCACAGGATGATTATAGGAAATATTCTCCACAGGATGATTAAAGGAAATATTCTCCACAGGATGATTATGGGAAATATTCTCCACAGGATGATTGTGGGAAATATTCTCCACAGGATGATTATAGGAAATATTCTCCACATGATGATTATAGGAAATAAATTCTCCACAGGCTGATTATGGGAAATATTCTCCACAGGACGATTATAGGAAATATTCTCCACAGGATGATTATGGGAAATATTCTCCGTGCAATAACTGTGCAAAGGCTCTCTTCGAAGTGATGCAAATTACAAATGAGCCTATTCAATGGCTGTTTAGAAAAACAATCTGCTAGAGAATAATAGGGTCGGTTTATGTCGGATCTAAAACAGTGCATACTGTTGCCGCCATTGCTTTGCACTCTTTGGTGCTATATACTTGATAAGGTTGCCGAAATGCAAAAAATAGCCGGCCGTAATTAGTTTGCTGTCGCAAGCTGAGTAAATATATGTGTGTGGGTAGTATGACAGAGGTCTTTGGGGTAAAAATAGCCGGAACCAACAATGCCTTCTGGCCCATTCACTCTCACTTAATGTTTTTGCTAGAAACACATTCATGAGATGTTTATCACTTTGTCGGTCGAAAAATAATTTTATATATCAAGTTACAACAAGGATTTCGGCACTAACAGTTAGGATATAAATAAACATCTCCTCGGCTGATACTGGCTCTTAGAGAGACATCTTTCAACCCAATAAGACCACAAGTATAACCTATGTCATAAGTTGACATTATATACATATATATAAACATCTCCTCGACTGATAGTGGCTCTCAGAGAGAGATCTTTCAACCCAATGAGACCACAAGTATAACCTATGTTGTTGTCATTAAACCTGGGAAGTATGGTTAAAAGGAATAACATGGGTAAGGCTTTGGTAATGCATACGATGTTAGACAGAACGCATATAACGCATGCATGCTTACATCGTACAAATGAATGGAATTCATGTCAACATTTGTGACAAAAGCATGTAAGAAAATTGCTGCCTATATAAGGACGCTCTTTTTTTCTCCAACATATATATTATTTCTTTACAAACGTATTGGTTGCAGTTTCTTCGAGAGATACAGACATTGTCTTGTATCCTCTTTAAGCAGATATAATTAAATTCGCCCATCTTTTCAACATTTATGGACTACATTGCTATTCATCTCAAATGAAAGCCATCAATCCGTTCATGACCGAAGAAGGAGATCTCTAACATCCATTAATCAATCTGTTTATGTTATTGCTACACTGATGACGTAAAAGTTCTGTTGGAAGTATAACATCGACAACAATCGAACAGTACCACTTCCGTTTACATGAACGGTAATCCTTATGTATTAGAGGAATCAATCACGGTAGCACAACCAACTTAGATATATGACTTGTCCATTTTATTTCCTTATTTACAGTTTTGAAAAAAACATATCATTGTCTATTAATAAGAATTTTACCAAACGTGATTAAGTTTGGTTTCGCTTGATAATTTGTATCCTGCTAACTACTAACCTTCTATTGATTTATCAACACACGCTCCATTTACGAATGTCCTGTCAGATAATCTTCCTGAATATGACTGGATAGCAAACTTTAGCCTGCTACGGACATTAGACGAACAGGTGTCCTTACTGCCCTTACCAAACGCTAGCCTCAGTACACCTTAAAAAGGCATAATCAATGCTAGAAACAGTACACGTAACAACACGGATACAATGTTAGAATCAATGCGCCAAACAACACCAATCCAATCAAATGATGGAATCACTTCACAAAACCAAACCAATCCAATGATGGAATCAGTACACCAAACCAAACCAATCCAATAATGGAATCAGTAAAGCAAACAACACCAATGCAATGATGAAATCAGTACACCAAACAAAACCAATCCATTGAAGGAATCAGTACACCAAAGAACACCAATCCAATGAAGAAATCAGCACACCAAAGAACACCAATCCAATGATGAAATCAGATCACAATGCAACTTCAACCGTTCGTTTCTGAACATCTACCTGTTAGATGAACAAGAAAAACAGGTGATAGCGCATGAACTTTACACATGGGTATTTAAGTTCAAAATGCAAATCAGAGGGGTTAATATGGATCTTTGTTATAATACTATTTATTTATCATTTTTATGCTTACAAAAGCCCAAGGTTGAGATGAGATAACGCTCATAACCGATACAGCGGCTGTCAGTCGAGAAGTAGACAAAAGCAAAACTTTTGGAGCAAAATCGTGTTTACTAAAGAGCACCCAGTTACTGCACCTGTGCCTGTCATTCATTAACATAAGTGCTCAACGACCATTAGCTCAAGGATATAGCGAACAAAAACAATAGCCAAAGTAAACACATATGCCATTTGTAAAGGAATCATCTTGCTAATCAACATACCGTGATGCAATCCAACGACCTCGACAAGCACGGGGCAAGGCATATGTCTCGAACGATCATGTTATACAACAATATATCGCACATTCAAACTCACATAAACCCACATTCACTTACACACACAAAGTAGAGTCACGAAGCACACCGTCACAAACACAAATATGTAGAGATATTTTAATATATGTAGATATATGGATCTATACATATATGTATACATAAACCGCTTAATATATATGCATATATATTATATATATTCAACACATACTATATATATTGTTTATATTGATGCATATAAACATATATTTAGCTAACCGTATTTATATATGTATGTATGCTTATAAAGCCTAAAATACCATAGTTTCTACAGTATCCTACTAATGGATTCTATTCATAAAAAAAATGAACTTGCAAGGATTATTATTCAGTAAGTTATCCCTCTAGTCAGTAATTTTACTCGTACATGGAGCACGCACCATTGTTTCTCACTTTGCATAAACCCGTTGATCCGTGCAACGCTACATTCTTCACTTTTAATCCCCAAAACAATTTAAGTATCAGGTAAACTACACCACTAAAAACACATCTATGATATTTAATATCTCAGTTTTGTAATATGTCATTAATGCTATATATATATATATACAAATATATATATGTATATATATATATATATGTATATATATATATATATTTATATATATATATATACATATATATATAGATATATATATATATATATATATATATATATATATATATATATATAAATATATATTTATAAATATGTGTATAAATATATATACATATATATATATATATATATTGCGCATTTACACATAATTAATACATATGCATATATAAAAGTATATTTATATATGTTTCCATGAATAAACGCATGTATGCAAATATTCTGACCACATATATATATATAATATATATATATATGTACTGTATATAAATATATATATATAAACATATATAAGCAGATAAATATACATATTTAGTTACAATGAATAAACGCATGTATGCAAATTTCTGACCATATTATATATTTATATATATCTATATATATAAATATATATACATATAAGTATATATATATATATAGATATATATATATTTATATATATATATTTGTGTATATACCCTATATATATGTATACATATATTATCCATAAACATATAAATATGTATATATATATATATATAACAGATATATATGTACTTATATAGATATTCAAATATATACCTATATATACACATATATACATATATATTTATATATATATATATACATATATATAAATATATATTTATATATACATATGTATACAGACATACATATATATTTATATATATATTTGTATATATACCTATATATATATGTATATATATGATTAACATATAAATATATAATTATATATATATATATATATATATAGAGATATAGATATATATAGATATATATATATATATATAGCTATATATATAGAGTTTATATATATATATATATTATATATATATATATATGTTTGTATATGGTAGATATATATAGAGATACATATATATAGATATAGAGATATATATACATATATATAAAGATAATATATATATATATATATATATATATATATATATATATATATATATATATGTATATATATATATATATATATATATATATATATATATATATATATATATATATATATATATATATATCGGTGTGTGTATATTTTGTGTACGTTAGAGTGCGTGCGTGTGAGTATTTTGTGCACGTTAGTGTGCGCGTGTTTTCATATATATTCATATGTATTTATATATGTATATACAAGTCGTTGCATATATACGGTAACACATTTACCTCTTTCATTGCACTGCAGAAAAGCACATCGAAGGGAAGGACGTTATGAGCTGTTAATCACTTCTGTTTCGCACGGGTCAAGTGGCTCAGACATCAGTAACCCCATGATGTACCCTATATTACCATTAGTTGATTGCAATTGAAGCAAAGAGCCACATGCCACGCAGAAAACAAATACTCTTGGGAAATGCCACGAGTGGAGCACAATATGCGCAACATAGGATCTGTTATGAATGGACGGCAAATCTCCCATTTGTTCACAGCAGTCACAAAAACTTGCCCATGCAATGCAAATTGTATAATGTGTACAAAGAGAGTTTATTGCACGCTTTACGACTGTACACCGTCATTAAACCTTAATGCTTTCAAAACTATTCCACCATTGGTGTACATTGCATCATCATTGTGCTTACCTGCATCATGTAGCTCTACAATATCGTAGTCAGAAATGCAGCAACATGCAGGCTTTACACTTTATCAATTGAAATGATGTTCGGATGATCTGCATGATACGCGTACGCTATGTATATTAGTCATAGCAGTTATGTAGCAACCAGTGGGTTAATACTACCCTCAATAATACAAACTGTGTATAGAATCGTGTTGCGGATTTCTTCCAATATAAAGCACATCTATGGCTTTTAGATGGATATTGATTAATAGAGAGCTATGTAAATCCCCGACATACTACCTGACAGGATTGGGACAGCGCATTTGTTAATTGGTTGGTGTTGGTTCAGGTTCAACATGTCAAACACTTGTGTTTTCTCACCAGAATTTTGCATGGGGTGTAGGCCAGAAACTGGTTGCCATATATGTGGCGCACAAGAAAGCAGGCCCATGTCCCGATTTTATATCGGATGCTACATATTATACGACTATTTCTTGTGAAATAACATTCGCTTTAATGATCAAGCACTTCCTCAAGCTCGTTAATAAATATATCCTCATAATAGTGTGCTGTGTAAATCAATAATTGGAGCCCTATTGCATTCCATCCAGCTTCTGAAGTGAATTCACAAGGGCAATTCTGATTGGTTGTCTATTGCTTCTGACGTAGCTTGACAACTTATCCGTTTCTTTGCTGCTTTATTTTAACGACACCCGAGTTTTTCACCCACTTTTCAGAAACACTAAAAGAACATAGTATCAATATTTTCAGGTAATGTATATACATTCATTTGGAGACATCTCATCTGCAGTTGATTTATTCTGTTATTTGTAATGGGCCAGTCACAACTTGACATATGTGGTAAAATTGTAGCAATTAACAACAACTTACATATTTCATCAAATTAAAGAATGTTAATATTTGTATTTGTTGCAGTCAGCTGCCTTGCTGATGTGCGGTTTGTCACTGAACAGTGCAAGTACCCCGAGAGTTACAACTACCTCTTGACAAATGTTAAGAATTATACTACGCATACCATTAGTCTTGTCTCAAAGATTAAAATGGACATTACTTCACTTGGAAAACAGATAGATGATGCTCCCAATACTAAAAAAGAACATTTACAAACCAGGTTTAACCAACATTGTTGAATGTGTAATATTTACTCACCTGCATTTCCAATAGCGTTTATTTTCCTTTTGTTGGTCAAGATAGAATAACAATACGAATGCGATAGAATTCAAGAAAACACGATGCATTCCACCATCTGTGTAAATAGCGTAATTCACTGTGCATACATCACATAGCAATGCGTACAACTTCTACATGAACACGTCTATTTTAAATGAGCTATATTTCCACTGGTCGCCCCGTCAGTCAGTATTTTATTTGTAGGGCCGACAGTGGATGACAGCTTATTTCATGGTTCGTTGTGCGCATAGAGTAAATCAGTGCTAAGCTAAGCACAGCGCAGTGTCTCCATTCAAGCGTTAGCCAATAGGCTTCTGGAAAGCAAGCACCGCCTGGGGGCATTGGTGAAGATTTCTACTATTGCACTGTGATGGTATATACACGCGTAGGTGTATAGTTTTGTGTGTGCATGCTTGTGTGTGCTTATGTTATGTTGGCTTAGTGCTTTTCCATCTGTGTGTGCTAGCATGTGTTTGTGCGCGCGTGCGTGGCGTGTGTGCGTGGCGTGTGTGTGTGTGTCAGTTTGTGTAAGTCTGTGTTGGAGTGGGTGTGTGTGTAGCATCATTGAATTAGAATGGCTTTCTTTGGAGTAATGCAATCATCTTGATGGAAACAATGTTTGCTTGCACTTCGTTGACCGTAGAAAGCAGAGGACGAAAAAAAACTCGCCTAATTACTGTCACCATCTATCTCCATGGTCTTTCACTCTGCAATGAGCACTAAACCACAAAAACCAACCGCTCATCTGTCGAAGTGTTACGGTTTGCCAGCAGGTTTGGCAGTCCGCATAAGGTGGATCATATCAGAAGCATAAAGCCAATTCTGTGATGATTGCAATTGCCACCGCGGCCCACATAACCACCAACATCATAATCATCATCACTATCAACGTCATTATTATCATCATCATGACGCTGTTTTGCCAAAACGATTGCAGCAATGGAACCATACTACCTGTTTTCTAGTGCTACGTGAAAAGAACCAATGGCTGTGTTAGGCTCATTATGCTGAAATGTTTGAGCATGGAATCGTTGATACCGTCGGCATCGTAGGACGCTGACCAGGTGCCACTGCAATCAAACGTGGTCATACGCAGTATTAGCCCATTTCAATTGTTTTTGTTACGGTTCAATGTTCATAATGACATGCATATAAAGACGTGGCGGCCTCAGTCGTCCCTCGTCCAGTGGAAGCTTATCAGTCTGCTTAAGCACCGCAGCCACTAAATCGGAACCCTATAACTCAAGCCTACCAATCATGCTCAGCTTGCACAATGAGCATCCGCAATCTGTGTATAATTGGTTGGATTGCTCAGCACTGGTTAGGATGTGTTCAGTAATGCTAACTTACTGATGCCCGGTTCTTCAATGATTGTTCCTCCCACATATCGACCGTGTCCGCCACTCTAATTGACATGAATGTATAAGTCATGTGTGCACTGTAATCACCCGCACAATAAGATGTGTACGCTTAGGAAGTACGCTTACCTCGTGTTTATAGCAACGTGATATCACTCATTGCCCCTACAGAGCTTTTATTGAACGACATTTCTCATACACATCAGCCCAACAGATTTCACTGAACGACAAAGTCCATTCCGGTTATTCCAAACCAAACGTTTGCTAAAATCAACCCCAAAGATATTTATGCATATAGTATTCGACATATCAGTTCTTACAAAGTAAAGTTCATTGTTGTAACCTTTCTCGAATCGTGAAAGTATCAAGGTTAAAACTTTAACAGTGGCTTTGCATATATAACGTCGCGTGGGCTGGCTGACATCAATAAGCACAGCACACTTCAACCTAATCAATCGCTCTGTGGCATTCCACGTTCATTCTGTGCTGTGTTGGGTTGATTCGTCTATTGATATGGTGATCTACACAAGCCAATGATGTGAGGTTCGTTTGCACTTAGTTTTTTTTACGCGATGCTCCGGTTCTAACTGCCAATGAATAAGTGTTAATAGGCGTCATTTTTTCATTGCTTACCATTTATTCGCTCTCTGGATATGGATTGAGGGCCTGGAGGGGTGGTGTATGTGTGTGTGTGTGTGTGTGGGGGGGGGGGGGGGGTGATTAATTAAAATCCAGCTTTTATGATTAATCAAAGAGGAAATGGGAAACCCGATGTGTTTTGTCTGTTTTGACAGCAAGGCAATAGCGCGATATGTTAAATGCGATATTTTTGCCGTATTTCAGAGCTTGCACACTGCTCTTGAACATTGACGCACACGTGTAGATCTCAAGCATAATGACGAAGAGATAACATTATTTCTACGAATTCAAAGAGCTTGCAAAATACATACCCCAGTTCCACATGTTAACGGTTAATTGTTATCGGCGATCGCATGGGCTGATCTGCATGCGTGAGGTTGTTGTGGGAGGAGGGGTAGAGGCGGTCACACACGGGTATTTCATGGAAATGAGATGATCCAGATAATTGAAGCAGTGTTCATCTTGTTGCCATTTTACCAATGACCTACGCATCACATTATCCCATTAGCCGTACACTGAACGGCAATTGACCTCTGCTCTTAACCCAGCCGTCGTTCACAGTTCTGAGCTGCACCAGTCGATATATACAGCACGTGTGAAGCTTCAGTAAACGATTTCCGCACCAAATGCCAACTCTGATATGCTATTAACTGCACAATCAGCGAATGCTAAATACATTATGTCATGATAAATGACTGACTCCACGGTACAACACGTAACACCCAGCCATGCATCATCCACGATGCTGCTCTTATTGACATTTATCTATTTGTGCTCGTCTGAATTCAACGACTTCCAGTCGAGTTTATATTCTGCTCACCGAGTGGGGTCTTTGATAAAGGCGCGCTAATGAACTTTGTGGTGTTTTTATATCAGATCATAAAACAAAAAATCATGCCTCTTCCTTCACGTCATTATACAGCAAACGGAAACCCAATAAAGCTGGTGTGCTTTCCAAGAAGCTGCATATCGTCAATCTATCAAATAATCCATAAATCAGGGTAAATCACCACGGCTCATCTCCCTCGATAGGGTTTTGAAAATAAGTGCGCTCCATTTACACGCAGTTGCTTCTTATCTGGATAAAGCACGCTGCCTCCCATCTGTGGCTTTAACATGCTGAGGTATGAGTAGGGTTAGTTTGTTATATGGTAATCACCGTAGCCAACAAACATCCTGCTGTCGTACTTGCTCATCCACATTGGTTCCGATTCTAATCCTTTCAACAGCTATGTACCTACATATATCACCTAAGCAAAATTTAACTGCACGCATTTCCTACTGTCGCACCAATTGTTCCTTGGTTGCATGAGAAATGATGGATGTTTAGATTGCGCATTGTGTGGTTAGACAATCAGTCACAAAACGGCATTTGTCACAAAACAAAAGCAATTAGAACATTTATTCCAGTCAATACACTTCCCAGTAATTTGCAATAGTAGTTTCATACGTAAACATTGATATAATACCGTATGTACTCCCGGCCTGTCGACATTCTTGAAACGATACTTCAATAGCTATTGATAAACCTTTCACGTTCGTCGCTGATTCTATAAGTGGCGAACAGGTCGCAGTGTTACACTGCACTGGATAATTATAGGAAATATTCTTCGGTGGATAATTATAGGAAATATTCTCCATAGGATGATTACAGGAAATATTCTCCACAGGATGATTATAGGAAATGTTCTCCACTGGATGATTATGGGAAATATTCTCCACAGGATGATTAAAGGAAATATTCTCCACAGGATGATTACAGGAAATATTCTCCACAGGATGATTATAGAAAATATTCTCCACAGGATGATTATGGGAAATATTCTCGTGCAATAACTGTGCAAAGGCTCTCTTCGAAGTGATGCAAATTACAAATGAGCCTATTCAATGGCTGTTTAGAAAAACAATCTGCTAGAGAATAATAGGGTCGGTTTATGTCGGGTCTAAAACAGTGCATACTGTTGCCGCCATTGCTTTGGACTCTTTGGTGCTATATACTTGATAAGGTTGCCGAAATGCAAAAATAGCCGGCCGTAATTAGTTTGCTGTCGCAAGCTGAGTAAATATGTGTGAGGGTAGTATGACAGAGGTCTTTGGGGTAAAAATAGCCGGAACCAACAATGCCTTCTGGCCCATTCACTAATACTTAATGTTTTGCTAGAAACACATTCATGAGATGTTTATCACTTTGTCGTTGGAAAAATAATTTTATATATCATGTTACAACAAGGATTTCGGCACTAACAGTTAGGATATAAATAAACATCTCCTCGACTGATAGTGGCTCTCAGAGAGACATCTTTCAACCCAATGAGACCACAAGTATAACCTATGTTGTTGTCATTAAACCTGGGAAGTATGGTTAAAAGGAATAATATGGGTATGGCTTTGGTAATGCATACGATGTTAGACAGAACGCATATAATGCATGCATGCTTACATCGTACAAATGAATGGAATTCATGTCAACATTTGTGACAAAAGCATGTAAGAAATTGCTGCCTATATAAGGATCTCCATAATAGCATTTGCATTCAAACATAAACACAGAAGCGAATCACAACAGCTGGATTTCCGCCATTGCCCGGGCAAGTGCATGCAAGTGCATAGCCATCCCATTGTCTATTAATAGGGATTTTACCAAACGTGATTAAGTTTGGTTTCGCTCGATAATTTGTATTCTGCTAACTTCTAATCTTTTATTGATTTATCAACACACGCTCCATTTACGAATGTCCTGTCAGATGATCTTCCTGAATATGACTGAATAGCAAACGTTAGCCTGCTACGGACATTAGACGAACAGGTGTCCTTATTGCCCTTACCAAACGCTAGCCTCAGTACACCTTAAAAAGGCATAATCAATGCAAGAAACAGTACACGTAACAACACGGATACAATGTTAGAATCAATGCGCCAAACAACACCAATCCAATCAAATGATGGAATCAGTACACCAAACCAAACCAATCCAATAATGGAATCAGTAAACCAAACAACACCAATGCAATGATGAAATCAGTACACCAAACAAAACCAATCCATTGAAGGAATCAGTACACCAAAGAACACCAATCCAATGAAGAAATCAGCACACCAAAGAACACCAATCCAATGATGAAATCAGATCACAATGCAACGCCAATCCAATCATGGAATCAGATCACAAAACAACACCAATCCAAGGATGGAATCAGATCACAAAACAACGCCAAATCAATGCTTTGATCATGCATCCATCTACTACAATGCTTTCTAGGTAACTACACCATTGGCAGATCCACAGCCTGTTCCCGTGGCGTAGTGGTAAACTGCGTCGCCTTTTGACCTACAGGTTGTGGGTTCGATACCAAGGTACGAAAACCTGACTGGCTCCCCGTGACTCGGATGATCAATTTAAATGGTGGTCCCAATTCTGAAAGGGGATGCACCCGACCTTCGTCCTTCGTTTGGGCAATGGGTCAAGTGTGTCAAGTTGGCGCTGGCACTTAAGGGGAGCTGTCCAAGAATCGCAATCATTCTCATCAATCACCGTCGTGATATTATGTGAAAATAACATTAAATCCCACAAAAAAGTTACCTTTGACCGATCCATTATTAAATGTGAAAACTTTGCGATGCAAGATATTTTTCCAGATGTATCATTGCAATTTGTGACATTCAGTGCAACTTCAACCGTTCGTTTCTGAAAATCTACCTGTTAGATGAACAAGTAAATCAGGTATAGTGATGAACTTTACACATGGGTATGTTCAAAAGCAAATCAGAGGGGGTAACTGGTTCATATGGATCTTTGACTCTAATACTATTATCGCTATTTTATGCTTACAAAAGCCCAAGGTTGAGATGAGATAACGCTCATAACCGATACAGCGGTTGTCAGTCGAGAAGTAGACAAAAGCCAACATTCTGGAGCAACTCGTGTGTACTGAAGAGCACCCATTTACTGCACCTGTGCCTGTCATTCATTAACATAAGTGCTCAACAACCATTAGCTCAAGGATATAGCAATAGCCAAAGTAAACGCATATGCCATTCGTAAAGGAATCATCCTGCACATCACAAAACCGTGATGCAATCCAACGACCTCGACAAGCACGGAGCAAGGCATATGTCTCAAACGATCATGTTATACAACAATATATCG
>CM067352.1:27435423-27550423 GCA_034190875.2 Urechis unicinctus | reverse complement strand
TACATATATGTATACATAAATATATATATATATATGCATATAAACATATATTTATGTATATATATATGTATGTATGCTTGTGTACATGTATGTATGTATGTATGTATGTATGTATGTATGTATGTATGTATGTATGTATGTATGTATGTATGTATGTATGTATGTATGTATGTATGTATGTATGTATGTATGTATGTATGTATGTATGTATGTATGTATGTATGTATGTATGTATGCATGCATGCATGTATGCATGTATGTGCATGTATGCATGTATGCATGTATGTATGTATGTGTATGTATGTATGTATGTATGTATGTATGTATGTATGTATGTATGTATGTATGTATGTATGTATGTATGTATGTATGTATGTATGTATGTATGTATGTATGTATGTATGTATGTATGTATGTATGTATATGTATGTATGTGCATGTATGTATGTATGTATGTATGTATGTATGTATGTATGTATGTATGTATGTATGTATATGTATGTATGTATGTATGTATGTATGTATGTATGTATGTATGTATGTATGTATGTATGGTCGTATGTATGTATGGTCGTATGTATGGTCGTATGTATTTTCGTATGTATGCATTGTCGTATGTAAGAATGTATGGTTGAATGGTTGTACATGCTTGTATGTTTGGACATGCCAGTAGCCTCTTCATTCGGGAGTTAACAGTGCTAGCGCAATCAGATTGACATCTGTTGGTTTAAGCTATATTGCATGGAGGGCGTTGGTTGTTTGTGCATGAGAGTGGAGGGCAACAATCGGATTGCAGTATGCCTCTTCAGAAGAACTGCACCAAGTCGCCTATGCATGGTTCCTGCTTTCCCCTGCTGGTCTATGAGGATTGCGCGCGCTCCTGTACACGTCATTCACTTCTCTTCATTTATCGTGTACAGGTTGTGCGTGGTAAGGGCGCATGTTAACATAAGTGCTCAACAACCATTAGCTCAAGGATATAGCAATAGCCAAAGTAAACGCATATGCCATTCGTAAGGAATCATCCTGCACATCACAAAACCGTGATGCAATCCAACGACCTCGACAAGCACGGAGCAAGGCATATGTCTCAAACGATCATGTTATACAACAATATATCGCACATTCAAACTCACATAAACCCACATTCACTTACACACACAAACACACAGTCACGAACACACAGTCACAAACACAAATATGTAGATATATTAATATATGTAGATATATGGATATATACATATATGTATACATAAATATATATATATATATGCATATAAACATATATTTATGTATATATATGTATGTATGCTTGTGTACATGTATGTATGTATGTATGTATGTATGTATGTATGTATGTATGTATGTATGTATGTATGTATGTATGTATGTATGTATGTATGTATGTATGTATGTATGTATGTATGTATGTATGTATGTATGTATGTATGTATGTATGCATGCATGTATGCATGTATGCATGCATGTATGCATGTATGCATGTATGTATGTATGTATGTATGTATGTATGTATGTATGTATGTATGTATGTATGTATGTATGTATGTATGTATGTATGTATGTATGTATGTATGTATGTATGTATGTATGTATGTATGTATGTATGTATGTATGTATGTGTATGTATGTATGTATGCATGCATGCATGCATGCATGCATGTATGTATGCATGTATGTATGTATGTATGTATGTATGTATGTATGTATGTATGTATGTATGTATGTATGTATGTATGTATGTATGTATGTATGTATGTATGTATGTATGTATGTATGTATGGTCGTATGTTTGTATGGTCGTATGTATGGTCGTATGTATTTTCGTATGTATGCATTGTCGTATGTAAGAATGTATGGTTGAATGGTTGTACATGCTTGTATGTTTGGACATGCCAGTAGCCTCTTCATTCGGGAGTTAACAGTGCTAGCGCAATCAGATTGACATCTGTTGGTTTAAGCTATATTGCATGGAGGGCGTTGGTTGTTTGTGCATGAGAGTGGAGGGCAACAATCGGATTGCAGTATGCCTCTTCAGAAGAACTGCACCAAGTCGCCTATGCATGGTTCCTGCTTTCCCCTGCTGGTCTATGAGGATTGCGCGCGTCCTGTACACGTCATTCACTTCTCTTCATTTATCGTGTACAGGTTGTGCGTGGTAAGGGCGCATGTTACTTAAATCTTAGTTGCCTCTAAGCTACTCCAATATACCCCCAGTAGCATTGCCACAGGGATAGAACAGAAGTAAGCAAGCAGTCAGTCAAAGCGTTTGTCTCATCAGACATGTAAAGCCTGCGTCGAGCAACTCTGAGGGCCATTTGAGAAACGAAACTGACTGGCTGTTTAGCACATGAAATAGTCCGAGTTTGAGGATGAAATTCAGCGATATGATGAAATCATCGGGAGCCTGTCATGGAATAGACCCAATATCTGAAGATTTAGTACCTGACGTATGCCACGTTATAATATGATTTACCTGCAGATGCTGGATTACTTCTGTTTTATCCCTGATGATGTATTAGTATAGGGAGGTGATCAATACAAACAGAGTCGAACTTATCTTCTATTTATTTGCAATGAGTACACAAGTTCCTGTAGGTAACCATGATTCATCGTGCGGAAGGAATACACCGATGTGAAGCAATCATCGAAAGCTGGAATAGACCCAATCTCTGTTAATGCATTACCTGACATGCCGCTTTGTTATACGATGTACCTACAGATGCTTGCTTAATTCTGTTTAATCTCTGATCATGTATTAGTACATGCAGGTGTCTTTGCTATTCAATAAGATAACAAGCGCTAAATGAATGCGGTGGCCAGTAGTATAGCTTTCTTGTAACATGACAAAGCACCAAGCTCCAGTACATTGACGCATTTATGTCACACAATTCAGCCGTTGTTAGCATGTCAGATACACTGGTGGCTTCAGACGACAAGGAGTGCAAATTGAGGCAAATTCGAAGCATAATCTTATGGACACACAATTGCCAACACCTTGACATAATTCCATTTTTGTTCAAGCATAAACAATCCGTTAGACTCTTCCATGTTTGGTAATGCCGATGAACTGCATAGAAACCCAATTGGAGGCTTATTCATTGTTCAATCCATCTACAGCTTTGTATTATGAAAC
This sequence comes from Urechis unicinctus, assembly GCA_034190875.2. Taxonomy (NCBI): domain Eukaryota; kingdom Metazoa; phylum Annelida; class Polychaeta; order Xenopneusta; family Urechidae; genus Urechis; species Urechis unicinctus. Next base: position 27,547,269 of record CM067352.1, on the reverse strand, counting down.
TTCTTCTTTTCATCAAGCTTTGACAAGTATGATATTGACCCTTGCTTGAAAATTCAAAAAACAAAGCAACTTTGCACTGCGGTCATTAAAGTCGGTACTTTTACATGCCTTCAGTGATGCAACGAACAGCAATGCTATCTTATGAAAAGGTATTAAGAATTGGTTATTTAAACCATGTCTCTTAAATGCCCTGAAACGAATGTCCATTTGCCTTTAATTTATCAGCCACAGAATTAAAATTTACTACTCGTCTTACCAACCCTGACTACCACATAGCCACATAAACCACACGCATCATCCCACCAACCAGAAAGCAAACGATAATCTCACTATTCACAGCACACACACATCACCCACAAACCACACGCATCGTCTCTCCACCCACAAACTGCACATATCGTCTCATCACCTACTAACCACACGCATCGTCTCACTACCTAAATAATACACGCTTCATCTCCTAACCCACAAACCACACGCATCGTCTCACCACCCACAAACTAAACACATCATCTCATCACCCACAAACCACACGTATCGTCTCACTACTTAAATAATACACGCTTCATCTCCTAACCCACAAACCACACACATCGTCTCATCACCCAAAAATTACACGCTTCATCACACCACCCACAAACTGCACGCTTCATCACACCACCTACAAACTAAACGCTTCATCACACCACCCACAAACTACCTGCATCATCACTCCACCCACAAACTAAACGCTTCATCACTCCACCTACAAACTAAACGCTTCATCACTCCACCCACAAACTACACGCTTCATCACACCACCCACAAACTACCTGCATCATCACACCACCCACAAACTACACGCTTCATCATACCACCCACAAACTACCTGCATCATCACACCACCCACAAACTACATGCTTCATCACGCCACCCAAAAACTACACGCTTTATCACTCCACCCACAAACTAAACGCTTCATCACATTAACCACAAACTACACGCTTCATCACACCACCCACAAACTAAACGCTTCATCACACCACCCACAAACTACACGCTTCATCACACCACCCACAAACTACACGCTTCATCACACCACCCACAAACTAAACGCTTCATCACACCACCCACAAACTACACGCTTCATCACACCACCCACAAACTAAACGCTTCATCACACCACCCACAAACTACACGCTTCATCACACCACCCACAAACTACACGCATCATCGCATCACCCACAAACTGCACGTGATTCGTAGATCCATTTTTGATTTCTTCTCCTATTCCATATCGTCGCTTCTCTTGAATACATACATTGATATATAAGGGGAATTGCGGTGCAAACAGCAATAGCGGAAGTCTTATCATTTAACAATCAGTGTCGAGTCGACAATTACATACCATTAACGTCTGTAACATTTGAGAGGAGTTGTTTTATCAATTACTAAGGCTATGCTTCTATTGAATGGAGGTCACGTTTACAGGTTGCCATGATTACAGGCCACCCACGATGTATCCTCCTACAGTGGATATTTCATCAAAATGCACCAAACCTTTGTGCCATTATTCAACTGTGAAAAGAGACGCTTTATCGAGCACCCAATACACAATAAGTTATCCAGACTGTTATTGCAGTCTTGTTTAATCATCTCAATGATCAAATAACACATCTTGAGCCAAATTAATGGCTGACAGTTTGCAAACGCATCAGTTTTCGATTTAGCGTGAATCAAAAGGAACAGATGGTACATCATCTGTGAAACCAACTCATCTATCCGACCCACAAACCATTTGTTGGGAAAGCAGATGTCAACAAGTACACATTATAAACGCAGCAATATCAATGTGACTCTACAATGCACATGGGATTGCATTGGTTCATTCACGGCGGCGTTGACGCAATAAAGCTCACATTTTTTACTGTCGATTGAAAAGCTTTGTTCCTGTTGAACCAGTCCATTGTATACCCACATAGGGCGCTTCATGCAATGTAAGATGTTGCTCTTCTGCATCATACTTTTACCCAGAAACCACACAGGTTATCTCAGCTCTTCACACCACACTTGGTTATATCTACACATCACAAACCACCACACGCAATCCAACGACCACCGACAAGCACGGAGCAAGGCATATGTCTCAAACGATCATGTTATACAACAATATATCGCACATTCAAACTCACATAAACCCACGCATTCACTTACACACACACAAACACACAGTCACGAACACACAGTCACAAACACAAATATGTAGATATATTAATATATATGTAGATATATGGATATATACATGCCACAAAGCCTCTTCATTCGGGAGTTAACAGTGCTAGCGCAATCAGATTGACATCTGTCTTTAAGCTATATTGCATGGAGGGCGTTGGTTGTTTGTGCATGAGAGTGGAGGGGCAACAATCGGATTGCAGTATGCCTCTTCAGAAGAACTGCACCAAGTCGCCTATGCATGGTTCCTGCTTTCCCCTGCTGGTCTATGAGGATTGCGCGCGCTCCTGTACACGTCATTCACTTCTCTCTCATTTATCGTGTCACCACCACAAACCAGACGTCATCTCATCACCATGTTACTTAAATCTTAGTTGCCTCTAAGCTACTCCATATACCCCCAGTAGCATTGCCACAGGGATAGAACAGAAGTAAGCAAGCAGTCAGTCAAAGCGTTTGTCTCATCAGACATGTAAAGCCTGCGTCGAGCAACTCTGAGGGCCATTTGAGAAACGAAACTGACTGGCTGTTTAGCACATGAAATAGTCCGAGTTAGAGGATGAAATTCAGCGATATGATGAAATCATCGGGAGCCTGTCATGGAATAGACCCAATATCTGAAGATTTAGTACCTGACGTATGCCACGTTTATAATATGATTTACCTGCAGATGCTGGATTACTTCTGTTTTATCCCTGATGATCTCATGTAGTATAGGGAGGTGATCAATACAAACAGAGTCGAACTTATCTTCTATTTATTTGCAATGAGTACACAAGTTCCTGTAGGTAACCATGATTCATCGTGCGGAAGGAATACACCGATGTGAAGCAATCATCGAACGCTGCTGGAATAGACCCAATCTCTGTTAATGCATTACCTGACAAACCGCTTTGTTATACGATGTACCTACAGATGCTTGCTTAATTCTGTTTTATCTCTGATCATGTATTAGTATATGCAGGTCTGTATTTGCATTCAATAAGATTACAAGCGCTAAATGAATGCGGTGGCCAGTAGTATAGCTTTCTTGTAACATGACAAAGCACCAAGCTCCAGTACATTGACGCATTTATGTCACCCACAATTCAGCCGTTGTTAGCATGTCAGATACACTGGTGGCTTCAGACGACAAGGAGTGCAAATTGAGGCAAATTCGAAGCATAATCTTATGGACACACACATTGCCAACACCTTTGACATAATTCCATTTTTGTTCAAGCATAAACCACACGCATCCGTCACTCTTCCATGTTTGGTAATGCCGATGAACTGCATAGAAACCCACAAATGGAGGCTTATTCATTGTTCAATCCATCTACATCTTTGTATTATGAAACCAGACGCCTTCATCACACAACTTTAACAAGTATGATATTGATCCTTGATTAGAAATTCAAAAAGCAAAAGCCATAACTTTGCACTGCGATCATTTAAGTCGTTACTTTTACATGCCTTCAGTGAAAACAACGAACAAAAATGCAATCGTATGAAAAGGTATTCAAAATTGGTCATTTAAACCATGTCATGTCGTACATGCCCTCAAACATGTGTCATATAGCCTTTTAAACCAACTCGTCATACCGACCCATGACTACTACATATGAAGCTTCTCGGCTAATAACCGCACACATCTTTTTTCACGACCCACAAACCACACGCATCATCCGACCAACCACAAACCAGACGCATCATCTCATCACCCACAAACCAGACGCATCATCACAACACCCACAAACCACACGCATCATCTCAACACCCACAAACCACACGCATCATCTCTTCACCCACAAACCAGACGCATCATCTCACTACCCACAAACCACACACATTATCTCAACACCCACAAACCAGACGCATCATCTCAACACCCACAAACCACACGCATCATCTCTTCACCCACAAACCAGACGCATCATCTCATCACCCACAAACCAGACGCATCATCTCATCACCCACAAACCAGACGCATCATCTCATCACCCACAAACCACACGCATCATCTCATCACCCACAAACCAGACGCATCATCTCATCACCCACAAACCACACGCATCATAGCAACACCCACAAACCACACGCATCATCTCTTCACCCACAAACCACACACATTATCTCAACATGCACAAACCACACGCATCATCGCAACACCCACAAACCACACGCATCATCTCTTCACCCACAAACCAGACGCATCATCTCACCACCCACAAACCTCACACATTATCTCAACACCCACAAACCAGATGCATTATCTCAACACCCACAAACCACACGCATCATCTCATCATCAAACCACACGTATCATCGCAACACCCACAAACCAGACGCATCATCTCAACACCCACAAACCACACACATAATCTCAACACCCACAAACCAGACGCATCATCTCAACACCCACAAACCACACGCATCATCTCATGACCTACAAACTACACGCATCTTCTCATCACCCACAAACCACACGCATCATCTCATCACCCACAAACCACACGCATCATCTCATCACCCACAAACCACACCACACGCATCATCTCATCAACACCCACAAACCACACGTATCATCTCTTCACCCACAAACCACACGACATCCATCTCACCCACAAACCACCACATTATCAACACCCACAACACACGCATCATCTCACCCACAAACCAGACCACAAACCACACGCGCATCATCTCATCACCCACAAACCAGACGCATCATCTCATCACCCACAAACCAGACGCATCATCTCATCACAAAACATCATCTCATCACACCCACAAACCAGACGCATCATCATCTCATCACCCTCAAACAAACAAGACGCATCATCATCATCACCCACATCACAACCACGCATCATCTCATCACACCCACAAACCAGACGCATCATCTCATCACCCACAAACCAGACGCATCATCTCATCACCCATCATCGCATCATCTCATCACCCACAAACCACACGCATCATCTCATCACCCACACAAGACGCATCATCTCATCACCCACAAACCAGACGCATCATCATCTCACCACCCACAAACCCACCAGATCATCATCTCATCACCCACAAACCAGACGCATCATCAAACCCACAAACCACACACGCATCATCTCATCACCCACAAACCACAACGCATCATCTCATCACCCACAAACCAGACGCATCATCTCATCACCCACACACCACAATCTCACCACCATCATCTCATCACCCACAAACCAGACGCATCATCATCTCATCACCCACAAACCAGACGCATCATCTCAACCAAACCAGACGCATCATCACCCCACAAACCACACGCATCATCTCATCACCCACAAACCAGACGCATCATCACCCACAAACCACACGCATCATCTCACACCACAAAAACCAGACGCATCATCATCTCACCCACCAAACCACACACACATTCATCTCAACACCCACACAAACCACGCATCATCATCACCAACACCCACAAACCACGCATCATCTCATCACCCACAAAACACACGCATCATCTCATCACCCACAAACCAGACGCATCATCTCTCATCACCCCACAAACCACACGCATCATCTCTCAAAACCACACGCATCATCTCACCACACAAACCATCGCATCATCTCACACCCACAAACACCAGACGCATCATCTCACCACCCACAAACACACACACACACATCTCAACACCCACAAACCACACGCATCAGCTCGTCACCCACAAACCAGAAGCTCGTGATTTGTGGTCTTTTCATTTTCCTCTACACAGCGTCAAATCTGTGACAGGTGAGGGTAATTTCTACATTCAGAGCTCCGTGACGTCCGCAAGATGTTTTATACTAGTAGATCCATTCATGATTTCTTCTCCTCATCCAATTCGTCGCTTCTCTTGAATACATACATTGATATATAAGGGGAATTGCGGTGCAAAAAAAGCATTAGCGGAAGTCTTTTCATTTAGCAATCAGTGTCGAGTCCACAATTACATCCCATAAACGGCTACAACGAGGAGATATTTTATTAATTACTAAAGCTATGATGCTATTGCATGGAGGTCAAGTTTGCTGGTTGACATGATTACAGGCCACGATATATCCTACAATGGTATGTTCGGAAGTTGCACTGAACCTTTGTGCCATTATTCCTCTGTGGAAAGGGATGCTTTACGAGCAAAATACACAATAAGTTATCCAGACTAAAATTGCCTTCTTGTTTAATCATTCAATGATCAAATAACATACTGGATTAATTTAGTAAAGCTAAATTAATGGCGGAGAGTTTAGAAATGGAGTTTTTGATTTAGCGTGAATCAAGTGGAACTGATGGTACCGCTATTGAACCAACTCCTTTCCCATCGTCAAATGATTTGTAGGAAAAGATGCACATGGGATTGCTTTTGCTTCATTCACGGCTGCGTTATGTTAAATGAAGCCAACATTTTTACTGTCAATTCGCTACACATAAAATGTTGCATATGTGTGCGAATAGAACGTTCCCGAAGTGACATGTATGAGTGGATTTGTGAAATTAACGTAGTGACCGGCGCTCGTTCTGGTAATTAGAAGCTTATCATATTCCACGCAAGTTATTATCTACACCACCTGGTCATTTGATTTAATATTCCAGCTAACTTCTTGCAGGTATAATTATTACTAAGGACATTAGACGAGCAGGAGACATTATTGCCCGTACCAAACGCTAGAATCAGTACACCTGAAAAATGCATAACCGTTATAGAAACATAACAACAAATAACACCAACACAGTGTTAGAATCAGTATACCAAACAACACAAATTCAGTTATGCATCAGCTCACAAAACAACGCCATATCAATGCTTCTATCATACATCCATCTACAACAACAATTTGTAGGTAACTTCACCATTGACCGATCCGTCATTAAATGTGAACACCTCGCAATGCAAGATATTTTCCAGGTGGATTATTACCAATTTGTGACCTTCAGTGCAACTTCAACCGTGCGTTCCTGAATATCTACCGAGGTTAATGAACTGTTAGATGAACATGGATCTTTGTACAACAGCAAACATTCTGGAGGAAACTCGAGTGATGCAATCCAACTGTACAACCAGTAGGTATCGATACGCACAAAGGACTCTAATATATCGTGATGCAATCCAACGACCTCGACAAGCACGGGGCAGATAAACGAACGCACATATATATATATATAGATAATATATATATACATATAGATATATATATATATATATATATATATATATATAGATATATATATAGATATAATATATATATATATATATATATATATATATAAATGTATATATATGTACATGTATATATATATATATACATATATATATATATAGTAATATATATAGTAATATATATATGTACACATGTATAATTACGTATTCATCAATATTTTAATATATATATACATATGCATATATATATACATACATACATACATCCATACATACATCCATACATCCATACATACAATATGTATGTATGTATGTATGTATGTATGCATGTATGTATGTATGTTTTTATGTATGTATGTATGGTCCCATGAAAGGTTGTATGTATGGTTGTGTGATAGCATGCGGTTGTCGTGTTCTATATGTGTGTATTTGTATGTGTGCTTGCATTTATGTCAGGGAATGGACATGACTGGACATTGCAATTACCTTGCCAATCAGGAGTTAACAGTGCTAGCGCAATCAGCTTAACGTCTTCTGGTTCAAGCCATTGAGCATAGAAGGCGTTGGTTGTTTGTGCATGTGAGTGGAGGGCAAAAATCGGAAGAAGAACTGCCTGTCTGTCATGGTTACTGCTTTCCCCTGCTGGTCTATGAGAACCGCATCTAGTCGCCTGTCATGGTTACTGCTTTCTCCCGCTGGTCTGTGAGGATTGCATCTAGTCGCCTGTCATGGTTACTGCTTATCCCGGCTGGTCTATGAGAACCACACAAGCTCCTTAACACAGAAGGGGTAAATCCTAATCTCGTCGCCCACTCTGCAACAATCATGTTTGGATCGTGCGTAGAAAGGGCGCGGGTTACTTAAATCTTAGTGGCCTCTAAGCTGGTTCAATAAACCCCAAGTAGCATCGCTGGTCAGTGTGTGAGAGCGGCGCGCTACAGCCTGTCAAAGCAGTGCGCTCCTCAGCCATGTATATCCTGCGTCAAGCAACTCCGATGGCCACTTGAGAAGCGAAACTGACTGGCTGTTTAGAGCTACAGAGCACACGAAATTGTCCGAGTTCGAGAGCCACAAGACGGCTGTTATGAGTGATCAATACAAACAGAGTCGAACTAATCTTGTATTTATTTGCACTGAATACACGAGGTTCCTGTAAGTAACCTTGATTCATCGTGCGGAAGGAATACACCGATGAGAAGCAATCATCGAAAGCTGGAATAGACCCAATATATGTTGATGTAGTACCTAACGTGTGCCACGTTATAATATGATTTAATATTATATTATTTAATAGGATTACAATCTACATCTTATCTTACCAACCTTGTCAACCACTTATGAGTCTTTCTCTGTCATACACATCGTCTTATTGCCCACATTGATTGAAGGGTTATGAAAGAAAAATGATCATCTCCCGTAACTGAAGATATGGATGTGTTCTGTAGTTACCATTACTGTTAAGTGTGCGTGAGAACATAGTGGAAATGATTTGGATCGGTCCAGATTTGTGCTGATCCTAGTTTTGATTTACATTTTTACTCATCGGGCTTGAAGAATACTTTTTGAAGTCTGTGAGCTCGAAAATGACTTCATTTCTTCATTCGTTCTGTGTGAAGGACAATCATATCATGACAAATAGCGAAAAATTTTCGCCAGGCGTGGATGTTTAATTTTTTCTGAGCTGTGCATTTTTTTAGCTGTCCTGTTAAACAGCTCTTCCAAATGAAGCTCGTATATATCACTAACGGCTATTTTACCCACAAAATGTGCCGCACAAAGAATTCAATAGGGGTCTTATACCAGCAGCAGAAAGGTACATGTAGGCAACTAAAGAGCAGCACCGTATCTGACAAGAATTAATGTGCCGTTAGAAATGCGGCATTGAGTGTGTGAGTATTTGTATACAATTCATTGAACTGAACGAAGCTTTTGTAAGACGTATGTGGATTCAGGTACATATAGTGAAGTCCATGTATGATCTCAGACATTTCAGTGACGCAACAACCGCAAACGTAGCACATTTAGTTTTCGCGAATACCATTTCTATAGCATTATATATTGTGTTGCAGTCTGAAAATGCTCATATTCGTATTGGGTAGCCGTCGCTTGTTTTTCGTACATCGCATGTGGGCTTAAAGGCTAACCTCTGTAGAGCACACGGATATTAACATGAGCCATGTTCATATGGGTTTTATAAATATAGTTCCTCTAATGAGCGGCATAACTACCAGATTCTCGCTGGCCCTAATAAGTGTGATTATGCCTCTAGAGATGGAAATTGTCTACATTAGCAAGAACTCAGTTGATTAACTATTCTTGGGGGTATTTCAGCCTCATTCGTACACATCCGATTCCACAGAGTGCGTTCTGTACTATCACCGACAGTAATGTCGAATTGTTGCAGTAATCGATTAAAAATAACACATCTCATAGCATACTACACATCGATAACAACGGTTGAAGTGCTATCGATTCTTTCCGTTCAGATCAGGATAAATGTCACTTAATAATCTGCATCGCATTCTCTTATCTATAACAAACACGATGATGTAAAACCTAATTTCATAACCTGGCTAATGGTGTTCTGCATGTAGTGCAGTACACATATGTGGTAGCGTTATTTGAAATACAGCTGATTGTAGGATGGCTTGGTTAGGCATCCTGAGATGCTCAGACACTGAACAGCAAGTCTTGCCATACGTGATACCTTTGTCTGGTGAATTCCTGAGGTTGTCTTTGTCATGGATTCTGGTGAAGCATACAACAATCTTATCTTATCGGCCACGGTTCTAATGTTATCCATGAAGTCATTAGTGTTTTACATTAACGCGACAAAGTCTATTGAGTTGATAGTGTTATCAATTGAGGTATTCACGTAATCCATTCAGGTGTTAAGGCCCAATACAGGAGTTAGTGCTATCAAGATGTTAACGCTATTCATTGAGGTGCTAACTTATACATTGATGTGCTTACATTATGGTATTTTTTAAATGTATCATGCTGCCGGTGAAATGCGATGATTGATTGCGCCGAGTTGCTGGGAATAACATGCTATGAAAACGCGCATAGATTCGCATTGCTGCGTTTAAGGTAATCCTATTATTCTTTTCTGTAAAAACAGTATTAAGATGATGCCAGTGGTAGCGTTGCAGTTCCCTGTCGCTGGGACGTTCTCGACACATAGTCGATTAGTACCTGGAGTCAATTATCCACGAGAGCCAATCATCACTATAATCGTGATGCATATTTTCAACTGCTCCTGTTAATCTCTGGGTAAATAGCTGATGCTCACTCTAAAGACAAATCCAGTGGCGCGATAAGAAAGACAATCACTGCTTATCTGTAAATCCATTATGTTGGAGATTAGTGTGTTTCTACTTGAACATCAGGATGCTGTGAGGTCATCTTGCCTGCCCCATTCCCCCTGTTATTCCTGTACTAATACCCATGACTTTGAATGACCTTTTGTCTTGCCCAAGGACGAATAGATACTAACAGTTGTAGGTTTGCTACACTAGCCGCATCCCGGTAGAGTTATGTGAACAATTCATTGCGCTCTTCGTTCATTTAATAATCCCATTTTTCATATCTACTGATGTAACTTCCTTTTTACGATCACTATAAATATCTAATATTAAGGAGTTCCCTTTCAACGCTTTATCAAGGTAAGTACTGATCACCGCCAAAACATACAGTGCTACACGAGGAAAGCTTTGAGGCTACTGAAATGAGGCTTATGCTCTAGCGTAGATTTGCTTTTCGCACCACATTGCATGCACAAGTAATGGGTCCACATTGAACCTTTTAGGTGCTGACGTGGGCTGCAGCATGGACAGTATTTATACACACAGTAAGCGTTACAGGCAATGACACATACATGAGGTACGCGTAGTTTTTCCCCATGGTAATGTTCACGACTCGATCAGTGTTTCTGTCATTATACTGACCTTATCATCTAGCCTCTTCAGTAGATCACCGCCTTCAGCACCACTGTCAGCGCAAGGTTATATCAGTTCAACTGTTCAATAGCCGCGAATTCTCGGCATTTGTCACGCCAAACAATCACAAGATCTCATTGCGACAAACCCTCAGAACTCATAGAATCAGTCTATGTCAACTGCTTAACAATTGGAATCCCTACAACGCGCTGTAGCAGATGCGTTTGAATCCTTGCCAGCCTGTTGGAGCACCCGCGGTATATCAATACCAAATTACCAAGAAAGCCAAACGCTATCTGGCCTCTTACGACGGCGGCAATAATCACTCTGCTCACCGTGACAAATCTACTTCCAGTAGACTGCGTACGACAACAACTACACACTACTAGTTGAATTAAATTCTTACATGCAAGATGCATATTATGCATAACATTTGCATAAGCTTACAATTGTTATTGAATAGTACCACATAGCCGAACATCAAGTATAACCATTATAATCAATTAACGTATACGTAATTGGCTTAGCGTCGACCAAAATGGCGGACTACAAGGATGACGCAATCATTTGGCTGGATAACCAAGCAAGCATCGACGCAGCATCATCACAGCGACATCGTAACTCGTCACGCATGTTAAGGGGTATTTACTTAATTTATGTGTACGCGTTTGTGTGTGTGTTTTTGTGAGACTATGTGTGCGTTTTTGCGAGTGTCTGTGTGTGTATCTGTGTGTTTCTGTGTTTGTTAGTGTGTGTGCAGTATGTGGAGGTGTATCTGTGTCAGTGTCCACATCAACGGAAAGGAGCGACAAATACTCGGTATGGTCATGTGAGTGTTAACATGGTGACATTGGTTTGAGGCATCATCTGGGAACCAAATACTGGCTACATGCCCTCTCTTAATGAAACTCCAGTCCGTACATGGTAATGTATACCGAGCAAGGTCACTGTAAATTAGCCGGGCCAAGTTAAGTAATGGAAACACTTGATTGTTCCAGGGTCATTCAAGATGGCGCTGATTGGTTCCGATCTCAGGTGTTCATCCTGATCATTCCAATGATGTCATCATCAGAGTAATACAGATCTGAGGCGTTCCCCGCGGTCGATCTTCTTTCGTTATCATAGCGTGATTATGATCTGAGGTTGAAATCGTGGTCACTTTGATCTTGTCATCACTGAGTGAAGTTGATCCTATGTGTATCTTCTGGTCGTTCGGCTCTCATTATCTTCCGGGATCATTCTTCTGTTGCTATCATCAGTTGATAAAGATATGAGTTGCTCTTTGTAGTTTTTCCAATATCGTTATCATAAAGTGATAAATATCTAAGGCGCTGTGCTCTGTTATTCTGATCTCGTTTTAATGAATCGATAAAGCATTGGGCCATTCTCTGTTGTCATCCAACTCTCGTCATCAAAAAGTGTTCAAGATCTAACGAGTTTTGTATGGACATTATTCTTGGTATCATTCAGTGACAAAGATAGATTCTTGCCATGCATGCCATATATTCTGGTCTTTGAGTAGTGTCACCAGCCGTGTATGACTATAATAAAGCCGTTAGCTGCTGTTTGAGATCGAGTTCTGACCACAGGGGCGATCAGGCTGACATCACAACGAACCTCACATAATGCATGAGGTTAGTCAACCAGATCACTTGCGAGCTCTTTCAGTAGCTGCTGGGTCGATCAGGCTTCGTGCTGACTATCTTAATGAAAAAGAGTTTGCAAATAGTACTGATGTGCTTATTAACTGCAAGGTGGGCGAGTAATGTTTGGTGGCGCAGATGTTTAAAAGTAGCTGTGATGCACATAGCTACTGGTAGTGTTATAATCAACAAGACCGTCTACCAGCACGAGAAACGTGACCTCTGCCCCTCCTACACTTAATCGGAGATAAAACTTTTTCATTCTTTACACGTTCTCGATGATATTTTTTAAACTGTCTAATTTACCCAGCATGGCTTTCATTGCGGCACAACGAGGAACAGGAAATACATGCATAATTGAACTATTTATTGTTAAGATGATGCAATATGTAGTGGCGCTTATCTTATTGTACAGACTGCATTCGGCATTGTTAACAAAGCTGAGATGTTTTGAAGTTCAGGTCGATTTTTTTCTGAACAATATGTAAAAATCCTAAGGTTCTGTTGTGATCGACATAATAATAAAATATAGAAAGCTTTACATGACGTCATGTGAGCCCGCTAGGAGGCGGTGAGGTCGATCATTCAGCATTCGGGGACGAGCGTTGTCAATGAATGGCAGTATCCGAATGCTTTGTGGAGATTTATAACGAAATTATATGCACCCCGGGTAGACTGCTGTAAATATTGGTTCTATTCGTGGAATCTGCTCTGATTGCCTGGAGAATAGTTTGAACGCAGAGATATTGAAACCAAAAGTACTCTATATCGACTTCTTTTTAGTTCAAGTTGATTTATCAACCCTACGATTAGCATAAATGGTGAACTACAAATCGCTCTTCCCTTGTTCGGTCCCCGCTATACAGCCTGTGTGATGCTGACTGATTCGATACGCACTCACGAATAATGCAGCTCAGAATTTGGCATTAGGTTGTCATTTCAAATCAAATTACGGATCATGTCCGTTGTGCTCACTTATACACATAATTATACCCTATGTAAGGAACAGCTCTTCAGACGCATGCTTACCACGCTTAGCGTGACGCGGTGCGACAGTGGAAAGTGCGGTGCGTGTATGGTGAGCACGGCGCCGCGACAGAGATGTGGTCGCAGTTACAATAATGCAATGCGTGGATGAGCGCGGATGGTGAAGGTGGACACGCAGATGTGGGGGTTTAAGTCTACTTCGTCGTCCTCTGGTGAACCAACTAACCAATAGGAATAACACAGAGGTGGATGTAGTTTTGGATTATGTAAAGTTCACAATCAATGCAATATTGGACTGTATTTCCTGCATGTTGCCGTTAGGGCAGTGATGACTTATCGTTCAAAGTGATTGGTTCATAAATTAATACCTCTATACACTACAATCAGAGTGAGCAATTTGATGACATTCTGAGGCAAACTTCCACTTAAATGAATAAACTTTTCAGGTCAGCGTGACCTAGTATCTTAGGCAATTCTGCTGCAAATGGCAGAGAGCAATTGATTTAACGTTTCATCTCTTTATTGCCCAGAGCTTGGCAGTAATTCTATTCCTTGTGTTCAAACTCGTGGATATGAAGAATTTTAAGAATACCTGTGTTAAGAACAGATGAGCAAACGTATGCCATAAAATAAAGAAGGCAATGACACTTTAAAGGGGATATAGGGAATTTAGTCCCCCCCCCACCCCGAAAAGATGAGCAAACGTATGCCATAAAATAAAGAAGGCAATGACACTATAAAGGGGATATAGGGAATTTAGTCCCCCCCCCCGCCCCTTGCAGTCAAAACAAAACGCACATTTTACGCCATATACACCAATACTCAGCACCCCTACAACCGCAATTAACACCCTAAAACCAATCTTTTACCTCCAAAGACCCCACGCATTAACCTAACCACCACACATCACATCCAAACCCCCACATAAAAACATATATAAAAACACTAGCGCAACGCCCCAAAATATAAACATCTAACACCCCAAAACCAAAAACCCACACCTCACACCCAAACCCATGCCCAAACATAAATACTTCACACCTCACATCCAGACACCAATACTTCACATCCAGACACCAATACTTCACACCTCACACCCAGACACCAACGCTGTTCCATAGAATTTTCTTATGAAGGATTCCAGGGAACCAAATGATAGCAACTTGTTCAAAGATATAAACACCTAGACACCATACTGCACACCTCACAACGCCCGACACCAATACTTCACACCTGGCACCATACTTCACACCTGATATTACCATACTTCACACCTCACAACCTAGACATGAAAATGGCAGATTCATTGGTACAAAACGATGAATGTGACGGACCCCATTAGCGACAGACTTATTTTGGTACGATGGAAGCGATGAATTCACTGAAACAAAACCTGAGCGGCTGATTCATTGCGATCGCGAACCCAGTCACAAGACAGCTCTTCTTGCCAGAGTTCGAATGGCTTAAAAAATGCCTAATTGCCAACTTATCCACATTAAATCCGCCGTGAGCAGAGAGACAACGGGATTAGTCGTAATCACATCCCACGCGAGATGTTTACACACAGACACAGACTAAAACCAGATTAGTGAGTGCACTAAATAACCTCGGTGTACCTCCCGTGATTAGGTCACACAAGACCGAAGAACAATCAAGGATCTATTTTCCCGGCGGAGGGGTATTAGCGATGTCACATTTGCAAAAGGTGTTTACGTGAATGCATCAAATGAATGTTTATTGATGATTTCATGATGATACAATATTATAACTCTCCACAAGGAGATGGAACGAGATTAAAACATTCAACTAATATATTATCATTTCTGCAAACGAAATAAATAACTTTGATATGGAACACACATAGTCTCAAATCAGTTAGAGACCATCTTTTCGACTATATTTCACAGTGGGTAAATTCTCGTAATATTCCCTCGCAAACGGCACTTTATCTCTCATCTTAGTTCGATTGCGGTGCCGTTCCTCGAGGCAGTCATACGCCAAATACTGATAGGTGAGATGAAACTTATTGGCCACCATTTCGTGTCGTGTGGCCAGCCAGGGCGCGTCTCTGGCCCCGTAGACACAGATACCCCGGACGTCCTTGCCCTGGCAGACCCGGTTGTCGTAGAATCCCGCCCAGTTCTTGACGCGGATCATCAGGTTATAGGAGTACTGGTCGGCCAGCTCCAGCGAACCTGTCATGGCAGTATTAGTGGTTTTCTTATAGTGGTGATAAGTAAACATGTCATGGGTGTCAGTTGTTGGAGTATACACCCCAGGTCTACGTTTATCCTATTGCACAGAGTGACCCCCGAGCGTAATTTTACGTACACAACCCTAAGATCTCTACGTACAAACACCCTACACAACTATAGCTATTCCCAACCCACACACCTGTTGAAGATTCAATGACATATTAGCAGCAAACATATGTAACCAACTAACGCCATAATGACAGTGTGTCTATCGACACCTGGTGCGGCCGATAAATCGACCTCCTTCTCACCTTGATAACCACCTGGAGCGCGCAGGTGCGTGTTATAATTGAGGACGTTCCAGTAATGTTCCGTGGGATGACCAGAGTCCCAGCACCAGCGCAGGTAGGCGCGGCTGATGGGGTTTTCAATGATGTAAACCGCCATGTTATGGGAGAAGAAGCCATGCAGCTCGCCTTTAAAGAAGGTGACGTTCACCTGGAAGGGGGGTTTGGGCTGGTACGTGTTGTAGAATATGGTTTGCTGGTATGTCTTGCTCCAGCGGTGAGTCCAGATGTAATTCACTCGCTCCAAGTCCATCCTGTCAGCAGAATGGTTAACATGTAAACAGTGGTAATGACGCGTACAGCGCGAGATCGCGGCTGTATGTAGACCCGTGGAATGATACATTTGCGACCAGATCCCCATAGATCGCTGGATATCATATGACGACGATGATTGTGGTAACCCTTGCCGTGATATCGACGGACCAGGGACGGCGCAAGTAATACCCTAGGAAATGCAAACCTAACAGCCCTAAATGTAACATTTATCCCAATATTTTTCGAAAGGCATTCATAGGTAAACAGCTTCAGATAGATTTTCATCCGTACTTATGCCCCATGGTATGTACGATCAGATGTGCGACTGATCCTAAACTGCTCTTCCTTGGAATCCTTATCAAGGCATATTTGCTTGTTTCGCGAATACCATCCGACGACAATTCGAATCCGGAGAGTATAATTATAAGTCGCTTTTGAGACAAATTAATATTAGGATGTTAATAACATGCAGGTCCTGATTGCAGGTGAACGTTCTGAAATAGACATAATATGTTGACATTATTCTGGCATTCCCTCATCACAGACCTGCCACAGCCACGTGAATAATACGTCCCAGCTTTGCCCTTGTAAACTCGTGACCCTCGCTTCAAGTCCACGGCCAGATTAGATTATGTTTTCGCACAGCCCGGAATCCCGGAATCTAGCGAGGTTAACGAAGTGTGTGTTGAGTCACCTCGGCTTCGCGGGGTAACGTGGGGGTCAGGTACACTAATGACTGCCACTACGCTACAGGAAGGAACACACGCGGGGGTGAGGCGATCATATATAAAGACAATATTTACGATCAGATGGCTGGCGTAGTGAGTGGATTATTTCAGCGCAGTCAACCCTCTATTAGCGTTTACTCCAGAGACTGAGAGCAAATATTCTGTATGATTACATGTCCCATTGGAATGCATTTTCTACTTAATAACGCCATCAAGAGATCAAATTGACAGTACCTGGGGATCGAGCCGCCGATGTCGTTGGATCCATTAAAGATCTTCGCAATTTGTACCATCTCCCAGTTGGTCCTTAAAGGCATCTCCTGTCCGGTCAGGTTGATGAAATATTTCCATTTACCTCTAAAACACGCATCATTTTGGTGATTCAGCCATTTATGACTCTTACCATAAACCAGCGGATTTTTTTTTATTTTGGTCGAGTTGAACGAGGATGTTCAGTGAAATATGAAGGGTTGACCATGAAGAAATGTTGTATACGTGATATGAGTTAACAATCATAACGGAAATGAATAATTATAATCTTTGGACTGTAACGAAAATCATAACGTGCAAAAAAATCACCTGCGAAATTTGACCATGTCTCGCATGCAGTTAATTGCAGGTAAGAGAACACTAACGTCCCCCCACTTCACCTTGTCCAGGTGAGTAGCAATCCAAACGTTATGAAAGCATCTCGCGTACGCCTGTATAGTCCTGTGTATGAGTAAGGGCGCTTTTGTATCCACATGAATACAGTAATAATTCTGAGGCTGATAAATCATTCGAACCAAGCGCTCAATCTGTTCAAAGTCAGTATAAACGGCGATGCTAAAAGCCAGGGGGTAATTCTCTTCTTCCTCTGACAACGGCGCCAATATGTAGCCCCTGTCGATTTTAAATTGCTCGCAATCTACCGTCCAACTCAGGTAGGTTTCTTCATAGATGGGCACTTTGGGGACGGTCAGATTGACTGCATCGGCCTTGTCGAGTTCATAAGGGTCACCTGCGAGAAACGCTTCACAGTTGACGAGGTCCGTGTAGGGAATTGACGGCACCGGATAATCCTTGGTGTAATGGGGGAATGGCCGTTTGACAGCGGAGGGCAGCGGTTTGTAGATATCTGTCAACGGCAAAGAATCGTTGTCGGTTTCCTTATCCGCTATCTGGTCATTGTAATAATCACTGTCAATGTACTGCTTGGTTTCATGTTTAGAAGCGGTCTTGTAATCCACACTTATTTCCGCTTCCTCCTCGTACTTTTCAACAGAGTTCGATGGAGGATTCATGAAATGACTATCTTGCTGGAGTGATAACCCTGGTTGGATCGAAATGAGAAAATGTAGTAGTTGGTGATGAGGAAGAAGAGGTTGAAGAGAATACACAACATGAACTTCAGACGGGACATGGTTGTTTGGAAGACAGCTTTTTGTTCCTCAAGATCATTGCGATGAATGTATGTCCCAGATTTGGTCACCTGCAACAATAAAATACGGGGTCAGTTCGACACACAGCATTACTGTGACCACATCCAACATTAAAAGGGGCCTTTTGATAAGACTCACCTGTATGGCGCGCTTTAAAGGCACTCGTGTTATCATAATGGTCGGTTACATACTATAGCATCAATGTCTACCCCACACCGGTCTTTCGCAAGCGGCTAAGGTACGGATCTAGGGTCTATGTCTGCGAAACGATCTAATCACAAGAAGTAATTAATGATCCAAACCTTCTTCCACAGTCATTTCATCTTCTTTTGGGTAAGTCAGTGCTCGCTTATAACTTATTCAGCGCAACACGATCTGTGCCGTCATAACGTCAAGTTAATCATAATGCATGCATTCTCATATTCTTCATAAACAATAAACTACCCAGTCCATGCTGAAAGCTTCCAACGAGGACAGATCACAAAGATGTGTAAATTATGTGTGTCTGTTATATTTCAGTTTAAGATGTGACTCAATGTGCCGCGAAGTTCAAATTCAGCCTTTATATAAAAGCAACGATCCGATTGAAACTGTTACAAGAAGCAGTACCATCTTGTGGAATACGAACACGAAAAAGGAACCCTTTGGGCTATGAACAACGTGACCAACCTACTCGTCTACGGCAGTCTCAGCTCTAACTTAGCACACTGTCTAGTCTCAGATTCTATCCAACAATGGTCCGTTGGTACCTCCAGTGAGACTTGACCGCACACCGCCCTCCTCCAGCGGACCACGCCACGCGTAACTCCAAATGCCGTGCCCTTAAATTTAAAGGCCCTCTTCCAGTCCAACGACCATGTTGACTCATCTGCAAACATGTTAAAGACGGGGCAAACTTTAAAAAAGGCATATGCGTAGTCGCAAATGGATGGATTATTCATCGCGGGCGGGTGAAAAAAATTTTGGTAATAACTAGTCTAGATTCTCAACCAACCCCCCCCCCCCCCCCCCCCTCCCCCAATTAGATTAGACTTGCGCTACTCTGTCGGCCAACAAATTGATCTCAGGGCAGTGGTTGTTGGCGGAGAACTAATAAACATCATTTCCTTCAGCTCCAGCAACTGGGCCCGGTACCCCCCCCCCCCCTACTCCCCATTCCACCCCTCCCCCCAATTACCACACAGAAGATACGCCGCTTATTGAACAAACCAGAAGAGGCACAGCAATAACAAGAAAAACTACCTTGGTATCATTATTTTACTAGAGAAAAAAAGTTTTTTTACGTGTCTGATTTATAATGCTAAACCGGTCTTTATACTCCACTCTGCCTCTCGCCCCCTGCATTTCCTTTTAAGGCGGCAGGAAACCTCTTAAAAAAACAAGAGTAATTTAGTTGAAAAGAAGAGTAGGGCGTAACGATTCTTCGAGCCGTACTTGACCAGTAAAAGCCGTAAAATCCGAGGCAACAACAACACCGATCGATCTACACCAACTTTTTTTTTCTTTCGGTAACACCTACCATCAGTTCCCCTCCTGCTCGGTGGATCTCAGCCGCCATCTCGCCCGAGTTCTCTGGTGGTCTCGTCCGTAGCCGTGCTCTGATGCTGCCCCTTGTGTGAGGGCGCAGGCGTTTTTGTGGGATGGCGACACCAATGCCAACCTCAACACGAAGGGTGGGTGGGTATTAAGAATGCGTGGAGCTGCTCAGCCTCATAGGAGCTGTTCAGCTTCAAAAAATCTAAACCACAAACAAAAGCTTCTTCAACTACCTGAGCAGAAATTAATCATAACTAGGTGAAATCCAGCTCTTGATAAGACTGCAATACATGTGGTTCTGATTCCTAAAGAAATCCATGGAAGAGAAAATGCTGCCACTTAGTTGAGTGCAGTAGACATCTGTTCCGCTGAGGATTTAGTGGCTGTCAATACACCCTTCCAGTCAGAGGAAACATTGTGTGAGGAATCAACTCCAGTATTGTTCATGATCCTTCCATTAAAGCACCAGCTGCTTAGTGTACAACAAGAGACAAACTATGACAGAGTGCTATTAAAGAGATTGAAGAGGGAGCACAAGCTCTAACTTGGTTCACAAGAGCTCATTGAAGCAAGCTCTATATAATAATCATTCAGGCAGACACAAATAGATAATGAGCTAGCTTATACTTACTACTTTTATTGACTTATGAGTTCAGATGGCTCCATTTCTTACTGAGGGAGATTAACTAGATGCGTATCTTCAGTAAACAAAGAAATCAATCTCCGTCTTATATGACATTATTTCCAAATCTCGCCATCAACTGATGGTCAAGTGGTCAAGCACGAGCCGTAAATGTTACATCTTTTCGGCGATGTTTACCTCACGCAAAATCGATTCAAGTTTTGTATGAAAACCAAGTCTCTCAGTGCAAGACTAGAATCCTATTACTGCGAGGTGTCCTGTGTTAGCGTCAATATAGCATGTAAGAATCGTTGAATTACTGCAACTTCTGTGACGCCAGAAAGAGTGTTTACTACAGCTGGAGACATTGGCACTGCCTGCGGACAGGACATGTTGATACGAATTTTTTTTAGAGAAAATTGGGCATTCAATTAATCTATAGAACACCTGCCCCTGGTGTTTGTGGCTTGCTATTTGTTTAATCACATGGACTGCTATACTGGTGATGTGAATCAAGGCTGATGCCGAACAGACACTGAAGCTAAATGAGCCAGTAAGGTTGCAAGTTTTAGTCATTACGAGTGACTGAAGGAGCTTATTTCAAGTTCTATGTTTTGAACTGGCTTTGACGGTCAGTGACAGTGGAGCTGATGGGAGGAGTTATGCATATTCATGTGGTGATATTAGTTACAGGTCATTCCTGGACTCATACAAGATGTTGATAGTTTTTGTTATGTGATTTGTGAAAAGGAATATGACATGAATGAGACATTTACATGGTCATCATAAGTCGATATCGCCATGGAGATGGGCGAAGATGGGCGATAAAACATGCTGGATAACACAATGGATGGATATTTTGTAACTTCCCATTTAATGGAAGAAATTAGAGCGTGTGATATTATGATACAGTTCATTGACTGATATGTCTCTAGGGCCAGTCACATTAACACCCCCCCCCCCCCCCCCCCCCCCCCCCTCCCCCCCCCTCACCCCCTCTACTCCATATGTAACTTATCGTTCCGTGTCTGAATACTGTAACTGTTTCATTGCGATATATCTGTCTCTCAGTCAGCCTCCATACACCACAGCCCATTGGAACTCTAACTCTACACACCATAGCCCGTTGGAACTCTCACTCAATACACCACAGCTCATTGGAACTCTAACTCAATACACCACAGCCCATTGAAACTCTATCCCAATACACCACAGCTCATTGGAACTCTATCTCAGTACACCACAGCTCATTGGAACTCTATCTCAGTACACCACAGCTCATTGGAACTCTAACTCAATACACCACAGCCCATTGAAACTCTATCCCAATACACCACAGCTCATTGGAACTCTATCTCAGTACACCACAGCTCATTGGAACTCTAACTCAATACACCACAGCCCATTGAAACTCTATCCCAATACACCACAGCCCATTGGAACTCTATCTCAGTACACCACACCACAGCCCATTGGAACTCTAACTCTATACACCACAGCCCATTGGAACTCTGAGACTTAAAACATTGGAAATCTGATGCCGTTTCTGCGATCCAAATACCTGCACATGTGGCGCACTTCAGGTGATTGATGAAGTCCATTTTTAACCGTACACATGGGCTTTGTAGATACGGCCCCCTTCAACCTGGCATGTTCACTGCCACACTACCACTTAATGGCCTAGTGCAAGTGACCTGCGAGAGTTATCCATCGCACAACACGATTGCTTACATTATATCGGTCGGTAATTGATGGCTACTACATGAATTGATAAGTTGCTATAATTATATCGGCCTGTAAATGATGACTACTTCACGTTTTTATAAGTTGCTATCATTATATCGGCCTGTATTTAATGACTTGTATTTTACGTTCTAAATCAGCAGGTTTGTTTTCTGGAATATGATGTAATGCACTGTTGCGCAGAGCCGCGCTAAAACAAGACGAGTATTCCCAAAACGTTTCCTTGACGGGTGTGATATGTTTTGATCGTGACGAGTGACGATGAACTCTGGTCCACAAGCAACTCTACACCGGACGCATAACGGGGGAGCGTTCACGGCTAAGTCAGATCTTTGCGTCGTCGAGTACCTCAATTCTCATGCCCTTCCAATCTGACAAACATCGACGGGTCATGAGAAACATCGCTTATATTGGACATGATTTTATTCATTTGACAAAAACAATATAAAATACAACGATTTGACAAGGGATTCAACATGTGTTCAACAGCATCTACTAGGGTTGAGAGTTGGAATGAATGACCTCGTTCCGAACAAACCTCATGTTCATAAAGAGAAATCGATATGTACTACCTGGATCATATCGCGCACCTGCTGTGCACAGTCATTCTATCAATCAAGGCTCGAATAAAACGGTTCCAATGAATCCTCATCTCCATCAACTAAAGCATACAGATCGTTGGTTCCCATGATTTCCTGATGGGAAATGCGGGTTGTTACGTCGCTTGCTGGTTCAGCTCTTATAACAGGAAGTCTTTGCCCTATGGGTACAAAGGGCCGTGTGTTAGCAAACATTAGTGTCAGTTGCTTCACTGATTGAGTTATCGGTGGGTTTTCTGAAGCATGTACATGCTGTTTACTGTCGATGGCGTCTGGTACTTGAGGCAAAGCGTTCTCCTTGGGGATAAAGACATTTTCATAAACACTCAATGGGCTCGGTGTTTTTCGTTTGTCAGTTTCATGACAGTGATCGCGTGTTGAGTTGGTGTTCTCTGAGGAAACATACAAGTCATTTTCTTCAGTGACTGAGTCATTCCCGCGGTGCGTTTCCAGGCGTGACGTCACGTCATCCGCTCTGTAATACAGGTGGCTGTCAGTTTCACAAAGGTGATGGTGATCGCGTGTTGAGTTGGTATTCTCTGATGAAACATACAAGTCATTTTCTTCAGTGACAGAGTCATTCCCGCGGTGCGTTTCCAGGCGTGACGTCACGTCATCCGCTTTGTAATGCAGGTGGTTCCCATGTAACTCGGCGGCAGTCCTCACACTTGAGTTAAGATGATTATCCACTGGGTCAGAATGGGGCACCTGTTGTGCAATATTACGCACATCATCGGTAAGGACACTGCCAGAAGAATACATTTCATTGTCTACGACTACTGTTTCCGTTTGACTCTGAATGTACGCTGTTTCTAATTCCTCCGCTCCAATATAAAGGCCGTTGTCAACCATTATGCGATCAGCAGGAAATTTCCGCAGCGTTTTTTCTTCAGTGGCGCTATCTAGCGAATAAACATCCGCATTTTCGTCGCACGAATCAGTCCCGTCTGAATAACCCAGCGCACCACTGTCAGAATTGTCCTCCAGTATAAAGTACACCGGTTCTGAGCCCTCTTCTTGTTGTAAATCGTTGTCTCTCATAACACCATCAAAATAATATGCATTGTCATCAATGGGCGCGGTGTCAGCATAAAGGGATTCTTGTTCTGAAATATACGATGTCGGTGCGCATGTGATATTCCAATCAACTGACCGGGCGATGTCGTATTCGTTTTCCACTTTGACGTCACTACAGGAAGCATAAAGAATATTCTCATAATCATTTCGCTGCGGCTTGGTCTGAGCCACTTCCAAGTTAACTTCTACCAATTTTGGCAAATAATGCGGGGAATCAGGGTGGGGTCCATGGACAGTAACCCTTTTCGTCCCTTCCTTCGACGTTTCCTTTTTGCGATCCTCTGACTTGTTGGTATGTTTTCGCAAAGCGGCCCGCCTCAGTATAGCGGACGATTTACCTTCAGCGGGCCTCGATGATTGAGGGTTTCCTTTCCTTGTCAGACTAACTCTGCCCTCCATTTGGATCATCTTGTTCCCCTGATCAGTGGCAGTAGACGACTTTTGACACTGATCAGTGGAAGTAGACGACTTTTGACACTGATCAGTGGCAGTAAACGACTTCAGACACTGATCAGTGCCAGTAGACGACTTCAGACACTGATCAGTGGCAGTAGACGACTTCTGACACTGATCATCGCCATCATGATACGATTTCAATTTCTTCTTGGCATCAGAGGTGAATAGATATTGGATGAAACCCAATTTCATTGCTTTTTGTTCTTTCGTGTGTATGTCCTGCTCGCTGACATGAGTTGGGGATGAGCTGCGGTCCTTTTGCTGGGTGGTCCTCCAAGGAACACCTCTGTCAGTCTTGATCTGATCCTTAATGACACATCGTGTGGGGTAATCTCGGGGCTTGGCTTGTGTCTTCATCGCATCCATCTTCGCCGATCTGTGGCTGACATCAGAATCAGACTCCTTGCGAGTAAACCCCAACTCTTCGATAGTCTGGAAGACTAGCTCACCGTCATTGGTAACTTCGCCTTTAAACGATGAAGATCTCACCTTGTTTCCAGCAACCATTGGGTGAGTGCAGACGGCACCTTCTGGCGCTTCCACACTCCCGTGGATCTTCCCTGACATGGCGGTACCAACAGGGTATGGTCTGTCACCGTATTGGGCCGTGACTGATCCCGGAGTAGGTTGAGCAGAAGGAGGATAGAATGACGGGAGAGATGGATGAGCTTCAGCGAGATTAGACGTCTGTGCATCAGGTCGCCGAGCCCATGGCTTCGGAGCAACTGCAAATCAGAGTAGTACGCAAGGTATATTCGCTAAATTCCAATACTATGAACTGGCTGTTACTGGCATAAACCACGCCTGTTTTGAAATGCAGTCTTTAAGAAGAGCATGGCTTATTGACGTCACCACTGGCTGTTAAACAAAACCACAATACCTTTGGGTCTTTTTTTTTCTATGATCAGATTCGACATCTTGCCGTATCGCACAGATCGTGTCCGTCAATCAGTCAACTGGAATGTTGCGTCGCTCGCACAGCATTTATAGACGGCGAATGACGAACGGCTTTCCCAGTAAAACGAGGCTTTGACCTTGCCAGTAAATGAGCTGTGGGCAGATACGTCCGCGTTCGTGTCTGTCGGGAGCTGTTCCTGCTGTACACAAGAGATGTCACCTGCCCCTCGACGTTGTGTGAATGCGCTCTTGTGTCTTCCGTAGTTTACTGTAGTCGGCTTGATGGAGGAAGTGAGTGTGTACTGTACTTCATGCGTACTTGTAACATGCTATCAGGCATATTGATGTATCGATATGTGGCTTCAAGGTACAAGTGTGCCGTCCGATTCGATGTCTATAATTGGGCTTATAACAGTGTTTTCTTCAATCGATTTGTTCCAATTGCTCCTCTTTTGCTGGGTGAGGGTTGGGTGTCATATAGTATAATTAACTGTTACTATCATCATACCTTAATCAGACAAAACAAACTCAATGAGATTTACTGCATCCTTTTCAGTTGATTAGAGTGACGTCGCACCCAAGTGTCACATCCTATATCTGCAGAATACGAGCCCGAAAAATGACGTAGAAAAACGGAAACTGTTTGTTTGTTAGAGCGCAGATTTCCCGGTAAGGTAATTGTAACAATGTGTTGCCTTCTTAGGATATTATGAATCATAAGCTGAATCACAAAGTAACCTGCCAAGCACAAAACAGCCAAGGTCATATAGAGTAGAAGTTGTACATTCATAGTGAATGATGTGGTGACCCAATCGCGTTGTCTACCTGTATGAATGACGTATAAACACGCTAAATGTCTTTTTAGCAGTAGAAAATAGCTAATTGATTTAGACGCAGTGGCCTGAATTTAACAAATCCGGTTCAACTGACACATATTTATGATATAACATCCACACAAAAAAGGCGCAACAAATAAGCAGTTGTTTACAATGTGTTTGTCTCGTGTTTATCTGTAGACCTCTTATTAAACCAGTGTAGTAGGCGACCTCTTGATTACGACCAAATCTATCGTTGTGGGCTATCACGTGGAAGTGGTCTTTAAATGGGAGTCTCGTGGTGTATCTTGTTAAGGACCGAGTTGTTATCATCAACCAAAGCATGGAGTACAGTAACACTGTGCATACACACATACAAAAAAATGATTAACATAAATATATATATCTAATCGACCTGGTTGACTGATGGGAATAGATAAGGTATGAAGAAAAACAATCCTTGAACTCATTTCTTTAATTAATTAGCCCAAGATTTTAAGCGTTTTTTTAAGTTTATTGATACGTTGGATATTTTTCTGTTGTGTTTATGATTCTTCACCCTTCAGCATTCAACCAGGGGCGGACCGACCAATTGGGTATTTTGGGCAAAACTCGGTGTGCTGGGACCGTTGAGTGAAAACTGGACCGCTGGGCTAGATACAAAAAAACCTAGCAGGTTAGGATGCCCGTGGACCGATTTAAAGACACAGGCGATACCACATTCACCAGGGTTGCCTACAGTCTCACACACCCTTTATCGAACTGTCTTAGACGCTCTATATCTTTGCAAATGTATGCACTATAGCTCTTTGCGGATGTTGGCTGCCGATTATTGTTTGGTTCTCCGTAAGTCCACCAATTATATTCTTCCATCCTATGAAAAGCAGATGAGATAGGTGTAGAAATTAACAATATCTCTTTGCTGGAGCATGCGTAAACGTATGTTGGTATTTCAAGAAGCCAGTACCTTGTCCTGGTTTATGATGGAGCCATGGTCTGAAGTGCAACTATATCGACTTATTGGCCAACCACTGCTGTAAGTGATCTACCATCTTACATGACAGAACTGAAATTTGGTTACCTTCGCACATTAAGGTCTATCATAGTTTATGGTGCACCTTAGTCGAAGTTTCCACCATCATTAAACCATAAAAGCAGCCAGCTCCCCCCCCCCCCCACCCCCACACCCCGCATTACCGCCAACCCTCAACTCCTCACTTGACATTCGCGTTATCACCGCGGCCTTTTCTTCGCTTGTTGACAATCTGGACCGAGTGTTTACCTCACGCTAATAAAACGAACCCAATGAAATCACATCAACTGAAGCCGGTCCCCGTGGTGTAGCGGTATACTGCCTCGCCGGTCCCCGTGGTGTAGCGGTATACTGCCTCGCCGGTCCCCGTGGTGTAGCGGTATACTGCCTCGCCGGTCCCCGTGGTGTAGCGGTATACTGCCTCGCGGGTCCCCGTGGTGTAGGTATACTGCCTCGCCAGTCCCCGTGGTGTAGCGGTATACTGCCTCGCCGGTCCCCGTGGTAAAGCGGTATACTGCCTCGGTGTAGTCCCCGTGTGTAGCGGTATACTGCCTCGTCGGTCCCCGTGGTGTAGCGGTATACTGCCTCGCCGGTCCCCGTGGTGTGTAGCGGTATACTGCCTCGCCGGTCGTCCCTGTGGTGTAGCGGTATAGCGGGTCCCCGTGGTGTGTAGCGGTATACTGCCTCGTGGTGTAGCGGTATACTGCCCCCGTGGTGTAGCGGTATACTGTCTCGCCGGTCCCCGTGGTATAGCGGTATACTGCCTCGCTGTGGTGTAGCGGTATACTGTGTGGGTCCCCGTGTTGTAGCGGTATACTGCCTCGCCGGTCCCGTGGTGTAGCGTATACTGCCTCGCCGGTCCCCCGTGGTGTAGCGGTATACTGCCTCGCCGTCCCCCGTGTGTGTAGCGGTATACTGCCTCGCCGGTCCCCGTGGTGTAGCTGTATACTGCCTCGCGGTCCCCGGTCGGTATACTGCCTCGCCGGTCCCCGTGGTGTAGCGGTATACTGCCTGCCTCGCCCCGGTCCCCGTGGTGTAGCGGTATACTGCCTCGCGCCGGTCCCCGTGGTGTAGCGGTATACTGCCTCGCCGGTCCCCGGTGTTGTAGCGGTATACTGCCTCGCCGGTCGCCGGTCCCCGTGGTGTAGCGGTATACTGCCTCGCCGGTCCCCGTGGTGTAGCGGTATACTGCCTCGCCGGTCCCCGTGGTGTAGCGGTATACTACTCGCCGCCAGTCCCCGTGGTGTAGCGGTATACTGCCTCGCGGTCCCCGTGTGGTGTAGCGGTATACTGCCTCGCCCGTCCCCGTGTGGTGTAGCGGTATACTGCCTCGCCGGTCCCCGTGGTGTAGCGGTATACTGCCTCGCCGGTCCCCGTGGTGTAGCGGTATACTGCCTCGCCGTCCCCGTGGTGTAGCGGTATACTGCCTCCCGGTCCCCGTGGTGGTGTATACTGCCTCGGTAGCGGTATACTGCCTCGCCGGTCCCCCGTGTGTAGCGGTATACTGCCTCGCCGGTCCCCGTGGTGTAGCGGTATACTGCCTCGCCGGTCCCCGTGGTGTAGCGGTATACTGCCTCGCCGGGTCCCCCGTGTGTAGCGGTATACTGCCTCGCCGGTCCCCGTGGTGTAGCGGTATACTGCCTCGCCGGTCCCCGTGGTGTAGCGGTATACTGCCTCGCCGGTCCCCGTGGTGTAGCGGTATACTGCCTCGCGGTCCCCGTGGTGTAGCGGTATACTGCCTCGCCGGTCCCCGTGGTGTAGCGGTATACTGCCTCGCCGGTCCCCGTGGTGTAGCGGTATACTGCCTCGCCGGTCCCCGTGGTGTAGCGGTATACTGCCTCGCCGGTCCCCGTGGTGTAGCGGTATACTGCCTCGCCGGTCCCCGTGGTGTAGCGGTATACTGCCTCGCCGGTCCCCGTGATGTAGCGGTATACTGCCTCGCCGGTCCCCGTGGTGTAGCGGTATACTGCCTCGCATTTCGACCTTCAGGCTTTGGGTTCGGTCCCCAGGTGTGACAACCTGACTGGTTACTCATGACTCGGATGATCATGTTAAACGGCGGTCCCATCTCTGAAAGAGGATATAAAAGATCCTCTGAGGGCGACGTGCTTCCTGGCAGTGACCAGTTACACACACACAAATTGTTAGTCGTACATAGCCTAGTTGATAAAAACGACATTAATTCCACACACTCGCACACACACACACACACACACACACACACACACACACACACACACACACACACACACACACACACACACACACACACACACACACAAACATCAGCTGTTCACCCGTCGTCGTGTGATGTGAGTTGAGGGGAGGTTGAGAGATGCTGACGAGCTCATGATCGATTCGACATCGGAACCCGCAAATAACATGTTCCAATCACGAAGACCCACATTCGGTCGACAAGACTTTTATAACCATGCTATTTGTCTTCCCGACACGACCTTCCTGATTGTAATTGTCCACTTTACCATGCAAATAAATGAACCAAACTACTTAAGTAAGCTAGCATTTCTCATATCGTTTATCGTCAATACGGGGCGAATGAACTTTAGCCACTCAAAACTCGACAGCAACAGACAACAGCCCACCCCGCTCCCTCCCTAGCCATCTAATGGCAGTGTCACTTATTTAAATACAACACGCACCAACAGACCTGCATAAGTTGAACGGTTGTTTGACAACAACAAATCAAACAAGCTCCCCATTTTCTGCCTGTTTGACAAATTTTACATAAACGCTTTTCCATCACGTTAAGACATTTTTATTTGAATTCATTAATTCGATTTACCATGGATCATCTCTGACTGTTATTAATAAGAACTGAGATAAAGGCTAGTGTATGCATTTGGTGGGCTCATATGTAATGTAGAAAAGCGGAATTCACACATACAATGGCATTTGCAGTGATTATGAAGAATCGTATTCACCGCAACAAAACAAACTTCGTGCAAGAGTAAAAAGAGGCAAGTCAACTCTTCTCGCGATAGTAATATTTTTGAGGGATTGGCTTATTCTGTTGTGTAAAACGCGACAGAAAGACGTACCATCACCCATGAGCGCGCGATGTTTTCTTCGCGCGCTCTGGGTGACTTTTCTTCCGTATCTTTTTTTTTGTACTGTAATTGAGGTACCCTCTATGGCATTGAATGCCTGTGCATTGAACGATAGGCCCACCAACAGTTGTATGACTTACGTAACGTAATGCGCGCGTGATTTGGCATGTTTTCTTTTTGCGTTGCTTGTGAGCTGTCTTCCACTCGTCGTTAAGCAAGCCTATATATCGGGCGGTTATAATAAGATGGTTGATAATTATTCTATCATAGCGAAATGGGTGGTTATTTCGATAAGGGTGGTTATTACGAGATTAAAAGATGGGTGATTATCATTAATAGGGTTTTTATTTCTAGATGGATGGTCGTAATGGTTATTATGAGATGATGGGTTACAGCGAGATGGGTGGTTATTATGATAAGAGCGGTTATAATGAGACGGGTGGTTATAGCGAGATGGATGGTAATTACTAGATGGGTGGTTATAGCGAAATGAGAGGTTATTGCGAGAAGGGTGGTTATTATGCGATGGGATGGTGGGGTGGGGACGGTTGACGAAGACAAAATCGCATCGAAAACCTCAACCTTCATCACCATGTTGGCTTAGTGTATGAATGACACATGAACACTGACCAGCCACGTGCCATACCCCCGGAATAGACATATATTGATCAATTGGCATATGTTTATGAAATGACTTGTTAGGTTCAAGATGATGTGTGTATTTGTTACTGTTGTAGTCCTGGTGCTAGTGGAAGCAACAAAACACTGTGCAATTAAACGGAACAACTTTTTAAAACGCTGGTTTCACGTTGATTTATTTGCCGCCAATCTTCTTTTAACAGCCCCTCTCAGCCTTTATTATTCATCATGTAGGCTAGATCGAGGGCCATCAAGTGGATTTATTCTATAAATGGAAGTCTTTAGTGGTGAGTCGTGCTAAGGACTGATTTGATATCAGTTTCCTCCTGTAAAACACTCAAAACAAAAACACAAAACTCGAATCAACTTGTGCGTGATATTTCGTCACAAAACTCGTAATCGTGATTACGATCTGCTATGTTGCTGGTCAATCACGAGCTATGAATTGGGCAATCTTTCACAGGAAACAGATGAGGGTTTTCTGATTGCAATTGATGTTTTGTCTACTTGTGAGCCATGGGTTCATAAAAATCGACGTACGAGAAAATTTTTAAAAAAACTTATCAAGAATTAGCGAATTGTGTCAAACTTTGACGGTCATATGATAGAGTTATCATCACTTAATCAGAGCGTTTCGTTTCTATCACATTGCCATATAGATATCCATTAAGTAACCACACAACATTGTTTTTTTTTTACAGAATTTAAAGGAGTTAACATTTGATATTTATTGAACTAATAAATTTATTGTGACCCAATCATAATTATTGATATATAATTATACCGATGTTGAAAATGAAATAGTCCAATCACCATACCTCTGTATAATGATTTAGCTAAAACATGTAGTTTTATATCTTATGCTCGAATCCATATATACGACGAGCTCGTGTACAAGATTATACATTGATATCCGGGACTGATGTGATATTCCACGGAACTATATGCTCATTTACATATATTTCATAGGTTCTTTTGTTGATAAATCTTGCATAATAAATCAAAGGTGATTACTACATTCTGTTTTTCTTTTTGCTAGAAACAAATATAGGTATTCGTGGTAAAATATGGGGATGAAATAAATGTTTCGTTCGATTATAGTTGTTATCAGGTTAAGCAACAAAACGGTTGAACAATATGGCAAAACTGCGCAAGGGATGAGTTCTCCCACCGGCACACGAGTCAGAGGAGAGGCGCTTTATGACTCGAGTGCCTGTGAGTTCGCGTTATGATTCTTTCTTATGCCTCCTCATTATATAAAAATCGACGGAAGAGAAATTTTAAAAAAAAACTCACCAAGAATTAGCGAATTGTGTCAACCTCTGACGGTCATATAATTGAGTTATCATCACTTAATCAGTGCGTTTCGTTTCTATCACATTGTCATATAGATATCCATTCAAAATACACATCGGGCGTTATAACGTCGGGCTGTGTACAAGGTATCTGGAGATCTGCGAGGATAGAGCCGATGTTAAAACCTTATTTCTAGTGTACACCAACAAGGATATCGCCCGCAGTTCAATTTCTTAACCGTTTTCATATTGGTACTTGATATATATTGAACATATTTAGATAATCATAGCACAGTAGAATAATAAATGCAAAGTAACGAAGTTGCAGTGTTAATTTACGTAAAAATTACTGGGTATAGGTTGATTCCGTTGTTGTATGATGATTTTGAGCGATAATATAATGTAGGAGATAGCTGACGGTTTCCTGACGTTTCGCCCCCTAAACGGTTCGTGTCGGACGAATCGTTCCTTACCGACGAAACGTTAGCTGTAATGGTCAATTGAGAGATGGAGCGGTGTATAATATCAGTACAGTTATGTTGAAACATACAATTTTGAATCATGTGGATTCTGTTGAACGCATTCTGGACTGTGTTTATAGATTACAGATTGTTCATTCGAAGCTGCATTCACAACTGTGTTCTGTTTGCGAACTTATAAAGTTCGGTTTGTCAAACGACCAACATAGGTGATATTTACCATGTTTGTGTAACAGCAAACCACTGGAAAACCTGTAGATTCCGCTTCCATGCTTCAAAAATGAGACCAGTATAAATGAATATCACAGTGCTGATAGAGGCAAATACATGAGTTACAGCAATTTCTGCAAGTTACATTTGCAAATGCAAGATCGCCCAAAACAAGACTGGTCTGACCTCATTGGCCTGTTTTGGCATACATTACAGGGCCAGCATACGCATTGACCCGATGGCCTGAGTCTACAAAATCCCATTTTTGGGTCACTGAAAACCTCTCAAAAGTGGTCTATCTGGACCACCATATGCAACGGGGTTCAATGGCCCTGCTTTTAGTAAAATTTCCAACTATTCAGATCGCCATTACACTTGTTTACACGATTGGCTTCCCGGCTAATTCACTACATGGCGCCAATCTTTCGTACATCTCTTGTTAAAGCAGAGCATTGTCGGTTATTTCTGGAATGAATATCCGATCGGACTTCTGTAGAACTCCTAATACAGCCATGTCAATAAAACTTCCAAATTGTTGTAGGTTTGAAAGAAAAATGCTGAATTACAAGCCATGTTATTTCTAAGTGGTATATATCTGCAGAAAATAGCCAATTAGTGTTTGAAAAGTCCCGAGTTTGCCAACTCCTGGTGTTGCCAGTACAAAAGTGTGAAATCTGCAAGGCTGGCTCCAACAACAGGGGGTCCCTATAGCACTGGTAAACAAGATAAGGTCTTCATTACCTTGCAGACAAATCATCAATATATTGTAACCCCAGTGTTTCTTTAAGTTACCATGTTAGTTTGATATAAATCCTGTCAGTGGTTACGCTAATGGGGTAAACTGGGGTTATCTTTATGTTCAAAGTTATGGATGTGACGGCAAACATGTTTTGTTATGTGTTGTCAATGATGAAACATTCGGGACAGAAATGGTTCATCCATTGAAACCAAAGGTCCCGTACTGTAGAAGGTTATAGCATGCAGCTAGTAAACAATACGGTTTACTGAAAAACATCTTGTTACAAAGGATAAGGGGGGCTTGTATAGTCGTGGGTTATAAAGCTATGCAACATTTCTACACAAGGCATGGGAATTGTGGGCTGTATTAGTCGATTAGGTCGATAAGGGATGAAATTGAAATTCTTTACCCATGTACCGTAATGGTCATTTTATATTCAGTTTTTGAAGTCTTATCGAAGAAAATGTAGCAATGACGAAATAAGTGGGGTAGTCATTGAAAAATTGTATGCTGTGTCATTTATAAAGGACATGGTTGTGTCAGGTAAATTTCATATTTTGTGTGTGTGTGTGTGCTTAGGACGTTATAATGTCTGAGCTACGTTTACCATGGGAGATCATACAGCGTGCATCTAAACTGGCGGAAAATGAAGAGACTGTAATCTCTACTACACATGATGGTAACATTAGACAGTGAACTAGGAGTCTCCTCTGCTCTTAATAACGCTGTGTTCATTTCAATCACATCAACATACACAACTAGGACGTTGATTAATACATTGTCAATTCATTAAACTGGTTGATTTGTAACCTTTGTTTTAGGAAAAACAGTTAATATGACGGTTGCTAGAAGGGATGGTGTGTTGACTGCCGTGACTAACGGTAAGTCCACAATATCTTTCAACTTGGTAGAATAATTTATGTTTATGAATAAGCCTACACATTAACAGCTGCCCAGCACAGATAGGAGTCTGATACTTAATCAATTATGAAAATTTATGAAAAAACTGACTTTGATGTTTGGTCTTGTGAATCAGACCCTAAGAAACAAGGGAAAAAGTTTACCAAGAAGCTGATGGTGGCCTTGGAGAGGATTGACGAGGGAGTGATTAAAACGGGAAATAGGACATCACAGAAAAGAATTCCCGACTTCAGTAAGGTTAAAACGGCTGCAAAAGGTTGCTCCCAAACGGAGCCCTGTCAATCGAGGGCTGAGACACGTTTCTCGGGTCAGCGACCAACAAGAGGAAGGAAAACTGCTCGACATGTGGATGGTCAAAATGGCAAAGGGCAGGCGGTAAAACATGATAAAAAAGGCAAGAAACCTGTGGGAATGACCCGTGCAACGGCCAGTGCTAACGGTGGTGATGATGGTGAAGTGGCCAAGACCAAGTGTAGTCCGGTGAAAATCAAGCAAGAAACGGATGCGTCTAGTGATGACTGTAAGGTCAGCAATGTTGTTGGAGCAGCTGATCATGGTATAAAGCTTGATGCTGATGCAGATACAGTGAGGCCCGCAAAAAGGCAGCGTCGCATGACGGATAAATACAAACAGCTGTTGGAAGATTTACAAGAGCGACAACACAAGCAGAAGAACAACAAAGCTGCCACGCCCAGCACACCCAAACCAACTCCAAAGGCCAAGAAACTGAAAAAGGATGGTCCCCAATCTGCGCCCAGTTCACCGGCTCCCAAACAGGAAGCAGTAGACTCAGATGATGCTGTGTTGTCTTCTGGGTATTTGGCGGCACTCTTACCTGAGGAAGAAGAGGGCGTTATGGATATGATCACCAGTCACAATGACCAAAAAGGCTCTCCGACCGGTGCTGCCCCAAGTCAACAGGGTGTGCAAACACAGGCTGCTGCTGATGCTAGTGAAGCATGTATGTCTGACGCGGAGGTGAAAGTTGAAGAAGACAGCAAACCGCTCTTTATGGAGGAGGATGAAAAGCTGTCAAAGAAACCAGTCGTTTCAGCAGTAACTAAACCCCTGAAGAATGTTATAGGAACAGTCACAAAGAGAAGATATTCCAAACGTAAAGCGGTCGAGTCGGCCAATAATGAAGACAATAAAATCGAGAAATTGCCAGATGCTGAAAACCCTATCTGTAAACGCAAATCAACCAAGCGGAAGACGAGTGAAACGTCAAATGCAGAAAATGACACTAAGTTTGTGGACCGTGACTCGGCTGACCAAGATGATGACGAAGATGGAGAGAGGTCTCCGGTGAAACTCCCGCGCAAACAAAACGTAATCTCATACCAAACAAGAGAACGAGGAACAAGTTGCTGTCCTCGGCGTACTATGTCACGGAGGACGGGCAGAGGAAGTGCATGTACTGTCAGAAACTCGTCACCGGCGGAAGCATCTGGCATCACATCTACAAGTGGTGTCGTTCCAGCCCGCTGCGGCTGGAGAAAACCTACACGTGTCGCAAGTGTTGCGAGACCTTCTCGTTTTTCGAGGACCTTCAGCAGCACCAGGCGTGGCACGAGGAACAGAAGAGGAAGAAGATACCCAACGTCTGTGCCGTGTGCTCGCAGGAGCGGTGTAAGCGCAGAGACGCTCCCGTCAAGGTACAGCTGGGCACAAAGACGTTTGCATGTAAGGTGTGTGAGGCCGTGTTCCCCAACAACGACCTGCTCGGGGAACATCAGCGAATTCATCCAGGTACGTGACATCTCATATACGGTCTCTTGGGCTGATTGCTTGTTCAACCACTACCAATTACAATCGCCAATTCTATGCCTGATTTCACAACAATGTTTCCAAATAATATTGTATCTTCATTTGTTCTAAATTCATTAAGCAGTGCTTTGTATGTATTTTTCTCAATTTGGATGAAGCAATTGCTTACCATTATGTTCTGGTTACTGATAAAATTGGCTTTTAAACACCCTGTGTTTGATTGTAAACAGCATGTCTGCTTGTGTTCAGAACTCTACCGCTTCCAGTGTGAGTTCTGCGGCAAATCGTACAAGTGCAAGCGGGACATGGATTCTCACCGACAGATCAAGCATCTCAACCCGTTCCGCTACAACTGCGTCCAGTGTGGGCTGGGTCTGCGGAACGCCGCCGACCTGGAGTCGCACAAGTGCATCAGCATGGAGAACCCGGTGTCCACGGTGAAGCAAGCTTTCAGCAAGCGTTACGCCGTCAACACTCACCTGCTCAACGACGAGCAGGAGAAGCTGGAGATAGAACAGAGCGACATGCCGCTGAGTCTGGAGGAGGCCAAAGACAGAGACAAACAACTTCCTCATGCTACCAGCCTGGCTGTCTCTCCCCGAACCCAGCCTGATGCCGAGTGTGGTGTAGACGAGGGAGACAAGGCAAGGGTGGAGAAGCGCTACGTATGCGAGTTCTGCGGACACCGGTGTCTGACCGCGGCGGGTCGTTACAAACACTTGACGCGCAAGCATGGGTACCGTCGGTTCGGGGTGGCCAGGAAGAAGGGATGGTGTCAGATCTGTGACAAACACTTCAGCTCGACCTACTACCTTAACCATCATATCAAGTCCATGCATCTGCGTAAGTCAATTGACTTGATCGTCAACTATTGATCCAAGCCCTTTGATCCATTCCCATGATCTCTCCCATTCTTTATGCTGTTGTTTATCTTTGCCCGTCTTTCACTTCATCTTCATTAATGTTTGGTATTGATGAATGAATGTTTTCCCTGTACAGAGGAGAAGGCTTATGAATGTGATGTGTGCCACAAGCGTTTCCACCTGATTAAGGACTGTGAATACCACAAGAAAACACTGCATGAGGGCAAGTTTCGCTACTACTGTAGCAAATGTGGTAAGGGGGTCCACTCGAAGGCGCGCTCTCTGGCCCACCACTGTAACTGGGGCCAAGCCTCGAGGGACAAAGCCGAGAGGCGGGCCCGCAAGGCCCAGCTGAGGGCACGAGTGCAACAGAATGTAAAGACAGTAGGCTTAGAGGTACAGCCCATCAAGTATCAGAAGCCAGCGATCCGTGTCCTTCACAAGCCTCTGGGGCTGAGTGTGTTGCAGGCTGCAGTCGCTCATGTGGTTGAGGAAGCTGGGTTGGATACAGTGGAGGTACAGGATGCAACAGAAACCGTCGTTCTGCAGACGGAGTCCAAGTCAGACCCCCAGGGAACGGTTTACCCGCAGACTGAAGCTGTCCTGACCGTGGCTAGCTCAGATGCTGCTGCTGCTGCTACTGTAGCCGGTTTCGAGGTGGGGGATGTGGAGGAGTGTTCCACAAGTCAAGACGTCGACTACACTACGATTGAGATCGATAAGAGTGAAGCCATCCTGGTGGAGAATGAGACGGAGGGTGAAGTCAGGTATATGGTGGCATACTTTGATGACAGTGGTAATCTCGTGGTTCAGCCCACCAGCGTGGAAAGCTCTCAGGAATTCGAGGTGGAAACCGCCTCATCTTAATTGCACAATGTATTTGTTGCTTTTTGTATATTATGATTGAACACTTCCAAGTTAATTAGCGGACGTTAAGCATAATACAGACTTGGTCTGTGTGTGACCTATAGCAGTAATAATTGAATGATCAGCATTGATCTATCTATTTCATAAAATGCTATTACGGTATTGCACTTGCATGCTGGACTTTAAAAAAGCAAAAGGTTCCAGCAAACACCATTAATCATGCGTTAATACATGGTGAGGATTCCACCGCGTCAGACATCAAAGAATGCCCGCAGCTCTGAAGTAACCTCTTGCTATGAGAATGCTGTGCCTTGCCTGTAACCTCAAACATACATCATGGATATCTCACTGCTATTTATTGCTGTGAAAGCATGTCTGCTGCCTGTTGCTTATAGTAATGCTTACTTTATTTATCCAGTTATTTCATGTATATAAGTATTTTATATTAAAGTCTGTCAAACGATGCGTGAAATTTTGTCTCGGCCTATCTTACTCAATACTGACTTTGCTGAGTTGCGCTTCTCAGATTCGCCTCGTGTCTGATGAAATTGGTAGATATGCATTACATTAATTGCAATATTTGACATCAGTGATGCAATGCTCAGGTCAGAATTAACTTTCAGTTTTATGTCTCTCACTGTGTGATTAACACCATATTCAATCCTTGATTTGTTCAGTGACCTTTTCACATTTCTCAGATTTTGCTGAGCCTCCTAAAAATTATTACAGGTATGATAAATAGCATATAAACAATTATCTTGTGTATGGCTTCCACAGGAGTGATTAAATATGCTAATATTTAAAGAACACATATTGGATTGGAAAGCTTGGTCACAATCCTCCAGGTATATAAAAATAATGTATATATTTATTTTGATGATAGTTAAAAGCCGTATCTTGGGCAGTCATAATGAACACATATATCTGATATATTGATTTATTCTCACAATAGGAATCAACATTGTAATCAAGTGTCAATTATAAAAGTCATACATAAACTTGTGTGGCCTAATTAACTCTCTACAAGTAATGTGATGAACATTATGTGACCTCAATATCAGCTACAATCAGAAAGCAACCTTTAATCATTAAGTATTTAAACCAAGAAAATGTAAACAACAAGTAATTTAGTATCGCTAATTACAAATAAGTTACATGACTAAACAATCTTCAACAGAGTTTGATTTGATGTTTTGGTAAATGGAGCAGATCATATTGGACAAGATGATGATAATTAGGTCATATTGGACAAGATGATGATAATTAGGTCATATTGGACAAGATGATGACAATTAGGTCATATTGGACAAGATGATGATAATTAGGTCATATTGGACAAATTAGTCTTGTGCAGTAATATTTGACAGTTAAAGACAGCTGGCCTGATAAGGAAAACCTTAGGATATACAGCGGTGTTTTCATGATCAACACCAAATGTGAGATTGAATCCTTCAGAGACTATGAACAACGGGAACACAAGCATCAGAACTTGTTAGATATTCACCAAAAACAACACTTACAACACCTCCATAATATCACTCGTAGTATTATGACAACAAAAGGTGCATATTTAAACATGTGCAAAGATGAAGGCCCTGGATTTAGATCAAAGATTGCAATAGAAGTATGAAAATAGCTTCCTATACAATAATAGCCTGGTCATGTGACCTAGATTTGCATAAAGATGGGGCATCCGACAAAGGCACTCACAAAATAGAGAATACAAAATGTTAGATTAGACTACAGTCTGGGATGTAGTTCCACAGGTATCATTGACTGTTCTGCTCTGGAGATGGTCAGACACTCTGATCACACAGCATAAGCAGCCCAAACAGGCAAATGCGTAAATATATAGAAAAGA
Organism: Urechis unicinctus; assembly: GCA_034190875.2. NCBI lineage: Eukaryota > Metazoa > Annelida > Polychaeta > Xenopneusta > Urechidae > Urechis > Urechis unicinctus. The sequence continues at coordinate 27,506,880 of CM067352.1, read as the reverse complement.
ATATCCTGTAATGACATATCAGCATCCATTCAGCCTCTGCAGCGAGACCTAGCGAGGCTCAATATCAAATGCATTGGGATTGTACCCTTCACAGCAGCAGTAAATGTTATGATTGGTTTATATCACAGTTGAATAACATAGATCACAACTCAGGATACACGCTACTCTGGCTGGGATGAATGCCGAATAAAGACGGCATTTTGACAATGAATTAAGCACATAACATGGCGTTTTCGTGTTTCACCATTACTGGTATGATATGATGCCGAAAACAGCCATACTGCATCGATACCCTACACGCCTAACGTGTAAAGCATATCTGTCCTTAAGCAACAACAACAAACAGTCTATGTACAACGATAAGGATGTGTGGGACGCCACAATGAGAACTAGTCGAGCACAATAAGTCTTCAATGGCTTCCACCATAGCCACAATGGAGAGGTTGTGTGTGAGGGAGGGGAGGTGGGGGTGGTGGCAGATGAGGGGTTAGCACTGGAGGGGATAATGAGTATGTGTGGTCTTTGAGGGGTTCAGTGCCAGCTGGGGATTGGTGGGGGGGGGGGGGGGGGGGTGTAATCTTGGCATGTGTTGGCAATGAGGGGTTCAGTGCTGGCTGTGGGGAGAATCCAGGCATGTGTGGGCAATGTGGGGTTCAGCGCCACCTGGGTGGAGAATCTTGAATGTGCGTGCGTGGGCTTTGATGGGTTCAGTACTGGCTGGAATGGGGTTGGGGGGGGGGGGGGGGGGGGGGGGGGAGTGGGGTGGAGAATCCTGGCATGTGTCGGCCATGAGATGGTTTCAGTGGCGGCTGGGTGGAGAATCCCGGCGCGTGTGGCTGGAGGCTGTGGTGGGGTATCTCTGATGACACTGCTTGAGATTGCTCTCGGCGTGATGTATCACGTCCAGATGTTGTAACACTATACACACACAACACAGCATACCAATAACACGCCTACACAATGGCAACAACAGCCGGGCCAAATATGATCAGTTGTATGTAAACAGGGGATGTCAGCATGCTACCCGACGTAACACTGCTAAATGGAATTTTAATACCTATCGGACCAATCATGGCTCACCGAAAAATGAATATTACTAGTAAACATATGTCTACAGCAACGTCATGCATACGTATTGAAGTAAATTTGCAACATCAGACAAAGACTTCATAGAAATGAAAAGGAATTAAAACACGCAAGATGGGTATCAACAATGTTTGAATAAAAGAAATACTGCGGGAGATACGAATCACAGATCATTTTAATTATAAAACACGGGATGATGTAAGATATTCAGCGTTTGTTTAATGACAAATGAGACAACATACGCTGGTCCTCAATGCTCTTGAAGAGCTTGTGTCCTCGCTGATGAGCCGCAGTACGCCGTTCCTCTCTCATCTCCCGCTGCTCCAGCCCGGCTCGCTTCACCAACTCAATGGCGTTCTCAAACTGTCTCTCTAGGTACGCCACACGGCCTCGCGACTTCTTCAATGACCTCCGCAACTCCTCGTTCTGAACGGGGTCAACGTCAGAGCAGGGATGATTGTATGTAATTGTAGACAATTTTTGTTGTTGTTTTGTTGATCAAAGGGAATGTGGACGGTTATTTAAAAAACCATACCTCTTTTTCTGTGTCTGTAACTTTGGTAACAATTTCACGATCGTGTGAATTTGCTATTGCTGAAAACCAATAACATCACAAATCACATTAGCAATTGATGGAATAAATTAAATGGAAATGACTTAAAAGGAATTTCATTTATTATGATAGCTAATAAAGTAGTATCCAGAATCGCACATACAGACAAACTCCCTCCTGGCTATATCCACCGTGTGCACAGTGGGGTCAAGGGCACCGCTCTTCATGAACGCCACAAGCTGTTCACGTAACTTCCTCTCGCTTTCGATGGTGTGTTCTAACTGCTTGCGGAGCTGCCTCATGGCTTGTAATAACAGCACGTCAATGGAGTCCTTCGAATCTGACCCACTGCGTCTCTTGACTGTATAACAAGGGCCAAGCTTTAGTCACAGCTCAACACAGGATATTGTGATGACTCACTGGAATGCGGTTACATAAATGACTAAATTGGCCTTGGTGGTGGGTTTTTATAAGTAACTGAGTTGAGCTCAGAGCCACATTGTATTATAACATGAGCTTCTGATTCAACAATCACCTTTCTTGGCAGAGTCGGTCTGGTCGAAGTCCAGTTGATCGTAGACGGAGAGTTCCATCTTGAGCGTGCGGTTGAGCTGCTGGTCCTCGGTCATCTGGTCTTTGATTCGTTTCTTCTCATCTTGTAACCTGACGAGGGGGTAAACAAGTTCAGAATTATACGCCTGGTCTCTCATTACATCTTCAAGGTCACACAGCAGATGATGATGTTTGTAACGTGGTCGCAAGTCTCACCGTTTGATCTCGAGGAGAGCCTTGTTGAGGGCGTTGTCGACCTCCTCCTTCTCACCACGCAGATTATCCTCGGCTTTCTTAGCATTCTTCAGATCTTTCGTCAGTGCTGACATCTCTCTGAATGAACCACCATGACATGGAAATTTTACACATCCACACACACAGCCATCATCACATACACCTGTACTATATGCACGTCACACTGGAAAATTGGGTCAGCAAAATTTTCAAGGTGTCTGTGAACAGCAATAAAATCAAAACCCAACCGAAAATGACCAACCTGATATAGTGGTAATGAGATAATTAATATAAATAGACTACTGGTTATTCCAGAATGATATTGCTAGTATCATCTATGTTTTACAAATATTTACTGAACATCCAATTACTGATTTATTTTAGGGTACTGACCTGTTAAGAAGCTCCACCTCTTTCTGAAACTCCATGCGTACACGCGTCACGGCTGAAACCCACAATACATGAAATGATAGAGATGATTCACCATACAAACATTCCCCATGCTGGACTAGAATATCTCTCGACTTCCTTGCAAGCCTTGCTTGGCTAACAAACTAATTAATTGATGAAAGAGTAGATTATAAGAGCTGGTAGTGAGTCCGAGGTGTCTGGATCTAGGTACATGGTACAGACACTGCCTCAGATAGATTCACTAGAAGTTGCCACTTCACCACGACTAGCACACAACAAATGAAACAAGCCATGGAGTTGACTTACAACCATCCCGGGCCACTGATAACTGGTGTTTGAGTTCGTTCTGAAGCTTCTCAGTTTCCGTCTGTGAATCGACGAGCTTTTCTCGCAGCAGCCGAATCTCTCTGAGGTGTTCCTCTAATGATAGGAAGGTGGTCTCATCCCCTGCCTGGCTGGCATCGTGGGACACCATGGGAGAGCTCTGGATGCTGCAAGCAGGTGAGGGCAGGTGAGGGTGAGGAGTGGGCTGGTGATGATAGGGCTTTCAGTGGTGATGATATGGTCGACAATGGTGGTGGTGGTGATATGGTTGTTAATGGTGACAATATGGTTGTTAATCATGATTATATAGTGACAATGGGGCTGCAGGTGACAATATGGTTGCTGCAGGTGATGATATGGTTGCTGCTGGTGATAATATGGTTGCTGCAGGTGATGATATGGTTGCTGCAGGTGATGATATGGATGCTGCAGGTGATGATATGGTTGCTGCAGGTGATGATATAGTTGCTGCATGTGACAATATGGTTGCTGCAGGTGACAATATGGTTGCTGCAGGTGACGATATGGTTGCTGCAGGTGACAATATGGTTGCTGCAGGTGATCATATAGATCATCATATGGTGTTGGAAAATGTTGCACAGGGGATGGAAGTGACAATAATGGACAGAACCACAACACAAATAACCACAACAACAGTGACGGTGATTTGATATTGAATATCTCAAATGTCAACGTAACACATGTGTTCTGTAAGACTCACCCTACAGACTGGTTGTGGATGGTGTCGTAGACATTGAGCTCTGCCCGTAGAGACTGGTTGACATTGTCTGCCGTGTTGAGACGTGTCCGTAGAGTGACAATCTCGCGCTGGTAGTCCCCGACGTCATCCAAGTACGACCAATCAGCATCCCGTGTTGCATCCAGCGGGCCTGCATCCACACCTGTAAACCACAGGTAATGCACACTATGGAGAAAGGCCGCTACAATACAGAAGTGGTATGATGCACGAGAGAACACCTTCAATATCTTGTACCAGAAACTTTCAGGTTAGCTACAAGCCAGTCCTCACGTTAATAGATCACAACTCACCGTCTACATTGAGCCTCTTCTCCCCCTCCCCGGAGACCACACTCGAGTTAGGTGAGCCTTTGAGGAACTGACCAAAGCAAGAGCGCAGGTCATCTGCCTCATTACCACTGCTGTGATTGGACATCTTATCAGAATGCAGCGAGCTGTTCAGGGTGTGGAGCAGGTTGTTACCGGGGGGGTTGCTTCCACCGGTTGCATGGCGACCACGCTCGATGGAGGGTTGCTCCGGGTGGGGAGGGGTGGCGTTGAGGAGGGATAGGTTATGTTGCTTGTCTTGCGCGTGTTTGAGGCGGTTATGGAGGGACCCCATGGCGGCGTTGGCTGCCTCCATGTCACCGCTCATACTGACAACCACACAGAAACACCCGGTGAGAACATAACACATACAACCATTGTGGCATCAATCTTCATCAATATTACAGTAGTACACGCTGGATGCTACTGCGCCTCAGTCAGAACCCAAGGCCAACTGATAACAGACAATTGAGCTGACTTAATGATATCAGGATGAATCTGAGCTTATTGACCCTGAAATATTGTCAATGACATTGTAAGGGACTTAGCAGATGTTGGTGTCTCCGAGAATCACATGATAACAGAACGAGGTATATACAGGTCTGGTAGAATAGGAATATAACGGCAGTATAACCCCACCACATGATCTAACGCATTATACACCTAACGCATTATACACCTAACGCGTTATACACCTAACGCATCATACACCTAACGCATCCACCTAGCGCGAGAGATAACCATATTTGCCCACTCAGCAATTTCCATGTTGATGAGAAGTGATGTCCTCACAGAGCCCTCGTACAACCAGTAGAGGAACTCCACCGGGCGATGCTCCATGTCTGGGTACTGCAGCTGGTATTGTTGCAGCTTATGCTGCAGTTTCCCCCGCCTCCCATCCCCACCATCTGATGTAGAGGCCTGGTGGGATGGGGATGAAGTGGGAGGATGAGGCGTGAGGTCGGGGGTCATGGAGGGCAGGGTGTCCTGATGGTGGTTAGCGGAGTGTTCCCTGATAAGAGGGTCCCTCTTCCTCCATGAAGTCTGTACTCCTGTGTGTCTGCTCGTGGGTGAGCTCATCCTGCCTTGTTGTGATTGGCTGGTATTGAAAGGCGGTTACACAATTCTTGGCAGTGATTGGCTGACAATGCCAGGGAATTAGCCTATGCTCAGCTGTGATTGGCTGGTAAAGGCAGGAAGTAAGGCGGTGTCTAGTTCTCATTGGCAAGATTCGGCTCTTCTGGAGGTTATTACCATGCCAATGTTTTGCTTGGGTAATTCCTTTCTAGTCACTGGCTCCACAAGAACTGATTGAGGTCACCATCTTCTGACTGAGACAGCATGACAATTGACAAGCAGGCTCTTGCTGCGAGACCTCAGCACTAGAATTAGGTCACAAAAAACAGCAGCCACAACAACCGCTCCACATGGCTGGCCTCAGTCACAACAACTCACTAAAGACAGCCAGCTATAATTCACACCAGAGCTGAAAAACACTCCCTGCCAACTGGTTTCAATCTCCAGATGCGAAATGCCTTCTCTGGCAGCTCCAGTCATTTCACTCCAGTGTCCCTTGACTACAATTGACCTTTGCCCCTCCTGAGAAAACATTCCTGAGATGACTGATGTTTTATTGCCACAAGCAGGATGTACAAAGTAGTTTACAACCACAAGCTTATGATAACCACACATACTGTTGATAGAGGGCAAGCAGTGAGGATGGATCATAAGGATCAAAGAGGTGAGGATGGGCCATAGGGATCAAGGAGGTGAGGAAGTGATCAAAGGATGTGACATTTGAATGACCAATGAGCGTAAATAACCAAACATTATGATGAGCTCTGTGACTTGCCGTGTGTCATCATAATGTCAACATCATAATGACACAAAGCGACAGCTGACTTGGGATGAACTGCTACAATGAGGAATGGCGACTTGATCAAGGAACCTAACATTGTGAAACAGGTGAATATTGAAAAACTATATCCTCAATATACGAGACATATGGTAATGAAGAGAATTTTTCCTTACACCCGACTGGAGTGTTCCACCACCCAACGGCACTCAAGTGGCTTAGCGAGAGATTAGTAGGGGATTACAGAGATAGCCCAATCACCACGGCTTCCACGGGAGCTCCGACCTGACAACCTCTGAACTCAGAGATAAAGACGTGACAGGCTTCTGCTCTCAATGATAAAGCATGAGCATTCACACTGTGTACATACACTTGAAACACTCCATTACAAGGGCAGACAGAAGGGGTGGTGGTGGGGGGTAGTGGCAAAGCTGGGTACCATATAAGGTCGCCAGACGTGAATCCAGCTCACAAAACATGTACAAGTCCCTGATGGATCATGAACTGCCCCTGATAAGCTCACCCTGCTCTCGGCTTTTAATGCATATTCATATAAATCTGACCTATCAGAATAAATGGCAATTGACACACACTTGAGTTTTGACATGCCCCTATCAGGGATTGTATCCAATTTCAAGTATCAGGCGATTAATACTTAGCTTGAAAGACGAGGAGGCATTATGACGTATGTGTCTCCAGGAGGTATCACATACAGAGAAATGATTGTGAAAACAGATATGGACACAGGGACTGTTACATGAATATGCTAATAAAATAGGGCCTATATTATTTCAAACTAAATATTGGTATGACACCAGGAATAATCCAATCACTCCCGACGGTGAAACTGACAAAGGAAGCCAATGTAGCAAGAACAGAGCCATAAGAAACGACACACTACATGACAACTCAGTACGACTAATCCAACAGTAACAATATATGAATAATTCAAACAGGATCAAACGGGATTTCCACTGACCTAGCTGCTCTCTGGTAGCGTTCCACCTCCCCACGTAACCTCTCTATCTCGTGGACAGCGTCCTCGTATTTATCCTCCAGCTCGGCTAGGGGCTTGTGGCTGCTCTGGTTGAACTCTGCCGTAGGAACACTGCGCAACGAGTCGTTGAACATACCCTCTGGAGCTGATACCAACATTAACAGCGTTTGGAACATGGGGCTTGGGTATGCTATTCTTGGGGAAGGGCAGTGTAAGGTGAATGTTCATGACAAAATAATACATCAGTAGAAGTTTTTAATAACTCAAGTACAACAGCATTGCTTCATGAAGCAGATATCATTTTGATGAAACAGGCATCCAGTATATTTCATAATTTTACAAAAAATACTAGAAAATTTGTTTTATCAAGCATATAATCAGTGTCTTTTTAGCAGAATATCCCCAGAGATGACCCTTCTGATCACCCCAGATTGCCCAGATAATGACACCTGCCCTCCATCATACCCCAGATAATCCCCAGAGATGACACCTGCCCTCCATCATACCCCAGATAATCCCCAGAGATGACACCTACCCTCGATCATACCCCAGATAATCCCCAGAGATGACACCTGCCCTCCATCAAACCCCAGATAATCCCCAGAGATGACACCTGCCCTCCATCATCCCCATCATACCTGCCCTCCAGATAATCCCCAGAGATGACACCTGCCCTCCATCAAACCCCAGATAATCCCCAGAGATGACACCTGTCCTCCATCAAACCCCAGATAATCCCCAGAGATGACACCTGTCCTCCATCCTACCCCAGATAATCCCCAGAGATGACACCTACCTTCGATCATACCCCCCAGCGAGTCAGCCAGACCCCGCGCAGATCTCAGCTTGTCCTTGAGCTGTGAGACCCTTTCCAGCGTGCGATCGATGACGTCCTCCTTGTCAAGGTCACCCTCGTTGTTGAGGAGCTTGCTCATGAGGTCACCGATTTCATCCAGGCGGTGCATGAGGGCGGTACACACGTCCTTCCCATCAAAACGACTGCGCTCCAGACTGGCATTCAATCGCTGAACGAGGTACGTAATGGCAAGTTAAGTAGGAATTTACCAAGTACAGCAACGCCCACCTCAAATATCAACAGCAACTGGACAGAGACTCGATGATATATCAAAGTTTATAACAATGCACTGCTAGACTAAAGCATTAAATATTTTTCATACTCGAATTTTACATATATACTAACATGTATTCAAATTCCTAATATAACAAATGAATTGGCAACACTTGAATAATAATAATAACGACTATGAACACATGGTTGGCAAACGCACCTCAGATGAGTCGAATCGGGTAAAGTCGATGGCACTACGGGGTCTCCTGGGGGTGACACCATCACTCTTCACTGCTCCATCCATCATCCCTAATGAACCCGTCTTATGAGCGCCAGCCTGGAGAGCTTCTGCAGCGCCCTCTGCAGCCACCGCGCTCACCAGGTTCGATTCACTGCGACTACGCGGAGGGCTGCGTGGGGAGACAAGACCGGCTTCCTCCAGGAGACTGCGGTATGATTTCATCTTATCTGTCTGGCAGCGTACTGTTGCCTCCGTAGCAAGGAGCTTGCTCTCCAGCTGCTGTACCTGAGCCTGATACAGTCAGTAACTGCTTCATCAGTCAGGCTTAAAGATTAACTAGTCAGGCTTACAGATTAATTAGGGTTACAGGTTCACTGGTCAGGGTTACAGATTAATTAGTCAGGTCAGGTTACAGATTCAGTGGATAGGGTTACAGGTTCACTGGTCAGGGTTACAGGTTCACTAGTCAGGGTTACAGATTCACTGGTCAGGGTTACAGGTTCACTAGTCAGGGTTACAGATTCAGTGGATAGGGTTACAGGTTCACTAGTCAGGGTTACATATTCAGTGGATAGGGTTACAGATTCACTGGTCAGGGTTACAGGTTCACTAGTCAGGGTTACAGATTCAGTGGATAGGGTTACATGTTCATCAGTCAGGGTTACAGGTTCACTGATCAGGGTTTCACTAGTCAGGGTTACAGATTCAGTGGATAGGGTTACAGGTTCATCAGTCAGGGTTACAGGTTCACTGGTCAGGGTTACAGGTTCATCAGTCAGGGTTACAGGTTCACTAGTCAGGATTACAGGTTCACTAGTCAGGGTTACATGTTCACTAGTCAAGATTACAGGTTTACTAGTCAGCGTTACAGGTTCACTAGCTTGAGTTACAGGTTCACTAGTCAAGATTACAGGTTTACTAGCTTGAGTTACAGGTTCACTAGGGTTACAGGTTCACTAGTCAGGGTACAGACTAGCTCAGTGGATAGGTTCACAGCTTGAGTTACAGGTCAGTAGTCAGGGTTACAGGTTCACTAGCTCAGGGTTTCACAGGTTACAGGTTCACTAGTCAGCGTTACAGGTTCACTAGCTTGAGTTACAGGTTCACTAGCTTGAGTTACAGGTTCACTAGTCAGCGTTACAGGTTCACTAGCTTGAGTTACAGGTTCACTAGCTAGAGTTACAGGTTCACTAGCTTGAGTTACAGGTTCACTAGTCAGCGTTACAGGTTCATCAGTCAGGGTTACAGATTCAGTGGACAGGGTTACAGGTTCCATAGTCAGGGTTACAGGTTCACTAGTCAGGGTTACAGGTTCATCAGTCAGGGTTATAGTCAGCGTTTACTAGTCAGGGTTACAGGTTCACTAGTCAAGACAGGTTACAGCTTGAGTTACTAGTCACTAGCTTGAGTTACAGGTTCACTAGCTTGAGTTACAGGTTCACTAGCTTGAGTTACAGGTTCACTAGCTTGAGTTACAGGTTCACTAGTCAGAGTTACAGGTTCACTAGCTTGAGTTACAGGTTCACTAGCTTGAGTTACAGGTTCACTAGCTTGAGTTACAGGTTCACTAGCTTGAGTTACAGGTTCACTAGTCAGAGTTACAGGTTCACTAGCTTGAGTTACAGGTTCACTAGCTTGAGTTACAGGTTCACTAGCTTGAGTTACAGGTTCACTAGTAAGCGATCACTAGTCAGGGCTACAGATTCACAGTTAAAGGTGAGGATTGAAGGTTTGTTTAAGGTTACTGTCACTAGTCAGGGTTACAGGTTTGCTGGTCAGGGTCACAGATTCACTGGTCAGTGTAACAGGCGCAACAGTCAGTATAAAAGGTTCACTTGTCAAGGTTATAGGTCAACAACAGAAACTGAGCCACGTAATTGAAAAACAAACTATAATTCATTCAACCAATCTTGCTTTTGAATTATGACTGAACATGTGTTACCTTGGCTTCTTGTAGTTCTGATACAATGGTGTCTGCCCGGGGACCAGACATCTTGCCATTGGCCAACCTAGCTCCACCATAATGGCCAGATCTATCCCCCATCCCCATACTCAGTCCACCATTCACTCCACTATTTCTGTGGTTGGTCCCTGGGTCACTTTGCCGGCCCGGAACAAATTGTATTTCTGAGCGATGTGAGTTGTGTGATGTGAGGAGTTGATCAGCCAGCCGGTCCCTTTCTCTCTTCATGGCTTCCAGGTCCTTGTTGAGGTTGGCCAGGTGGATACGGACATTCTGAGACTGCTGGGGTGAGTCTTCTTCTCCTGCAGCTCGCGAGCCAGCTCCAGGTTGTCAGAGCAGGCTGAGAGGAGCTCGGAGCGGATGTCCTGAATGACTTTGAGGAGTTCTCCGTGAGACATGTGACCTAGCGTATCCTCGTCAGGCAGGAGGCTGTCCACCTCGTGGGACGGCAGCCGGTAGAAGGAGGGGAGGAAACTGTTGGAGGCGTTGTAGCTGATGTCCCCGGGGGGCGGTGACTCGCCACGTGTCCTCGCTTGTACAGACAGGAACTTCATGGCTGGTGTGAGGACTGGGGAACGCAGTAGGTCCGGGTTATCACCTCTGCTCTGCTCTCTCACGGGGGACACTGTGATACGGCGAGGCCGACGCTCAGGCTCCATCACCTCCGCTACGGCCGGGTTGGCATGCTGGGCTCTCATGGGCGACCGGTGACGTCGAGCCTCGCCCACTTCCTTCTCCAGTGCTGCCACCTGCTGGCGGAGGTCCTCGTTGAGGGCGCTCGTGTTTGGGGCGAGGGTTCCGTTGATGGTGCCTGCTGGAGACACAGTGGTGACAAGCATGCTGCAGAAATTACCCTCTCCCAAATCACTACTACACTTCAGGTACCAATCACCATCATCGCGTACATCCCCCATCCTGGCAGGCGAGTGCTGAAGGACTGTCAACCCCCCAACTACAAAACCACTGTCTTATCCTCAGAAACACTGCAGGCATTCCATACTGTACACCCAATCCACAGATCAATTCAATACAGATAAGGCAGTTTCACTGTTCACAGGCATGTGACCCTACACCCAGAGGCTAGCGTCACGTCTGTGGAGGAATCCCTAGATCAGCAATTATCAACATGCCCAGAAGCCTCACATGACCACGAGAACCACACCATTCACCCACACCACACACCAAGCTCTGAGAGCACCTCACAAATTACACCTCCCCAGCACAATTTCAATGAGTTGAATTTCCCACACATAACAGACAGGCCCTTCAGCTGATCAATAACAGAGGGGGTGTGAGCAAATACTGGCAAGAACTGTAGCTTCCAAAGCATGGGTATTGACAACCTCTAGCATATTGACTAATGTATAGAATTGATGCCATGACCAGTGTGTTCAATGATACTATCTCTAGCGCTGCAAGGGGGGGGGGGGGGAGTTAGGGTCGTAGAGGCAGAAGTCATTCTCACCAATACATACTGATTGCACAACCACTGGTTTGTTTTGATTGAAGTATAAGCCTTTGATATAAAGTAAATAACTTCTTGAAATTTTATATTTGTTAAGGCTACTTCTAGGTGATCTGCTAGTTCTGTAGGGATCAATAGACATCATGTTTACATGGTAAACTTGCCAACAATGCACAGCATGGGTTGTCATCCTAAGGGGAAACAAGCTGAAGGGCCGGCCCTGATGATGTATTCAACATGCCAGACAATGCCTGGGACCCTCTCTATGTTGGTGGTCAGTTATAGAACACAGGTCCTCATGGCGGAGACCAATAAGGAGCAGATTGAACCCGGCAAGTGGCGGATGAGGAAATGTATCTCACGCCACTTCAATACATTCCCACGGCCAGCTGATTGTGAGGTGTATTTAATGTGTCTTTAGGCAGAGTACATAAAACCATTCGCAGGTCTGTCAAGCTGGATGTTTTTTGGACATATGTGCCATACAAGGTGAAATACACAAGACCAGGTGTTCAAAATCAAATCATTTTCAACCAGTTACAGCAGCATCAAACATGAAGGCTTATCAGTCATAGAGAGTAACTAGTGAATGTACCATGTCAACCCCCCCCCCCCCCCCACCGACCCCAGCGTGATCACATAATGACACAACACAGTAAGTAGAAAGACATGTCTGGCAATTATATAATCAATACCAGTAAGCCAAGTGCTATGCAAGGGGTAGAAACCAGTACACATTGAGGGCAGGAGTGATGGTACCTGATTTCCGTAGGGCAGCAAAAAAGCGTTGTATCACTGGTGAACACTACATTATCCACTAGGCATTGGAATAGATCGGATGAAATTGATGAAAGGAGGCAAACCTTGTGCAGGGTGATCCCTCATGCGCACCTGGCATCCCACACTGCTCGTCTCCACACCTGACCGCACTGGCACCTGTAATCAATCATGCTAATAACGTAAACTTTAAATATCGAGTTCTCATCAATATTAATGAACCAAACATCAGCAATTAAGTATTGATTTTATTAGTTGTTATAGAAGAAGGACGTTATTATGAGATTTGATTTTCTTACTTCTTACTTTGGGGTTAGTGTTTGAGGATAAAATGACAACATTTTGATAAACCATTTCTTATGGATGCAATCTGCATTTCAATCTGATGATGTAGGTATCTTTTGAATGTAAACAGCGTACATCAAATCGCAATGATCAAGATAAATGAAACAAAAACGTTATGATTCTACATTAAACACGGGTCACGAAACAGTGATCATCATGCTCTACTACGTTATGATAACATCATAAACCGGGGCAACTTTGAATTCAAGAGCAAATGAAACCGAACCTTCTGCTGTGTCCAAACAAACACATCCTTCAATATATGCACAGTGAGGGCTTCATGACAACATATCCCACTAACTAATACAAGATGACAAATTCACTAGAACTCACAGCATCAGGTGAGTCATTCTCCAACTCTTCTGACAGCTTCTGCAAACAAGCCAAGCGAGAGAGAGGTTTATTAGAGCCAAGGCTACAGGGACTCTCGTGGGAGATGTTGAAACGAGTTGAAGGCTTACGGTAATCTCCTGGTCTTTAGCTTTGACACTAGCGATGAGAGCCGCTAAAGCCTTCTCGAACGAATCTCTCTGGTGACTCGATTTGCTTTCCTCTTCCTGAAAACATCGCCAGCAGATGAAAACAACAACATGGTGAGTTTCATCATTGTGGCCTGAGAGGGGTTACGTGGCTCTATATGAATTGTTTGGCGTATCATCCAGTCCGCACGCCACCCTCCCCCCCCCCTTCCCCATGGTGGACTACACAGCGAGAGGGGAGACTGACCTGTAGCTTGGCCTGCAGCTCCAGCAGCTGCCTCTCCATGGTGATGGCATTCTGTCTCAGAGCTACATGGTGAGTAGCATCCTTTAACTCGAGCTCATCTCGCAGCTGACGCATGGTCACCTCACGACCCGTGATGTCCTCCTGATGCTGCTGACGAGCATCCTGTAACCATGGTGATACATAGGGTTATGGTTACTATGGTAAATGGGCGATTCGAATCGTTCGTATCTCGGCGTAAATAACGTGGAATTCCGTTCCAACAACCGTGGCGATGCGCTATAAAATGACAATGGTTATAAGCTGGATTGCGTTGTTTCAATTCTAGATATATAGTGTTTGTAAGTCTATTAACCCTTTATCACCCATAGACAGAACGGATGTGTTGCCCTGGTCACCCTTCACTGAGTGGTCCGTGTCTGCTGGACATTGTTACAACAGAAGGGCATGACAAGAGTGGGTGCTTGATAAGGAATTCATGACAAGAGTGGGTGCTTGACAAGGAATTCATGACAAGAGTAGGCGCTTGATAAGGAATTCATGACAAGAGTAGGTGCTTGATAAGGAATTCATGACAAGATAAGGTGCTTGACAAGGAATTCATGACAAGAGTAGGTGCTTGACAAGGAATTCATGACAAGAGTAGGTGCTTGACAAGGAATTCATGACAAGAGTAGGTGCTTGACAAGGAATTCATGACAAGAGTATGCACTTGACAAGGAATTCATGACAAGAGTAGGTGCTTGACAAGGAATTCATGACAAGAGTAGGTGCTTGACAAGGAAATCAGACAAGAGTAGGTGCTTGACAAGGAATTCATGACAAGAGTAGGTGCTTGACAAGGAATTCATGACAAGAGTAGGTGCTTGACAAGGAAAGACAAGATGTGGCTGTAGAGAGATAGGAGGGAACAAAGATAGCTACAAAGACAGCACTAAATAATACAGTGACACATATAGGAACGTTGGTCTGGGGTGAGGTTAAAAGGTTACCCAGTACCTATAGCATGTGATGTTATGAGGAATTCAGCTAATCAGGTGTAAAATAATAAAGAGTGAAGGATTTATAGTTCTCAATAAGTCTCCAAACAAACAAGTCATATTAATAATCCATACATGGTGTGATGTAAGAATCGCTTACAACACGCGTCTGCGACAAACCGCTTACATAATGACTCCTTCATGCGTCATGTTTCACAGACGCTAGGCGAGGATTAGAGTCGTCATTATTTATCACAACGCCCCTCATTATGAGGAATGCTTTTGTGGTTCGCATAAATGAGTCGAGCGCGTCTCGTACAATACACGGTAATGCATACATCAAATTGAATAAGTCAGGGAATTCTTCTTTCAAGTCCTTTATAAACGTTAACCAAATATTTCTAATTGGTGTGAAGGGCATGTGTTAATAATAGACGCCAAGAGAAGATATATAATTAGGACCAGCCAGCAGCAGCACCACCCCCTTCCCCAACTTCCCGTAGCGACAAACGGTCCTCCTTGGACTAGTATACACCTGTTACAGGTGATTCTCTGCTGTATGAGCGTTACTTTTCAATCACTGCTAACAGACTTTGGGATACATACCCATAAGATCGCGGTTGTCTTGCAATGTTGAACATACTGCATTGAACTAACACTCGAAATCTAAGCGTGACTTATACATTAGAGTACATGTCACGTTACAATTGTGACACAACAAATATTAACAACGAGTCAACGTGTACTTCCGAACAGCCTGCGGTGTGATTTCCCCAACGGACAGGCCATCGAGTGGTCAAAATTTACAACACCACCCTGATGCTCGCCATATCTACTGACTTAACAGATCACACGCCGTCTCAGGCACCAGGGGGGGGGGGGTGCACTAACAGGACACATCGAATGGCCCTCCACCGGCGGCTCCACTTACACATCATACACGACTCAACTTACGTGCGAATAAAAAACCGACGCGTTGTCACGTGATAATGATGACCAATAAGATGTCAGGTTGTTTTTTTGCCAACTTCAGCCGTTTACAGTCAATAAGAAACAGCATTAATATGCGAAACCTAACAAGTACAAGTGATTTGTTAATATGCTTAGCACTGGGTCGACCAGAACCTTTGTTTTTAAGATGACACATTTCTGACCTGCTCTTCAAAGGGGCACCTTTCCTGGTAGGTACAATTTTGTAAGTCTAGCCATTGTGCCACACGTCACTGTGTGAGTTCAAAGCTAATTCGTCAACAGACCCAACTGTTATTCGTGAAGACAGACAAACATTCAGTCATTTCAAACACACCTTGCAACAATTGTTTTGCCTTGTAATCGCCTGGTGTAGTTCGTGTTGAATATAAGAAGCCCGAATACCGAACTACGGACAACACTACACCAACACGACACGCTGGCCTCTGTAGCGTAATAGGACCGGGGGCAGTTGTGTGGCTTTAGGAGGATGACGACGAGGCTGACCGACTCCAGGGCTGTCATTGTTGGTACGAAATGGGGGGTGGTTGGTGTCCTTGTAGTAAAATATTCGATACTGAATGAAGTTCAATTTGAGCTTAAAGCTAAGATTCCATATACGCGTAATGCGTATGCGTAATGCGCAAAACGTATGCGGTATGCGTCATCCGTTTGGTATGATTCCTTATATACGTATACGCATGCGTTTTCAGTCTTTCTTGCCGACGATTTTGGAAGGAAATTATGGCGAACAAGTCAAAGTTGCAACTGGCGTTGTTGCAGATGGAAGAGGAAAATAGACCGATCGCCATGTCATATAAACTGCAACAGTGGAAAAGCACCAACATAAAAGGAACCACCGGTGGTGGGCTCCTAGCTTATTACGTAAACGGTTTCAGCAAGGAGCGTATCCTAATCTAGTCAGCGAGTAACACGTGCACGCTGGGCGATGGAACTCTTCGGCATTTTTAGACTTATGGACCTTCTAACCTGCTTTCTTTCGGGAAAGCCCATTCCATGACGTCACAATTTGGATTCCCCCCCCATCCGTTTCTGCATTCGCAGTCGTGCCAATCGCTACATGGAGCGATTCGTGTGGTCGGATACGCAGCCCCATGCGTTGTCGTATTCGCAGACGGACATCACCGCCGTGCTTATGCCAGTTATCGATTTTTGTCGGATTCGGATGACGGATGACGCATTACGCGTATATGAAATCTCAGCTTTATTTGCGATCTCCATCGCCTCGCGCGCTCATCCCGGGGTGTTTCAGGGACGGAGTAAGCACTAGTCTCGGAAAGGGTTCTCAGGAGTGCATCACAATGTACCTCAGGAGTGAAGTATTTTTTAAAGTTAACTGTGAATAATGATGGTGGTTTCAGGTGGAGAGCTGTGATTGGCTGTCGGGAACCTTGGAGTCATTTGGGTGACCGCAACAATTACCAAGAGCTTTAATTGGAGATCAAACAGACTGATGTTAATTATTCTGGGAATTGACGAGTTCGGAATGCTTACTTCAAAAGGATCTACTCGTGACGTTGGGTTTATATAAATTGTACGACATTTGATAGCGCGTTTGTGTAGGCCTTCACTGGTGGAGCGGGGGTGACAATTTCGTCGCCATGTTGACAAATATATCTCAGTAAATAGGGTCCATTCCACTGAGATATTGCATTCGTGCACCGTCATTCAACAAGCTTAAGGCGGCACAACAGAATTTCAGGGAACCTCATTGGCTGAGTTGATTGAATAAAGCTTGTTACAAGGGAAATACATGACACTGAATCAGTTTTAATGAGTGACAGTGTACAATATTGAATTGGGCGTAAGCGAGTGGGAACATACACAGGGAAGGGGGAGGGGCACAGAGGGGTCATATAAACTATGATACACAGAATGAACAAAAGAACCCCCCACGACAGTAACAGACCGTCATCATCACACCAGAACGGGCCCACGACAGTAACAGACCGTCATCATCACACCAGAACGGGCCCACGCCAGTAACAGACCGTCATCATCACACCAGAACGGACTCACTCACCTCTAACGCTTGTTGACTGCTCTTCAGACTTGTGGCCACTTGCTGTAGCTTCTTAGCCTTGTCTTGACTGTCTTGTCGAGCTGACTGAAACAACAGCACAGATCAGAGGTCAACCACCCAGCCAAGGTCAATTACACATGAACTGGGGGGTGGATGTGTTGATGGGCATCGAGCGAGCAGAGGGGGCGGGACCAGGTGGATAGAATAAATGTTAATTGATATGTCTCCGCCAAACCCCGGAACACGTTAGAATTAGGTCGGATCAAAGAATTGATACCTGAACAAATTGTGTAAGCCACCTGGTCAAATTGGGTAAGCCACCAGGTCAAATTAGTCAAATTGGGTAAGTCGACATAATGACAACAAAAAGAACATCTTTTTTCCCATAGGTCACTTGATCTTCAGTAGATGGCATCATAGCCTCTCGACCAATACCCACATTTCCTTGTGGTGATCAGATGACCATATCATTGTAGCGGTTGAATATACTAAACTCACGGTATGTTAACATACAACTTACCTCAAGAGCATCTCTAGTGCGGTCCAGATCAGCCTCCAGTTGCTGCGATTTCTCGTCCTTTTCTTTGGCTTCAGCCTCGAGTATCTGAAGCAGAAAATCGCTGAGTCGGTGAGAAAACTCATCCTGACATCGCCTGACCGGTGAGGTGACTCTCGTCTTCCTGTCGTGCGAGGAGGTCTCCTCCAGAGCTCGCTGTACGCTGTCCCACACCGGGTAGCGCAGCCCTGGTTTGCCGTCGCACCTGCCGCTCGATTGGAGCTCACTTCGAAACCTAGTTTTGGGTTCAGTTTTAGAATCAACCCAATCTTTCGGCGTGCGTTTTTGTTGTTTGTTCTTGCGGCTGCTTCTACGTAGGGTTGCATTTCTGTTTTTGATGTCATGGTTACGGTGGGAGGAGCCGGACGGCGGGAAGATGGAGCTGCTTGTGGACATATTATCAATGGACGCAGGGATGTCTTCCTTCATCAAGCTTCTCCACACAGCATCATAATTGGGAGAGGCGGACCTATGTTTGACATGCGCACTGCGTGAACTACGCGAGCTACACTCGCTGCTGCTGCAGTCCATACCAGACGCCGCAGAGTCCGCTTGTGGTGGTGGGGAGGAATTCTCTAAGAGGTCACGGAGTGCACGTGAGAAATCCAAAGGCGACGTAGAGGATGGATCCTGATCTGAGTGATAGCCAGTGCTGCCGCTGCTGAAGCTGTTGCCATGGTTATCGATATAAGCACCTGCACTTTGCAGACTGGTGCTGCTGTAGGATGACGTCGTCGAGCAGGGGTAGTCGTCACAGTCACTGAAGCGGTACGGGGCGTCATCGTCGTCCCCACACGAGGAGGATGAGGTGAAATCCGGCCGGGGATGGGCACACAGCAACGCCTCCAACCTACCCTGGACACTCCCGGCGGCTGCGGGATCCATCTTCCTGTTCACTGGGATGATAATATGGAAGCTGTCAGATGCTCTGACGGTGAAATGCCAATGGCTTGGTAATCAAACAGCAAACCGGCGATGAGCGGCACAATGTCGAGGCACCGACGACATCCGAATAAAGCACCTGAGGTGCAGAAAGAGGCAAAGTAGCTGTTGTCGTAGGCGCCCTACACTGCTGCCCCGTCTCGACATAGGCTACTAAATACAGACCTCATCATGGCATGAAACAACAACAAAAAAGGCCGGTCGCTTGAGATCAAAGACGATATGAGACAAGCACTTGAAATGATGGAGGTAAATCCAAGAAACACTGCTTGTCGATGGCGAGGACACAAGATGAGCCGTAGAGCGGGTGGGCGGAGCAGTGACGGGTCGTAATCAACGGCCAGGTCCTCACCGCTCATCAAGTACCGCCCTGATTGGACGCGGATTAGGCCGACGCCTTGTCGCCGTCACTCGAGTGCGTTCCCACACGTCAGCACGGCCCACGCCACCTACCAGTTCCAAGGCACCGCCCGCAATAGAGCGGTGAACCCTGGAGGTTTTTTTGTTTTTGTTAGCCGCTCACTCTCCCCGGCCAATTCCACTAGGGATACACCTGTATGATTAGACATATGTGACGTACGCAAATCTGGAAGAGGTCGCGCTAGTCTGAGCTGTGGTCTCTAAATGGAGAGGGTGGCTACCAACTTAAGGCATAGGGTGAGCGTAGTTGACCGCCGCTGAGACCACCCCTACCCCCCACCCCTCACGCCCCATCCACCCCTCAGTACGGGGATCAGCGCAGATCTCGGATCGGATTCCAAAATAGGTGGATTCCTAAAATGCATCATTTCATGTGGGTCACTTCGCTTTGTTTTGACCACAGGCCCTCGGAACTGAATTCCACTTCTCCAAACGCTGGTCCAGAGCATATTTTCTCTACACAACGTCTACCGAGTCGTCGTATGGCTCTGTCATCGGCGCTCGGAAACTTGACATCGAGATCTGAGCGCAGTGCAAACATTCCATACGAAAAATGACTATAGCATTTTGAATTTAGAACGATACGAATAATGTTGAAGGTACACAAACCAAGATGAGGGTTTCCAGACTTACTAAGGGTCATCTTTGCCCAAGTAAAATAATATATACCTATCTCTATAGCATTTGACCATTTGGACAAAACTTGTTATAGTAATCAGACTTGAGTCGAAAAGTGACAGGGTTTTTTATATTTTTTTTAATCAGTCTTCCGTTTGCAAAATAAGAAACGTAAGGTTAATTTCAAATGAAGCTTGTCTCAACACACGAGTACCCCCGAAAAACAGCAAGCGATTGTCCATTCCTTAGAGTGACCCCTTCCCCTCCCCTTCCTCAGACGTTTACAACAATAGTTTCTGATCATCACACCTATGATCGATAATGAATAGAGATCGGGGACGGGATCAAACAGGTGCGGTTGATCCCTAGAAGAGAGATTATCCGGGCTCAGTCGCGCCCTAATTACGCGTTTGTTTCTTTAGGATGTGACGTCACAGATACGCAACACAAACCACAGGCGCATGGGCTAGACCATCACGCTCGCGATAATATATATATATGTATATATACATACATATATGCATATATACATAGTATAAAAATAAAATATATATATACATATATATAATGTATATATACATAATATATATATATATACACATATATATATGTATATATATATATATGTATATATACATAATATATAAATAAAAAAAAATATATATATATACATATATACAATGTATATATACATAATATATATATATATATATATATATATATATATATATATATATATATATATATATATATATATATATATATATATATATATATATATATATATATATATATATATACGCATGAAATCCACATCCACACACACGTATGCACATAAGAGACGGCGGTCTATAGTAACCGATGCGGATTACTACCTTAACATTGAACTAATTGTACCTAGAAGTAAAGGTAATCGTAATTAATGGATCAATTGGACCAATTACTGGGTGAGGATTAACGAGTGAACACCAGAAAGCTTAGCTGTTCTTGGAAGTTAGCTTAATTGCATATGCAATGCGCCCAGCATGGGAATTGCGAGGCCTAGGGAACATCAGAGTCCCGATAATCATATAGCGATTGTGGCCGTCAATTACGTCTAAAGTCACGGTTAAAACTAACTGTGACGTCACAGGAGCGCCTCGATAACGAGCTTAACGACAAAAACATCAACGTCGATGGGGAAACATTGGGTAGCGTAAACATATGCCATTGTGGAGGACCTCACATCCCTGTACACGGTCCAGAAAGCGCCACAAGAAAACAAACCCAAATGCTACCGTGATTTCATTCACCCATTCCACGCTAGCCGAGAGACCAGAAAGTGGCCGTATCAACGCAGACGTCCAATGCAAATTAAACATCGACGTCGCCAGCTGCATTCACGAGATTTCTAGGTCTTAACGGCAACGCACCTGCCTCTAGGTACGCGGCAAATAAAAGATTTGTCAAGAGAGGTGCTCGAAATCATGACAACAAGGTCCGAGCGCCAGAGTTGATACTAATGTTGTATTATACAAATAGAGCTGAATATGTGGTTTTAGTAGGCACCCTAGCGATGGGAAGGAGCAGAAAGTTTTAAAAACTGAAGCAGTCAATGTGGTCGACTTAGTATTCATCAATTTTGTAGCCAGGTGTGACAACCAGCTGGCAGACTGCAGAGTGTTTCTGATTAACACAGGTATGTATATCACCAATGTAAGACTAAATATTGAACCGGAGAAGCCTTTGGTGGAGGAGGTAAACACCCCGAGAGCACCTCCTGTCTGGCGGGAGGGAGGGGGCCGTGTGGGGGGAGCAAATGGAGGGCTTGGCAACTCGCGGAGAAGATTGGCAACCTACAGTGATGCTCAACGAACGTCATGAAGTGACTGATAGGCCGGGAGTGGATGACGCCTGTGTGATTCCATCGCCCGTAAGCTGCTTTTACACTCGGTGTTATAGAAAGCGGCTTGACATAGCAGGCCAGCAAATCCCCCAAGACTTCACATCTAGTTTACCTTCAGCGAAATATAGGCTGAATAAGAAGCGCAGAAATAGAAATTCATTAACAAATCTCCACTTAACAGTTGGGTGGCGGGTGAGAGCGGCCATTAATAAACACCATAAGAATCACAAATATGGGGCTTAAAACGGGGTACTCAAAGAAACGAGCGGAGTTCAAGACGCGTTTTTCTCGCTGCCAGATGTTTCCATTTTTGACTTGCAGTAGTTAGGAACACCAAAACCGTCGATTGTTTATTAATATCGGTAAGTTGAAAATATCCTCCGAATATTGTTTACAAAAAATATGCAAATGAGTGGTGACCGGGCCAAGTAATTATGCATGCGCAACTCCTGATGGTATCGCTCAATCTCCGCCCGTTTTCAATTTCGGATGTCCAGTTGCACCTACCATGCGCCATATTGGGGTTATGATTCACGTCCCACAAAAAAAGCCCAAGCAACCAGACTTGACAACGGCTTTACAAAATGGAAGGGATCACAAATCAGACTCGATCTTACGTATATCATTTCCAAAAGTGGGAGGATATGGATCAATGAAGTTTATTTCTCTACAAAATTATCATGATTTATGTTGAAACGTCCCTTTATGGTGGAATGTGGTACATGACAAATACAGACTAATGAGGCGGACGAGGGATGAGAGTAGCGAAGGCAATCCAACTGACGATTCTCCCCAAGGGCAATCCAACTGACGATTCTCCCCAAGGGCAATCCAACTGACGATTCTCCCCAAGGGCAAGCCAACTGACGATTCTCCCCAAGGGCAAGCCAACTGACGATTCTCCCCAAGGGCAATCCAACTGACGATTCTCCCCAAGGGCAAGCCAACTGACGATTCTCCCCAAGGGCAAGCCAACTGACGATTCTCCCCAAGGGCAAGCCAACTGACGATTCTCCCCAAGGGCAATCCAACTGACGATTCTCCCCAAGGGCAATCCAACTGACGATTCTCCCCAAGGGCAAGCCAACTGACGATTCTCCCCAAGGGCAATCCAACTGACGATTCTCCCCAAGGGCAATCCAACTGACGATTCTCCCCAAGGGCAATCCAACTGACGATTCTCCCCAAGGGCAATCCAACTGACGATTCTCCCCAAGGGCAAGCCAACTGACGATTCTCCCCAAGGGCAAGCCAACTGACGATTCTCCCCAATGGCAATCCAACTGACAATTCCCCCCAAGGGCAAGCCAACTGACGATTCTCCCCAAGGGCAAGCCAACTGACGATTCTCCCCAAGGGCAATCCAACTGACAATTCTCCCCAAGTGCAACCTAACTGACGATTCTCCCAAGGGGAAATCCAACAGACGATTCTCCCCCAGCATTGACAAACACTGCTGCGTCGTAGAACTCACCTTCGATACATCATTTCATCGTTCTACTTAACAAACAACGTGACGTCATCACCAAGACCTGGCGCTGCAGGGGGTCTCATTGGCTGGCCTCAGACAGAGGATGCGGGATGATGGGGGATTATGACTACTTAATCACAAGAGATACTAAAGTAATCCCCGAGCCAGATAACAAGGCTCATGGGAGGGGGGAGGGTTCGCTGAGGTCGCCTGGGCATTCATCTGCCGATTTCACCCCACCTCGAAGCTACACACTTTAAACAAGTGTGGTCATTTAACCAAACACTGAGATCGGTTCCTTGAGAGCGTTCTGTTGGGCTCAAATTAGCTACTTAAACAACGCCGGAGGTGTTCACAGAGTGTTCGGCTATTTTTGTAACGTTGTTAAAACATAGCGGAGTAACCTCCACACCGTGCTGAAAAGCCGTCATCACTTAGCACAATAGCGAGACGTGATCGTACGTTACGGACTCCACACACACTCTCTACTCGCCCATACCCCACCTCAACTACACAATTAACAAACAGAAACACTCGCATGCAACAGCTTGCACAAGCGATTGTAAATTAGAACACAGGCGTCACTTCAATCAGTTAGTTAGTCCATGGCGCAATCAAGAATTCATTCACGGTTAGTTATTCAATACGATGCATCCAACCTGAGGCCAGGTTGGCAATCATATCAACAGGTTAAGGCTATCCCTAACAAAACAACTGTTTCTTGACAAAGTTCAAATGAAATGAAACGATGAAATGATCATAAGCCAGTCCATGACACAGGTGCTCGGCTGCCGCTAGCAGGCTTCCGAGCGCCCGCGTTCTAGACATTATAGCCAGTTACGTGAGAAAGAGAATGAGGGTTTGTTAAAATTCATACGCAGGGTTAATTACCATGGTGGAACCGGGAGCTGTTTGTTAAGGTACCGGGGAACGGCTACTACAAGCCGAATCATAATACCACTGAGTGACGCATCCAGCCGCGTCATAAAACCACTGAATGACGCATCCAGCCGCGTGATAACGCCGCGGAATGACGCATCCAGCATACCACTGAGTGACGCATCCAATCGCGTCATAACACCACTGAGTGACGCATCCAGGCTCGTACTAACGCGGCAGTGTGATGCATCCAGCTGCGTGATAACGCCGCAGAGTGACGCATCCAGCTGCGTGATAACGCCGCAGAGTGACGCATCCAGCTGCGTGATAACGCCGCAGAGTGACGCATCCAGCATGAGCTTCCCTAATGAAGAATACTATACATGCCATTCAGATATCGACAGCGGAAAAAATCGCCTGTTTTCAATATTATTTCGAAGTGCTTACAAATTAGTAATACGCAACAATTCACCACTGCAAATCTTGTGGGAAGGGCGTAGGGTGAGGGGACGTTGTGGGACGCTGCAGGGGGTCGCTAGTAACTAGGCCACGACCCTCAACACGCCAGTCATTGTGACGCGAAAGTGGATGATCGGCGATTTGGAGAGCCCGTCTACAGCCAGGAATCACCATTAATGGTCGTCTTCAGAGTGGATTAGCCGCGGTCAAGCCAAAAGGATCGGGATTCTGAGTATCTGACGACTTTTCCTAGCCCAATGTAACTGATATAGATCGTTAATCGAGCTTGCGTTTGAGTGGCTGGATTTGTCGAGTTCATGCATGGAAGATTTCACGGCAATATGAAAGTGGAGCATTGAAATCGCGACGCAGGACTCCGCCACGTATTACAAGATTTGACCTGATAATTGTCGCCAAATAATATCGTTTAATGTGTATTGGGTGAAGGGGTAGTGTGTGTGTGGAGGGGGGGGGGGACAGATCCTTAAGACTCGGGCATCCGGGGATTTGGTAACTACAAGCTACTAGTTCCCCTTTGAACAAAAATCAGAGCCAACAAAAATATTTTCAAATCAAACCAGGTCATCGCTTTATCCAGTTGTCGCTTCCAAATATTGTTACAAGCGTGATACTGGCTGAGGCGTTGTTGAGTGGAGGTCATCCGGAGGTCATGGTGTGACAGCGAGTCTGCCGCGGTATAGCGTGGGTCGACATTATCAGACCTATCATTCCTCATCACGCTTTTAATCATGTATGCATGACCAGGTGAGCTGTTAATCACAGGTAAGTGAAGGAAACAACACTCACACTAAGCACGTGCCTGATGCAATAAGCTATACGCACATATCATCTACAAGCGTCAACGACATGCTGTTAAAGCCAGCTGTATCATCACCACGTGAGAAGGTGACATCGTGGTCAACGTCTTATGGTGTACGCTGTATCATAACGACGTGAGAAGGTGACATGGTGGTCAACGTCTTATAGTGTACGCTGTATCATAACGACGTGAGAAGGTGACATGGTGGTCAACGTCTTATAGTGTACGCTGCATCGGCATCGGCTACCGAACGCCGGACCGCTGGACCTGAAGTGTACATGGATATCAATGGTTATCGGGGGCTGCGCGCTCAGGTGCCAAACACGCCAATCCCTAGCGGGGTATAGATCAGGGGCGTAGCCAGGCTTGAAGGAATGTTAAGCACAGACGGGGGAGAAATCTACAGTTCCAGACAGTAAAGTCTAACCCCCCTTAGATTTTGACTTTGATGCCATTCGTGGCCATATTTATTTCTTCACTTTTCAAATTGATGTTACGCACGAGCATAAGTGCGTATCGCTGGCTACGCCCCTGTAGATGATATATGGCAGCCTGGTACGAAACAATCGCTCTATAGCAGCAGGTTCCGACCACGGAATCCTACCCATCTTAGTGCCCCACATCCTCCCACCCCTCATCCTATACGTCCAACAACTCTCCCCATAAATACCGCACGCTCCCCAAAAATCAACGCCCCCACCTCACCCCTTCATGTCCCCCATCCCCCAGCACGACCCCTCATTCTCCTTCAGGAGTTCATGTTAATCACTCTAGTCAACACGACCCCATCACGACGCTGCCCCTTCACACCTAACCCACGACCACTTACCCCCAACAGGCACATTGTCCCTGGCTTCTTGTCAACATACGAACATTGTTTTATATTGTAATCCATTATTGACACCATCATCTGCCTCATAACAGATTCACAGTTGTTGTCAGCTCTTAGATATGTAAATGATTCTATATCATAAAGCTTCTGAGAGACTTGCTGTCATCACTTGTATATGTGTCAATATTAAACATTGTCTTTATGTATATTTTTTCTATTCTAATGTGTGAACCGTTTACCAACATGTCTGCAGTTCTAAGAAACATCAAAGGTCAAAGTAATTTGATGTCTTTGATCCTAGGAAACCGGGACAGGTGATTGGATAACAGGTGTCTTATTTCACTCACATGTCACACCTTGTCAGTCAGGTCGAAAGCTGATTTGAATTAAAAAAACCAAGGGAGATGACAAACTCTATAAATATAATTCCAAGAAAGTCGTGACAAACTTGAGGGTTACTGAACGGCAAATGACCGTGGGGATGGAAGCTCTACTTTCATATTGCCGTGAGATAGACATAGGGTATTCTCCACGTCGAGAAAAAATTGTCTTGATCCGCTCCTGATCTGATGATGGAAAACAAGCTGGAGAAGCAGGGACAATCAATGGCGTCTCTCCCACACAGAAATGAATACTTGCATCCTAATTCCACAGAGCAAATTATCTACAATATATATATATATATATATATATATATATATATATATATATATATATATATATATATATATATATATATATATATATATATATATATATATATATATATATATATATATATATATATACAATATACATACTATAGATAATAATAATGCTTGAGTAAACATCAAAATAACCACAAAACAGTTAGTTGAATAAATGTACTCACAATACACACAAGCAACATTGATCAGTTACCTCTGAGTAATACAATAAAGGTAGCAAAGATGACAACAAGATATTATTCTAGCAATAACCGCATGTGACAAGATCCAACCATATAACCACAATATAACCACGACTTACATTGATGGTCTCCTCTGTGGTGAGCAGCATCTGATTGGCTCTCTCTATGTCATCTTCCCTCTCCCTCAGTGTCTGCCTCAGCAGCTCCATCTCCTGCTCAGCATCATCTTGACCTCTAGAGCTGTGAAGGGACACCTGGGACAAAAGACAGGGCTCAACAACACATGGGGAACTACCTCTAAATGTCTCTTTGATGTCTAGTTGGAGGGGCATGCTTCAAATTAAATCCCACCTTGTAGCATTAAGAAACCTAAGGTTATTCAAATCACAAACACCCATTGGCAGGGAACTGTTATGGTTATTTGTACAGCAAATAGCCTTCAGTAATATTCAGCCAAGAGGATAACAATAATCGTATCAGAACAAACTGCTCGAGTCCTCAACTGAACCACAGCTGAACCAAGGAAATACAAGAGGCAGAGTAATATAGTGATTAGCATAAATAAAAGACACGGTGCAAGCATTGCCGTCCCACAAGCCTCAACCAACTAGTCATTGATACGGCTTGAACATGGCACCTTTCTTCCAATGAGACTGAGCTTACCTCCGCAGATTTTTCTTTGAGTTTTCTGCGTAGGCTGGAGTTCAGAGCTTCCAAGTCACCTGTTTTCATCTGTAACAGCAGCACTCAGCAATGCAGGTTACAAGCAATCATTTCCCTACAAGCCACTTGCCAATTCTATGCTATTTTTAAATAGCTTTAACAACACGTTTGGAAAATCATAAAATAAATCAAGTCGAAATACCCAGGGGCCCGGGTCCTATGCCCCCCAGAAATAGCTCTGGGCACCGAAAAATAATCTGACTTAAGGTCCTGAGTGGGGCCCAGGGTTTTGGCCTCATTAATGGCAGCTACCATATAGAATAGTCCCACCCAACTGGTGACTGGATTTGAAATCGAAAAATTAGCCAAATGCACCATAGAGCTGTGTAGCTAACATGTTACGCTTGAATGATATCTCCATGCTTAAATTACTTGGGTCTAGGAGTCAGGCAGGTATCTTTGTACATTTATAAGACAAATGCTGCCCTGACGAGGGTGGACAATCAGCTTGAAGCTAGCGGCCGCTGCCGCTTTGAACGCTTCCTATACCAGGACAGGGGCATGACCAATGCACACACCTGCAATTTCGCAAGACTGTAACAATTAATCATATTGAAGTTGTGATTAAAATTGACTAGGGAGCTTTTCGGATATTCATAAATATCCCACCTTGCTTGCACGTAGTGGGGTAAATAAAACAAGAGGCCATGTTGAACACATTCAACATGGCGACTTCCCAGTGCATTATCAGATGAGGTGACTTATTGGGATCATTGGTACAATTTAAAACAATTCTTCCACTCATTCCTCGCCCATTTCGAAAGGCAGAATACATTTTATCGCTATCCATGGACATTCAAGTGATACATCCCAGCTGGTCATGAAGTGAGAGGTCAGAGGTCAAGAGAAGGTGGACAGACCTCCTGCTGGTGGAGCTGAGCCATGTACTCCTGGAGCTGGTCCTCCTTCTCATCCAGACAATCCCTTAAATCCTGTAACTCTCCCGGTCGCGGACTCAGCTCGGAGAAACTCTCCGCCGTCTTCTCCTGCCAATACAACACACAACAGTGCATAACAGGCATGTCCACAAACAGAGTAACAACTGTAATGCAGCATAGCATATGTAACTGTCTACATCTGGTATCAGCTTGGGTTTCAATATATATATCCCATCAAGCATCTGCTACAGTAGATGAGTGGATACAGGCAATATCACTCAAGTTACTCGGGATGTAAAATGGGGCGGTTCTAAACAACTGCCAGCCCCGCGAGCATTCATTCCTTCTCACCCCATCTCGGTATTTCTTGATCTCCCGGATAAGAGCCTCTATGGCTTTATCTCTTTTCATGGCACCCTCCTCCAGTGTTTTTTGCTGCTCCTTCAGCTTCAGTATCTCATTGTCTTTGGTCTGTACATATACCAAAAACATCATCATGGTTCCATGAGCCTTATTGTAACAACAAAAGATGATGACAACGTCTATTTGAGGATGGCACCTAGATACAAGACAGGCCGTACTCATCCCAACTCAACTGACATAACCAGTTGATATCTGTACACATAATCTGGGTTGATTATTAGGACCTACACGAGTCAAATAGAAATACCACCATGACAGCAACATTATCATGACCTACAAAGGTGCATTACCAAGACCCAATTACCGCAACCAACATGACTACATGGTTCAATAACCATGACCTTCATGGATAGACAAGTCAATAACCATGCCACCATAGATAGTTGAGTCAATAACCATGCCACCATGGATAGATGAGTCAATAACCATGCCACCATGGATAGATGAGTCAATAACCATGACACCATGGATTGATGAGTCAATAACCATGACAGCATGAATAGATGAGTCAATAACCATGACAGCATGAATAGATGAGTCAATAACCTTGACATCATGAATAGATGAGTCAATAACCATGACAGCATGAATAGATGAGTCAATAACCTTGACACCATAAATAGATGAGTCAATAACCATGACACCATGAATAGATGAGTCAATAACCATGACATCATGAATAGATGACACATCCGACTAGATCAGACCACATGATGAGTCAATGGCCATATGTCACTTAACAAGCTGAACATCGTTAAGTAATCACCCACCAACACAACTCATCAAAAACAACCTGCCTGACACGTGGCATCAATTTCGTCCCTCATTGAGCCACCTGCTGCTCAGCCTCGTGGATCTGGAAGCGTAGGTCAGCCCCTACCTCCTCCCGCACGCGTGCCAGGTCTTGTGAGTGAGCCTCGCTCTCTTCTTCCATGGCTCGCCTTCACATGCACACATTGGTCATCAGTAAATGTTACTCTGAGAGAGATGAACTACTCGGTGTACAAGTGATGTCATACAGGGGTTGTGATGCATGCCAGTGATCAGTTCACAAAGCTTATTGAAAGCCTATTCAGAAAAGTATATTGGGAAAACTCTTGGTTTAATGGCAGGAAAGATGTGCAATACTTGTCTACATCATAGGAACCATAGTGACCCCACCCCCCATCATAACACACCGTTTCCATGGCATCAGCATCAAGCTGGTTTGTATGACTTACGTTGCATCTTGCAGAAGATGCTCCTTGACAGACAAACTACTCTTGAGGTTCTTGATCTCCGTCTTCATATCAATATTCTGAACACACACACAGGCACACAGACAGGGCATAAAATGGCGAGTAAATGGTCGACATATGCGAGTAATTTTTTTTTTAGTGCGACTTATTTTTAATGAACAGTAGCAAATGGCGAATCATTGATTTGTGCTTGACCGAACGAACGCTTTCATAGCAACTCAGTCGCTACTAAGACAGTTCAAATTTACTTCATGATCGCCGTTGGTCAAACGATTATGGACACGTGTAATTATAACGTTATATCTTGACGCCAAAGTGCTACCCTTTGATTACTTGCAATGTGAATGTACGCGGGAGAACGCAGCCAGCTCAACATAACAATGGTCCGTTAAATGCTGTTCCTGATTAACTTAAATATAAATAAGCAAACCGCTTTGGTGGGATGACAGCATTACATGTAAATAACTGGTAATATGAAAGGTAGCATTGGCTCGTAAAAGAATCTCTGGCCCCTAAATTTTCAACTCAGGGGACCAATGGCTACCAAACAAAATGCTTAATTTTATGTCCGGACACAGATCAACAATCAATCCCTTTATCACATCAACTGATAACCAGATTACAGTAGTTAAACTTTGCAAGTGGCTGCTGCCAAAGGGATCAGTAATCTATGAAAGGCAGAGAAATATTGTCACTGGTCTGTAAAACCAGTAGCTCCCATATCTACTGCCTGACAGTATATTAACTATTTACAATACCGAACTGCTCTGTTCAGATGAGGTAAAACTTGGCCATACAATTACACAACATCAGTAACTATATGTGTGTAGCCAATAGGTGATGTGTCAATCACTGGAATTAGTATTTGCCATTAACCAGCTAGGGATAAGTGTACCATTATTAACATGCATCATCGGCTTGATTCATACAGAGACCATCCATTAGGTTAACACTCGGAGGCCGGATGTTACCATGTGAGAGTGGGGGTATCGCTGTCACAGCATGGGAAGCTGGCATTGACGGCTCATCTTTAGCGTCGACACTAACACCTCACCCATTTACTACACGCCACGAGCGAACGCAAACCCCCACCCCCTCTTGACTAAAACACAAGGGCAACAAATCATCGATGTACGCGCTGTTGTGACAAATAATATCCAACGCATGGCGCTGTATCGCGACGCGATGCGACATCACACCAACGGACAGCCACTTTCACAACTCCCTCCACCCCTCCCAATCTCCATTGCGAACCAGCTCGTTGCAGCGACATAGGAATGCGTGTTCTTATCAGAGGTAAACTGTTGACGGCTTGGAAGAGGGGAGACAAACAATTAACAAACGGACGCTCACTTAAGACCCCATAGGGCGTGTATCAACAAAAATCGTCGACTTGTACCTAACAACCCCGCATCCCACCACACATACACACACCCAGAAAACCACACTCACCCATGAGTGTGACAAATGTTTCGATCTGACGGAACGTGCATATGTTCTCGTAGCTGGGAACTAGATCTTTTGAACCAAGCTCGAAAAGCCAGTGCTCCCTCTTGGTAATCTAACCGGTTGTTGGTCTCTGACTCGCTCACTATCAATAAACCTCTCTAATTTCTACCGTACACTCTGACCAGCAATGTTGGCGTTTTTTTGGCACAGACGCTCGGTTCCTGATGCCGAGCCTCTAGATCTACACGAAGCTATGGGTATTACTGCAGTGTCTAGAAAAGTACAAAATACGATCTGAAGTAAAGAAATGGGATCAACTCCGTTTTGCCAATCCATGATAAACCTGTCACCTCAAACATGTAAACAGCTGTAGCCGGAGATAACTACGCTGAAATGAGGTTCAGTTAACAAAGCTTCAACAGAAAGACCTGATTTGATTAAATAAACTGATCATAATGTAATACCTTACCAGTTTGATGATGTTTTCCTTGCCATGGTCCGAGTACCCTTGATATTTACGCTGCATGAAGAAGATTGAGAGTTTCAAATCAAAGTTCTCAATTCTTAATGTTTTCAGTTCCTGAAAAACAAAAAAAAAAACGATATATGTAAGGCAATGAAATGTGTAGCTTGTATAATGGAGCAGTATTTTGAAACCCCAGTTAGTTACCTCAGATATTTCTTTGAGGGGCTTGGTACTGTATCCCATCGCAACATCAGTACTCATATCTACAGCATCATATGACAAAATCACTTCATTATATATCTATATTTTGTTTCTAGACTGGTCTCTCCTGATAAGAAATGAATACTCTTTATCATCTCTTATAACGAAGACGGAGATAACGTAACAGAACATAACGGCATCATCACACTCACTTGGGGTTGTGTTTTCAGAGAGATAGCTTCTGATTTCAGGCAGGTTAGTCCTCAGGAAGTCACTGGGTGCATCAGTACCTGACATGTAGTCACGGATACGAGGCATGTGGAAGCTGCACACCAGCACACACAAACAATGGTCAGGTCAAGCTGGAAATTTGTAATCATAACCCAGTTTACCATGAAGAGTCAGTGTTTGCTACATTCATGACAAGTCGTTATTTGATGTTAACATCATAGACATTCTCTGGGATAACACATGTATACAGCAAGCTGTCATGCTATGTTTTTCACGAAATACATTACATGCCATCAATACACGTAATCCTATGATGGTTAAATGACCCCACGCAGATTGTACAGCAGGATGCACATTTATACATAAACTAACTACTGGTGAGTCTTAAAAGTAATTAAATAAAAGTAAAGATATTCAACAAAACAATTACATCATTATATTACATTAAGTTCTTTAAAACAGGATATGGTGGACAGATGATGACATTTTCAGC
Organism: Urechis unicinctus; assembly: GCA_034190875.2. NCBI lineage: Eukaryota > Metazoa > Annelida > Polychaeta > Xenopneusta > Urechidae > Urechis > Urechis unicinctus. The sequence goes on along the minus strand of CM067352.1, from coordinate 27,473,354 downwards.
GCACAAAAAGTACATCTTCCATTAGCATTAACCATGATGGGACAAACACAATTAATCCACATTGCCATGTGAGAATAGCCAGCCCTACATTAGCTCATATAGCTGATTATGTACTATATCCAAGGCTGTATCTACATTAAAAATATATTACACAATATACTTATGCCATAAAGTATGTTATATGGCATTCCATTACATTTGGCAGACGTGTGGTAAAGCACCCAATGACCCTCAAAACAACTTTATAAACCTTTTCACTAACTGTGCCAGTGATTTTCTGATACTCAACCAGACTCTGTCATGCATTAATAAAAAAACCCACCTGGCTCTAAAGGGCCACCAGATGTGGTAAACTAGTGGCTTGACTTTACAATGAGTTATTTGATATTATAGTATGACAATGTGGTGCAGAAATATATTAGGTCTGGTAGTTGCATACAAAATACTGGGACTGTAGTGAACCCCTTCCATTTGAACAGATTTCATCATTTTGAAATTACATAGATAATAATTGAACAAGCCAAGCAGGGATGGGTAAAGAAGGTTTCTCAAATTGCAATCACATCCAATGTTTGAAGCCTATGCATCAAATTTGTATTTGTTAGCCCAAACTAAAACATTTATTTGACCAGCCTGTATCAAGGGTTCCACAAAAGACACTTCATAGACCTTTTAGAGCACAGGTCACATCATCCTTGTCACCACAGCAACATTCATCAATGATGAGTGAATAGCTTCCCCATTCTAATCCATCATCTGGGAACTTGTACCCGTCCACCTTTCACATCATGTTGTTATTTCAGGTAAAACAGAGGCCACGCCCAATCCCCGGGATCGGATCCGTCCATCAAACAACCCAGGTTTGCTGGTATTGCACATGCCATATTTCATTCAATACAAAGAAAAGATCATACAGACGTTACCATCACTGTTCAGCCTGAGCCTGGCAGAATGGCTGAATCCCCCAACCACCAGAACAGAGCCACGCTGTGACATTTATCATTCACCACATATATTACCCCCTCTGACACAAACTTCAAAGACTATATCTAAATCAAGAAGAGTATGTAACTAAAGCTAGTTCAAAGTTCACTTTCTGACCCAGATAACATTACCAGAGAGAGGCTGTGGAGATGAGAACACAAGGACTGAAGCCTTCAACAGGATGGTAACTTTTCACTGGATGTCTTACTTCATGCTGAGGCAGTATTATTTCATTTGACTATTTGCTGCGTATACGGCCATTCTGCCTCAAAATGGCTTACCCCATCTCATTGTACACAATGACATTCTTATTAAGTACTGGCAAAAAAGCAGCATTAAAGGTGAAATCTAGATATTTAAAATAAAGCATACTTATGATGAAGGGTCGATGAATCTTATTGACATTTAGAGTGATAACCTCTCAACTGAGGTCAAGTTGAAGTAGATATTCACAATTGTATTTTTTACCTTCCATAGCTGTCAATCACATTCAATAGCCCGGTCAGACGGTGATATACATATATTCTGTCCTGTGGCGATCGTAGGCAATGCAATGGCAAAAGATATATTTGGAGCGACCAGCACTTCATTTCAATTTTGTGTACTTACGTATCTACATGGATCAAGATTCGCAAAGAATATCTCATGATCGACACTATTTTGGTTATCCAGTCTAGGGATTATTTAGCAAGTGTCACATAAACTTTGAGAATCACAACCTCCATTTTAGAAAATGTGACGTCACATTATACAGTTTCAGTATCATTCGCCAGGTAGCTGTGGGTGCCAGTAATTGTTTTTTAAAGGCAATATCATTGAATACATATTTCCCTTGCAAGGTAGGTATTACCAAATTATAATCATTGACACATGACTCTCTTTACGAAATTTAGAAAGCAATAGAATGCTTGTGAAGGACCTTGTCAGTTGTCTACGCGTGCGCACAACAACCGTTTTGTCCTCCAAAACAAACATGGAGATGTGAACTTGTCAAAATTTGTCTGGCTGGATTCAGTTGCATATGATGAAATAATGCACAGGAACTTACTTCAGTTGTTGATAAACATTCATAGATGTGAAAATTCTTTCTTCATATGTAGTGTATTTTGTGTGTGTATCGTGTATGATTGGCATATATATCTAGTTGGTTTCAATCAACTGCAGAACATTAACAAGAGCAAGGCTACACTATTATTGAGTTGACCTGTTAGCAGCAGGAATATACTCCTCCTTTACTGAATAAATATGGTAGTTTTTTTTTCATCATGTCCCGGTCCGTGAATTTTTAAGTTCTACCCCAGATACTCTAAGTCACTCAGTGACTAAATCAGTAAATGTAATTTTAAACAGGAAAGTTAACAGCAGCGATATATCAATGACAGGTTTACGAAGAGCTTTCCAAGACATTTGTGCTTTACACCGCTAAGCATACGAAAACACTTATAACCACATCGGATGTGGTTACCAGACCATTCGAACATGATGACGGCCCTCGTTATGGCTCGGATTCAAACATAAACAAAAATCATGACCCGACCTGCCATCCCCATCAGGGATAAAAGAGGCAAGAAGCTCTTCTTCTGCCGTCGTATCCATTGTTAAATGGCTCTGTGGAAGACGTCAAAGAGACTCCTATAATAATAACATCCGGTAAACGACGACAGTGTTTTGATTCTAAAACGCTTTTTGCAAGCGCCTATCTTTCGTTTCTAAATAAACCGTTCGCGGTATAACAACGCGAGGTCAAGGACCTACAACCGGAAGAGTCCGTTATGGGTCACAGGTCAGTAGTAAACATGGTAAAAGCATGGCAAGCCGCGTGATTCTTAATTTTAAAACGTCAGCCTAATTCTTAATTTTTACCTGTCGGTAACTCGCTATTGCCGATCTCGGTTATCTCGGTTATCCGAATCGTTGCTCCGGGGTGACTTCCGGCGGAAGACAGTTAGCCGATATCGAGAATTGTCGCTGTATTCGGAAGATATTTTTGTAAAATTACAAAGGGGTATAGACATCATTGAAACTTTCATAACTCACTGGTCACAAGGCAGATTATTAACTTTGAGTCTATGAGGAAATGACATGTCATCTTGCCAAGCCTCAAAGAGGGAATGTGGCCAATACACTTTGATTTAAAGAAAATCCATTCTCTGACCTGTGATGATGCCCATGTTGAGTTATGCCTTAATAAAATAAAGTTTAAAAAATACAAATGTAATGATCACTAATCAATAATTTATAGATAATATCAATTTGAATCACTCAAGTGAATATTGAAAATACGTAAAACACATGTTGGTAAACATAATTATATTAGTCACTCTTTTATAGTTCTAATACATGTAACACCCAGATGTTGAGGACATCGATAACATAGCCTGGTTTTGCATAGTTTTACATGTGAGGTATTACTTTATCAGAACCCTGGAAGCTGCTTACACATTATCAGAGCTGCCATTTTCCTTGGAATGATTTATCAAATGTCTTTTTAGTGAAGAAACTGAATTAAACAAAGTTCCACAAAAATTACACAAGAATGGCTTCTCCCCTGTGTGTCTCCATAAATGCAGATTCAGCATTGACGCTTTTGCAAAACTTTTCTGGCAAACACGACAATTAAATGGCTTAACCATTGAATGAGTCATAACATGCTGTCTCAAAGTTGAGGCATCAGTGAATGTTTTACCACATGTATCACAGACGTAGGGTCGCTCGCCTGTGTGTATTCTTTCATGTCTTTTAACCGAGGATAGTTTTGTAAACCCCACCCCACAGTGCTTACACTTGTGTGGCTTAGCTCCTGTATGACTCTTCTCGTGCTCAGCTAATGTTTCCGATTGTTTGAAACCCTTGCCACAAATACTGCATTTGAAAGGTCGATTAGCAGAGTGAATGCGGAGATGTTTGTTACGAGCGCTGGTGGAGCAGAACTTCTTATCACATATATTACATTTGTGGGTCTTCTCTCCAGAGTGGGATCTTTCATGTACTGTCAGATGATCAGATCGAACAAATCCTTTTCCACATTTGTCGCAGATGTATGTACGCTCGCCAAGGTGACATTCTAAATGACGTGAATATGTTCCAGCATATTTAAAGCCCTTACCACACTTCTGGCATTCAAATGGTTTTGCTGATTCATTCAAATTCCACTGAAGATCAAAATTATAGTTATTGGTTGTGAGGGTATTGCTGTCATTCCTAAGATGACTCATAGAATCCATTGTGCCAGCATTGAGAGGAATGTCTGGTTTTTCTTTCATGCTCGACTCAGCTGCTCCACCGTCAGAAAATCCATGATTTCGAACCGATTTTATTTCACATTCAGTTTGTGCTGGGCAACTCAAATTTTCAAACTCAACAACATTCTCCAGCATGGCAGATATGCCTTTGTTGTCATCCCCTCTGGAAGTAGAGTGTGTAAAAACTGGAATGATTTCCATGTGGGATTGATTATCGTCATTGGAATCACCTACAGCTACTTGATACACAACACTATTCCTTGACAGAAATTCTGGTGTAGCTCTCCTGACATTTGAATCCACTTCTCCACCAGTACCATTGACCTCAGTAGATTCAATCCAAAGAAAAGATTCTTGCTCAGAACCATGATCAGTTGTTTCATTAGTGTCGTGCGAAATCTTGTGACGAAGTTGTGTATTTTGGGTTGATGAGGTAGGAGAACTTACATTGGACGACCGGGGTGTTGACTTTGAACCATTTGCGCCCCACATTAATGGGAAATAATCTTGGCTCGATGGATTTTCAGGGATAAGCATAAGGCTCATCTGAAACATAAAAATATAAATTCATTATGTATTTTCGTAAAACGCATACAATTTCTTTTGACAACATGTCCTCATAACAAATGGGCAAATCGGCCCATTGCCTCAGGAATTTGATTTATACAGTACTTGACACTGATATGGACAATCTAATAATGACATTTCGAATTTTATTTGTAAATTGAACTAGTACCATGATATGGCATCACACAAGTCCACTTGGGAGAACTCTAAATAATGTGCTTCATAGACCAGACGTATGACTTTTGGAGTGAGTTTGATGAGACTACGGGTGGTTGTGCAGTTGTGAAATATATATATACCACTTCCCCATCACCCACTTACATTTTCGAACATCTGATGTGGTAATTTATTCATGATGGATGTGTAGTTATATTTGCACAGAGTATCCATCATATCATTCACATTCCAGCACACCAAAAACAGATATATCTTAACATTGATGCTCCTACTGAGGGGTACAATTTAAGCAAAAACTTCCATAATTAACCCCACTTATTAAATGAAATTTGTGACTAAATAATGTGACCTAAACATGAAAATTTATGGTACACAGAAATGTGATTAAAAGAACAAGGACCACTATTAGTAGATGATGAACTGCAACATTTTATTGTATAACTATATAATCATCCCATTCATTTTAGAGTTCCCCACTGTCAGCTTAAAGTCTGGCATTGCAAGATCACCAATAAAAACTCAATAATGATAGTAGGGTCATTATGCCTAAGTGGCTTTTAACAATGTGTCCAATTTCAACATCATATGTATGTATAAAAGTTGGGTTGAACAACTTTTAAATGCCGAGTTTTGTGCCACTTTAAGTTAGTGAAAAGTATGCCCATCCATCAATACAGCCTTGGTTTTATGTTTATGCAAATATAAGTGGACATTTGCTGTTGCATAACAAACTGTACTTTGATAAATGTGGATCATGTAACAATGATTTCAAACAAATGTAAACTAAGTAAGTAGATCAGATAAACACAGAATTATTGCTGCGATTTACAACAAGCCTGATTTATTGTTGATTTAGCAAGCAAATTGTTGTGTCAATTACCAAGCAGATTTGTTTACTAAGGTTAATTTAGTTTTTTCAAGCCAGGAACTGATCTGGTTCACCGTTGACAAATTTGTATCCGGCTTAGTTGTGTGAGTCCGAGGCCATGGTACCAGTGTCACAACTAGGCCAAGAAACTTTGCCTCTGACAGTGTCAGCGGTGTTTACTACTTTGGATCTCTCATATTATATATGGAAAATCAGACTGTCAACCATTAGGGGCAAGGTAACTTGCCTACGTCACTACCAGACGGTTAAGACTAGCCGAACATACCTACAGTTGATCGGGTACTCCCTTGTTGGTCTAACAGGAAAACCCACTTTTATCCGTAGATTGACAAACATGCTCAACTTATCATCACTTATCACGTTATAAATATGTACTGAGAAGAATATAAAGCCAACGGTGAGAGTATTGACCAAATTTAATTGATATTTTTTTTTTAAAGCAAATCTCTGGGCGAAAACTTGATATTCAATTAATTTCTAACTTCTAACCACTCTGAATACTGGTAGTTGCCAACAACCAGTCTCTTGCATGAAGTTGCTGTAAACGTCTGCATGGAATATGCTAAGTTTTTATCACACCGTCATTTTCATCATCTGCCTGATAGCATTTCACAGGTGAGTCAATTTATACTAGATTCATACCTTAAAACTTTCTGACCTAGCATCATAACATGCACGTTGCACAATCTCGCTGCGTTATTGGGAATAAGTTGGAAAAGTTAATCACCTCTCACATTTTAGGAGATTATGCATATTTACTAGTTATTGCGGTTGCTGAGACTCATTCACCATACACAATAACGATTACTTATTAAATTGTACTTGTTACATCAAGTGGACATCGTAAAGGTAAGGTCTTATCATCGAATTCTCTACATCGGCGAGGCCATCATGATCCTCGATAACCAAGAGGGAGCGCCATTTGGTACAAAACAGCTAGTCCAGACTAGTCCAGAGTACCTGGCCGAGAACCAATACAAGAATTTCCGCTAACATTCATATTCAAGTTGGACCTTTGATGCTTACAGGCGAAGAAGATCATCGCAAATGTCTGAATGCTAGCCCGTTAAGGAAGAACCCCCAGCATCAACTCAGCCCCCATCGCTTCACGGTCCATCCTATGATTTATATTATCGCCCACCATCCTCAAGACGCGCAGTGCTTTGTTTCGTCAGCGAAAAGTACCTATCGTTGTTTTTTTAATCATTAATGACATTATAATATAATATGCAAAAGGTTGTAAAGCATGTCATTGAAAACTGCCATACGTTGGAGAAATTATCGGCGTACGCAAGCAGCTCAATACATATGCGGAAAACCGCTTCTCCGATAAATTCATATTTTCGAGTACATGAAATAACCACCCGTATTCGCGTGTGCTTAAATCTTGACGCGACAGCGATAACCCGCTACAACAATTGACTGTTGCACATCATAGTGGTCGATTGTAGGTCTACAAGAAAACAGAAAGGAGAAAATGACATTTAGTTTTTGCGTGAAAAACGGATGTTTTAATTCATCACTAAGAAGTAGGATTGTAATGATTCAGACTTGCCTCAATGAATCATTAGCGACTAATTATTTGTTGTAAGTACGTTATGATCAAAGATTTAAATGATCCAATCGATTAATAATTGTGATTGTGAATTGTAACATTTCTGTCATACACTGCAAAGGGGTCCTCACAGGAATAAATTCATTGTTCATTCATCGAAAATGTTATGCGCGCACTGCAGCATATTGACGCGTATTATTTCTGATTAGGTGAGCGAAATATGCAGGTGGGTGAAGTATATGTTGTTTTGCCGAGATATATAATCCACTTTCATACACAAATACATCATAGCTAGGAAGCAATTTTTTCTAGTGTGGTATCACGTCAGTGTATCCACAGTGTATCACCACGGAATGAATCGTGTATCGTATATCCGAAAGAGTTCCATGACGCGCAAAACATCTTTCCTCTAGCACCTTGGAATATGACAAAGGGAAAGGAATGGCCCTTCAGATATCAAAGCAAACTCATTGAGGTTGTTTGAACCATCACAGGGTGTGATAAATTGGTGCGCAGCCTAATTTACAAAAGGTTGTACACATCATGAAACACGAACCTCAAGGGAGTTCACAAAGACATATAATTCGATCAAATCCCGTAAACCGAGTCATTCATCCGTTTGAATGTGGATCTTAAAAGGACCCGTTTAGGTTCATGAACAACTCCGCATTCGGCTATACGACCGAGAACCTACGCCAACTTGTTAATATTAAGCTTTTGCATGCAAATGAAGAGGGTAAGATACGTCGAATAATCGTCTACAGCTATGAGAAGATGTGATATCCTAAATGATGATTTCAATCACGGATGGGTTGTAGAATAACAAATGGGTGATATTTTCGCTCTTTAGCAACTGAAAAGCATTAAAGTTCGATTGAAAAATTTATGTTGAGGAAATATATTTTTGATATACCATTTCGTCTATGATCCAAAGCATGGACAAAATGCAATTTTCGAAAGGGATCCGGTGCTCCCTAAAGAGTGATTTGATCATTTCAATTGATGCCAAATAATCGGATAATTTGACAAGTAATTATGCAATCTGACAATTCATACATGCCTTGTCTAGAATATGTACTAGCACCGGTTCGGATCACGTGACCCCACAATCATGGTAACAGCAAATTTGATTTGGCATGGCCGTTCAGGTTTAATTATGTGGCGTCTTATGTATACCCCGTTAAACGATCTCGCAGCTATCTGCTCATGCGCGTGGTGCGCAACGCCTCATGTTCAGTTGGCGAGACACAGTGCCAGATTTAAGGACTGTGACATCAAAGTTTGACGTCCAGGGGAAGTTGCTGTGAGCAAAAGTTTTAAGCAAACGCAGTATATCAACACACGAGTGAGACCATGGTGTTTTCTTCCTCTGTATAGAAGTCGGGAGATGGTGAATTGTTTTTAAGAAATGGTCAGAGTACTCTAGGATCACAACGATTAATATTTTTGCACTATACGATTTATCGGTTACTTTCCAGTATCGAGTGTAATGTTTCATTGAAATGCACATCAGTCAGAGTTATTTTTAATGACTGTCTGGCGATAAGATTCAGCAGCAACCGCCTTTTATCGCACATATCGATCCCCTCAGACAATGCGGTTGTCAAAGAGTAATATTTCTATTTGGGGTGAAAAGATATTGCATCAAGTCGTACTACAAGCACTCTGACCATTGAAGGTGCATTTAATAAAATTATGTTTGACAGAAAAACTTCACTGTACGATTCTCTACCACATAAAATAACTATATCCAAACGCTTTAGATGATCTTTTGTATGGGACACGCAGCATCGACCTACATGTTCAAACATATGTTGCGTCATATGTACTAAACCTTTCATGGTATTTCAAACAGAGATTCGTGTTTGCAGCAAGGTAATTACAATTACCCAAATAACCCCTAAAAGATATGAATATGGTTTTCAGAATTGACCAGGTCAAAAATTTATTTCCAAGCATCCATGATTTAATACGCCTGCAGAATATACTCGACAGAGGCTGGAGACGGAACAAATTGCATTCAATGATGCAACGTTTTTCAGTGTTTTTTTTTTAGACACCACACATCAATAGCTAGGTTGCATTATATGTATTTAGCATTCCTCTGAATGGAAATTTTGATCGACCTATCATGTAATGAGTCAAGTCGCCATCATTTTATACCCACACCTAGTTGACCCATTTCATCATAGCTATCAATCCTAACTACCCATGTTTTGGGAAAATGATCCGAAATTATGCCATAAATATGAGCAGGCAGTGGTTATTTATGGACCAGATTTAAGATTACCTACCACACCCGCACGAAATCTTGAGGCAATGACCAAGTAAGGGGAATACCTTCCCTCAACTGGCCGTATAAAGGATTGACATTATTTTGTTAAAGATATCCGATTGTATCATGATATGCATATTACTCGTACTATGCTCTTTCTATCAATAATTGAAATAAAATCCAGTGTAAGAAATATCATTTCGTCTATAATCCTGAACGACGACAATCAACATTGATCAATGAAGGTGGCTTGTCACGGGTCCAGCTCTACAACAATGCATGGTTTGATCAATACGATTGATGTCACAAATACTTGGGCAACGGACTATGCAATCTTATAATTCCAAAAATGTAATGTGTGGATTTTTTTTTGCCAGCGTTGGTGCGGATCACTTCACACTACAATTATAGCAGTTTTTTGTTGCATAGCTGCTCAGCTTTCAGTAAAAGGGCCTTATATATGACCCGTCGAATGATTTCGCAGCTGACTAGCCAAGCGCGTAATGCGCACCGCCCCATGTTACGGTGATTAGACACATCGCAAGGTTTAAGGAATGTGACGTCAAAGGTTGACGTCCGTGCGGAAGTGGTCGCTATCAGAATCACGATTTAGGTATCAGCATTAGCTTTTAGCAAACGCATTAGATCAATACACAGTGAGACTTCTACATGGTGTTGCTATTTAATTGTGAAGAACGGGAAACTGTGAAACGCCTCAGCCATTTATTAGTTGCGCCAGGTTAATGGTAGTAAATGGAGAGTAGCTTTAAGGCGATTTTACTACGTGGATATAATGTCGCCTATTCGCCTTTGAGTGAACTTACGTAATATATAAGGGCACTGCAATTGATGTCCTTGCATTGAAGGTAATGTCAGTCATTTTTGTCCGCATTGAAACAATAAATATTACATTGCACTTAAATTGCACTAGAGTTCAGTTACTCGTATTACACTTCAATTTCACTCTGAGTTACTTTTAGTTACAGAGCGTAAATAACACAAACGCTCATTCAGCCTGACGATTAATTGTTGTATTATATAATGGGATCGTGAATTTTTTCAAGTTGGACGGGCATCAAGGTATGGCTGGGTGAATGATCGACTGCGGGTACCAAAAGAACGTTGACCATTAACTTACCCTTTTACTGCCGGTGACGTACAAAGTATGTCTTTTGGACGTTATAATTGGTGACACTCGTTGGCTGAATTCGCATGGCTTGTTGGCTTGATCCATAAAAACATCGAAGCAAACGAATCAACGCTTGAATTAACTGAGAGTTTTAAGCGCAACCCCAGACCAGATTTACGCCTCCTGTGGCATACACCCATCGTTCGCTGTATTTACATGATACGTTTCCGTACCAAGCGTGGGATTGATCCATTAAAGTATTGGACTAATGGTTTCACCAATAGCCTGTTATTGTCACTTCTTGATGCCCACTCACTCAGTGGCACATATATACTGCATCTCGATGGCATGTTCTCATGTATACCGTAATTTTTATGCGCCATTGTTGTGCCATTGTCACTGCCATCAACAAGTATATTCAACATTGCAATGCAGATCTGATGCATGGCTATTTCCAGCCAACGACAATCCTGATAGATGAAACATGCATGAATTAACAGCAGACGACACAGCAAATTTGCAGTTGCCCGCTGTACATAACTTGCCGCAATTCTAAAGTTACATTATCCTTTTCAATGCGAAAGTAATATTCTCTTTTTCAATGCGAGAGTAATATTCTCTTTTTCAATGCAACAGTATATTACATATCCACGCACAGAAGTTGATGTTATGCGATCATGGCTTTCCTTGGTGTGCTTACTTGACCACATGAAGGATGGAGGTAATGTACGTTATGATAGCTGAAGGAGTTAACACTTATTGGTCAACTGGCGCCAGCCAGTGATTTTAATGTGGCGCTCAAACATGGTGGAAAGAAAGATTTATAGAAACGCTATGGGTAATGGTTCGATGAGATTATCTTTTCATTCAACCAAGACGAAAATGTCCATGTAGGGTTTACTCATGCTGTCATCTTGTTCAGATGACACTTAAGAAATAAACTTGTAATTAAGATTCCCATGTGAACAATTCCCGTCTGCGGTTTCATGTTTTGAATGGTATGAGCCATTTGTAAAGTTTTTACTTTGATATAAATGTCAAGGGATGGCGTCTTCCTTATGTATGTTCCTTGGCCAATATGCTCTTGAATAATAGTTATATAAGTGCTAAAGGGAATAATTCAGTATTAACGTAAAACACCCTTATTGATGTGCTATCCAAGGCTATAATCAAGGAGTTACATAACTAAAGAAGGAGTGGCAACGCCCTTTGAAGTCGCCGCGAGGCGCTAGCCTGTGTGCCTCGTTAGCGAGTGTTTTCACAGGCTTGCGCTTGGCGACGCTATGTGTACATTTCACAGAAGCATATGCCAAGCCAGCCTGATTGTGATAGAATGGCTTGTAGGACACGAATACTGAGATGACCACTGATGTGCTCATGTCTGACCACAGAGTCATGTTTTGGTGGGACAAGCTTAATCAGAAAGATGATGCATGTTCATATTTGTTGTTAGAAAGGGTTGTCAGATTATGTATTACAGTGAGGGGACATGCCATGGCTAGACTGTCGCAAAACGCCATGAAAGGCTAGATAAAGTGTCCATGAAATGTTCAAAGGGTTTAAGAAAAACACTTAAAGATCTCAAACCATATGAACTGTGTTTGTGTGCAGGGTTTAAATGAATGTACCACTCTTAGTACTGTGTTGAGTGATTGTGATGTAAGGTACTGTTGTCCAAGCATTCTTTTCTAGCTCTTAAATTTTTCATGCACATTGTTAGCTAGTCAGTCATATTTTTTTGTCATATATATATATATATATATATATATATATATATATATATATATATATATATATATATATATATATATATATATATATATATATATATATATATATATATATATATATATAAACTGGGTTATTTTCTTGTTGCCTGTATATCCCAAATTCATATTAACGTTGTATAATAAATTGCATATTCATGTCACAACCACATACTGATGTCATGTTTTCTTCCTGCTAAAACAGAAGTAGCTGTAGGTTTATGTATAAAATGAGATAAGTGAGAACTATTTATTTGCACTTCAATAAGACAAACATATAAACAGAATAGCATAAATAAAATACCGAACAAGCCTACACCAAATAGCACAATCCACTATCTAACACAAACAACACAACAAACAGAAATTAAAACAAATCTATAACATTTGACAAATAGAGCTCATAAATTCAACTTTTTAGTTAATAAGTGGTACAAAAATTTGATTTTTGTTATCCCAAAAACAACAAAGTCAGGCAACAAACTGTTACATTTTTTACTCGTCACATTCAGCTGCATAGGCATGTTCAGAAATGGAACGCTTTCTGTCAGCTGATATCTTGTAGTGATACTTATCAGATTTAAAAACCTTCCTTGACCTTTTCCTACTAACTGGAAAGGTTTTTGCCTGCAAAACATAATTGAACTGGATATGTAAAGATTGAAAATGTTCTCGAGACACAGTTACCAACACCTAATATTTATCCATTAATCATTCAACGAAATCTACAAGAGCACTGGACACAAAGTACATATTTGCTTGGACTAGAATTATGCCACCGTAAGTAATAACACCAAATTATCGCCCACTGTCAGCCATATTGGACTGACAAATATACGTCGTATTTGGATGCGATAAGGAGGTAAACTATAAGGGAATTTACAATTATTGATAATGGATCTTGTTTTGTTATTGGTTAAGGCATTTGTGCCGCTATCAGATCAAACAATACAACATAGTTTTTGATTAATTTGAAAAATTCTGGAAGCTTGAGATTCGACGAATTGTTCGAATTAAATGTATTATCGCTCACGCATTTAGCTCAATACAATAAAGAGTATGCATTTAACAGCTTAATAAACGTGACCAGCGAATACCAAGAATGTTTTAATGTGAATATTTCAAAAATTTCAAGAGATTAAAAAAATATGTCGAAGTTCCAAGCCGAAAATATGGCGTCTCGATGCGGAATAAACACTTGGAAACTTTAATTAATCGAATAAAACACTATTGATTATCCCACAAAGGAAACTATGTAAATCAGCGTGTTCATCGATATATAAATTATTACCTCGTCGGGCAAATCCATCAGGTTTGGTGATACTGGGGAAAGTTTTCGCAAAAAGAAAATGTAGTTTCTCGCACAGCATCTAACGCCTCAAATTGTGGAACTGAAATATGAGCGAGACGCAGGTCTCGTGGCGATCTCGCCGAGGCAGACACTGCGTGCGAGATTTCTTTCATCTCGGCTTCGATTCCACTCCTGCTATTGGTTATAACTCCTTGCTCTAATGCAACCCGTTACGCTTGGAGAAATTTTTCGTACCTGTAAGGGATATGCAAATGACATTTTCCCTGTGAATATCAGTCATTTGCAGCATTGTGACAGTACCAATTTGGTTTGCATCGCAGCTCGATTCCACTCGTCATTTGTACATGTGGTTATTGTCTGCATACAATATGTATGATCAGATTACCCCCTACAATGTCTAATTACTGATAAATTAATCAGGATCAGCAGTCACTCGACCAGAAGACAATCTGCTCAATGCTGCATGATATCATGGGTATTTATACATTGTGCAAGGTGTCGCTTGTTAAATGAGTGACTGAAGGTTTGAGGGTCGCCGTTAATGTAATATGACTTAACTTGATGGTGAATTAATATACACGTTTATTGTGCAGCACATAAATACTATTACCTCGTGAATCATGGGCGATTATTCCACATAGTTAAAAGCATCGACTATTGAGATGAAGTGTTGCCCGCATTTGCTTGGTGTTTTCGTCGAGTAGGTGATTTATGTCAGCGAGTTCTCTTACACATAGCAAAAATGCGTTACAAGTTATGCCGATAAAGTGATGTCTCTTGTATCGATCGAAATTCGTCACCGAAAGACGAGAAGGCAATAAGACAAGTAACAGACGGACGCAATAACTGTGACTTGTGCATGGAGGCAGGTGTGGACGGTGTTGCCTTAAGTGCTCAGTTGTCATTGTGGCTAAATGATGCGCCTTTTGCTACGATCATTCTTGATAACCAGGTTACTGCATGAATTGACGACCTTTGACCGGCATTATGCCAATGCATGTGTTGTTTTACATGCATAACTAAAGAACGGTGATTCCATATAGAACAGTTAACGGAACGTTTTTTGCTGCTGCTCATTGGAACCAAGCACTTATTTTAAATGTGTACCGATCCGCTTAACAAACAAACATCACGATGGAAGAGCCAAGTATACGATTACTGTAACTACTTGATGCTGGGAGACAACAGCTCATGGCATAACATTCGTTACCTTTACGTCATTGTCGAAAGCACGCCACGAGTTTAAGTTATATAGAATAGAGATATTCTGTAGATGGATCTTTCTGCACCATTTATATGGATGTTGGCTAGGTACATTTTGTTGGTGGCTTAGTACCCGTAGGGTTGGTTGCGCATGGAGCATGTCATATCTTATGTGTTTCTGCCGATACAATTACTTATCGAAATTCAAGCTTAGCGGATACTGGTGTCGTATCTTACTGCTATCGATAATCTTTGAGTTAAGCAGTTTGAAATCTTGTCAAGAAACACATAATGAAAAAAATTCGATTCGTAGCCGGAAATGACAAAACATGTAGACCATTACGCCATTTCATTTAAAACCACCATGGTTCTCTATAGTCGCCTCTACCCCTGTTATATGGTCGAATAGCGAATGCGACAACAATTACAGAACTAATCTCGAGTTGGTGATTCTGTTAGCGAACTCACTTAATTTGCTAAAAGGTTTTCAACTAAAGATAAAGTAACGCATGTTGTCTCTGTGGTCTAATGAAGCAGTGTGCGCATTGGCAGTCTGATTTGACAAAGAGGATTAACCCATGATGAAATTGTGAGTAAGGAAGACCAACTGTATAAAATAATACCACAGTAAATCACACCTTAACTTACAAAATAGAAGTCACAAAGCATTAATGTTATCATGCATTTCCATGATTCTGATAATTGATGAATGCATAATCTGCTTACTATCACTATATATACCATATACATAAAAGTCCATGCATGCATATTGCTTTATATAGATTTATTTTACACAGCACACGGACTCAGATAATCGCCATTGTGTTCATTGCAGCCATTAGTGCACATTTCGTCGCGAAACCATTTCAATAATATTTGTGGAATATATAATGCCAGCATTGCGCAAACATACTGAGGAAACAGGACAAATAATGATGTTTGTATAGGGAAAGTGTGATTCTAATATAAATGCCGAACCACACGCAGTCTGAAAAGCGACGAGAGCTTATTTGTATAAATTTAGAGAATTTGTTGGAAATGTTTGTATATGTGTATGTTTATGACGTAAGTTTTCTGAAAACCATTTACAAATTCTGTTCGATATTGACTGAACAATGGACTGTATAGGTGTTGAATATTTCAATAGCTCTCATGTGAGCTATTCATGTCTACGTGGATAACCATATAAGAAGGTATTTTTGCAAATGTAATGTGAATATTAACATTATGATATGTGGTATGCGGATGGTGACAAGCATGACTGGACATAAGTTGCAGGCAGCACAAATGGTGTCGATAGCACAAAAGCATATCAGCGAAATAAAAGCACGAATTGCAGGTTTCTGATAATTGTTTTATTAAGTACTAATCACGTTGAACACGTTCATAGTATTACAGCATTGTATATTCTATTTTCCATTTGTCTTTCATAGGAATTTCTCCCCAATGGCATAGCAGATATTTAAACAGACTTAGAAATTGTGCTGCGATTGCCTAGTTATCACGCAATCTCTAAAGTATTCCAGAAGAATTACTTTTGCCCTCGCTACTCTCAAAGCTCATCAAGTAAATGGATTTCCATTGTGGCTTATCGAATGATGTCTGCGCTCTCCATGTTACTCTCAAAGTTCATTCTATAAATAATGATGACTTTCAATAAGTCAATAATCGAATAACAGTGTATTATACAGAATCATTTGCAATGCACCATGTCCCGAGTGAAAGACATAGATTTCGCATGTGAACGAGGGAAGGGAAAGTAGGGTCCATTGGCTTCATATCTCCTTGTTATATATATAGCGACTCGGCGCTCGAAAGCGGATCGACGCTCAAAAGCTTGGCATCGGGAACCGAGCGCTTGTGGTCCAAACAAGAGCTAAGTTTTATCATTGCCATTCAGAAAAAAGCTTTCAGGCGGGTGATTACGTCCTCATTGTATTTATCAGCAGACATCGATGAAAATAGGAAATGGATAAAACTAAAATCCCATCATCGGTTTGCAACGAAGCGTGACAAATGCTTAACATTCTCACGTAATAAATATGCTTGCTGGACCGTTTGTGTTAACGAGCCCTGCTTGGTTGAAGATGTAATATGTAGGCGTTATTGCAATAGAGCAGTTTTTTTGTGGGATTGCACAATTTTCATGTTTCAAAAGCCAGGACATATTTTCAAACCAATACTAGCCTATTCATGCATCATGACGACAACCTAATGCCTATTATATTTTCAAAGTTGCAAAGTACAAAATCAGAAACTTGACTGTAATTTGATACATCTTTCTTGAGTTTTATTTGATTTTTAGACTGTCAAGTATATTGACAAATTCACAACCAACTGTCAGGTATGTATTCTGAGGAGCAACGCTGAACACTCAATCTGACTATTGTACTAATCTGACGGGGGACCGACACTACGAGCATGAACAAACCGCGATAGTCCTTACTGACATTGATGATTGCCAAATTAAATACTGGTTCTTTTTATATACTTCCTTCAAAAAGTAAAATATCAGTATGCAACGATAGCACATTTGCTATCCTTACGATGAAAAAACCATCTGTTTGTTTGTAACATCGGTGTGTTTAATCACAACTATTGATCATACCGCCTGCTTACCTCGCCACAGCAGTTTTCGATGTAACCAAGCGTCAAGCTTCGAAGCATGTGCAACGCTAAGATTTGTTTAGGAGTAAACTGTGTGAAACGTCCCCTTCGATCGAATTTTTGGACGAAGTAGCTATCAGTATCATAATGTTTTTTTACAGGACACAAGTGTGTTCCATTTTGCTGTTTGTGATTGACAGCTTCTAATTTATTAACAACTCCATCGGTCAGGCTGCTTACTGCTTCGCTTTGCAATATTATGTTCCATAGATTAGTTTTACTGAAAGAGCCCTGTTGTATCTATCGTCTTGCGTCAGTAGCGATTTGTGCGGCTGCAAGGAATAATTATATATAGGTTTATCAACGTCCGGTGCCAGTAAAATGGCGGGATTTCTGTAAGAGAAATAAACAACAGTTTTGTACATTTAATTGTGTCGGACTATCTAACAAGCCCCTTCTACTGCAAAACTTAATGTCGTAAATTGCGTTATCAGGTTATGGAACAATTCTGAAGCACGCAGTGTGTATTCGTTATCCATTCGTCAATCTAAAGTACAAACGAGAAAGTATTGGAGTTGCTTACGGTAGCAGCTCTCTCACGGCGTTGAACTATTCACATTAATTTTTAGGCTACGTATTTGTAACAGCAGCTTCAAATCGGAGGACGTCAGTTGATATTCCAGAATCGATGTTAGCTTGACCGTACAAAATAGAAGATGTATGACCCCTGAATACAAGAAGCTTACATAAAGAATATGCAGTCCTTCACTCCGTCTTACATTCGCTTCTCCCTTTGTCCCTATCGTCAGCTACCAACTTGACATTAAGCACATTAAGCATGTAACACAGACATCCGCATATCTAGGGTGATGATTTTACAGCAATATCAGTTAAGTTCACGTTTGTCACGTAGCACATACGGCCTCAGCAAATAGGTATTCGGCTTTGCAAGCAATACTAAGACAAGTGTTTACAAAGTTATTGGAAACATAACATAAGCATCGACATTTCTTATACAGTAATGCATAGTTGCTATGTATGTACATTCGGTAACAATCATGCATTTAGGGGGTTGCATATTGTACTTATTCATACCTTGCATTTATTCATGAATTAAATTCATTGTATGACTCGGTAAGTTATGTGTCATGACATATATTTGTAATTTCATCCATTGGGAAGCTTGATTTGGCATTTACATGAAATTGTAGATAATTTAAATAGAAAAGCGCAATCACATTCTATCTTTGCAAAATTGATGAGATTGAGACCTACGCTCAATCCACTTTGCAGGAATACATGTAGTTTGCCTTTTCCTACAGAGCCCCTTAACTTTTGTCATAACTCGCCGCTATGGAACTGGATGCTGTGTTCCAGGTATATTTATCTAAATGTTAGTCTCCATTAGTGACGACCGACATCAGCATTCGAGGCTGTACAACGAAATATGTGGCAGCGCGCAGTGGCACAAATGCAATGAGATGCTTAGCAGAATCAAACGTGCCGAATCGTTCTAAAGTCTTAATATATCTAAGATGTATGATAAATTAGAATAATTGGTTGATAGTTCAAAGTGTGAATGATATAGTTGATATAATTTCACATGATTCAATAAATTAAATGATTCGGGATTAAATATGATTCCTTTGTAACTTATTTATTAGTAACCACACCACATTTGCCGGCTACATATAACAGACACGTGTTCGTGTTCCATTAAACTCTATTGGTACCTTTACCCTGATAGACAGTTGTGGATGGTAATGACAGTGCCTCGTATCTAAATTGGCTCTTGTTTGAAGCACAAGGCAAGTGTATTACAGGCCATTGTGCACAACTCATCCATAAGTGCTCTGCCGCTGTACTGCAAGAACCCTGATTGTCTTCAATATGGAATCATAATCGGTAGGTAAGAACAATGGCGTGAGGTCCGTACAATGAGACATAACATTTGTGAACCTGCATTTTGTTAGTCAAATCTCACACACATATAAGGAAACAGCAGTTAGTTATCCTCGTATTTGAGTAACTGGCTTTTCCAAGTTATCTACGGTTAAGCCACATCGTGCGATGCGTTAAAACTGCTTACAAATATGTTTGACGCGTCGCCATTCTTATATTGTAAAAATAGCCGTAGGCCAGAGGAGTAATATTGTTTTAGTAGGAGTGCTACTGGAGCATATTGTAACCACTTCAACGATAGCAGTCAATTAACACAGTGGAACCATCGAAACCTGGCGAGCGGATTCCCTCTTTGACAAGCTTTCAAAGGCCGACAATACGATGGTAGTTATAACTTCCAATCGGTAGACCGCATGCACCGTGCGCATGATACTTCGACCAAGAACAAGGTATACAAGCTGTCATGGCATAGGGGTTCGGCGGGTGGGAAGCAAAACAACTGCAGATCACCTTTATTTTGTTATTCGTCAATGCAAGATAGGTAACCTATTCATCATCTTATTAAGAGCGAATATATATATTGGTGCTTGCGAATGTTTGAGGACTGATTTAAAATATGGTTCATTCTATAATCACCATGTCTAACCATTGGAATGTTGTTTACACCGGGCGTTTTGCCAATATGAACAGTCGTTTACAGCATTTATTTTGCTAACACGGCAGAATTTCTTTCTAATATCTTAGCCATATGAGACGCATAATCTCTCCGTGTTATGATGCAATTGAGCACTTGCTTCCATACTTCACTGGGTACAATGTGGACAATATGCACAATTCAATATGGGCATACAATATGACTAACTTATTATATGACTATCATAAAATATGAAAAACATTGATTTGTTTCAGACTATGTACATCAGTTCATTGCTGAGGTGCTTGATCTCAGGCAAAAATACCCAAGGTACAATCTTGCTGAGGTCTATGCAGAGGACAGGACTGTCACACCACCTATTGCCTCCCAGAGAAACCTGAAAAGGATCTTCTCGTAGGTGCTCACAGGTGTCGATACTACCTGACCAAGAAATCTTCCACTCCATTGTAGATAACCTGTATGTTTGCCGCCCGGGTCAGGGAAGGATTCTCTAACAGCTGTTACCACACAGACTGTCAGCACTTTCCTGTTTCTTTTGCCCAGTCTGTGCAATATCCAGAATGTAAACTGGCGGTAGGCTAGATACTTGAATAATCTGAAGCAATATGTCAATTAGTTGTCTATGATTTTGAAATAAGTTGTATAGTTAAAAAAACAATTGTCATTTGTCAACCATTCCCTCACTTTGTAATTTTATTGTAGGCTCTGCCTCTGGATTTCATGTTACTGGTATTATTTATTCTTGGCTATGTGAAATACATTGTAGTTTATCAATATGAACACTGAATATTTTACACAGCGGGATTGATGTTCCCTTAGCAATAAATATGATTGTTCAACCTCAAACCTCATCTCCAACAGGTCCATCCATTTGAATAGATTCAAATTTGGACGCTTCCAGCACATATTTATTCAGGCAGTTGGCCAGGAATCTGGGATGCTTGGTGATGCATGTCCATTCCTCCGTTATATCCATCACTCTCTCCAAACTTCTGCAGCACACTCTGGCTGTGTCCATTGGGATGCAGTGATGACAGCTACACCTAAGTTAGAGAAATAATTAAAGAGTCATTGTAAATTTATATTTGTGGTACAATTAATGAATATAAAAGGCAAATACTTTATATACTGCATGTAATCATCTGTCCAAAATATTTAATGTGCTGAGGGTACAATGGCAAAGCTACATTCACTAGCCAAGTTTTATCTGTTGTAATAGTTACATCTGTCAATATACCATCCTCAACTTACAGAATGTGTAAATTTATTGGGTTAATGATACTAACGATTATTTTTTACCAGTTAACATAGTTCAATAAAGCTTGGGAAGGGTATTTTTAAACTCACCATTCGTCGAAATCTTAAGTGGATTCTTCATCCGAAGCGGACCCTTGAGTTAGAGCTTCATGTGTCATTTCGAAGTGTGACTTGGATTTTTCAACTCCCGTCCGTATTGGCTCAAATAAATAGTCATGGACATGATTTGCCCCAATTTTATGCTATGGAGCCTCGTGATTTTCATCAGAAGATGACATGGCTTAATTTAAAAACAGTGTAATCCTAAAATCCGAACAATCGCTTTTCGCTTCGCTCGCTCGCTCGCTGTCAAATTCTCTTTGAGGCCACGCAGCAGGAATGACGTCACGCAACCTGCCCCTAGCGGCCAACTGAGGCAAAATGGCATCGAGAAGATGGCTTCGTATTTTCTTCCGAGTGGAACCTTATCGGTGGATTTTTAGTAGTTATGCATGGCGGTGCAATGAATTATGAGTACCCGTTGGTTAATGAGTTATTAATCTTCATTTTGAAACAAAAAATAAAGAAATGATGAAAATCGTTGAAGTTGACCTTTAACTAGAGTTTATCGCCAGCATTCCATTTCCCATCTGCCCATAAAATGTGTTTGTAAGTACCAGATGGGCGGGGAGGAGTCAATTTACAATAAACGTTGAGGACTAATCAAATAAGCTAAGACACCACTGTGAACTTCATCAACGAAATGTCATTCAATTTGCAATAACCCCACATAGATATTAATGGTTCTCAAGCCGTCAGAAGAAATAATATTTTATAAAGCGATTTACTATGGATGATTTTATAAATAACAATGCAACTGGCTAAAGCACAGTCGAAAGGTAATAATAATGATTACACTCGATTAAACTAAGGCTCTCATACAATATGTATTGACAAACAACTCTGTTGGTTGCAGCACAGTGAACACCCGGTGATGTTCCCCCATTTATGACCTAGGTCATGCGTACAATGCTCGATGACAATAAACTGGGTTGTTGTCACGCAAATATGGCGGTTCCTTATTTACACTATTTGAATGCATTATTTGATTAATTTAATGATTAACAACGGGTTGTTACAGCGGGCCATTGTCATGATTACACGTTATTGTGCGTCGGCTCTCATAAAATGGTCGTGGGGAAATAGCAATTCAATTGGCCCATAAACATGAAATCTGTCTTCACACCAATGAAGGTTTGCTATAGCAGATGTGGTGGTTTAAGGAAAAGTCGTCATTCAGAATATCAATATGCAAGAAAGTGTTCGAACATTCAACAACCTATCGTTAGCGCTACAGTGACATTGACAAGTTAACCTTCATATTCATAAGAGTAACGATCTCGTTCGAACACAAGAGGAACTCACTGTTTCAAAATGGTTAAGAGGATCCAAGAAAATATGCGAAATCGTTAGTCAGAGCAAGTTATAAATCCATGTAAGTCATTTTTATGAATAAGATCTGTCTCATGTTACCTTCAGTTAATGCTCTGCCGCACAACATGTACTCAACCAATTTGTCTTCAAACAAATTATGGCGGCAGTTCCGTCGGTGGATACGTTGAAACAAGATCCATTACAGTAATAGTGTTTATTCTAATTTCCATCTGCAATAGTTAATCAGAACACAGAGCCAATTCCGACGTTAACGGTTAAGATGCTATCTTCCAATTATGCTATGCACAAAAAGTATATGTCCAATTACATTTTAAATAATTTCCTCTAATAAGGAAGATTTAGTGCGAAATGTTGTCTTCTGATATCCATACAAATTTATAAGCATCAATGAACATTACGGTTGATGGTGGCAAAAGGGGTGAGAAATGCTCGATAAAATACCACAAAATGAGATTGAGCAGAAACTATGTATAGATAAACCAGCGCACTGATCCCAGTGATCCGGTCCCGGCATGATGATGCGGTCGCTACGCTTAGAACGTATAGTGAATATATGTGATATTGCGTATTTTTATGCGCCTGAGAGTAATATGGTGGATAATACATTTCTATGCCTGCAGCGCATGTGTTACATATACTTGAGACGGAACAAAACGCTCACTGTGCCAGACAATGTTTTCTTTAGATGAGATCTCCACCATACCCTGCTTTAACATGACCGGTATTTACCATTTTCACCCGCTTTGTTATATAGCATACAATTAAGCTCACAGCATACCATTTCTGAATTAATGTGCCACATTTATTGCGATTGCTTGATATTTACATAAGCATCTGAGTATGGTGCGTCTAACACAGCCTATCTGAACGTATATATATATATATATATATATATATATATATATATATATATATATATATATATATATATATATATATATATATATATATATATATATATATATATATATATATATATATATATATATATATATATACACACGTATTAGGACGTCGTGTCGCTGTAGATGTTCACGAGCCAGTCTAGCTCTGACCAACAAAGTTATTTGTGGTAATGAATGCTTTAGCCTCGTCATTACAACACATTCCCCTTTCATTTATTCAAACACATATGAATTTAATGCTGAATAGTACTTGGCTTACAGCCTGGCGTTTCCTTTGCTATTTTGTACATAATCATTAGATGCGAACTTTATTCCACCTATTATTCACCGCTATAAAGAGCACCATCTGCGCGTTTAAACATCCACAGGGAGTATTGACATATCATTGTGTTCCAGCAAACGTATCAGGGGTCTAACTATGCCGACAATAGCATGGCAGCATATTGGGAGGGATGGGGTTAGATATCACTGCTGCCCGTCCCGCCAAGACGTATCTTCACGGCAGGCCTTCCAGGAGGCTGAGTCTAAGTCGTATAAATGCCCATCGACTGTTCCGTCTGTTCTCAGTCGCGGATGGCGCAGCGCCTTGCTACTGCGGTGCCTGTCGGTGGCTCTCTGGCTAGATTGACATAGTATTGCTGGGAAGGCGATCTTTTGTGGAGCTCACAAATAACTGCACGTTGAACGGATGCGCTTAGACGACACGTGTATGTGCGTCGTAAAAGCGAGACGGATACCGACATTCTTGCATTGCTAATATCAATAGCGGAGATGCTGGATGTGCAATGCTGATTCTGGCTCGTTCTGATCTGTTAGATCTGGACAACTCAACATGACTCTTATTTGCGGAATAATAGTTGCCTGTCTGGCTATCACAGCTACAGGAAATGATCATACAAACGTGGGTCAGTGGACAGAGCATGCTCCAGACAGGTATAGTTCCTTTACGTGTAATTGCACTTGCTTATCAACGGGCAACTTGTAATAATAGCTCATTTTTCTCTCCAAACACGGAGTTATTTGATTTTGCTTTGTTTTACTGTACACAAAACTGTTTTGCAATACGCACACCCAATACGCGTTCCATTTTGTACGAAGCGTGATGAATATATACAGTGTTTGCTAGCAATTAACTGTGTGCATCATGTAGATATGACATGCTATTTATCAGGGCATTGACTTCAATTTGCAAACTATAATGCAACTACTATCAGCTAGTATCGCCCATTGCATTATCTATATTGTAAAGGGGTGCTTTCATGCAAAGCATTTCAGCTACCTCTGTATTTATGATAAAGTGGTTCAGCACAGTGACCTCTATTTTGCTTAGGTACGTTGCATTGTCAGCTGAGAAGCGCCTAACAAAGCACCTGCTGGAGAGGTACCAACAAGTAGGTGTCGGAGGACGACCAGTGCTTAACGGAACACAACCGACACTTGTGTTGTTTGGACTAGGACTTATCCAGGTGGAACTTGACGAGCGGGATAAGGTTATGATCAGCAGTATGTGGATTGATATGGTGGGTGTTTTAATGACGGAACAATGGGCAGCATAACAAATTGACGTTCTGAAAACATAATGTCACTTCACGTAAGTTGTAATTGCTTACAGAAATGGCGTGACGAGTATCTGCAATGGAACCCAGCGCTATGGGGCGGAGTGGACCACGTGCGACTCAATGCAGGAGATATCTGGGTACCTGACGTCATGCTTATCAACACGTGAGTAAATTACTTAAGGTAAACCGGATTGGCTTCTTGCCTAAAATGTTACGTATTGAATCAATTGTGCTGTATTGTTTCACCAAATGAATGTGAGAGTAGTATGAAATATAGCAATGGTCATCAGAACAATTAATCTCAAAGCCTGTAATGATGTTATTTTGTTGTTCCATACATCCCAGGGCGGATCCAAAGTACGAGATGCGTAACAGTCTTATTCTGGTGCATTACAACGGGGATATCACTTGGGTTCCGCATACGATATACCGAAGTTCATGCGCCTTGAACGTGACCGCCTTTCCATTTGACAAGCAAAATTGCTCAATGTGGTTCGGCTCATGGACCCATGCAGCGGGTGAGGTTGATCTAGGCCTGGCAAATGGTGGCCTTGACATTAAGACATTCGAGGCAGATTTTCATAAAAGTCGCTCATGGGATATCACGAATCATTCATCGGTACGTATTGCCCCCGGCCACCCAGAGGACTACAGTGTGTTAGTGTTCACAATGACGCTGGAAAGACGGCTGGTGTTCTCCGGATACATACTCACATTACCTTGTATCTTCCTTGCATTTCTGACGCTGGTTGTGTTCTGCCTGCCACCTGAGCGTCCCGATAGAACGGCCTTAGGTTTGGTTTTACGCACAATACTTGAACACGGTTAGCTTCAAGCAAATTACGCATTGAATTTAGAGAATCCTATGATATGTTTGTATTATTTGCCCTATACAGCAATGAGCCTATTTGCTAGCTTTCTGTTCCTTTTGCTGATCCTCGTGGAAACTGCCCCGCCAACAGCAGCATCTGTTCCCAAACTGGGTATGTCATTTACGTGATAATGATTAGAGGAACAATATCAAAAAGCAAACGGGACATTGATGCCACTGTGCCAAAAAATCATAGTATTTTTTGTTTGGTTCCAGGTCTGTATTATTGTTTCAACATGGTAATCATTATGTTGTCAATTGTCCTCTCGACACTCGTCGTCAACGTAAACAAGCTTGGAGATGGTCAATGTACACTGCCGCAAAGAAGTGTGGTGCGTTTTGGATTTCTTAACTCATCATTCAGTATGATATCAGCTTTATTACCAGCTGCTGCTATTGCTTTATTAATATCACGGCGTCTGTGCAGGTTTTCATCGACACTTTAGCAAGACTCCTGCTAGTGAAGGTTCGGAATGTCAAGTGTTCCAAACATAGGCGCGATTCGGTTCCTTCTGCAGAAGAAGATCATCTTGAAATTCCTCTCAACGAACGAAACAATCATAACATGCAAATGTCTAGTCACACTGATTTGTTATCCCAGATGAATGCCTCCAGCGACACGGCACCTTGTCACAGAATTGATATCAAATCTGACAGCGCCACCAAAACTGAAGTGCTTCTTAGCCAGATCCTCCTCCACGTGGCTGACATTCGATTGATATTGGTATTGTTTCTGAAACAACGCGAGACACAACGAACGACCAGGAAGTTCTGGATACAGAAGGGCAACCAATGGCGGACTTTAGCGGCTGTATTGGATAGAATGTTCTTTGTCATGTATTTCAGTGCGATTATATGGTCCTTGTTTTCGCTGTTTCCGTGGCCGGAAACTCTGAAACAGGATTTAGTCAGGCATATAGACGCATAAGTAATGTCATGTAACAATGGAAGAGTTTATGTATCCAATGATCGCCCTGATATATAAAATGTTTTCTGAACTGTTCACAGGATTTTTAGTTTATGAACGATGTCTTCGTGTGGATATTTTTATCCGTGGATCAAAACGGCCATGAAATATGCTTTACGTCACTTATCACATTCGACGTGTGTCAAGGAAATAAACAGATATGCATCTATGTGTGGTTGCTGTGGATTTTAATAAAAACACAAAAAGCGTTTCATTTGGAATGTTCTTAAGATACACGCAAAGCAATTTTACACACCTCGCCTATGACAAGCCGGTAATGTTCTGAAAAGTATCTTAGAGAGGTCACCATTCGTCGTGACATTGACGTGCCAGCAACTTGAAATCATAAGAGACCTGTCGAAGAGAGTTCTACCGGAAAAATGCAAGCATTTAGGGTGATTTGTCAAGAATGTGTCCAAATTTCATTGCGGTTGTATTAATCATTTGGGTGACCTGCGCAACTGCAGGAAAGGAGGAGCGTAATGTGAACATTACACAGGACCTGGGCTCGCAACCATATCATTACATTTCAAGGTCTAGGCGTAATGTGAACATACACAGGCATGCATTGAAAGCCCGGTATCTCACTCCGGCCTTCAGCCATTTCGGCTGTACGTGAACCACTCGGCCCTGCAATTCTTAACTGGCTGCATTTGATTGATTGATCGATTGATTAACATCAAAATGCCAATCGACATCGCAATGCCCACTGGAGAAGTGTACTTCCTTACAAATGGAAGCATTCGTTATATGACATAATTCCTTCAGCCATTTTCGGCTTTTGATATCTCGTGATTACTGACCACTCGGAAAAAACCGGTACACCAGCCAATTATTAACTGGCATTGCTTAATGATGTCGTCTTAGGGTTGAGTTCAATTGAATTATCACAAGCGTTCCAAGGCAGTCAAGGCTGTTACTGTATTTACTAATTTTTTTTCCAAATCTGTAATGCCCACTGGAGATAATGTACTTCCTTTTACAGAATGAAGCATTGTGCTCATTCACAACTTAGCTCACATTTCACGAGGCACACCAAAAACTAAATAACCACATTTTTAGTCTAGCGTGCATAGAAAAATCTTCAAACATTTTTAGCAA
This sequence comes from Urechis unicinctus, assembly GCA_034190875.2. Classification (NCBI taxonomy): domain Eukaryota; kingdom Metazoa; phylum Annelida; class Polychaeta; order Xenopneusta; family Urechidae; genus Urechis; species Urechis unicinctus. The sequence continues at coordinate 27,444,997 of CM067352.1, read as the reverse complement.
TTAATATTTGACACGATTAGTATACGGGTTGTATTATCAGGGATGACTGCCAATTTATCAGCGCAATATGTCGCAATGATATTAAATATAGGTGCATCTATCTGAAACCTGCAGCAAATAATGCGATACTAAACCATATAATTAAGAATGGCGTTCAGCCCCATATATGGGCAACCACAAAATTAGAGTTTTCAGACTTTCAGTCCCTGTGCGGCACTCCAGTCTCTGAAAAAAGATTCTGACATCGGCCGTCGCCATTTACGTTGTTGTCAGAAATTACGCTTCCGTGATCGTCTGCCTGATTTTTGTGAAGTGTGGTCATGGATTCTAAGACTAAAACATACACACATTACAGTCTCTCCAAGGACGTTCATTTGCGGAAGTATACACATTTGAAGCGAGGTAATTATTAGACATTATTTAGTTGCTGCGTTAAACTTTCTCGTACATGACTCATGTCAACTTACACGTGTAGTGTTATTCATAAATGTCAAGGTGAGGTATAATTAGATTAGCATAGGAAGCGATATAACGTTAGCTCCAGGGGAAACCGTATAATCTTGCAAGTTATTAGATATATAAAGGGCAACAGAAACATGTGTATTAAGGGCTAACGCATAGACATCTCAGTAACGCACAGTCGCATTGGTAAAACATAATGGATGAAGTCGCTAATATAAAGCAATAAATATGATTAGGTTTATTCAACTGATAACCTGTGTATTTATCATATTATCGTTTGCATAATTTACTCTTCGCGATTGATATACCATAGACATTGCAGTGGATACGATGGCCTCCAGGAGCATTGTTTTATGCGTTCAAATGCGTCAAAGATCTGCTCGACCTAAGAGACAATATTGTTGGCAGGATAAGTAAGTCATGCCAAGTTACAATTATTCACCACTTGCTCTGCAAATGGCAACAAATCACTATCCGTCAAATTATTCAGGTTATGATTTTAAGAATATGTTATATGCAAAATATCATCAATTAATTCCGAATAACAGCTGTGGCAAGAGCCATCACCGACTAACAAAGCTCAACACGCGTTCTAAGTGATGTCATCGTAAACACTTTTCACTGTATCTAACCTGAATATCATACAGATGCTTTGTTACTATGTTAGCATGAATGCGTTTACGGTAAATGTTATTTGACAGCACGGCAGGGGGATAAAGCCTGCCACGCCAGAAGCATTAATAGTTGTGAGGAAAATCCAGTGCCCGTATCAGGTACACGCTACAGTTATATATAGTAATGACTCGCCAAGTAAGCAAATCCTATCTGAGTGAGAAAAAGCCTGTGGTTGAACAACTAATTATTCAGTATTTATGTCTAGCTATGCATATAAAATGCCGTTAATTTGTCGGAAATCAGCTTGATCAGGGCACTGAAGGCACATTGTCATGCTTCTTAACATTCCATAGTGCAGGATATTTAATCAATCTGTTCATGTAGCGACAGTTTACAGTTTTATTGAATTCAATACACGGACAAAGCCGCATCTGGCAAAGGTTAATCCAAATGTCACCAGGAAACCTTGGCCGTTCCGAGCTCAATAGACGAAAAGCAGAGAAGGCAAATACTTGAAAGGTTCCATGTGAAATATAAGAATCATCAATGGGCCATTTCACATTTTTGTTTATTTAAATTAAATCTTTATATGCTGGTTGCATCCAAGTCTTCAAAATGTCATCGCAGAGAACGCAAGATTATATATGTCCCCTTATCTTGTACACAGCTGGGATTTTGCTGTATTATCTAACCAATAAGCCACATCAGCTCTTCTTGCTCCCAATAATAGTCTACTTAGACCATTTATCATGTGACGTTTTATCAACCAATCGTTCTATGAAAATATTTTGTCGAAAAAGGTTATTTGCTCAAAGCTTATTGATTCTTGATGATTCGATTCATGTGGTAAGCACATTTCCGTGCCACAAATTGTGAATAAGTAGCTCCAAATTTGCACACCAAAGTGCATCACAACAAAGGGACTTGGCAGTCACGAGATTGCTGGGTGAAATCATGTGGTGTCTTTAACAGTAGCATTACGTCAGCTAATCATTGCAACGGCATCACGCAAAACACCTGGGTGAGAAGTTGGGCTTGTCAGACCTTCTTGATGTGCGTCACCTTCTGATGTAACAGAGAATGCTAATTTGTCGGCATAGCTTATAAAGTTGTTAAGTGGTCATCTAAAATGTTTACGCAACTGACATGGAAATTAATTTAAACCATTATGCCGTTACCTGTAAATGCTAAAACGTATGCTGTATAGTCGTTGAATTTAGATTGAATAATACATTCGATGCGTACTAAGAGATTGGTAATCATATAACACCCAAGCATATTGGGATTGACAGGTCATTGATCAATCAAATGATCCCTAACTTCTATAAATCAATGCAGAGCTAGATAGTATTTGAATGATGCATGAAGCGATTCCGTTATATCAAAGATGTAAGTTGTCAGTTAATTGGTTTGTTAAATCAGGTTGAAAATTTACCTCCCAAAATCGTGCCATAAAATGGTGCAAGACGGGGCGGAATATGATCTATTGATAATATTCCAACGAGGCAGAAAATCGATAAATAGAAAGGGCTGTATATGTACAAGCAGCCACCATTTAGGATCTCAAAATCACTGCGCGTTCTGCCATTTTCAGGCAAGGTTCGTATCGAACGCGGTATGAATTAATCAACGGTTCAACCAAGGTGAGGTGCTATTGGTGGAGTCGCAGTTACGTTGGATTTCAACTGTTCTCTGTTTTGTTCATGCGATAGCGACCAAAACTTACTCTTAGCTACCATAAAGCACAACAGTTATTGCCAGCTTTGCAGAGTCTCTATATGTACAGCAACAAAGGAAATTACAGCGCACTTATGAATGCATTATATATCAACCGGAAAAGAGCCTACTGAGCACTAAACCTATTATTGCGTTGTGTAATATGCCTCCGTTTCTTGCATTGTATATATTGCTCAAATGACTTACCCAATTACTATCGTGCTTGGATAAGCACAGAATATGGCTATGCACAGAATACAGTTTTCGGTCTGCATATTAACGTCCGTTACTGCTGTGTGCATTGCAATTAAGCAAAAAAAGCACATAAACACATGACATTGCCATTGCAGAATATTGTATATATATATATATATATATATATATTTATATATATATATATATATATATATCCGTTATGCTATATATATATATATATATATAAATATATATACATAAACACATTACATTATATATCCATTATCAGATTTCTATTACATATATATATATATAGTACATATATATATATATATATATATGCATATATATATATATATATCATTATATAATATATATATAGATATATATATATATATATCTATAGATATATATATAGATATATCGTCAAGTTTTCTACGATATTTTCCACAGCCTATTCTGAATTGAAGTATGTCGATTTTTCTACCGTTGCTTATCCGCTTGCACAGTTTAGTCTAGCATCGCCGAAATATCAGGGTCCTTAATAGTCCCATATGGGCCACGATTTGCACGGTACAGTTTGTCTTGCATAGCATTGTGACCCATTTTGTCTTCAACGTCCTACTTGATGAAGGAGTTTGCATTGGTTTTCAAGGCTCGTTTACGCGCATGAGCTTATCAGCGAGGTAAGCTTCGTTTGGACATTCCTATATATAGTGATTATGTGCACTGCTAATTCTAAAAGCATGTGGCTAAATATATTCCAATTTTGAAATATTTACAGTTAACGCGAAACAGTATTAGACACACAGCACAACCACAGGTGAGTTGATTGCCCATCAGTTATTGATGAGGTTGCAGACTGGTGATTTCTAAAGTATCTTACACTCAGATGCACGTATAAATTATCACTTGTAAAATGATAGCTCTAATCCAAATGTAGACTTGTACGAATTGTTTTCAATCATGTAAAAATATTTTTTCAGTCAATTCAGTATCAATGCACAGGCACGCGCGAGGTCTTATGTGGCAAGGGTCCAATACAGATTTGATCAGGAATTTCAATTGCGCTAATACAGAATAGATATCTGCTTAGCCCTATACTTATTTACACACTACTGTATTGTGTATAGATTGAGCAGCGAGAGACATGGGCAGGTATTTGGACTGGCCTGGGATCGTTTCACTTAAATGTTATCATCACCGATGGGCATGTGTGACGGATGTTCCTAAGTGCAATTTAATTCAGACCTATGTGAGAGTCTACTGATGCAGGGCAATGCCTACTCTAATATTACAGGCACTCAATTAACGCTTTTCTTCTATTGAAATTGTGACGCAAAGTTTTGCTCATACCCCGTTTACACGCATATTGAATCGCAGGAGATTTGGAATTGGGAAGGTCCTAACTTATAACTTGTGAAAAGGGTTGTAAGCTTGAGCTCATCAACTATAAGTGAAATGAGGAGACCTTGTTGAGTTCGAGAAAGTTGCTGAAATTGTATTGCAAGTGACGTTTGACTGGCTCCCCGACACGTAGACAGGCATCGCAGGTGAGTGGGAAGAGAGCTTAGTACAGAATGCTCGAATATGTACATTTGGTGCTAAAGAGAATGGCATTGATTAACCCGTGTAGAACATGAGAAGAAGCTTATTTGAAGATGGTGGTGTAAAGTTTTGTGCACCTTTACAAATACTAGCAACCTGGGAGGATGATGTTGGGTCTGTTGTCCCTGTCAGTGAATGAATAAAGGAGGTGGTTGACATGTACGATCAAGCTATGAGTCCCAAATGATAAAGGTGAGAGATGAAGAATAGTGCAACGTTTAGTGGAGTAGAAGAAAAATGTATCAGGGAATTACTATGGTAGAGGTATTGTTTTAGCGAGGATTGTTTAAGTTAATTTACATGAGATTGGAGTAGTTAGGAAGTTAGAAGGCGGGGTGTTATGACTATGGGCTTGGCTTGCATCCCAAATTGGCGTAGCATAGATGGTGCCACCTGTTGACGAGACTATACATCACATAGAATATGGTTGACACTGGAAATATGAGCTGCTGAGAATGCGATGTGGTGCTAGAGCAAGATTACAATGAATGGCCTGGTAATTGACATGATTCCAGGATTGTTTGTTTGCGATGGTAAGTATTGCTTGGTTATCACAGTGGAATGTGATGACGAAGTGGCGGACTTTAACGGAGAATTAATAGGAGAGTAAAAACAGGATTGAATTTCAGAACTGTGATGTCAGAACCTTGACGGAGTTTGGCCATAATAGCTGAATCCATGCGCAATATGGTGCCCCCTAATTCAGTTTTGGAAGCAGCAGAGGTAAAATTTACGTACTGTGAGTTGATAGATGTTTTATAATAGTTTTACAATGGCAAAATTGAAGATTGGAAGCCACACTTGATGCCTTTGTTGAGCCAGATGAAATGACATGGTTTACTAACACCCATTGTAAGGTCGTACCAACCTGTGTGCTCCCTGCCTCATTAACTATCTGATGTATTGACTGCATTTATATAGGTTGTTGCATGTTAATAGAAAGCTGAGCTGTGTAACTCCAATTTAAAAGTGGCTGTTGGAGTAAAAAATTTGCTTAAATAACGGCGAGGCGCTAAACGAGAAACAACTGCGATGGCACGTGGCGCTGCGTGACCCGGATTGTTTGCTAACACATCCGGGGTCACACGGCGTGAAACATGACCTTATTACTATGACATGCTAAGTAAAACCGTGCGCCACAACCGCTATTATATTTGTGGTAATAAAGGTTCAACCATTTATGTTATATCTATGAGAATACCAAATGTCCTGATAAAACAATGAACGACTGATACCAAAATGGCTTTTATTTCTCCGACATTTGTCAACATCAGTCCAATTGAATTACGATCGCAACCTCCATTTATCAGGCATGCCCGAGTATATAACGCGAGATTGAACATTTCGAACAGGAAAAGCTTGTATGACTTTTTATACGACATTTGAATTAACCACTTTCGATGATGTTGTTAAAACAATCTCCACTTGTGACACCATTGACACGGTTTTGTTTGGGCATTTTTACCAATCATGGAGGGAAGACAATTTGTTTTATAAAACCAAGTGGTCGTAAGTACAGTCATCATTGACCACTTAGGTATAACATCAGCAAAAAATTACTTTCTGTCGTCATAATTATTTATATTTTCATGCAAATATGACCAACTGATTACGATCACAATTTGCTTGTGTTGTGTTATGAATGACACATGTTACCAACTGAGAGTTTATTTTGTGTATATAAAACGGGAATACAACAGATTGATATTAAAGAAACAAAAAATAAACATACAGAGTCAGATATAAAATATACAAACAGGGTCAGATATCAAAAATATATGCACCGCTGTTATCCATAATGTCGGTGATTAGCACTAACATTAATATTACGCGTCCATTGATTGTGGATTAACGGTAAATTATACAGACTGAATTTGCTTGTTACATAAGAGGCATAGACTTGTTACGTTGATGATTTCCGACCCTGGTCATTTGATGTGCCAGACACCTAACCACCAGGTTGTCTATCTCATAACATTTGTGTCCTTTACATTGCTACCTTGCTGTTTGTCAATGATGCCAACATTGTCCCGAGGTCAAAGAACGTACTGACATGCTTCTAATCAAAGTTAGAGACCGTTCTTAGACATGAATGTTGTGAAGATAAGATATTGGACGTAGTTGTCTACGATAGTTGCTCATTGTTACCGGGATTGGTCTGTGATTGCCATCAGTTCCTAGAGTTCCTCGTGCTAGACCAGAATTTGAACAAGCTAAGGATCCCAGACTGCAGTCATATCCCCCACATTTATAGTCAATGCCATGGATCTCATTCCTCATTTAACAGTTAACTCAGAAATACACACCTGACAGGTAGCAGTAGAGAACTGTGTCTCATATGAACACGATCATCGTTTGGCTCATTCATTTCTATATCCATCCCGCGGGAAAGACACATTTTCGTACCGACATGAATTTTTACAGTCACTTTGCAATCACAAAGTGACGTTTAAGACATCGTCGAATGTCGTAAATCTCGTTCCGACATGGGCACAACATGGAGGAAGGAGTAGAGCTCCATTGATAGTGTGTCCGTATCGTGGGCGTGAAGAATGTGTTTCATGAGGGAGCTGGCCTGATGAATCGAGGAGTATGGCTGCTTGCTAAAGTACACCAGATTAGTCAATGAGCATGTATATAAATCTAATCAATAAACCTCGTCGCGAGCGGGTTGAAGGTGGGATGTTTACATCTGCACTAGGCAGTTATGAATAACCGAAAAGAGTGTCACAAAGCGAGTCTGTGGGTTTGTTCTACAATAATTCGGCCGACAAAAAGGAAGCAATTGATATTTGGCATGCTCTTGAATAGCCGGAAAAGCAAATTATTCAATTTGCATTTTTTATTTAAGTCTTTTTGAGGATGCACATTACCTTTCATGATATATATGCCATGTTTAATGTACTGAACTAGTCATTGGCACTTTTTACGGTTTTGCAAAAGTGGTTTATATTCGACGCTAAGTAATGGTTCATTAGGCCTAGGCAACAGCCTTAGATGCTTATATACCGGATATGGGCACATCCAGGGGATGGTGGTGTCACGAGACGGAATCATATCCAATATTTCCCTCTACGATTCAAAGCATCATATTTGTACAGCCACACATTATACATAGAATTGCTGGATCGCTGTTAGATATTGGAATACCGGGTCAACAAGGTATACCGGACTATTTTAGTGGACCACTAATGGTCAAACACAGAGCAATTATTAACATCCTATCTATACACCCTTATGATTGCACATGCACCCAGCAGTTACTGCAGTCGTCCGGCTTGCGTCTATCAATACTGTAGTTGATGCTATTGGCGTCAATAACATTGTACCAAGGCAGCAAGTCATGTAAATACAGCCCATTGTGGTCACCTGGTGTGAGTGGATGGTACAGCATAGGATTTAGAAGAAGAGAACATTTGGTTTTCTGTTATGAAAGTATCATCACCATCATCATCATCATCATCGTCATCATCAAGCTCTAGTTAAACAGGTGACGACATTTCTCATTAATAGTTCTAATCCAGACAAGGAAGGGGCGATGTGGAAAAAGGAGTTGATTGATTTTGCTGATGGAGTCAGTATTGTAGGATTTAAGTATGTGTTCCGTGAGGGAGTCAGCTGGGTGCGACGAGGAGTCTGGCTGTTACTTGTCCTTTGTGGTATTGCATTCATGGTTTACCAGCTGAGAAGCAGGATAAGTTACTTTCTGTCTTATCCAACCAGTGTCAATTTGGAAATCAATAGACTTGCAAGAGTACCCTTTCCGACAGTGACTTTCTGCAGTGAGAACAGAATGAGCAAGCGAGCCTTATTGCACGAAGGTGATACAAAATTATTTTTTCTTTACCTTTAGAACCTATAATTTGTAGAGCTCTTATATGCTCACAGCCGATCATGTTATCCAAAGGCATCTAAATCTTATTCGAAATAAAAAGAAATGATTCACTCATTTTCCCCATTCTTTAAACAGTTATTTAATCATCAGATTGTTTCGAGAATATTTTGTTGTTCCTTATATTGATGTTGATATGAATTACTTATGCGTGTTCAACAATAGCAATATGGTACGAAATGCATAAATGTTATCTTTTGTCTCTTCCCAAAATATGCGAGGACTGTCTTCATTGCTCTGTAATATTTCTACTTTTATGATTATCATTTTATTCTTGCTTTTATTAAACGCTTGAACCAGTAATTGTCAGCAAGTGCTGTACCAGTTAGAGCAAAGGCAGCATAGAAAATATCTTTACCACTCTGGGTTGTTGAGAAAACAGAAGGAAGAGGATGTAACTCATTTTGGGGTGTCACAAGTGAAGAAAAAAAATTGTTTTTTTGAAATATGAAACTTAAATTATGTTATATTGCTTCTGATATTACATGCTTCGGATCCATAGGTTGGCATGACGTCATGCAAAGAGTTTATGCCCACTGGGTGGAGGAGGAATACAAACCAGATGACGCTGATAATGACACGCTTCTTTGGATTCACGACAATATCCCAGCAATCGATTTAGAAAAACGGTTGGCTTCACACGACAAAACGTTAATGGTAAGCATTAGGGCTTTACAGATATTCTGCTTGGATGGATATACAAAAAGCTCGTAATATGGGTAATAGTGGGATTTTCGGCGATCTGGTAAATTTTTTTAATTTGCTTCTTTTCTTGTGTAGTTTCTAAAATGGTTCGTTTATATTCCTTTCATGTAACTGGGAAAAACAATTCATCGATGATCAATCGATAAAGGTGCATTGAAACAGCCTCTTAACTTTGTTAACGTTGGTATTCAAATGAATAGCAAACTGGACCAGTAAGAACGCATGCGCAACCCACCGTTATCTGATAATATCGCTCAAACTCCACCCGTTTTTCAGCTTCGTTTGTATTGTAGCGTATACCGTGTGCCGTTTATGGGTTAAAATTTACGTCCAGTCTAAAATACGAAATCGAATTTCGAATGCTATTAACATAGCCAGGGT
>CM067352.1:27350423-27430423 GCA_034190875.2 Urechis unicinctus | reverse complement strand
TGTTTAATCTTCTATAATACATAAAGCAAGCAAGCAGTGGTTTAGTCAGGTTTCCATGGTTGGGGCATTGGTATGGCATCGGCATACGGTGGGTAAGCAGGTTTTGATGAGACAGGCGCGTTAGTTATGTGAAGATTTAACAAACTAGAGATCATCGACCACAACACTACTATACTAACCTCCTTAACTAAGAAGAAAAAAGAACATCCTTTTGCAACTTTTTCTATTGTATTTATTGTGAGTGTTGCTGTAATATTGCATAGAGACAATGTTACGCATCTCGGATTGCACACACGGACTTTTGAAAATGCGTAAACATTGCTTAATCAGTTGAAATCTTGCTGCTTCGCAATTCTATGGCGTCTGGCTCTGAATCATCAGATGCCTTATATTGGATCAAGAGGTCAATATATACTTCTTGCTTTAGCAGGTCAAGCGACAGTGATTCATCTGTTCCATCTATACACAGACGCAAGTCGAGCCGCTGCCTTTGGCCAATATGACTTATCCTGACAGAATTTATTACATAGGGCGCGTCCTATAATGAGCAATATGGTTGTCGTGGGTAGCGTCATGGGTCGATTGAAGATATGACCATAGTTGTAATGTTAAGCTGGCATTGTGAGACCCCCTGTGCCTTTGATTTCGCTAAGGCTAGAGATTTGAAAGGCCAGACTAGCTGATTTACTGCTTGTAGCTTGACCAGAAAGTTTTGACTGATCAAGTTAAAGCTAGGGCGATTTATCGCTGGGTCCAATGTTCGATGTGCTGTTATTGTAGTCCATGAATGATGGACAGCACACGCCCCCATAAAACGCAATACTGTAACGAAGAAAAGAAAGGTCATCTATATATGCAACGGAATCATTACAGACATATTCTGAAAATATCAATGTTCCAGTGCATTATTAACCATCTAAATGATTTATCTGTTCATGAACTCCAAATACACACACACACACAATGCAAATGCAAAAACGAATTACCAGCAAATGCAACACCAAAGAGAACAGTAACTGGCTTGAAGCCTTCGTAGCGAATCGCGTTGGAGGGACTGTGTCATCCAGTGCCTGACAAGTATTTCACACCCAAACAAAGTTCTCTGATGAAAAAAAACATTTTCGGACCAATAAAGCTACCATGACTGCAATGAGTCTCATCCCCAGTCCACCAATCCCTCCTGAAGCCTTCCCATTTGTAAACTTTCATAATCTTATCAGATGTAAGTTGACCATAGAGTAAATAAGACTGTGTTGACAGGAAAGAGGGTCGACAATAACACCGCTTGTAACTGGTTGCATGTTTCCCACTCCGCGAGTGGCCGAAAAAATCTGGTCAATTCCACCGACGAAAACAAATAATATTGGAGTGGTTCTAAACCTACTTGGATGACTCACTACATCACTCACTCCTGCAAATACCCACATCAATATTTAATTTGCTGATCTCGTCACGCATTTACCTTGCGCCAAAAACATTTTCGCATGTAATATCAAACCCCCTCTAATTTCAGGCACCAGCGTGTCTACTGTGACTTGCTCTAATGAGCTGTACCACCAGCTCTAACACAAACCGCAGCATCTTTGTCATGACTTCGATGGTAAGGGATCAGGGAGATTGCTGAGGAACAACGTAAGGCTGTATTCGTACCCGCCTAACGTAGACATTGGAGAACCGGCGTATAATGTATAACAGTTTCCAAATGAATATTTGCTTACCGCTGAATTTGATGCAGGTAACAATACATTTGTTAATGAGCGCATATTAATAAACCTTTGTGTCGGACGTTTAATGTGTGAACGTATGTTGGCATATTTTTGCCAAAACTATATAGTAACACTGCCAGGAACCTACACATTAGACTTCACCCGACATGAGGCACCCAATGTAGTACATGTCTTGTTGGCAATATATTTTTACGCATGGTTAATCGAAGTAGCAATATTTAACCCATTGAGCTTATTCCCATTTAAATTGCGATCTGTAAATGTGATCTACTTGCATAAGCAGAGTACCGCTGTCGCGTTTCGATATTTCAATTAATCTTACATCCGTATAAAATATTAAGTAATTATTTCGGATACGACCGAGTATATGAGATGCGTGGCAGAAGCGATGCATATTCTATTGAATAATAATATTCGCCTAATTGATATCCATTTTGATATATTCATATGTTGAACGAACGGTGTTTTCATGGATGCTACAACTTTCACGAGACATTTAAAAACACATATAAATAAGTAACTAAGCAGAGCTGATTTACTTTTGGTGAATGTATGGAAAATATGATAAGCATTCTGTGCTTAATGTGAAATAATACAATATTTCTTCAAAACAGGATGCACTGTATTCGTTTCAGACGCTTAATTGTACTTAGTTCAATAGCATTGTGCTCGACTCACTAGGGTTATTACGGAATTCAACCAACGATTTCATGCAGGTCGACTTGATCAAGTGTGATAGCGCCGAGTTTTTAACGAGAATGACTAACTAATGTGTTAGGTCGTTTGCAATGTCATCGCTCTAGCTTCGATTGCTAGTGGTACCACGAATAAGCAATGCTGGAATTGGAAGAGATTGGCGGAGATAAGTGCTACGTGTTGTTTGACTCTGAAATAAGAGATTGCGGGCTTTGTAATTTAGCACAGTGGTCCCTGGTGCGTTGTAAATTCTGATGGTTCTATGAATAAACATTGCAAGTGCGTCAGAGAAAGGCAGTAAACATACAAAAATAATGACTGCATTATAAATGAAATCTATAATAATTATCATACCGTACTATGCGTAAGAGAATTCTTTATATGTTTGGACTATCGATATAGCGTTATTTTATGATGTTTTTTTATTACTGTATATATTCATCGCTTCAGCTTGATTACCAGTGATAAGAAGCCCAGTCGGACGTTGCATGACTCACCGGTGACACACTCGACAGGCAAATCACCAACTGCACTATTACTGAGAATAAATGATAATGACGGAACGGTGAAGCACGCACTGACAAGGATGCAATAATCATCAAACAAAATATGTAGCGGAGCAAAAGCCATGCATTGATTATCCATAGCAATACTTCAACGTCCAATTACAATACTATGTGGGCTGTGTAGAACAAGAAGAAATTGTATCTGAATATGAAATGATATTTAAAACGTCGAGTTATACTATTTTTGATAAATCTTTGCAGTTTACAATGTTTGACGATTCGCCTCCTGGTCAGCTAATTACCTCAGTACCTATGACATTGAATTTACATGGGATTTAAACTGGGACGACGTTGTTTGTAATATCCCTTGTGAAACCCGCTTTTTCTTCCTTTGCAGTATAATTTTGACAAATTATTCTACCTGCGTTCGTACAATTATAGGCCCCTGTCCACATTTTACACTGTTTACCATTGTCTAATTAACTTTTTAGTGGTAGCATCATAACAATCACAATTTATTTGATTAATAATACACCACATAAATTACATATAAGCCCGTGTCACATATTAACGACGAGTATGTTATGCGCGTCATAAAGCTATATGTTACAGATTGTAGTACCTCTTGCCATGTACATAACATGGAATCATAAATAATTTCGCTGTCACTTTATCAACCTTGTATAAGGAAGTTTCGCTCGGTCTAAGCAAAAGAAGAAGCACTGTGATACATCAAATCTTATAGTATAAGAATTTGAGTTTAGGATATTATTAAGTTACGTATTTGCAATATTTTGTCCAGTAATGGAGATTGTAGAACATATGCCGATCGATACCCCTGAATTTATCAATGTTGGCTTACCGAATATTAATAACAATTGTCGACTTCCTGGTTCCTGCATTTGATGTCGAAAGCCGCATAAAGAATTCTCGGCAACCTCCAGCAATACGGAAGGCAGTTGGATTTTGACCAACCTACAATTGTTTTATCGTGCAATAGACATTGAATTTATGCTGTTTATGTAATAGCGTGCATTTGACTTATTTGCTTACCTCGTTTACATACATTAATGAATAATTCCAAGTAAATGGCAGATAATATAACAGCAACCAAACTTCATCGCCTTTGTCGTGCGCTCTGTTGTAGTTACTATGAAATTGATTGTGTCTCTGCTTAGGAATACGTTCTGCTATATATCAAACGATCTAAACGTTGATTTATTGATGACATGGGCTGCATATCAATAAAGACGCGATGCTCATTCAGCATCAAAACAAAGAATGTACATAATGGATGGGTCAAATGAGGCACTGTTTGATTTATCAAGATTCAAATAGGCCGTCGGTCCACTAAGGATCTTCCTGTAGATTCGTCACAGACGATGCAATACAATTACCTGTTTGCTACAAGGTGCAGAACAATAGGACGGTTAAGAGTAAACACCCCATAGCTTGCACTGATATGTTCACGGTGATCATCGACGCATACAATATGCCCACTGATGTCGTTGTATGAGGGTATGGATTAATTTCTGCAACTACATGACCAGTGCTGAGAAGCGCTACCTGGCGGATGCTACATAACCGGTGACACACTGAACAGACAAATCACCTTCTTTACTATTAATATTTGGAATTTCATATCTATTTATAATTACATGTTGCTATATAAGCAGGTAAAAACTATTCACAAATGGCGACAGAATTATCCCTTGTTTGCCTGATAAAATATAAAACACGGTATTAATAGTGCCTATAAAAAAATATAATTGAAGCAGTGCCCAACAAGTAAGATAACGTTAACAAGATTCGGGTGCGGTCAGTTGAGAAGTCGTATGCTATTCAGCAGAGAAAGACATGCCACAGTTATCGCAGCGAATATTGTCAAATTATCACTGTAGTGCATTAATCATACGTGAATACCATGGCTATACTTAGCCAACCCTTGTAATAAGTAGACAGCATACACATATTGGTTGAGTATAATGGATTGTTTGCGTGAGGCAAGTTAACAGTCGGCAATATTCATAAAGCTGCAACGTAGTCCACTTTTTAATGTCGCATTTGTTAGATTGCAGAAAACAGTTCTCTACAAAACATTCGTGTGTGTACTCACATTCTCATACAACGAGTCATTGATATCAAAATAATGTGCAAATTTGTTAGAAATTAGAATGCACAAGCGGGCGTTGGTCTGTGCAGACAAATCTAGCTGTGCGTTATTTATGAATTGGGCATGATTACATTTGTCTGTAATGAAAGCAGCTAGCCAGTCCGTCCTTGCTCATTATCGATTTAGCGCAAAGCCAATTGCATTAGCGCAATTCACCTTTCACACAAAAGTTTCACAGTTATGAAGACTATGGTGCAACTTTGTGAAATCGAATTATTGGAATTGTGCATTAGTTTTACGATCGAACTAAGTTATACAGGAATGTTCATTACTATGTTTATATGAATGACTATCGTCAACAATTTTTGCCTATGCTCAGGCGTTTCAACACCCTGCATTTTTCGCCCGTTGTTAAAAATGCTGGATTTGTAAGGCTTGTGTAGAGGCAGTTAAGGTTTATTTATCTATATATGACCCGTATTTTATACGCGAAAGATTAATTTTGTGTTAATGATTGGAAATACTAGTGAATGGTTTACATGCGCATTGATTCCGAAAGTATTTCGCAGACTGAACAAACGTAACCACAAAGCCAAACCGAGACAGTAAAGTTTATGCAAAATTTGTGACTTTACAAAAGAGTTGAACGCGTATGAATAAACAGTGCCGACTAAGGGACAACTTCATCCACGGTATTTTATTCATGATGGACACGCATTCCTACTGCAACTGATACAAAAATTGGAATGCTGCATTGAAAGGCGACGATTCCTATGAACCACCCAATCATCGTGGCGAACGTATAATCTTATACCACGAAATTCAACATGTGATATAGTGTTGTGTGACACATGTATCAAAATATTGCATTGGATGACTAAACTGGTTTAAATAGCCTCATATGGAGCAATGTTATAGATAACACTAATCTGACTTGTGTTAGCATTTTCACATCGAGTTGCCTAACGTCCTAGTTCTGTCCTATGCATAGGGGTGATGAATATTGTACAACAGGTGTAATATTGCTTTATTGCAAATGTCTGCACATTCTCTATTGAGGTTATGTTGTGATATGCGTTACTAACCAATGCCCATCACACCTGTCACGTATACGTAATGCAGTATATATCGCCATTTCACAATGGGCTTAAAGTTTACCGATTAATCTTGCTATATTCTTTTGAAAGGCATTATTAATGTGTAAGATCAAGTTAAGCAGAATATGCTACCCTGTTGCAGGTGTCATGTGTCAGTCATAACGACTTGGGTACTAGTGGGCGTATTTGGTGCCCCATTTTTGCCTACATAAAGCTGGTCTGCTGCCTAATTGATTACACACGTCACTTTCTTCCTGGCTGGCGACTGTTTTCAGTCGTTCTACTTTGTGTTGTAATTGCATTTGGTTTTTGTTGCATCCGGTTTTGTTTAATACCCGCTATCAGCATCGATTTATCATTTCCTCGTTTTGGAATTACCCAAATATGCAGCTCGATTTTACTTGGCGCAACGTGTCTCAAATATCATCTAGTCGATAAATACAAGGACAATTTCAAGCACGACATTTGAATAGTTTGCTATATCTGATAATCATCCCAATGTTACATAGGACAACGTCTGATGTCAAGTCTGCCGACATATCGTGCTGAAGCTGTATAACAAAGACATTCTTAATTTATCTGCATGAAAGTCATGATGAGTGCTCATCGAGACTCTTGTAGGTGGGGAGGGGGCGCCTTTCAACGTAGATAACGTCTTAGTTCACTCAGCTTATTTTGAAACCTATTTAGTCGATCAAAAAATGCAAAACCGAGCAATTTTTTAAAAGATGGACGGTGATATATTTTCAATGGACAACTTCTGATGACATCCGTTTCACAAAATTTAATTTTGTAAATGGTTCATTTTACAAATCAACTTTGTGCTAGGTTACTGACGCAGATGTTCAGACGCCGTTTTATTGGCCCGTCGTTCTCCAGCAAATCAACTGAACAGTCAAAACGTCTAGCTTGTTCATTTTGCTCAGTACATTAAACCATTCTGCATACAACACCCTGTATGTCACACGCAAGATGCACGCACGCAATTGCACTCCTTGTAAACTAATCAGTGGGTATTTAGTGGTCCACTATCAGTATAGATGATTGTCGATAAATCATATTTTTAGACAGTGCTCACAATGCTGTGTCACTTCGGACAGCAACTCATTTGAGTTGCGCAGATGCATTCCAAACATACTTGTCAAGCCTGATCTATTTATTGTTGCGTTTAATATTTTGACAATGAATATTCAATATATATGCACGATAAATGATGGTAATAATGCCTCACCCTGACAGCTAATAGCATAACTGTTGAGGCCTTATACAATATAATAACAGTCTATTTAAGCGGAGAATACGGTTGTAACATCAACAATTTACTTGACGTACGGATCGCATTTCTATGCCTCTCAGCTAGAAAATACCTGTTTATTGTTAAACATGTTCTATTGGTAGCCCCAAACCTTTGTCTAAATGACGTCTGTAGCCTTTGTGAGACCGGTGCGATAAATCCGGCATTTCATCTGTAAGTGCATGTTTTCGGTAAGCAGTGGCAACTCTGAATGAGTTTGCACAAATTGCTTTATTCCTGATCACCCAAGCAATATCTTTAATTCAATTAACCTTACCCCGTTGTGTGATGGGTTAACAGAAACAATGATTTGATTCCTCCTGATAACCGTCATTTAAAGTAGACAAATGTTCAGCCAGAACAGATGTGACTAAGAGTAATGCAATGAAGCATTGTGTTATTTGGAACTAATCCATGGAAGTTCACATGCTCATGTAGAATTCGTCATGATTAATGAAGAGCACTACTGGTCATTCCTCTACTTAGATTTCCAACTTATCTGAAATTAATTTGGTCCCGATGTCTACAATTAAACCGTTTATATACTGCGATCCCCGTTTGACACACCGCAACATTGGTGTTATATAAACCTGCGGTATAGATATGGGTATGGGTATTCAAAAGGGTCCGATGTTGTAATATAATAAGTCGATGTTGCGCACGTGGCTGATTGATTAAAGCTGATTCTATTATATTCTGACATGGGAATGCAAATGCATGACAATCTACATCAAACTTGCCCTTAAATGGCTCCCCAGATGTGCGCTGGAATGATGGTTCCTAGAGCAGTGTAAGTCACTTTTTATATGCTATGGGGAGCAAGGAAGTTTAGATAACGGGCACAAAAAATCCCTCAATTTGCTGTCCAGTCGCTACTTAGATATTAATCATCAATGGAATCTAAGCGTTTGGTTTTATTTTGCATGACACATCGTAGCTAGTAAGTTATTCTGCGTGATTACAACCCAATGCGAGAAGAGAGCTTTCCTAAGAAAGCGCCCTTGCCAAACTTTTACTAGAGTGAGTGAATGACTGCTTGTTTTTACAGAACGGCGCAGATAATTGATATCATTGTCGAAATTATCCAATCCACTGAAACATATGCGATACTTGCACAAGGTTACCTCAGCGACACTATGTTATAAGTGATGTCAGCCCTAGCATAGTTTGGGAGACCAAACATGAATCGCATATTATCGATGGGGCATTAAATGTCATGCATTTAGAGCCAGTTGTTCAGGTCATAAAATAGTGTGGGCAAGTGTGTTTTGAATATTTAACAAGTAAACAAGATGTGAAAATGCTTCTCTTAATTTAACTGCATATTTTTTTGAGATGCTATCACCCATGAGTAAAACTAAGTTACTGTGTTCGCCGTATGAAGCACATTAAACTCGACCATTTTCTGGGGAAACTAACTTGCATGGCGTCCATTAAGAGACGTTTTGCTCCTATCAGTATGTCGTGCAGCAATATAAATGTCAAATTGCGACCCAAAACCTACACAATCGATATATCGGGCTGAGTAGCACCATGCTTTGCTGGACACTGTCAGTATTAATACTTGAAACCCAATACAATTGCACAGGGCTTTTGCTTAGCAGACATTAGTTTGTCTGATTGCATTAATGAATGAGAAATATCTAGCTATTGTTGGAATATTCTGCACCGATAATATTGGAGATGAAACTCTATTACCGACTTTATTAGATAATTTGATAATATAAATGCATGTCGGTTACTAATGAATGGACCACGAAATGAAGTTGCTCTTTATGTTAAGTGTTCCAGTGTCACACGGATTGAAATACCACCCCGGCCCCAACGAGGTGTCGCATTTACTATGAGTATCTAATAATGAAGACAAATTAAGCCACGTGCATGTAAGCTTGGCAGCACAGGTGCAAATCAGTCTGGAATAAAAGGTACGAACCTCCAATGGCGAGCACTACCGCATGGAATACATGATGTTTAATACACGCAAACGAATTGTTATGTTGGGACCTTTTCAAATCAGTAATGGGCGCACATATCGGCATTATGTTGGGACCTTTTCAGATCAGTAATGGCCGCACATTGTATCTCATTACTGTTGCACATAGTCTATAGTATTAGTGATAACAGAACAACAACTGTCTTGTTTAAATCTTAACAAATCACGCATAGGAACCTACTCTCTCGGACATATAAATAGTCGTATAAGAATACTGGTACAATAACAACACGTAGAGAGACGCAGCGCTAGAAGGTATCTTTCCTATCGCTATGAAAATGGACACACGTCGGTTCCGGTTCAGATGTTGAAGACGATCCGAAGTGTAGCTTGCTTTGTCAGAAGAACTAGAATTACCAGCCATGGTTAACGAAGAGGAACGACAGCTGCCTAGGATAAGAACTGTCGGTCCTATTCACAACAACGGGTACCATACAGAGGGAAAACGGCCCTGGTTGAACATGTATCGATGCTTTCGCATTGAATATCTGAGATTAAATCAATCGAAGAGTAGACAGAATATGAGGCAGAGTACAATTCACCATTGGTCAAAGCCGATATTCACAATTACAGCAATAGGCCAAGCACGCAATGCGCCTGGCAATGTAGATTAATATTTGGCTTATTGAGATGTTTTGAGCTATATCTTAACAAATGCTTGAAGAGTGATTAATTATGGGGCTAGTCTACAACCTTCCGACCGGATATCACACACACAGATGCATTCACACACCATACGCTGTTGATATTGTTCATGAAGGTACGTTAGGGTCGGTTGATCTGTGCACACACACATAACACACACACAATATACATAACCACAAATATGTATCACGTACACTCACGTACAAACACATAAACACACACATACACACACATTCTCACTCACACACACACTTACACACATGTAAAAACACATAGGCACACATATATACAAACAACAAGCGCTTTAGCACCATGTCAACGACGCGTTTGTATTTCTTCTTTTTCTGAAGTCCAATTCCAGCATCGAATTGGGAATGATTTGTGGTATTATTTCCTGTTGCACTTCCTCTGCTTGGCAGACTGTTATTTTTGACGTTGATGCTTTATTTCACTTTGGGACGAAAAACGTCCTCTTCAGTATCCGTCAGGCATCATCCGAATGAGGTTATGGGTATCATTGTTGCAATAAAAACATCGAATTACTGATCCGCTTTTGCTTTGAACATGAGTACTGTTTTTGTTAGTTGTTCTTATCCTGAATCCATTATTCGCAAATAGTCGGTCAGTGGTTGCAGCAACCAACGGTTGATTTCGCCTTTGCTGGTGCAATTGCTTACGAGCACATGCCACATTTATACTACCTCGTTTGTCCCGAGAGACATCAAGTCATTATTAACAATGCCTGGATTACTTTTTTGGACATTTGATATTATAAGCTTTGTGCACAGTTGTCGAGATTAATCTGCTCTACCGGGAGCCTACACGTGAGCTAAGGCACAACTTTTCATAAATGAAGCAAAGATTCCATTCTACGTCTACCCATCCACCATCCATCTCCTCCAGATCTTACAAATCCATCGATTGATCTCTGGATTTCTGATATTAAGGCTCAACTATTTGCATGCGGCTTAAGTCGATAGCGATATTAATACCTCATGCTGCATCGATAATCCAACGTTCTTGGAGATTGTAGAGTCAGAATGGACCATCCGCGCGCTTTTAAAAACTGTTTAATATTGTATATCGCAAACAGTGTGGGTTTTATCAAGATATGCGCAGCAATGTGTGTCATTGCAACCCAGAATATACCCTACAATCGAATACGTCAGCTTATGCATATTATTTGGTGTTAATATTGAAATGCAATCAGTGACCATATGGAAGTAGATTGACGACTTAGCTCCAGAGAGGCTTATAAATGAAACACGGCGTCAGTTCTTCCAAACACATACGTTGTAATGAATCATTATGTTTGTACCAACTTTAGCTCTCATACGAATAGTACAGCACTTTAATTGTCATCAATATCCGAGGTGGTATTGGTGATAATTATTGTATTTTATAAAGTGCGAATTATTCAGCCCGAGCCATGGATTAACCTGGTTTAAGCTGCTGAGCAGTATCATGTTAACAGGACTAGATAGCTATTATATAAGAGATGATGTGACGTTATTCTGTACAGTGGCAGCAAAGTTACCCGGTTTGTATCAACGTTTATCGTTAATACGGTCATGCTTGCTCACAAAATCTCTGTTGAAGAAAGTCTGACTGACTACGTAAGCAAAGCATGTTTACGTCGAGTTAACGCCAGCTGAAAGCCACAAGGCTATATAATTGAATAAGTGAAATATGCGAACAATCCTACCACTCTGAAAGGAGGTAAATGTGTTAGTCGCATATCATCAATCCTATTCAGCCACTTTAATTCCGAAATGATAATAAATAACCCAGCGAATATGACTACATATGCCAACCGCATCAATAAGGATCCAATATGCAATATAATGTTTGAAAATAATGGAAATGCTTAACAACTGCGATATCGCGGTCGCTAATTAGATGTAATGTTGGCTTGAAACTAGGCGGTGAATCATTGTTAGCAATCTGGTCACCAATAACGTTGTCAGCTTCTTGAGATAGCGATATTAATCGATTCAATTATGTTTGACGTTGACACTTACCCTACTATTTTGGGAGCGTCCAAGCAATCATCTACTTACATAGAGGCAGTCAACAAATGGCAGGTAAGCCTTTCATTATCATTAGGCATACCATGCTACTTTAGGTGCAGTTCGCCTCCACACCTGATTGCAAGGTAAGCGTAAGTATTATAAATGGACCACTGGTCAATTACGGGCAATTGGTAACACAAAGAAGCAGCTGACTGTTAGTGTTTTTTGTGGGCTTTTTTGAACGACTGTCGGTTAAGGGATATAAGCTATCCGGACAGTTAGCAGCATTTACTTAGTATATTGAATTAATTTGGCGGTAATATGATTTATTCTAGCGTTAATTGCGCTTGGACCCAATAGATCTAACAAGAATGTGTAGTGATGGATATCCATACTAAATATGGATATTCTTATATGTGCACTACGTCCGTTTCGGGCTGGTCAATGTTTCGCCTTCTTGGTAGATACGATGGTAACGTTTTGCTAGTCACACGGCTGATTTGCAGACCAACGTGCTTATATCACCAGACAGTCAAACATAATGTTCTTGAAGCATTCTTGCCCAATGTACAAAGATATTTATAATGTTTTGACATTATCTAGACTAAAATATCAAAATATTAAATTGGCGGGTGTACAAATCTTGCGCCACTTTGCATTACAATTTATTCAAATCCTTAGATAACGAACGCACTGATTTGACATGGCGAGAACAGCAGATGACAGCGCCCTTCTTGTAATAATAAAGCGCATTACGATCCAATACCATTGAAGGTTTCAATGAAAGGCGCGACCTTGACCGAGTACTACCCCATCTACAAGGATTAAGCATTTAATTGGGAATAGACTGAATGGACACAGTGAAGGACTGAGCTCTTGTTCCATTCATTCTGATTAAACAAACACTCACTAAGTAAGATGGGCTGGTGGTGTTTCCTCTATCTGATCTCTAGGTCTCCACCTGACGCAAATTGACGGAAGCAGCCAGTTAACACTGGGTTCATATTGCCAGAGCGTTGATGTAAATGTAACAGAACTATATTTACCACAGACCATGTTAAGTCCTTACATGCTTTAAGAGAGGAATTGGCAGCCAAGAGAATGGAAAAGCCAACAGTGGTAACTCAGGGATGTCACAGATTACTGTAACTGGTTCTGCTGATCCAGAGGCTACTATGGAGTCAAAGTAAAGCTTGGCCCATAAGGGCCATGTTATACTCCCTAACAACCCAACCACACCGCCTCTCGTTGCCCAAAACAAATCATACCCTTAAAAGGGCAATAAAATCGTTAAGGTTAAAGCGGAAAGGGATTTCGAAATAAGAATATTAATTTTTCTGCAAGGAACACATACGGGGACTAACAGCTCAAAATCAACTCACCCTGGTGCCAATGAGCCGAGGTGGCGAATTGCGAGTGGATGATAGAGCTCGAAAATGTGTTCTCCGAATCCTTAAATCACCAGATTCCAAACAGCGTGCCACATGAAAATCGTGGAATCAACCCATTGATTTCAGCCAATTTTGAAGGTGTCACAAACCGGGAAATTACTAAATTGCAGTATGACAGAGTGAACGCTGTTCGGTTGATGACAACGTATGGTCATACTTAAGGGCATTTCTTTTTGCAATTGCGCAAATGTTTAAGTTGATTTGTTTTAGAGATCAGTGACAGCCTCATGCGCTGATTGCCTCCACAGAAACGGCATATCAGCATGGCTGAGACCCTTTAGTGTGTGCCATCATCAACAGAGAGCATTACGATTCCACTTAGTTAAAATAAAGCAATTGGCTGCCCATCCACGTCCTCAAAAATATTTAAAAGTTGTAAGTGTTTGACACCCTGACCATTGCCTATAAGCTGCGCTTAGGATATCAACTTTTGATATATCTTCTACAAATACAACAGCCATTTATTTGAACCAACTCAAGACAAGCTGTTAGGAATTTTGCATTTATCGACTTAAATAGATCTTCACTTTTGCAAGCGATCCCACGTGTTGGTATTACATGATTTCCTACATCTGGATTTGAATTATATAGTATCAAGAGAACATCGAAGCAAATGATGCATCATTGTTAAATACTGTAGATGGCGCACTTCTCTATCGCTATGATTAAACATGCTGGTCCACTAGGATATTCCAGCTTCCTAAACTTGTTGAAACTGTATGCGACCGACTGAACGACGCCATTTGATAAAATAATCAATGAACTTAAAAGATTTGCAGCATATTTTGTTTTTGTAATGCACTCATCATATACTTGACCCAAAGAGATACGATATCTATGACAAGTTTGACAGGAATGCAAACAAATTGTAGAGTCAAAATCTCTCACTAATCTTATACAATTGTAGGTTACGTGAGTTAAGTATTATGTCCATCATATGCATTATACAGTAATTAAATAGCTTCTCTAGATACGTCTATTTGCAGGGACCACGAGTTTCGCTATTTGATGTTATTGTAATGGTGCCTACAGCGCATAGTACATTTTACTCCCACATTTACAGAGTAGACAGACGGAGACATAGCGCCACTTTGTCTTGCCACTTGAGTGAGCAATTTAACTTGTTAAGAAGAATTGAAGAAGACGCGATATCAATCGCTCGAACTTGTGTTACTTAGAGATTCAATATTCAGTTATTTTGTCCCCTCAGCAAGTACGCATAGCACTACAGCCAGGTCAGCATTCTGTGCTGCGTTCTGTGAAAGGCAGCTACACCAATGATACACTTCACTAACCGTTTTCACATACCGCAGTGGGATAGTAACCTTGAAAGCGAAACAAGGCACAATGATCATGCAGGGGTTTTTGGGATGGCGCTTATTGTTGTAATAATCATACAGAAATACCTGCCCCATTATGTAATTAGGATTACTTTGCAGGTCAATAAAAATTACGAACTCAAAACTTCTACGTATCATTTAATACATGGCCCTGAATTAACATGGCCTCGCGAGTTCTCTGATATTTAATCAAATATATATATATATATATATGCTATGATGCATGTGAATGTCGTATAATGTTGTTGTACTCAAATACAACTCGTGACGGCAAAATGACCTCGTGAAATGTGTTTATCAGCATTGGCCTTTGATTTGGGCTATACATTGCTTCCCCAATTCAGTCAGAGGTAAATTGAACGATGATCTCTCCCGAAGAAAACATTTAGGTATGCTGCGTTTTGGCTCCCCGGGTAGTAAGCCTAATGTTACGCATACGGCATGATTCATTCGGTTCGGACAAAAACACGAATGTAATTTTACAAGACGCTTATAATGCGAGCAGTTACATACCGTAAGAGGCGTTTCGTTCGAAGGCGACTGTGTGATGCGTCAAGTTAATTTCTGCTGTACACCTAAGATACGATCTGCATGCCGTCGATGATTGTAATGGGGAAATAGGGAATCAATAGGTTGCAAACGTGTGACTGCAACAAGGAAAACTGATTTTCCAAGGGTTACAATAGCTTCGATTGTTTTGTGAAGTCGATTTTTTCATTCAACGTAGTATGCCTCAGGATTCAGCAGTACGGATTTGCAAATTTTACATCTGAAAGCCTATTATTATTATATCTGAAATAATGCGAAAACAAATATGAGATGTGGCAAATGCAAATGTAATCATGTAAACTACGCCGATTTGATTATGGCCTGTGCCTCGCAGTGGAATTACAGGTTCACTGCTTGAACAGAGCAAATGTGCGTTTAAACAAGAAAATAAGATTCGGATTTGCTGACACAAAACGATTTTCATTGATGTTATTGCATGACCAGGTAGGTATGTTGACAACTGACTCAATAAGCCACCGCGGAAACACGTGGCTGAGCACAAGCCATGCACTGATTTTTCTAGAGTGATACATCGTTTTTAAAAATGTTCGTTGATAAGTCCTCATTCGGAGCAAACATACATTCCAGTTTCAAAAGCAGAGTATTTGCACAATTCTTGTCTAGACCGCGCCTTATTTGACCAGCCTTTGGTATGTATGACACTTTCAACGCTCACTGGATATGAAATTGACTCGCCGAGAAGCAGAGCTAGTTTGATAAAGTACCATACATCATTGTTTTCATTTTAAGTTTATTGCATGTACAGACAAAAGGAGGTTATCAAACCGTTATTGACAGGCCCATATGTTCCTTTCTATAATTTCACTGTCTAACGAAAGGTGACTTGGCTATTTTCTGAGAATACCTTTGTTGAATAATGGGTCATGGTACCGTAACCACGTTTATACCAGCAAAAGTAACTTCCCAAGATACGTTGCCTATGTTTCTAAAGTATTTGATGTACATTCACAAACATTAGAAACACAGACAATAATAAGTCCAATGAAACCATTATACCATTATATAAATGAGCGCTATAGACCACAGCTAGTAGTGGGTATGACTTGGTTTATAAATAATAGATCTCTTGAGCCTTCTACAATGGCGATGTCATCAAGCGTTTCCTTCCCACCTTCTTCTAATAACGATATTCAAATATTATCATTATGTAAATAAAGAATCTTGATAATGCATTTGGCAATGTATTTGCAGTTAATGGAAGAAATGAACCATTCAGACCATGCATGCGTTCGATTTATCACCAAATGTACCTCAACAGAGCCATTCACTTTTACGTATTTATATTCCTATTTTTAAATGACGTCATGTAACATCGCCATATTGAATATAATACAGCAATACTGTACCTAACTCCGTTGTTCTGAACCGGCAAGTTGTTCACCTGCCGAGAACGTTCTTATACTAGAGGCGAGTACGGTACCCATATTTAACCAGTTTCTTTTACGGTACTGAAGCAGACAATTTGTGGATCTCTTACATGATCAGTGTTGTCGAAGAGATCCTGCGGACTGAACAAACCGCATGGGTATGGCAAATAGATATAGTTCAACTAAGAACTCAAAATAGATCAATGTGGGCGTTTAAATATATAGATAACAATCGCTTTCTACGCAGCCTCTCGTGAACGATCTCTAGCGATAGCGTCGACAGTTGGTACTGGATTGATTATCATCAAATATAAGATGCGACCATCATTCAGCGTCAGGCAGAATGTGAGATGCCCAACAAGCCACACGAGGAACGGCTGCGACATGCTCGTACTACGCGATCTCACCCATATTTTGTACTAAGCCATAGCTGTGCGCAAGTTTATTAGAACACAAAACTACGAGTCAAGTAGTGCGTTATTAGACTCCGCTTTAATGTCTTGAAATACATATACAATCGCATCTATGCGGCTGTAAACTCTTTACCAATGTCCGTCCTTGTCAAATGTAACGAAAAACAAGTGTGACCAATCTTCATTGATATCATTGGATTGTGTCATTGTATATAATTGTTTTAATACGTGTTCAATTGGTGTCAGAACGAATTGTCAGTCAGACATATGCTTTCCCACTATAGAGACACATACTGCTTGGACTCCGAAAAATTCACTCGGTTACGTAGGAGCTATAACTTACTTCAGCCGCCTGTGTGACATTTTATTGGTTAAAGCTTTGATTCTTGAGCTCTTCATTTTCTAATTCACCGTAGCGTGGAGTTGCTTTGCTCTTCTATATGATACTCTGTACTTAGTTAACAAGCCCTTGCCAACCACTGTTAGTGTTCGCATGTTAGAAGAACCTGTAAATCAAGATAACACAAGACTATTTGATACCTTCCAAAGAAACTTCATGAAGCAAGTACTCGCAGTTCTCATAAAATATTTAGCCGTTTATTAGTAGGCACTTAACGCGGGATATAAACTACGGCCGACGTGACTAAGCGTGAGAAGACCCAATCAGGTCCAATGATAATAGAGGGGAATCATACGTGCCGTTTGCCTCGTTTAATCACATGTGCCACAATGAGTTAATTAGTCACATAAAACAAGACAACGTCTGCCAGCAAGACTGATGACCTCACTTCTGATTGCTAGGCTTATTGAAGCATGTCTGGCACTGCGAAGTACATCCTGTCTTGCAACAGATATTAAGCTCGTAAATACAAAAAAAACCATCAGTTGAGCACAATCGGATGTGCTATGCCTATACACCGTATATCACAACAGGTAACATTTCATCGCGCAATACCCGTAATAGTTTGTGTCGATGGCGTTTTATGCTGATTCATAATGTCAGCTAAAAGGAATCATATCGCAAATCAGCAATTTCTATGACCGTTCCTTTTAAATGTCCCAATATACATGTAAAAATTCGCACGGCGATGAATCAGACAAACTCTGCATCTGTAATAATGGTCATTCCTAACTACACAGCTAAAACAATGTCCGTATGATACATACAACCATAGTTCGCCAATAGAAACATGTGCTCACTCACACGCGGTTGAGTGCTATACATCTGCTGGAAGTAAAGCTACGTTAATTATGTGGTCCAATCTCAACATCAGGCCCATGAATGCTTCAAATCAAAACAATAATTCTGTCTATGCTTATTAGCTTCCAAGCGTTCATCTATAAAGAGGCAAAGCAATCATGTTCTGATATATTTGTCCTGGAATTTTGTCAACATTTGCAATATCCAGAACCCATTTGATCTGCACAGGGTACAAGCAAGCCATTCATTGAGTGGAATCGATATGTGATGCTTCGTTGCAGCATCGGAACTTGCAATTTGACGTTCTTCAGCTTGGTTCATTGACATTCAGGGTCGCCCCACATAGGAGGTTAAGCCGTATAAACAGCCAACAACGTCCCAACGAAGGGCGTTTTAGGGACACAGTGATAACAACTGTTACATTTGACGAAGCACATATTTAGTGGTAAATAAAAGCCCGTTTCTGAGGATGAATTGTATTCTGTTTAGTCAATGACCAGAGAATGACAACTTATGAACAACGGGCAATTTATCATGTACTCAAACGGGATCAAAATTGGACAGCAGTACTTCTGCGACTTATCAACATGTCACATTTGTATAGAAATATAAACTCCTGGCTTGGTGTACGATCTGTTTTCATATAAAGACCGACCACACAAACTAAGAATGCGCAACATAATATATTTATATGGATCAGTGAGCTATCAAACAATTATGGATATTCTTTTCATCACAATAGGCTATGATTTAGTCATAATATTACCTGTCTTGATTTAAAGAGAATATATTGAGTCATGAACTTACTGGTGTTATTTGATCTTAATGTCAAGCACCACAAATTTCAGTATATAAGGCTCGGGGACAGAATAACTGTGCCATACTGGGTGTTTCTGTCATTGGTATATAAAAAAGAGCTCAGCACAATGTCGACAGTAGGGCATCATTTATTGTCAATTGGGTATAATGCAAAATATATACATTAGGCATTCAATATTCGAGATCGACCACAGCTCGCATAAACTCTTCCAGCTATACAAAGCCTGCTAACACTACTTGTCTTGGCTTAAGGTCTTTATATGCCTTACTAAATCTCGCTCGGGTGTTTCCTGCGTGTAGTCGCACAGACGTAAGATACCAAAAATCGCAAAAATACTCCGTCGGTTTTCTCTTTGTATCCAAAGCGTCTTGTTTTCTCCATATTGTCATACATATTTTTCCCATATTTCTTGATTAGGCTTAGATACAATAATAATAGTACAAAAAGTGGACCTACGGCAGCCCTGATTACTATAATTGCTTTATGTTGACAGGGAATCCATATTAACTATCAATCATCAGACAACACTTCGTGCCATAACATATATTAATATCTCATTAAATATTGATGTCCACAGCATATGGAATCTAATTGTTAGGAGGTTTCGGAGTTCTGTCAATGTCGGACTTTCATGACCAGGAGTTTCGCTCAAATGTCAAAAAGCAAAAACCATCTATAACATTATGATAACTTACTGGCACAAATACATAAATGCAATAATATGGCTTTTTTATACAATAGCATGAACGTTCTGTTTGTAAGTAGATATGCATTCTGCAATTATCTACTAATCATTTGATGCAAAAAGACAAACCCATTTTTTTGGAACAGACGCCGCTCTAAGTGGAGGATAAGAGGAAGGACCAGAAAACTAGCAAACAGGTGCGATAGTGAACGGGGAAAATATTGCAGCAAGATCTAATGGGCCTCTTAATATAAGATGCATTAGTTGCGTACAAATATTGCATGTAAAATCAGACCTGAAGCCATTCTGTTTGGACACTCAGATGGCAGCAGAAGTCATACTTTTAACCCATAAAATATTATATTCCGGCCTCATCTCTGTGCTCCAGTTTTACCAAGAGAAATCGTCAACACCACACATGACCAGATAACTGCACAGTGTGTTAGTCATGTCGGGTCCTGTGGTTGATTTTCTCAGCTACAAGTCAGTTCAGAAGTCGAGATGTCACAGTGTCTTCCTGGTCACAACTGATCACCATGTTCCATGTTTGTCCGGGCCACAGTCTTAACTGCATTCTTCGCCTTAGCACTCGACATTGACCACATCGATCTGCCCATATGATGTACTTTTTATTCTTTTTTTCAGAATATAACAATGCTGTGTGCGACCGAAATAGATTTGTGTATAAGCTTGTTTATTTTGTACCATAAGCTGTAAATACCACTAGCATTCTGTGTCAAGTCAGGTTAATACCAATTTGGATAGATGTAACTTCTAAAAGTAGCCTGGGTGTAGCATGAAGCGACGGCGTCGCAAGCAAGGTCGTTTTACAAGCAAGAGGTCAACCCGACAGTGCTATTTACACTGAGAGACTCCAGGACAACTACAGCCTTATTTGTTTAATAGTAGTTTATGAACTTTCAGAATATATAGCACTTATACTGTACTTATTTTGACTTATTTGTATATTTTCGCTTTGCATGTTTGTTATCATTCATCCACGTCATTCATATTAGTTCTATAGTGTCAGGTGGTTACCAGTGCGCCAACGAGCACGAGAGCCGGTCCTAAGCCACTGGTTAAACCTACCACCCCCCCCCACTCCTGTCAAAATAGGAGTTAGGGTTAGGTAGCCCGCTCCTGGCATGTTACAAACAAAACCCAAATTCCTCAACACGTTCTCCTCATTATTTCAATTTAGTCATCGTGTACAAAATTTTATCATCTTTTGGCCATTTTATTGTTTGTAATCCTGGCACAGGTCATTTTTCTGTCTAAAATATAAATCTTCAATAATTCATAAAAATTAAAATTGCATCTCATCTCATTTTTATACACAAGCTTTAATTCCCCATTGCATTGTAAATTATGTAATTGTTTTTGTGGATGTTCATCTACCTTAAAGGGGAGGGAGATGTATATGAGATGGTTTTAGTTGAAGGCCTGGCCTGGACTGCCTTTGTATGGCAGCTTTTGGAGGTAGCCCACATTGTCGTCGTTTGCTATTGGTTGTAGCAAACAAGCCAATTACAGGCCGGTGATTAAGATTTTAATTAGTGATGGTGGGGATACTCACCCTTGAATGAAATATGTACATGATCTATTATTTTGGAAGGGGTTGCTCCTAGTGATACTGAATAAATCTATTGGAGTAAAATATGGATAAAATAGTTTATATATATATATATATATATATATATATATATATATATATATATATATATATATAAATATATAGATATTTATATATATATATATGCTATATATAGTATATATAGAGCAGATAGCAATCGGTATAATACGTTATATATAATGGCGTGAATATATATGGGACCTACAAATATGGCTGACCGACCTTATCAGTATATAGATAGAGTCAAAATATCGCCCAATAATGTATTATTATAAAGATATCATATATCAATATAGTATAATTGACGGCGTAATAGATTATATATATATATGCAAGTATATCTATATATATATATATATATATATATATATATGGTACCGAAATAGTTTTTGTGATAACCGCATTTTTGCAATGGAAATGGAATAACAATCACTTGTCACACTCAGTGACATAAGCGTCCGACCGCAACGTAAAAACTACTTACGTACCAGACCTGGTCACCCGATGTATATTATTAAAAACAACTCACATGTCAATAAGTATGATGACAGCCACCATACACTTATATCAATACAAATAGACATTTATATATATATATATATATATATATATATATATATATATATATATATATATATATATATATATATATCGTCTATATATATATATATATATATATATATATATATATATATATATATGATATATGATATATAAAATATAACTTATATATATTATTCGTAATAAGTATATTTATATTCACATGTCCATGTAAACATATATATATATATACTGTCTATATATACCATATACAAATATTTATTCATATGTATATAAATATATATATATATATATATATATATATATATATATATATATATATATATATATATATCGTCTCAGACTATATATATATATATATATATATATATATATCTCTGTGGGACATATATATATATATATATATATATATATATATATATATATATATACATTCTGTGTGGAACTCAGATACTTCAATGCGCAGTTATGTCACGTTGCCGTCGGTAAGACGGTGCTCGTTGTGGATAAGTAACGCGTGCAGTCAACCACTGTGGACCGATGATGGACTATCGATATGGATGATTAGTCGGGCCAGGTTAATGGTACGTCGTATAAAGCAGCACCCCAACAGATTTACACCCATTATAAGCTTCAGGGATAATTTGTGAGCACGCTACACCATCTATAACAGGTTCTTCTTAAATAATGGCTTGATATTTCTCATTTTGCAAAAAGATTCCATCGAGTTGTATATATAACCTCGAAGCCTCTACCCGGGAGCAATAATACTTCCACTTTTGATTTGTCCTGGCCGTCTGCTTTGCAACCAGAAGGTGGCGCAGCAAAGGAATTAGAATTAGCGATAATTTTGTTGGTACTTTTTACTTGATCGCCCTCTACAAGAACCAGCACGTACGATTTCAGTGGGGAGGACGTATCTACGAGTAGCCTTCTAGTGGTTAGGGGGCGCTGCTGTTTATGGACGCTTATTTGGTTGACAGTAGCCCACATAACGCAGCTAATGACTTTTTGTATATATCATCGTCACAGATATAAACTGCCCCTTCTTTTTATTCGTGTCACTGCTGAAGTTCAAAGCAGAAAGCAATTGGTATAAACACGTAATGTAACAGCATTCATTGGCGTTGGGACCTAACAAAATGGCTGACGCTTATCAGTAATACAAGAGTCAAAATTATGCCCAATAATGTATTTTAGTAAAGAGTATAATGTCATGTTGTTTTTAATTGACGGTTATACAACAAAGATACCGATATGCTTTGTTGTCTAACTTGGCCTGGAATATTTAGCTATAATTAGACATTCATGTTAATGTCAACACGAAGCCATTATCAATGCAATTATGAATGGGCACCTCTACAATGTCACAAGATATACTATCATACACGTGTCACATTGCAACGTGGAGCGGACGGGTCCCTAAGGTGACACATTAATCAACAGTAGTCCAATGTAGCTAAAAGGAAGCTCAATACCAATAATCCTAGCTAAACTAGAACTACTCAGACGGCAATCATAGTTGTATGAAATACGCAAGTTAAAACTAAAATGCCATGCAGCATTACCCAGAAAGAGAATACTTCGGCCAAAATAATGCGTCATAATTTCATTACAGACATACATGCTTGTGCTCAAACTCTCATTCGATTAAAACTTCACATGACTTATGCAGGATGGAATCAGTGAACGATGACAACAATCCTACCATTTTCAAATTGTCTTTAGATATATGTTAACTATTATATGCTATTATATTATAATGAATATAATTGCGCATTTGTTACATTCATCCAGTAGTGAACACGCGATAGCCTGAGTTAAAACTATTCTCAGCTCGCCTTTTCTGTGTTGCATTGCAAAGAGATACCTGAAATGAGTAGTTGTCATATGAGCCAACATTAAATTGCCTTTATGTGCCGGACACATATCTCATATCCTCGCTTAATGCAGTATGGATAACTATTAATAACGCTTGAAATACTCTTACCATCATTTGTAGGACTATATGTGTGCTTCCACCACCCGAATAGATAGCATGGTCAGAGATATTGCTGGTAACGGTAGTCGTTTGTCGAGCTGAGATGAATTAATTATTCAAGATGCCAACAACGTCTCTCTGAGCATTATCATCTGAAATGGTAAGATGGATATAAAAAGGCTATTTGATATGCTTTTAACAGGATTGGTTGATACTGCGGCCCTCCCTGTAGACCATAATCATGCTTCATCACTACTGTTCTGACGATTGCATATTTCAATACAGAGCGAGAGCCGTGCTTATTATTCATGTGCAACTGCATAGGGTGGACTGAATAATTTCCATGTTTTTGCATAGACACATCAACATGGACTTAAATATCTGACATTGGCATTTTAAGAGGGACAATATTTCTCTTGAATTTGCGTGAATTCGAACTTTTTGATAAGTTGTGACATGCAATGGCGTTGTTGGAAGTAGAACCAAGTTGATGAAGTATGTCTACAAATGAGTTCTACACACACACACACACACACACACACACACACACACACATACACACACACACACACACACACACACACACACACACACACACACACAATACACACACACACATATATATATATATATATATATACATATATATATATATATATATATATATATATGTTGATATATATATATATATATATATATATATATACATACATATATATAGAATTTTATTTGTATACATACGCCATACATACCATATATATATATATACATATATATATATATATATATATATATATTTATGTATATGTATATGTACATATACATACATACCATATATATATATATATATATGTATATATGTGTATATATATATATATATATATATATGTATATATGTATATATATACATACATATATATATAATAAATTACATACATATATATATATAGATACACACACACACACACACACACACATATATATATAATATATATATATATATATATATATATATATATATATATATATATATATACACACATATATATATTTTATATATGTATATGGAATTATTGTGAATTTTATGTGTTCGCCATATGACAATTCAGACATAATCATTCGAATCGTATTGTCCACGCAGAGAGTTGATCTCGCACTATCCTGAAATCGAATCAATAATCTCTCAAAGAGTCCCTTAATCGGAATGAGTAGAAGAGGAAAATTATTTAACAAAGAGCGTGTAATATGCTGTGTACTTGGATGGGCTGTCCGGCTCCGCATGCGTTGGCAATAAGGTGTTTTTCTAGTTAGGAGCCGCTCATTTCATTTGACATAAGCCAT
Organism: Urechis unicinctus; assembly: GCA_034190875.2. Taxonomy (NCBI): domain Eukaryota; kingdom Metazoa; phylum Annelida; class Polychaeta; order Xenopneusta; family Urechidae; genus Urechis; species Urechis unicinctus. The sequence continues at coordinate 27,404,977 of CM067352.1, read as the reverse complement.
GCGAACTTGTCGACACAGAAATTTGTGAAATAGAAGAAAGCACACCACTGTGCTAAAATGTATCTTCTGCGGAATGAATCCAAAAACTTTCACTTAAGACATCTTACCTTAGTAATAAGCATTATATAGTCAAAACATGTAACCACCACTCGTGACATGTTTGAGAGATTCAAGTGATTGACATTAAGCAGTGAGAATGACCATGGGGCTCGGCTACATACGGAAGGTAAGGTCAACGTGGTGCATTAATATTTTCCTTCACTACACCTCCTTCACTTCACTACATATTCTCCTTCACTACATTCATATTTTCCTTCACTACATGAACTCCTTCACTACATGAACTCCTTCACTACATATTCTCCTTCACTACATGAACTCCTTCACTACATATTCTCCTTCACTACATGAACTCCTTCACTACATATTCTCCTTCACTACATGAACTCCTTCACTACATATTCTCACTACATGTTTTCCTTCACTACATGTTTTCCTTCACTACATATTCTCCTTCACTACATGTTTTCCTTCACTACATGAACTCTTCACTACATGTTTTCTTTCACTACATGAACTCCTTCACTACATATTCTCCTTCACTACATGAACTCCTTCACTACATATTCTCCTTCACTACATGAACTCCTTCACTACATGTTTTCCTTCACTACATGTTTTCCTTCACTACATATTCTCCTTCACTACATGAACTCCTTCACTACATGTTTTCCTTCACTACATGCACTCCCTCACTATATGTTCTCTTTCACTGCATGCACTCCTCCACTGCAGGTTATCCTTCACTACAGGTTTTCCTTCGCTGCATGTTCTACTTCTCTGCATAATTCCCTTCACTACATGTTCTCTTTCATTGCATTTACTTCGTGACTACATCTTCTACTTCACTACAGATTTTATTATACAGATAGTAGTTTTGCATTCGATTATGCAAATAGACATCCGCTGATAGCATGAGCCCTAAAACTGCACAGCACTTAATGCATTTGCACAACTCAGCGGTACTCCGCTATAATCTAGTATAATCGTGTGCTATGAATCAACGTAATGAATTACTAAGATGCCACCCTAGAGCATTGCGCTACTGTTAGCGAAATCAACTTGCGGTATTTGTGTTTCCAAGTGACCAAATTATGGCAAAATTTCCTCAGATATTGCAACGGGCAACTGCGTTTTAATTCTGCTGGTGCATAAAATATTGCTTATCTGGACCCAAACTAAATGATCTATTTTTAAAGTACGCATGATACAGCACTAAAGCTTTCGAAATCGTAGTATTGTTTTCCTAACGATTCTGGCACCGGTAGTGCACAGACTTAATACTCTAGCAATGTTTAATGGGTGGCAGATAAATGTACTAAATAGGCTTAGAGTATGCACCTTCTGTACGGGTAGCAGTACTATGTTCTTACGTGTTTATGATTCCAGAGCCACAGTAATACTGACCTGGTTTAACAAGGTTGAAGCGAGGCCATTAGCAGCATATATTGGCAGTTGTACGCGGTGATTGAAAAGGCGAGGATAAGCCCGAAGAGAAGTTGCTGCCCACATTATAGCAGCTGGCTGTAAGCGAGGCGTACACAATGTGAGGTAACGACAACAACATGTTCATGGCGCTTAGTCTAGGATTATCTGTGATTTATTCAACCATGATCAAACTACCCTCCAGACGTATCACGCGATTCGAAGATCTTGAATGGGTACCTTTCCCTTGAAATTGAGACTGGCAGATCCGTTCATGTTGTACTAGATCACGCAATGCTTTCACTCGCGGGTGAAGCAGGATGACAGGAGGAAGACGACTAACCAGAGTTAATGTGGCACGCTGAGTTTTCCTCTGATTATTGGAGCTAAGTTTTCTTGTGACATTTGTTTGGGCTGTTATTTATTCCATGGCGGCCAAGAGTAGCCTTTTGCCTGGAGTAAATAATGTAAGTAAACGCGGCATTGCATTATTCCATCAACGCTTGTGGCTGGTTCATTTGGATAATCATATGATATTAAGCTATTCTTGTATTTGTGTAAACATATTGCCGCAACATATTTGGTCCGCATTATCATGGGCTAAACATTGCACGAATGAGATAATGGTTTCGCTGTGAAATATCATCATGTGAATTGATTTTAGCACGTACGTTTTAGTCAAATGAAGAGGGAGTCGCTCAAATGTAGATGGTATGGTACATACACACTGTTCATGGGGACCGGCGTAACGGGGCAGCACAAGTTAATTAATATACTGACAGCATCAAGAACTCTAACCCCATTCACAACCCCACCCACCCCTTCCAATTCCCTCCACAAGCACCACAGCAGCCAACAAATGCTTTATAACGGGATCATCAAAGTCCGCCGAATATTCATCCGGAATGAACATACCGAAAATTCAATATGGAAGATAACAACAAGCACTACAACTTGAAGCACCACTCATCGCCATCACAACAGCTTACATTTGACTGTCAGATAACAAATATTGTCAGGTGGCCAAAAAGCTTTATCGGCATTTACTGTCAGATAATCAAAGATTTGTTTTAGGTTTTTGAGGAGACACGAAGGATTTACCTCAACACCACGAGCTATCTATGCGTTGGTCTGCGCCATCTATGCTTTCGGCATCGGGATACAAATTCGGAGTTTTTTTTTTTTTTTTAATAGAAGGGTACGGTTTCATGTCATAATGTAAATGTGCACGCTGCAAACTGGCATATTACCATCTCAGCTCCCGGTGGAAATGGGAACTCCGCCTGTGCTAGGTTTTGATGACCTCGCTGATCGATTGTTTTAATCTGGCGGCTACTCAAGAGAACGAACGTCAATATTTTCACATTGAATCCATCTAGTTCCGATCTGTATAATACAGAAGACGGAAGTTAGACTGGGCTCTCATCACGCTACTTAAAGCTGTAGATGTAAAGGGTGTCTCTTTGAATGATATAATAACTGTTTTGAAGCATGTTATAGAAAAGGGTCCAAGGGCTGAAGGTATCGTTGCTGGATAATATAGACAGAATGTACAACGTCCTTTCTGTAAGTGCTGTAGTTGCAAAGTCCAAAGGGAATGATATACTATGTTCTCGCTCAGTGGAGTGTTATTTGTGGAGCTGTCATCTGGTGCGATCAATGCATCTGCGGCTAATTCTCCCTTTCTCGAATGACTGATCAAGTTACAAAGCACTTGTAAATATCCTGTGTAAACAGCTGGGTGTAGGAAACGCACTTGCCCTTGTGGCAATTAAAGAAAGGAAGCAACCGGGTCGGTTTCCCCGCACCTAATTGAACATGTCATGTATACTATCAAATTGCCTCAGGAAGACAAAATATTCAGTGGGCGTCTGGCAATTACCATTCAACCGCATAATCCTATCTACGTTCTAACATATGTCATTACAGCTTGTGCGTTAGAAAAGCGAAGTAGCTCGAAATTGCATCGGATGAGGCAATTAAACATTAGTAAATGAAGGGAGAAAGTCTCTAAAAACGTACAAAAGCTGCTATCATCTACCTTATCAAATAAAGGTAGGAACGTTTCTTTAGACGACATTAGAGAAATGTTTGGTGGCACGTTTTCTGCACTAATGACTATGTGAATGAAATCCCAGAACCTCAGTATACAATATATGACACTGATCGTTGAATGACATTGATGTGGTGGATGCATATGAAAAAGTCTTACGTGACCAACAATTACGTATGTGGGCTTTCACAGTAGCAGTACTTAAGGTTCTGTGGTGCATCGGATGTAGGTGCCTTGGTTCAGGTTGGGTTGTGCTGTGCTTTGGGTTGAGTGTTTGTGACCATAAAGCAAGGTGGGCAAGATCAGCTACAAAGTATACTACTGCTTGCACATGTAAAGGGTGATAGTGCTAATTGGAATAAACTACACAACCATAATATCCAAGTAAATGAATGCCCGCAAAACTGATTTAGTAATTAAACACTCTATTATCGACAATGATTTTTGTGAAGGACTATGTAATAGAGGATGGCTGCAACATTAAAATATGACGTAATGACACCACGTTATGGGGGAAATATTCATTCGCTGAAATTCTTTTCAAAACACGATGCTAGTTGTATGATCAAAAAATATTGAGGGCTACTTTTTGTGATAGTTGCATGATCAAATGATATTAAGGGCTTCTTAACTTAACCCATCTTAGCTTCTTTCAGTTATCTGCCACTAATTGTTAATAAGGCTTAAATACTGTATGATAATGCGCTTATATCCGGTAGTTTCTCCACATCATTGAGGTATATGAGGTTTAATAACACTCAATGCCAAAAGACAAAGGTTTGTGTTGTGTCTCAACTGCGTTGCCAAACACATTTTGTATTTTGATGTAAAATATCCCTAGTAAACTTACAACAGGCTAAATCTTTACATCAGTAAGATGTATAGTGGTCAGAATAACGGATATCATATATTGTGCATCTAACGAAGCGGATATTGGTTTCACAGTGCTATATTAAACTCTGATATCAATGGCCATTAATATAAACTGAAGCCCATACTTAATTTATTGATCTGCAGCATGAAGTGTATGTACTGTGTACATGGAAATAATCCTATTTTATTTAACCTGCTATAGTGAACAATATGCTAGCCTGTAGATTGGTTGAAAATTCATCTGCGCTTAATATTGTACGGGTGAACCAGTTAATGATTGTTAGATTTATCTGGCCATGGGAACAGCACAAACAGGGACCAAACTATTCCAATACAATATGACAGCAGAAAACATCTATCCAAGACAGCGGCCAATACTCGCCACTTACTTCCACCTTTCACAAACCTTTCGATGTCTTTCAACTTTTGATTTTCTTTTTCCATCATTTTGACCATGATGTGATGCATGTCGGACACATGAATCTGAAGCTCACGAAGAAGCGTACCAAAGCTGTCTGTCGCAGACGTTTTGCAAAGTGGTGTATTTGGCAACACACTGCATGTGTGTGTTATTTTGCTATTCGGTTGGTCGTTTGTCAAGCAGGGCGAATCGTCCAACGCGGAATCCAACTGGTTGTGACTTGGTTTAGAGCAACATTTTGAGTTCCAACTGTTGACAAGGAGCACCTTTGCTAAAATGTCGATAGCCAGCTACACAGATGACAAAAATCAATATTTCTTATAAAGATGATAAGTATTAAACAAGCGCATATCGATTGGGCTCAAAACCTGGTATAATATGACCCATCATCGTACCACTTCTATCCATCTCGGCATTGCAGTTTGGCCATCTCCTAATTTGTTTACATTGACGACGAGGGAGGATAAGAAGATCGACAGCATTATGATGACCATGTTGAAACAATAGTATAAACCTACAACAGAAACCTTAATTGCCATGAAACGTTTCTTGCTACACCCATTGCTTTTGGTCGGTTTTGTTGTTCGTTACAAACCGACAGCTTTATGATGACCTTATTGAAGCAATAGTATAAACCTAGAACAGAAACCATTGTTGTCAATTCACCCATTTCATTGGTCTATATCATTGTTTATTACATACCGAGCTTGGGAACGGAAGCTGCTGTTGGTGGAGCGGTTTCAACCAAAATAAGTAGGAGGAAGAGAAAGCTGGCAAACAGACTCATGCCTGTGACAAAAATTTAGACAACCTAGCTACAATACACTAAATTTCATGAATGCATTTAGCTTCACTGATATGTGTAGAAACCCTATCCACACATCGTGTTAATATTTAAGACTTATCTGATTACCTAGGCCTGTTCTGTCCGGACGCTCTGGTGGCAAACAGAATACAACCAGCGTGAGACATGCCAGGAAGATACAAGGTAATGTAAGGATGTATCCTGAGAACACAAGACGCCGCTCCATCGTCATTGTGAATAACAACACTGTGTAATCTTCAGGGCTGCCGGGAGGAACGCGTTCAGAAGTATGATTCACAATATCCCACATCCGACTTTCATGAAAATCCGCTTGAAATGTACCAATATCAAGCCCGCCGCTGGCCAGGTCTAAATCTACCTCACGTGATGTGTGGGTCCATGAACCAAACCATAGGGCGCATTTTTGTCGGTCAAATGGAAAGGCAAGAACGTCCAAAGAACATGAACTCCGGAAGATCATATGGGGTATCCATGTAATGTTTCCGTCCGACGAAATGAGAATCTGATTGTTGCGTAACTCATATCTCGGATCAGCTCTTACAACCCAAACATATCATGATGATTTGCAGTATGAGCTGTTTTGGCTCGTGCTTTATAGATACGAAAAAGTAATTTTAAACGCATATGAAGCAAAACACTCCAGCGCAGCCAATCACCATATTGTGCACATGAGCAAACATTCGCTATTCATTAATTCCTAATGGAATTATACGTAAAATATAAGGGAATGCAGTGAAATAAAAACTCACGTATTGATCAGCATAACGTCTGGAATCCAAATGTCGCTAGCATCGAGCCGCACATGGTCAACTCCTCCCCAATCGTCTTGATTCCATTGTAGATATTCATCTCGCCATCGCTATTTCAACGCATCATACATTAAGTGTAACAATCATTATTTCTTTATCATTGCCCCTTAACTGGCAGTATAAATAACCACGACATTCATTAAGCTATTATCAGTGTATCTCTCCAAAATGACTTCCATGAGGCAAGGTAATCTGTCAACATTCACACCCCATAGATACGCACCATTTTGATCCACATACTGCTGATCATAATCTTATCACGTTCATCTAGCTCCAAGTGAATGAGTCCGAGACCAAAGCGCACCAGTGTCGGTTTCGATCCGTTCAGTACCGGGCGGCCACCAACTCCCATCTGTTTGTACATCTCCGCCAGATGTTTAGTGATTTTTTTCTCTGCTGACGTGGTCCTGGTTTCATTTGATGAATATGCACATGCCATTTGAAACTTAAACTTCTACATAACGATGTGTTAATTGGTTACGAAGTGGAAAACGTATAATAATTGCACATTAAACGCATGGAACAATAAACAATCTGTGTATGCAACAGAATAATCCATTTGCCTCCCAATGAATAGCACTTTAGGTTATCTTGGCTTTACGGAATCAATGCAAATGAGTTACATGAAGCAGGTGTTAATGTTCGCGGGCCTCGTCATGCGTACTATATCTATCAAATAAAGATAAAGACATTAAATATTCTTTTTGCACAGACAATAGCAGGATATTATTGATATTAACTTCTGTTACCTGCTGTGAGATTCCGTAGAGTCTCCAGGATCTATATTCATATCGGTTGCGTCAACCACAAACATATAGTACGACCAGCACATGACGAAGCAAAGGATGGCAAATGCACTCATTGTATCGCTGGACGATATCCACGAAAAATCCGCCGATCAGGGTGTCAACCAATGAAGAAATAGAATGAAGTTTCAAGGCAGCTGGTACGTAGTAAAATGAATTGGCTGCTGCTGCTTCTGCTGCTGCTGTGGCCCACCTGCGTGCTGACTTGGTCGTGTCTGTCGAGGCAATGTAGGCACCGGGCTGTCTGTAGCCGTTATATAGGGCCACATGACTCCGCCTTCTCCTTGAATACGCCCAGCACTGCAATGTTAATATTGAATTATTCATGAGCTTTTCGGGCGTGCGTGACGCCAAGGTATAACATATTTACTAACTCGCTATACGTTGGCAATTCGCTGCTAAGGCGGAGCTCCCTTCATGCCAGAGTGTCTTGCACAGAGCTGCATAAATGGTTATAATGTCAAGCACATATGATCAGCGAGCGTAGCAATACATGTATAACAAGAAGCCGGAAGTCAGTATGACATCACGGTACAGAGGTGACAATAACTTGTGTGTATTACATCTTAATTATTCCTTCTTCAGAAAGTGTGGACGAACAAGGACCAAATACGCGTTATATATTCGCGTGGAGTTCACATACATCGCGTGCTTGAACATCAGATATACAAGTTAATGCTCTGCTGACTTTACATTCAAAACTACCTGGATGCCTGCGTGCGTTCGTGAGCCCTATGGCATTTAGGGAGTTAACCATATTCGCAAGCTTTAAATAATTATCAATCACAGATGAAGTATTATCATGGTAGTATAAACTGCCATATAGCTGATCTGTTGTATACATGTACTTGGTGAATGACATTTGCTTTTCTCGCATGTTACGAGCATCAGCATGCAGTACAAACAGAATATACCTATTGCTTCAAACGATTCCTATGTGTACGATTCTTTTAAGAAGTTCTCTATATTGTATTCTAGAAGGCAATCAAATATTGTGAACAGCAACGTGTTCATAACATCACATAAGGTGTACATAACCTTTGCAACTTTGATATCAATACAAACGTCAACGTACGCTTCGTGTAATGTGTATTACAGAACGAATATACACAATATATCTCCCTACGACACGATTACATGGTACATACAAAATGAATCCCATGGCTTTTTGTAGTCATACCATCTTCGGGCCTAACACAAATATTGTAGATAGGATGTACTGATGAACACTGTCGTTAGCATAATGACTGCAACTGTCATGTGTCTATGTGTTTCACCCACTGGCTTGCCATAGTAGATCCCGACAAGCAAGAGCTTTTTGCGCAACAATTAAGTTTGACACCTTCTAATAGCAGCGTTAGATGGGTTCGAATCTAATAAAGGTAAGTTGAAACTCATAAATCGACATGATATCTTGTCATCTTATGCATATTAAGCGTATCACGAGCCTTGTTCGCAAACAGTTGGAAAGTACTGCGTCTTCGCTCTTATCTCCAATAAACTAAATTAAGGGTCGCTGTTCTATTTCATAAACAAGGAGCCACCTTGGCGAATGATTGTCACGCAACGTCTGTCCAATGACATAACAATCAAGATGGTGGCACTTGCGTGGCCTAGCAATGCATTGTTGAGGTCTACATGCAAATACAAATGTCCATCGAGGCATGCACTTGAATAGTCAAGGCACCCGTAGTCCATTTTCCCGGGCACTAAATATGCGGTTTTACCATTTGCTATGCAACATATATATTACTGATGTAGAACGTGCCAGACGTCTCAGTACTATTGGTATGATTAAGTCCACCCGAAGCCTACCTCTCTCTATGTTACCGCCGATGGGTAGGGTGTCTATCACATTATTACACTGTCAATGTAGTTAAATAGTAAATAGTAACATTTCAACGTTGGCATAAATGCACGCATACAGGATCATTATAGGCGTCGTATATATCAGGTTGGTTTGCGAATAAAACACTGTTTGAGCTGTTGGATGATATATTGCATTGTTTATTACGCCCGTGTAGCAGAAAAGAATTCTAAGGATAAGTAACTTTTAAACCGGATGCCTGGCGATTGTTACACATGTGAACATTCTCACAAGTGCCTTGCTTCATAATGCATTGTTGAGGTTCATTTACAACTAACATAAGAGACACAATTACTTGTGAAGTGTACTTAACTGTATTAAGCTAATATGAAGCCAATATTTACCTGGAACACTAAACCATCCGCTAACCATGCTTTACCATTAGAGCCAATTTCAAATGAGGCCTAGTGCACGACAATGTACTGTGTGTACGAGGAAATAACGAATCATGTTGCCTTATATGACGAACGCTCTTGATATGATACGACGCTTCAAGAGCAATGCTTATATGGCCTTTCTGTTGTTGGCATGGAAGCCTGTACAAAGTATATTGGCTTCGGATTAGCGTCAAGTGAGAGACACGTGATGCGCTGGCTAACGCAGATCAATGAGTAGGATTGCTCGAGGACTTAAGGCATGTCTTTAAACTCAACGGCTGTCGATGACGTAAACCATTTTCAGATTGACCGTTAAATAATCCCTTATTTCATCCGCTCTTTAGGTAATCCGACGCTTTTTTGGTTGGTGAATGCGAAAGCGTATCCACTGCACGATAAACGATCCAGGCACTCTAGCACTGTCGGTGGATATTGCTGGCAAGAATATTTTCAATTATCTATCGATATGATACATAGGAATCATTGCAAAGTATTTCAGTATTGTCTTGCATTGTCAATAGTAATCCTCAACAGTTCATGATAAAGGTGATATTAGGTCGATAATCAGTTAATTAAAAACATATTGTTACGGCAGACAATTGATATGCATATGCATATTTGCAATTAGTTGGTAGGTAGTAATTTCTTATCGGTTAAGTATCTTCCCAGTATATTCCGACATGTATGCGTTAACGCTCGCGTGATTCTAACACATGGCGAACATCAGTTCCTGGTAATAGATGTAGAACATCCAAGTCAAACACACTCATGGCAAACGGATAACATTAGATACTGCCAATAGACAAGTACATGACACGTGAAACCTGTGACAGCGTGTATGCCAAGGTCGTTTACATGACCCGATTATCACTGTAGCTGTGGCATATTACACAACAGCTTTTAGTTACGCTGAAAAGGGCCTGTCGGATTAACTAGGTAGAATGTATTCCATTGATTAATCTGCATGACCGCCGTCAAATTGAGCGGCCATAAAATCAACAATTAATCACATGAGACTGTTGGCCCAATGTCTTAGGGTTACTCGCCTTGCAGATATTTACGATATTCACACGGGCGAAATTATCAGCACAGTACCCTGGAGTTTATTACAGACATTGTGACAAGCAACGTACTGCTAACAGATGTCGTGTCGAACGGAGGCGTGAGTGAGCCTTCTTTGTGGAGATATAAGCTATTTGATAGAGCCTAGGACTTTTATGGAATTTTCACTTCTGTTCTTGTCTATACGACGTAGAATTTCCACGGTCGAGATGTTTATCACTCAATCATTCACCTTACCCGAATGAGGCTAACCATCAAACAATCAGTTCGTGAAATTTCGTCGGATCTTGTACTTGCAATATCTACGGTCTCTTATATATATCTTATCTTTATCCATTAATAACCTGATGTTATACTTGGATAAGTTGGGTAACGTCTGACAGTCTGGCATCGATTAACAAAAAAATATTAACATTCATTTGACGCATTCAACAGAGATAGCATTTTACTAGAAATCCACTTAGCGTTGTTTATGCTAAATTCAAGCATCTGTATGGTGAAAGACATTGTATGGTATGACAGTTCCAATTAACAGTGAATCTGGCACAGGACGTTTGCACAATGAGGACACTTATCTAATCGTCGCAGTCCTCGTCAATCATATTTCTCGCCTAGGTTTTAAGGCAGACGCTTGCATCGTGTATAGTTTTCTTTGCAGTGGAATAACGTTTTAGTACATTTTTTATCGGGAAAGCGGTTGGTCATGTAAGCATATGGCAGCAACAGCTCTATTAATACAATACTCCGTAGAACTGTACATTTTAATAACACTGCTTAAGCATTATTTGACATGCCAACTGGAACAGTATTGAGAGACTTAAAGTGACTCCTTAGCCATGTTTATAGACGGATGATCACATTACCAGAGGTCTATATTTTTACAATAACAGGTCAGTGTGAGCGAAATAGTAGCTGGTGCTCATGCGCTGGTAGGTACGTGACACACTTAGTTCTTGCTCTCAGTCGATCTATTACTAAATCAGTCAACATAGATGTTGAATTGTGCGATATGCTCCAAGATGTATAATTTAATGCCAAGCACTACTGACCGGCTAGCGGGCGCGTAATTACGTTCGCATTTATGAGAGGTTTTGCATTTTGCCTCACCTAGTAACGATCCCAATTGGCATCTTTATGTTTGGTATGCCTGGGTAGTACACTCTGTATAACAGTATGCCAACCTCCCCCTCATTTATTGATATTATGCGTTTGCTTGGTGCTGTTGCCAATGCGTTAACGGTGATGCTAATACCATTCCTGTCTCCGTGTGTGTCAGCATTTGATGTCACATTCATTCAATGTTGCACTGTACTTTATCAACGCATCATGAGGCATTGTTTATAATGAGCTCACAACATGCAGATGGGATTGATTTGATTGTGGTCTCCATGAAAGCGATGTCAATCTCACTTTTTACACATGGTTTGAACCGGACCTTGATTTTGTTAGCCAACGGATTAAACAAACAAACAAACTGTGGTTCCGTAATATATAGCTGGAATCCATCATACGTTCACTCGGAATGTGTACCAACACATAAAGAGCTCTAATGCTCAACGAAGAAGAATAATGCAAGTATATGGAAAGCGCTTTGTAGCGTATTTTAACTTTATGAGAGATTTATCACAAAAACAAACCAATCTAGCAAATCATTTGCAAAAGTCGTTCATATGACACAAATCGGTTAAGATGTTTTATGGAAACATGATGTTCATTGTTCCTCCTTATTTGTGCCTGATTGATTGCAAACTCATGCTTTACTGTTTCCTATTTTCAAACTCATTCTAACTTGTGAGGCAAATATGTCGGCGGTCACACACTTTCCTGCATGACCACATTTAAATACATACATCAAATATGTGAACGTAGTGAATGTGAGCGATTGTTAATAATCATAGCATTTATAAGAGGCTATAAGGTGTTTTGATATTTACATTTATCACAGCTGTTTCTTGTCATTTTGATCCGAGAGTAAATGTAATCATGCAAAGAGCTTTACTGATCAGTTGTGGAGTTCATATCAATCACAAAACGGACAAATGGCATCAATACCAGTGCGTTATAACATTATAACAGTAACCTGAAAATTTCGACATACCAGCTATATCCTATTAATGTTATACTTGATGCAATGACATCGCGCATTTTTGATTATATGGATGCTAAGTAACACCAGATTATTCACATAAAGTTAAGATATAATTTCACTTTACTGAAATTATCGGACTACTATTGTCTTTATCTGCCTTCGTAAGAGCGATAATAATTCACACCATATTCAACGCCTTAAAACTACAATGGGGTATAGGCAGTTCCCTTTCCTGGCGCAAAATAGGACCTTGTAGCCACTGCATGGTAGAAAAAAATAAACCTCATTGTGTTACTTAGTTCCAAACCTCCAAAACCGAGCAAAGAGTTTCTTTCGGGGTAAATGTGAGGCCAACATAATATGATAAACATGGACCATCTAAAGGGAGCCCTGTTCCGGCCACATCTAACTTGGCAAACATTTCTCTTTGTCAGCAATCGCTTCATTCATATTGATGTGACGCCCAAGACATCATCATGGAAGAACTGAAGCCTATAACGAGGTACGTAAGATTGGAGCTTGGCGCTTGGTCATGATGGCCATATTACCCTTTATGCTACGGTTATGATTATTTAACGGGAAAAGCATGATTGGACACAGAGGTATTTTGTAATCTTCATCACCATTTCGTCGTAACTTGCAGCATTTGATCCAAAGTCGGCGCTATCTTTCAAACTGAATGTCGTCATGTAACTGGGTACTGGCTCTCCTATACACAACATCGAATTGGTACTTTGCGATGGACTTCTCCCAAATGCATAATTTACAAAACACCAAACTCGATGTTTATTGACAGCACAGGAATAACACAGAGCGCAGTTCACCATCAATGGTTTATTATAGAAAAGCCTGCTTTCTTACCCTTATATAAATCCTATGCATCCTCACATTATCGACCATGATAGTGCATTCATTCCTAAGATAAATTTCTGTTGAAACCATTGTCATTCTGGGCTAATTATTCAGGAGATATGTCAATTTTGTTTGCCTTGCTGATATTATAAATCTAGCGGTGCAATGCCAATTCGGACTGGAACATAAATAGTGTGAGCGGTGATGATCTGCGGGCAATCATGTATCGAATTGACCATGTGTCAAATAGCTCTGAGTGCCGGCCATTGGCCTTGGTCATTTCATAAATTTAACATATGGGATTAAGTTGAACGGATGATGTTCAAATTCACCAAGCGCTGACGCTATCATAAAACAGCGATGTTTATTGCTTTTATCAAATTTGCAAGAAAATTGGAAGAAGATTGAGGAAGTTTTTCGGATTTGATATAAACTGAGAATTTGCTGCAGCAAAAAAAAAATACGTTTAGACAAATTGTTTAAGGGGTAGCTCACATTCAATATATTACAATTTTATTAAGATTTGTCTATGCATAACAGCATATAAAATTCATATGTGTGCCGCGATACAGCAGACATTTGTAGCTAATAAGGTCTAACACTAATATTAAAGGGATATCCATTACTTCAACTATGTCGCGCTATATATGAAAATGTAAATGTATGTAGTGAGCAAATCATATGTACACTGTCGACCAGATATGCAAAATAACAGAGGCAAAGATGAACATTGAGTTACCCGAGATTGGCTTTAGTTACGCTCACCAGTGATTCAATGCAAAACAGTTTCGTTCGAAACCAGTGATCCTGTCGGATACACGAATGCAGGCAGCTATCACACAGAAAACATTGCCAATAATCAATGTGGACTCCAGGCTCTATGAATCTGGTAGAGCGTGAAAAGTGACCAAGGACAAGTATACTCCGCTTCTAAACACAAATGTATAATTAACTAGATATTGTTAACAAAAATTCATTGTACCACTGCATTTAAGATTTGCACAAGCAATCGATCGCTTGCTGCTGCATATGTAGAGCGGCGCCGACGTTAGTTTTTTAATCAGGGAGTACTTATGACATTAGCCACAATGTCAAAAGAGCCTTTGCTCTATTATCACTTAACAGTTCTCGTATATTTAAATAATGCACCTGCAAAGAATCTCTCTCTCGTACAAGCCAATACAGAACTAATTATGAGCCTCAGACAATTAACATCTTCGAAAGAACATTTGCGGTCTCACTATTACTCGCATTTTTTGCCAAGTGGTTTGCCTAATGGGTCAAATGGCGGAATATGACCATCTGTTTGCTTGGTATTCGTTGTGAGTCTCGGTAATTACAAGGCGAGGTCATATAAAGTGTCAAACATTAATGTTTGCATTAAAGCTTTATTTTAGCTGCATATTAAATTACCAAAAATTTTGTTTATTTCTGTCCATAACTGGGTTTAACCAGCGCTTACTTATTTTATCGACTACGATTGCGTCACTAGTCGTAAGGGAAACTCATGGAAGCACCATGAGTAATGGTGAGATAAGCGATGTTTTGCCGGCACATACTTACAATCGAAGCTATAATGATCATGCAGGGATTTCTTTATTGCTTTGTTTATCAATGGATAATTGAAAAATTAGCTTTAACCATTCTATTTGCACCATTCCACTTGAACCATTCCAGCAAAACAATTCCTCTTATTCGCAGTCATATGCATCAAAGTGAATGAGCCATTTAGCGGGAAAATGTCCAAGTCCACAAACTTAATCAGGGAGAGATTCCGGAAGTAATATGGAACATCAGCCAGCAATAGCTGAACATGGCACGTGTTGTATTGGGTACATCAGAAACCAAATATTGGGCCTGGCTGTTGTGATGGCAAGTATCGCTTTAGGATAATGATTTTCGTACTTTAACTAAGGATGCATTCTGTCGAATCTGGTTTAAAAGTAATCGCTTTGTTTGTTACAATTACTGTCATAACGCATTTGACGTTCTTTAAACGTCTACTGTTGTAATCGTTCCGCGGTGAATTGAGCAACGATAGCAATGCCATACTCTCTGATAAAACGTGAACTTTGTTAGTGCCACAAGGCATGTGTGTGTCTGTGTATGGGTGTGTGTGTCTGTGTGCGGGTGTTTGTGCGTGCGTGTGGGTGTGCTTGTGTGTGTGTGTAAGTGTGTGTGTGTGTGTATTTATATATGTATAACTGTCAATCTACTTGTATAACCAGCTGTTATTGTTACGAAAAAAAACCCAAATCAGGTTGTTCATCTGTGTCCAATACGACACGACATATTAATGAATTTCTGGCTGGTGTTCTGCATTACTTCTTGGATCTCTCCATGGTTAAGAATATGTAAATGGGTCATTTATACAGTTAGCATGAAACTTCAAAACATTGTTAATCTATCAAAATAGATTTTTCCGTGGCGCACTGCCTGACACTGATCATTTATTATGCTATGAAACAAACACAACATCAACGATCGACACAAATCTGTGCCGAATGTTCATTAGTTCATTCTCCTACATTCTTCTTGGCATTATGTTTGAGGATATGAGTTGCTTGATTGGGACGAAAAAGATGTAAAGTGTTGTATGAGGGGGCAAGAAAACTAAATGCAATTACACGCTTATATTGGCAGATAACAGTCAGACAGCATTTTGGTGCGACATTTCGGTTGTTCTGATTTCACACTGTAGCTTTCACGTTATTAATAACATTTCTCGCTTCATAACCTCTTTACGAGTCGGGAGATATCCACGGGGTAATGAAAGCGGTTTTACGGCAGTGAATAGAAGCGTCACCAGGATTGCATCATTTCTGTTCGATTAAAGGTACTTCTTGACAGATATTACCAACAGCCTATATTGTGTATTGGGTATATATTGTAATCTACTTATATCACAGCTTTGTGAGGATAAAAGGGAAAATGCGGATGCGAACCCGATTTGTGGGGTATACTACTTATGGTAATTTTGCCAATATGCAATGCCTAGCAATATTATCACAGACATGTCCACACTGCAACGTGCGGGTATCCCTTCTTCTTGGAAGCCCATTTGCTCTGTCCAGGAACATTTCAACCTATATCAAATTCTATTATGCCCAAAAAAACGAGAACATCTATGTCCCGATTTATATAATCTGTGCTCACAAAATGTCGGTGGAGGAATTGAGCGTAGCCATTATGCTGTCTGGACGCGTACTTCGTAGACCCAGGGCACTGAATCAGCCTGAACTATTCACAAGACATTTGATTTTTTGATATTGCTCTTTGAAAATGGCCGTTTTGTTGTGCCGAAAATATCAGAAAGATAATGAATCAACATGATAGGCATGGATGATTAGGTTGATAGTGGGTATTTGCAATATCAAACCGGTCACTATTTTATTGTCGGCACTGTAACACGCATGCATATCCACTCTCAGGCAGCATTCTATCATTGTCTTGTTCCACAAAAGATCATTCACATCTGTTTAGGAGAAAATGGTCATTTGTTTCAAAGCGTCAGCATCGTTTAATTTAATTGTCGGTCTGTTCGTATAAATATTCATTGGCACAGGAACGTTAGCAACAAGCAAACAAAAATCTTCATACGCCTATCAGCGAACCTGGCTAGAAGCTTATTGGTAAATATAATGCGCAACCTTAATTATTGTTTGGTGTTATAGTTCTGTCAAAATGTTTTGCGATTTCTAATTTCCGTTGTCGCTTTATCACTTTGAGGCATCAGCTTCACCACTAATTCACGTTGTCACTCTGGGCTTATTATCATAATATATATATATATATATATATATATATAGGGCAATCCGAGCCATTGTTTTATTGGGATACGGAATAGGGGCTGCCCCAGGACCAGCTATGGCATGGCAATTCAAAGATGTGCAAATGATTAAACTTTTACGACCAAATACTTTTTGTGTTCTATCCGGACTAACGCATTATTTCCCTTCTATAAAGAGCATAACCACACTAAACATATCAACTGCTGGGTTCTCTGCACGACACAGCACGCTACCTTCTAGTATAATTATCATGGCCTTAACGGATTTTGTGTGTACAATTTGGACAAAGTAAGTGCATTGTGTGAAATCATATGTTATTCTCAAATATGTGGCCAAAGCCGCGCTTCGGAGTGAAAACATTGTTGTACAATGTATGTTGTATGCCGATTTGACGCCGATCAGTTGCTTGCTTTGCAGAACGAGCAGTAAATGGGCCATTAATCATCAACCACCAGAAGGAAGCTTCATCGCGAAATCCCTTCATGTGTTATGTTTTAACTCTCAATTTGTTTGCTGCAAGGTCATTGCTAATAACAGGTCAAAGAGACTTGTGGACGGTGCACCTGTTTATTTTCAAGTGGGACATATGAAACGTCCACTTCACTCTTCTTTTGTTTGTATCGTATTTACCTGGTATTCATCACTTGCAATGAAACGGCAAATGACAATTGCGGTATTAGAAACTATGGAGGGTGGACCTAAAGACGAATGCAATATCGAGGTAAGCTAAAGTGATCTAACTAAGGATGCATTACACTTGGTTGAATGCAATTTATTGTTGGTACCATTTTACGAGAGACTTCTAAAACGAGAGGCATACAGTGAACATTGGCAGTAATATGTTTATCTCCTCTCACACATACGCACACACACACACACACACCACACACGCACACACACACACACACACACACACACACACACACACACACACACACACACACACACACACACACACACACACACATATATATATATATATATATATATATATATATATATATATATATATATATATATATATATATATATATATATATATATATATATATATATATATATATATATATATATATATACATATTGATATATTGTGATGGTGATGGATAAAAGCACTTCCCGGCATCCGAAGGGATATGCGTGATGACAGGATCTGCCACTTTAATGTGCCCACTCATATTATGTTACCTTGCGTGCGGCTACTTTTCACTGTTATTTCTACGACTGCCAGGGACGCTAATCAAGTCGTGCCCATAGGTGATGATGAAGTCAAAATGCGCGATCAACATGACGCGATGGCACTAAGGATCATCGTGATGTGAGTCATGGGCCAGACGCTTGTCGTACGGGATGGAAATATGAAATAACGGTTTCATACTTAATGCAACGAAAGTTTCCATTGGGGGATACAAACACTCATACAATATAGTGCAGTATGTTTATAAAATGCATATGTCAAGACAAAGGGGCTGCGGCAGAGGATCACATTATTGCGGGATTATCGCCTCTCGAAGTCATTTCTGCCCCCAAAATGTGAGCGTATATGCATGCCGATATAGCGAGGGTGTTTGTTGGCCTTCTTTCGGAAGCAACATTGCATTTATGAACAGCTACTTTTGCAATTGACTCGAATAATTGAGCAGTCTCTTGGTATATCTGTAATGAGCCCATCTGAAAGTACAGCATGTTGAAGTAAAAGCCTGCAATAAAAGGAAAGATAAACATAAACGATTATAAATATAGGGGCTCTCATAGTGATACCTGCGGGTGGTGCTCGTTTGCGAACACACCGTGCTATATCGATGATTTAATCATATCTTGTACTTAACGTTGTCCAAACATCCTTGCATGAAATATTGACCCAAGCATAACCATTCATATCTGATTCATAATAGTGTGTAACCATTGCAATGCAACGCAGAAAGCGCAATACTCGCGTATAAAGATTATAATTTATTGATTCTCACACTTTTGCATGATTAATTGTTTCAGAGCATGTCATTAATCTCTGTATATCTGCACGGCTGAGATGAAACCTACTATATATTCTAAAGCTTCGAAGCCACGGTTGAAAATGATATCATAAGGCGGCATAAATCGTCTTTTGTTTGGTTTCGTCAAACCCCAAAGAGAAGCACAATGGTTTACTCGTGGATCTGCGCATTTCGTCTCACGTTGAGGATACGGAGTCTTCTGATAGTTCGAGAGGACCGCTGCCCCGAATCAGTCTATAACGTGCGATTTTCAGATAAACGCTATGATAAGCAGCAAATATTGTGACGGACTGAGGCGCGAGCGAGCCCTCTTAGCGTAGCTATAAGCTCTTTACAAATGGCTCTATCTATACCTGGGCCACTTGACTCGTGAACTTTGTTTGCCGACCGATCGAATAACAGTTATCCTCATATCTCGTTCCAGTCAATCTTATGTACAAACACTGTAAAACGTATCATCGTGTGGTGGTCAACGTCTACTAAAAGCTGAACGGTTAGCGTCCTTGATGTATCATGAGGATATAGCCATTTCAGTCATCTCTTTATACAGCTCGTTAATATCAAGCGGCTTGGCGGCCATGATGTGTAAGCATTAGGTGCAATAAACGTACAATAAACTCAATTTGCTATTAATAATTTATAAATGTATGAATATCAGTTTCAACTACCATAAGTAATGTATTATATGTTTTTTTAGGCATGAGCTCTGAAGTGACATGATTCAAGCAATATTTGCTTTTATTGTGATTATTATTAAGCAGAAACAATATGTATCCCTGAGGCTGGATTATCTTATGAGGTCTATGTAGAATATAGGCATTATTAATATATCTGACTATATCGCGTTATGTATGATACATTTAAACAGCAAGAGCGTAGTTAGGATAAACACATTTCGACAAATAACACTTGCATTGATAGATTATGTAATGAATGTTATAGCGAAGAGACAAATATCGCATTAGTATGGCCGCTGGCTGATCTCTTGTGAAATGAACTTCCGATTGCGATAACAGCTAATTGTGCGCTCAAAGAATGAAGGTTTTGTGTGCCGAGTAGATAAGTCATGAAAGCTGTTTTTCTGAAGATAGTCGGTCTGCCTATCTACTGAAGACGACCATAGGCCGGAAAAGGGGGCTGTACACCATGCAACTTGCGTATATGGTTACGAAACGCAATCTTATCATAAAATCTGAAGTTCATTATTCAACAATGTTGCATTTAACCCAAGATAACTCAATCTCAATCAAAACAAACATTTTTATAATATAAAGTTGATTGTTCGATTTACTATGTGGTCCTCTTGGAATAGATAGAATTGCAGTAGCGCTAATATAGTAATCAATTTACCTCTCTTTCTCTGTAATACAAACAGTTCATAGGATGAAGAAATGAGGGCCGCAAGGCACGCGGCTAAGTTGCAATTAACCGCTTTCGACGGCTAACCAGTAATGAAGGGAATGTCCTGGTGTATCATATATTAAATGACATAAACCTGCATATTTGATCCCCTAATGCGATATATAATGACGTTTGTGAATATTGCATGCATTTTCACTTAAGCACCGAATAATAGCGTCAGCATCAAAGAGTCATAATGCTGTGATGGCACTGAAGTAAAGTGACGATGATGAAGATATATATATATATATATATATATATATAGGAGAGATATATATATAGATATATATATATATATATATATATATATATATAGATATATATATATAGATATATATATATATATTATATATATATATATATATATATATATGATATATATATTATATATATATATATATATCAAAGATATATATACATATATATATATATAGAGATATGTATATATAAATATATCTCTCTATATATATAGATTATTTCTATATTTATATCTGTATAGAGAGATATCTAGAGATATATAGATAGATATCTATATAGATAATATAGAGAGATCTCTTCCCTAGGGGATATATATATATCTATATATTGTTATATAGATATAGGTAGACATATATATATATATCAGGGATATATATCTCTCTATAATCCCTACAGATATATATTTTAGTATATATATATCTATATATCTTGTGTATATATATATATCTCTATATATCTCTATATATATATATATCTATATATATCTCTATATATCTATATATATATATATATATATATCTATATCTCTCTATATATATATCTATATATATCTCTATATATATATATATATATATATATATCTATATATGGCTCAGTTGCATAGTTGATGCCTCAGCAAAAACATAAGATTACTGCAACATTGACTTTAACCACATATTACCGAAGCACTAAGCACCACAATTTTCACAATATTGCTAAAGGTAATAATTTTGACGGATATTACCGGCAAGCATTCTGTTGCCCAAAAAATTATTCAGTGCTAACTATTTAAAACATAATTAATAGGATGGGCAAAGAATGAGTAAAATGCAGTGAGATTGTTTTCGCTTGGATTCAGTTGTTCGAAAGATGTTTATTCATTACGCGGAAATATAATCATGCTGATTCTTACAGTTACTGGCAAGTGTGAAATTTAGGAAGTATATTGAATTAATCGGCTTCATTTCGGTTGGAATACAAATTGAAGCATGATGTCTACGTCGGGTTGTAGATGTAGAAGTTACATCGTCACAAACCTTTACATGTGCTACTTCTACGAAGTTGTACACTAACTCCATACAGAACAGTATCTGTCGTGATAAGTGGAAGGAATAATAATGTAATGCTTCACATAAATCTTGCCCACTTGCGTTGATAGCAGTCCAAACATATATCCATTAAAACTTTCTTTAAACCAACAACTATTGCGGTTAGTCACATAGTATGCAAATAACAATAGATGCAGTTGATAGCTGCAGCTGAGCAAGTTAAACAAACTAGCTGGATAGCGATTAACCTAATATGGCGCTACCAACAAGCAAGCAGGGTCCTATATGAAGACCGGTTTTAGAATTTACAATGTTCTTTGAAATGCAGACGTGTAGGTAATGTCATAGCGTATGTGTAACAATTCGTACTACAATATATTTAGTAGTGTAAGGTAATAGGGCTCCAGATTAGTAGAACTGTGTAATAATATTATATAAGACAGAGATATCCCTAATAGATTTAGATTAATTTGTTCTCTTTTTCCGATATCCATTCGGACATCAATCAATGTAACCGATATGTCTGATGCTTGCGGGTAGCTATTTAACCGCTGTATTTTCCCAATCCTTTGAAGGTTCGTATGTTGAAATAATGCACAGCACGCCGGTACACATTGCACTTTCATCCAATTCATGGTGTGCACTTAAAGTTCTGCATTTACCATAGTTATATGCAGCTCTCACTTACAATGTTCCCTTGTGAGAACATGGATACCGATATGCACTCAACTGTTGGGATGATGCTGACCGAATAACCGAACTCATCTATGCATTCCATTTCCGTCAAAACGTAGCCCCACCATAATTGTTTATGTCACGTTTGAATCAAGGATTGTGGACAGCGCATGTTGGCTGGAAAACGCGGCGCTGACAGGAATTTTACTCTGACAGAATCACGACCAAAAGCACTCTCTGTGTTTGCGTCGGTGGACCATTTGTCCAGAATTATGGTTATTGATGTGAATACTAATGCTTTCGGCAAATATCTACAACGAATTTTGTATAGGTCGTAATGGTCATGAAATTGCAAGAGCTTAAGTCGGCGGCATACGCCACAGATATTAGTTTTTATCAGTTTGTAGCAAAAGATAACAGTTACAAATGATATTATATTTTGACACCTCTGCTTGCGAATAAACGTTGCAGGATCATGATCGACATCCAGCCAACCAACAACGTAAACATATGGCCTAATGAGGTCATGATGCAAAATAAATCATGGGGTTCCATGGGACCGTATACTGCAGCGCCATTTTATGTGGCCTGCCCAATAGTCTACAGCAGAAGCTACAAATGGAACAAAACACGGCTGCCCGCATTATCACAAAGTGATCAGCCACTTCAACCCTGCCTTGCGGGAAATCCAGTGACTGCCGAGAGGACAAAGCTAGTCTTTTTTGTAGGCCTTGAATGTCAGACGCTCACAATATTTCTCTGATATGATAAGCGTACATCAACCAAAGATGTCTCTGAGGTCCCAGTATTTTTGAGTTCACATGATCTTACGTGTAAAGACAGCCTCCGGCAAATGCAGCGTTTGATACACGGCATCAGCTTACACTGATTGATCTATATGTACCTAATATATGCTTCAGACCTTGATATTTAGTCAAACATTATAAAATATGTTTGATAACATGTTGTCTTTTAATGGAACGTATATTGAGCTTGACTTTGTACTTCGTAAAATCATATGCCATGAGTGACAATGACAATTGATTTTGCCTGGGTATCGGTCATACATTGAATTACTGATTTTCTTATTTCTGATTGAAAACAAGATTTTATGGATCAAAGTAATGAACAATGATATCGACATAATTATGTTTTCTGTTACGATATTAAGACAGTACTTTGATTTTAATGTAACTTTTAAGCGTGTGATGTTCATTTGGTAAGGTAGGGCTGCTGCGTATATTTACGGTAGCTCAGATGCACCGAGAGATAAAAACTAACGTACGACATACTAGAAACCTAACAGGCAATCGACTCCCGCTTAACAACCAATATGCTTGCACAATGGCTAACATTGAGCTATTCGTGAAGCAACTCAAGTGCCATTCAAGCGTCTAATCAGCAGTGTAGTATTTGTATCGGGACTCGTCATACCTGCCATCCTTAAACAATCAGGATATTATACCAGCGCGCTTTTATCAATCGATAGTAAAATTGAAGAATGTGCGTTTGAAAAATAGGCTCGAGAAGTAACAATCCTATATAGCTCATCCTAAAGGATATGATAATTATGTGAAAATATAAGTTAATCTACTGAGTAGGAATTAATATTATCTTATTCTATCTCCCTGCCAAGATATACAGATAGATATGCGAGATAATCTCAGAGATGTATGCGTCGCGCATGATATCTCATCGCCGTCGAGATGTATAGGGGCTTTTGTTTTAGTGCTGCGCAGATCACATACATTCACTCCACACGCCGTGTTCAAATCTCTGCGGGACATAAGAAGAGCAGAGTTTATGAGTCTCGTGGTCATTCGGCTAAAGGCAGAACGCATTTTTCCGGTCCACACGACTGAAGCAAAAACCACAAGTGCTTGAGTATTTTCAAGCGGTGCCCATCGCAGTATGTGGGTTATTCAACCCAGTAAGTAGGGTGGAAATTCGTGGCAATAAAATCGACCAACGCAACTATCAAATAGCCCCAACCGCTCTTCGCTCGTCGTCACAGTAAATGTACCGTTCAGGTTAAGAATACTATGGAACGAAAATCATGGTCCCTCCAAACGCGGTGTAGTGCGGGATAAGGCTCTGGTAGAGTATTTACGTCATTCGGCTAAAGGCAGGCAACACGACTGAGGCAAAACACAAGTGCTATATTTCAAGCGGTGTTAACAACCATCATCATTACCCATCGTCCTAGTATGTGGGTTATTCAACCCAGTAAGTAGGGTGGAAATTCGTGGCAATAAAATCGACCAACGCAACTATCAAATAGCCCCAACCGCTCTTACGTCGTCAAGGTTTGTCATGTAGGACAGTAAATGTACCGTTCAGGTTAAGAATACTATGGAACGAAAAAAAGCGCTGAGTTACCGCTAGGTGATTAACGACATTATGCTGATTATATCAACCTATACCACAGGCATTAATGTTTTTAAAAATGCCATGATACGGCAAGTTGGTGTACAGATCTGTAGCATATTAGCGTGAAATTTAACTTCACATATTAGCTGAAAAGACATTTGCAAGATTAAGCCTTTGCTCGACAATTGCCATTGATGTCTGCTTATGCAGAAAATTCACATATTCACTGCATGCATGACTTGCTCTAACTTCGTTTGTTGATCAGCTAACAATATTGTACTATACTATTGGCAAGTAGCTCGTTAAGGTGATGTAGGCACTTGGGTATATTATCCAGCCGCTGCCGAATTTGAGCTGATGCAATGATTAATTCACGTTTGATACTTTGGTGCAAGCAACTCACATCCATCGTCCCGATACACGCCTTTTATTGCTACAGTGAGCACACAGAAGAAAAAGAGTCATTCTGAGAATTGTTTCTAGGATTATTGATGATATAATTGCAATGGACTGCCAACAGAACTGTTTACTATGTCATTTCATGGTTATCGATCGACGCATCTGTCAGACAATCATGTTGCTAGATTGCATCGTATCGTTTCATTTAAAATAGAAAAGCATTAACAGTCTGCAACACAAATCATGGGCTTAGCTTATTTTTTCTGGCACATTACAAAAGCAACTATATGCTGTATCTTTTTTACACGATCCGATGGCTTTTGTGCACTAGGCTGAACTCAGCTATAACTGTAACACATGCATGCAGTTTAATATGGTGCGAACCCAATAGGGATTTATTTAATTGCAGCACTGCATGAATACAATCACACAATGTTGAAAGCATCAATATGAGAGCTAACTTTATCATTTAGGGTGTTGATATTATGCGGGCATCGGTGAACGAGAACTATCATGGCTTCGAATAAACTTAAATATCCCTTTTGGTCAGCGTTTCTGGATCCATAATTTGAATTTTTCTAATAGCTTGATCAAACTCTGCCTACCATAGACTGTGTTCCCCTACAATGGTCAAGCGCCGTCTTGTGAGTGGACTTAAGTTTACAGATGCCCCGACATAATACTGATCTTCACCAATATCAGGCTTATTGTGTTGTATTATTCCCGATCTATAGTGTACGCTTCCCAACATTCGGCTTATTACTCCTCGTATTGAATGTTCGATGTCAGCGATTGCTATGGTGACTGTCGTGTCTGCAGAGGCAAGGTAATGGGCATCATGTTCTGCAGTTGAATGCAGCATTAGCAGGTCAGACATTTGCGCATCGAATGTTATTTGTGGCTGGTGATAATGTTTGTTCAATATTTTGTGTAAAGATTTATTTTCGTATTAGGTATTGTATGGTATACCTCGTAATAGCTTGAAGTGGACATAGCTTGCACAATATTTCCAATGTCTGCCGGTATACAAACGCATCAAATAATACGGCAATATTTTATCTGCATGAGAATTTGATATGCAGAGCGATAGACTCTTGCGTTAAAAACAAAATTAAAGACACCCAGCAGCCAGCTCTGTTTGCCATAGATATTATTCTCTAAACCATTGTGATGTGTTTAACACAATTTTAAAAAGCTTTTATTCCCCCTATAGCTGTATTGGAAATTATTTTTAACAAATTGATTGTTTTATCACCCTACCAGAAAACAGCCGCCATCGCGAGGGAAATGGGTATCGAATTTTCCTAAAAATGCTTTTTATAACCACATTAACAAAAGACATGCACAGTTTTTCAATTGATTGAAATTTAACTACAAGAAAGGGATTCTGAATTCAATTCATGAGTGATAAAACCACAAACATCGAACAAGCAAAAGCACCACGACGTGCTCACAACCAGCCGTTGACAACAGCGGAGACACTTAACTCTTTCTTCGCATCGGTATTCACAGTTGAAGACCTGTCCCACCCCCCGACTCTTCCACACCGCCCAGTCGACTATCCACTGTCCAACATCGAAATCTCGGAGAAGAAAATTGAAGAGAAGCTGAAGAAACTTTCGCCTGGTAAATCCCCTTGGCCCGACGGATGGCACCCCCGCATCCTCAAGGAATGCTCCTTCGGACTGACCACCCCCCTCAAGAAGTGTTTCGAACTGTCCCTCACTGCTTCCGACTTCCCCCCCCGCTGAATGGAGAGTAGGCCATGTCACCCCAATCCATAAGAAGGTCTCCAAAAGATCGCTGTGCAACTACCGCCCAGTTAGCCTCACCGCTCTTGGATCGAGGGTTCTAGAGTCAATAATACGCGACGCGATCATTGACCATATGAGCCGAAACAATCTCTTCGCAGATGAACAACATGGTTTTGTGCCAGGCCGCTCCTGCACAACACAACTCTTATCAACCTTCGAAGCCTGGACCGACACCCTCGACCATGGCAAGTGCCTCGACTGCATATACCTCGATTTCGTCAAAGCATTTGACTCCGTTCCCCACGGCCGCCTTCTCAGCAAGCTAACAGCTTACGGCATCGACGGCGCCTGCCACCAATGGATCAAGAAGTTCCTCGCAAATCGGCACCAGGGAGTAGTAGTCAATGGCCAGCTGTCATCATGGCGTCCTGTTTTGAGTGGAATCCCACAGGGATTGGTCCTCGGGCCGGTCCTATTCGTCATCTTCATTAACGACCTCCCAGACTGCACCGTCAACTTCTGCCGCCTCTTTGCCGATGATTCGAAGATTAGCCGCCCCATTGCGGCGATAGCTGGTCCGCCACATGGCAGTTGCCATTCAACCGCCTCAAATGCAAGGTGCTGCATATTGGTCCGAACAACCCTGGGTACAGTTACCACATCGGCACTTCGGCGATCGAGCCCGTACAACATGAACGCGACCTCGGGGTAATCATTGATGTAGATCTCAAGTTTCGCCAGCATACTGTCACAACGCGAAGAAGGCCAGCATCATCCTCGCTGTCATCAAGAGATCGTTTTACGTTTTGGATGAAGTCTCGCTGCCCCTGCTCCACAAGGCATACGTCCACCCTCATTTAGAATACTGCAACACGGTGTGGGGGCCCCTACTCAAGACGGACAAAGAATGGATAGAAAGGGTGCAGAGACAAGCCACTAAGCTAGTACCCGGGATAAGGGGTTTAAGCTACCCTGATAGGCTACGCCACCTAAAACTCCCAAGCCTCCGTCGACGGCGCCGCCGAGGAGACATGATTCAGACCTATAAAATTATGCATGAAATCGATCGATTACAAATATCTGACTTTTTCGAGCGAGCACCAGCACCAGGCACCCGCGGTCATGCCCTCAAGATTTTCAAGCAGCTTAGCACCCGCCTATGCAGGACGAACTTCTTCTCTCAGAGAGTGGTATCCGACTGGAACTCTCTCCCCGAGGGTGTGGCCACAGCCCCCTCCATCAACTCTTTCGAGGCACGCCTTGACAGCCTCTGGACCGCCCACCAATACGACCTTCCGTCCGACCCCTGATCCTTCCCCCGGGCATGTCTCCAGCAGTGTTTATAGTCTAAACGCCCAGATTGGACCTACAGGCTCTAGCCTTATTCCGAACATATTACTATTACTATTTATACGTAATTTGAACTGTACATTCACAATATTCAACGAGCCATGAAGAAAATAGTGAAGTTAAATTATCGGCGCGATTCCACGAAATGCTGACGCAATGTCTTGCTCCGACAAGTTCCGAACCTTGCCGAGCGGCAGGTGTACCGGGGGAACGGAGAAAATATGCATTAAAGTCACCTATTTTAAAGAAAAGGGAGTTCTTCGACGTTCCCGTTATTAATTTGGATACAAGTTTATACTTAGGAACTGCAAGTTTTAACAATAATAAATGATACTTAACGTTCTTAAGATTGTCGTCTCTAATATTGCAGCACGGACGATTCCAAGTCAAAAATGTAGGTCAGATATTTTAACGTATTTGTATTCTGATTCATGGATAATTAAACTGCCATCATTGATTATATTGCTGTAACTATTATACATATCGCTTGCTTTGGGCAGCTTAATGTTATTTAACCACTCTGAACACGGTAATCTGTCTGTCAACGATGTTGGACAACATCCCTCGTCCCTTGAATCGGGGAGTCCAAACTGCTGTCACTATTTATCTCCGTGCGACATGGCGACAGTCTTGCC
The DNA here is from genome assembly GCA_034190875.2 of Urechis unicinctus. Lineage (NCBI taxonomy): Eukaryota > Metazoa > Annelida > Polychaeta > Xenopneusta > Urechidae > Urechis > Urechis unicinctus. The sequence goes on along the minus strand of CM067352.1, from coordinate 27,375,802 downwards.
GCACATGGCCAAAGTTGCAAAATCCACTTAAATTTGGTGCAACAAAAACAACAAGGTTATAATCTTAAATCAGTTCTAATTAAATGAAAAAAGAAGTGTTTATATATAGTAAATGAAAGGCAAATAAGATATGGTAATTTGAGAGCAAATAACTTTCCATTGAAGCTATTTGGGTGTCTCCCAAATCGGTCGGGTTGCCAGGCTTCTGTGAAGTTCTGAGCAGCTAGCTATACGCTGAATGACACGGAGCAGTGGAGGCAGCATCACATAGCGTTATGAACCCAGTCCTCGCTCTTATAATATACGTTTTAATAATTTATTTTCATATTGTTAAATATTAACTGCAATCATGCAAACCAGCCGAGAAGTTTAGGCAACAGGACACTTATCAAAGTATGTGCATGTCATATAATGATGTGTCCAACTGCATATGTTCATGCATCTATTCACAATTTGCTTCATCGAGTGTCAAACTGACCTCCAATTGATTAATTGTGCATTCTTTATTACAAGTTTTATCTGTTCATGAAAGAGCATCATTGTCATGCCTAACATTAGATTTATTTTGAGAATTTAACTGAATCCCATCTTTCAGAATGAATGATATAAATCCCCGCAAGTCACCATGATTAAAACATGGATTAAACAATCTTTAAGTTTTAAATATATCACCTTTATTCAGTTTGCCACATAACATGTAGTTACAAAATGCAAAAAAAAAACCAGCAGCTTCTGCAGGCAATGTGCAAAATGATTTGTTAAGGTCAGGAATAGGTTGAAGATGAATTTATTTTGTTTATGATTAAACTTTATTTGCTGTTCACTTTCCTATCTAGGGTCACTTACATTCTACAAAAAATGTATCCACAATATAGGCATTCAGAGTTGATTGGGCTGAATAAATTGACTTAAATGGACTGAATGTATTGACCTCATAAGGGTTAACAACATAAGGAAATCAATGATCAGGATATCATTATCAAGTAAAGCATATCTACAGATAAATTTGAACATTATCAGCAGGAACTACCACTACAGCGTTTTATGTTGCACTATCAGTAATAGACTTTCAAGAGGTCCAGTCTTGGTGGGTTTCCAAGGACACAATGAGTGAATCCATACAACAGCTTGTCCATATGATTCGGCAAAAGATGATTCGCCTGCTGTGCCCGAGCTAAAGTTGCACATTCTGTTACACACACAAAAAATAACTTGTCAAACTGTCTATCAGTCTTATATCATAAGAAATAAAGGAAGTCTATGTAATACATTACATAACATTAATTCTTGCTAACCTGATTAGGTTGATCATCAATACAACATGTCACATGAATCAATCTCTTATCATTATGTAAAGGAAGTCAAAACCAATCCTCTCTCATGTGGCAGAAACTGAATCTACATTTGAATATTAACTAATAGATTATTGTTAAAAAACCATTGTAAGCCTGATCTTATCAATATGCACTTTAACTGTAATTATATAACCAATAACAAACGCCAACCCATCAATTATTAATGTAACCTCCCTTCATTGACCACTGATGGCAACTTTAACATTCTCTTTCTGGGTAGAGATGACAGGCATTGACTAGTGACCACCAGGAAGGTTGCTTTGGAGCTTAGCATTGATAAATATACCAGAATTCAACGCTTGACTGCTCCCCTGGGTTGGCTTTGTGGCACTTCCTATGGTCACTTAACCACGGATAAAATGGTGTCTGATCCACATAAGCCAGCTCTCTTAACCCTTAACCTGAGGTCACATTTACAATTGTGCACATCTGAAAATAAGTATATAGTGAGGATGACATACATATCTGATGTTCATCTGGAGTTGATTCTGCTACAAAACATTCACCAGATGTTCAGAATAAGTCTACAGTTCCGTCATCAGCAACAGGGCTGGAATTTAACTAAAATGGCCACCTGCCCTGACCTGTCCCGAAGACGGGTGGCCATTTTAGATGTAAACCGGCCTCAAGAAATTCTACGCCTTCAAACAAAAAAGATGCCATGTTAGGCGAACCCTAGGTCAGTAACATACTGGGCTGGTGATAAGAACCCCCAAGTAAGTGTCACGATTAGTAGTTGATAAGAACCCTAGGTCAGTGATATACTGGGCTGGTGATAAGAACCCAAGGTCAGTGTCACGATGGGTTGGTGATAAGTACCCCAGGTCAGTGACATACTGGGCTGGTGATGAGAACCCCAGATCAGTGTCACGACGGGCTGGTAATAAAGAGAATCCCAGGTCTGTGTCATGCTGGGCTGGTGATGAGGAGGTGATATGAATTGCAGATAAATACAAAGCAGATTAAGTGTACAACAATGTGACACTATACACAGGTGCATACATCATATATGCAGGACTATCAATCAGGACCAGGTAGAGCTTAACAGTCATACTGCTGTTTAGCTGTTTGCTAAACTGACATTTCATACTGTTGACCATCGTCTTGTTAACCTTAAAGTGGCAGCATAAAAATATTTACGACGAGAATGCTACATGCGACACAAAGCTAAATGTTACATATAGTAGTTCCTCTTGCCATCTAAATATATGGAGTCATAAATAATCTTGCTGTGTCTTTATCAAGTTTCGCTGTCTTAGCAAAAACGTTTGATGTGAAACATCAAATCTTATAGAATAGGAATTTGAGTAAAGGATATCATTATTATGTATTTTAATTATTTGTTTCCGGCAAATATTAATGGAGATTGCTGAACTTATGCCGATCAAAACCGCCGGATTACAATTGTCGACTTCCTGGTCCCTGTATTTGATGTCGTAAGCCGCATAAACAATGTTCGGAAATCGCCATTAATATGGAAGGCAGTTGGATTTTGATCAACTACAATTTTTTTCATCTTGCAATAGGCAGTTAAATTAACCTTCTTACCTACATCTATGAATTATTCCAAGTGCAACAAAAAACTTCAGTGCCTCTGTCGTACACTGTATTGTACTTACTACGAACAATAAGACAACGCATTATGAAATTGATGGTGTCTCGGCCTAGGAAGACATTCTGCTAGGTATCAAACGGACCAAATGTTGACTTATTAGTGTCAATTACAACGGGCGACATCGACATTTTAGCACGACCACTACTTGTGAATATCCGCTATGTTCAGTGCTACAAACATGAGTGCGTTTCGGTTCCTTCTGCAGCAGAAGACGATCCTGACTTAGCTGATTGTCAACAAAAAATGCATCCAACAACTCAGCATGCTGTCAGAAAATAGATAGCACCTCAGAGAGCTCAGACAAAGTGCTTATTAGCCAGATTGGTTTCAATGTGGCAGACATATAATGGCTCTTGGTTATGTTTCTAAACCGACTGTAAACAACAAACAGGGATCATTGGACGCTGAAGGGGGATCATTGGCAAACCATTGCTGCATTGGCTGCTGTATTTGATAGATGGTTCTTTGTCATATAAAAGGTCTCTGTTACGCTGGCCTGCAACACTGGAACAGCCTTGAATTTGGCATATTGGGACGCTTGGAGAGGGTATGCAGTGACCCCTTGCCTTATATAGAAACGGACGAGCTAATGTAGACAGTGATTGCTCTCAGACATAATTTCATTTGAGCACATCGATTGCTTTTCATAATAATGATGCCTTTATGTTGATATTTTAGCCATGGAGGAGAATCAAATGGACAGGGCACCATTTAAGCTGTCAATAGTATTCAATATGTGTCAAAGACAAAGAACAGGTTCACATTAGCCTGTTGTAACCCTGTCGACTTCAATGCAAGCACACCGATATTCTTCAGCACACTCTTGATATTTGTACAATTGTGGCAGTATGTTCTGTACGTTAGGAGATACAATGTATGAAATAGCACAACGTGCGTTTAACTACTACTGCCACAATTGCCCACAGGCCCACATCACTGATCACTTTGATCAGAAACGTTAGGTTAGCAAGGGGTTTCTGCGTTGCTTTGCAAATGATAACAGCGTCGCTGCCAATTTAATTGTCCCCGTAGTGCCCATGGAGGCTGTAGTAGCACAATGTGGGTACAACTTAAGTGTTAGTTTATATTGCAAGACATCATCTGTATTAAGTGTGAACAAGATCATCTGTTTGGAATCCCACGACCGAACCCAAGGCAGTTTGTTGAGAGCGTTTAACGCTTTTGGTGTGCGGACAATTGTATTGTCTGATATTGGTTTGGTAGTCAAAACCATGCCATATGTCAACGATTAACTGTCTGCATGGTATAGTCGTTCTGTCTATGAGTGAACCACATCTAGCCATGCTGTAAATGTTTCAAATTATTATTTGACTTTCCCTCAAGGAATTGTTAAATGACATATGTATTGTATCTCGGACCGTATATATGGTTGCTAAATTATGGCAATCTCAGTCACCTTTACCAATCACACATTAAACGTTCTTCTGCAGGTATCAAGTGCATCTGCTTAACGTTTTCCAAATGTGATCAATTTATTGTGACCAGAAAATGTGTGGCCTTTGCCTGGCGTGGATGTGGAATATCAGCATGAACTGCCCAACATTGTATCACTACATTGAGCAGCAAGTCATGTCATCAGAACACTCATCTACTGTATTTTATAGATGATGAACACATTCCCACCGCAACATTTAACTAAATGTTGCAGTGGATGACCAATCTGGTTTAAATAGCCCATAGAGAACGATATTATAGATAACACTCACCTGACTTGTGTTTGCAATTTCTTATCGAGTTGCCTAACGTCCTAATTCTGTACTATGCATTGGAGTGATGAATATTGTATAATAAGTGTAAAATTGCGTTATTGCAAATGTCTGCAAATTCTCGATTCAGGTTTTGCTGTGATATTCGTTACTGACCAGTAGCCACCAAACAAACCTGCCAATGTATACGTAAATGGGCAATATATCGCAATTTTACAATGGGCTTAAAGTTTACTTATTAATGGGGAAATAGGTCTTGCTATATTCTATTTGAAACGCATTATTGATGTGTAAGATCAAGTGAAACAGAAGATGATGCTACCCTGTTGCGGATTCTTAGTGGACGTATTCATTGCCGCATTTTTGCTTAAAGCAGGTCCGCTGCCTGATTGATTACAGTCGTCACTTTCTTACGGCTAGCGACCGTTGTCAGTCATTTAACTTTGTCTTGTAATTGCATTTGGTTTTTGTTGCATCCTGCTTTGCTTACTACCAGCTATCAGCAGCGATTGATCATTTCCTCGTTTTAGAATTACCGCAATAAGCAGCACGATTTATCTTAGCGTTACGTGTCTCCAACATCATCTAGTCGATTAATTTGAGGACATTTTTAAGCAACCCCATTTGAATAGTTTGCTTTTTCTCTTTTTGTAAAAGAGCAGAGCATGTCCCATGCGATGTAGATCAAGCACGCTACAAACAACAGGGAATAGTCTGTGAGATCCATGATTATAGAACCAAAAACATATACACAATACGTTCGACAAGAAATAACTTGAATAATAGCAACTTCCACCATCATGGCCCAATATATTAATTTTATCGGGCTTGAAAATCAAAATAAGCTGCTCATCATGTTTTGATATCCTATTTATTCAACGATACGTAATCTGTCGACACAATTCATGGATATATTGGCCATACACTATGTGCTCAAGCTGTATGACAAAGGCGTACTGTATGTATCTGCATGAAAGTCATGATGATTGCTCACCGAGACTAATGTAGGGGGGAAGGGTGCCTTTCAACGTAGATAACGTCTTAGTTCACTCAGCTTATTTTGAAACATATTTAGTCGATCAAATATGCAAAACCGAGCAATTTTGAAAAGATGGATGGTGATATATTTGCAATGATGACATCCTATTTCACATGAATCAATTTAGTAAAATCAACTTTGTGCTAGGTAACTGACGCAGTAATTCAGACGCCGTGTGCCTATCAGCTCGTTTATTGACCTGTCGTTCTACAGCAAATCAAATGAACTGTCAATACGTCTAGCTTGCTCATTTTACTCAGTGCATTAAACCATTCTGCACACAGAAGCACCCTGTATGTCATACGCGAGATGCACACACACACAGTATTAGAATTACAGCAAACTGATATAGTATCCTCCATTCTACTCGGGGTACATGCACCGTCTAGTCAAACTAGCATTAAACCCACCACTTATCATTGCCGAGAATCCCAGTACAAAGTAGCACATCTAACACCAAATTAAGTTGGGAAGATAACAAGTGATGCCGTCCATCATGTTCAATAGCGTTACCTCAGAAATGTCTGGCGCACCCTGCGAACATAGATAAGTCCCGGGAATTGCAGAGTTATATTTGTAAGGGTGTAAATAAGCCCAATGGCCGTCGGTAAACAAGCTTGAGGATTACTGATGTCTTTTCATTACTGTATAGATTCATTGCATCAGCTTGATTACCAGTGATAAGATGCCCATGTGGACGTTTTATGACTTACCGGTGACACACTCGACAGGCAAATCACCAACTGCACTATTACCGAGAATAAATGACAATAAATGAGTGGTGAAGCATGCTCTGACAATGATTCAATAATCATCATGCGAAATATGTAGCGGAACAAAAGCCATGCATTGATTTTACCATAGCAATATTTCATCGTCTTTTTGCAATACTACATTGGCTGTTTAGCTGTTTGCTAAACTGACATTTCATACTGTTGACCATCGTCTTGTTAACCTTAAAGTGGCAGCATAATAACATACATGCAAGTAATACAATTTATTCGATTAATATTACGCCACATAAATTTCATATAAAGGGAGCTGCTGTTTACAGACTGCATGTGTCAAAATATTTACGACGAGAATGCTACATGCGACACAAAGCTAAATGTTACATATAGTAGTTCCTCTTGCCATCTAAATATATGGAGTCATAAATAATCTTGCTGTGTCTTTATCAAGTTTCGCTGTGTCTTAGCAAAAACGTTTGATGTGAAACATCAAATCTTATAGAATAGGAATTTGAGTAAAGGATATCATTATTATGTATTTTAATTATTTGTTTCCGGCAAATATTAATGGAGATTGCTGAACTTATGCCGATCAAAACCGCCGGATTACAATTGTCGACTTCCTGGTCCCTGTATTTGATGTCGTAAGCCGCATAAACAATGTTCGGAAATCGCCATTAATATGGAAGGCAGTTGGATTTTGATCAACTACAATTTTTTTCATCTTGCAATAGGCAGTTAAATTAACCTTCTTACCTACATCTATGAATTATTCCAAGTGCAACAAAACTTCAGTGCCTCTGTCGTACACTGTATTGTACTTACTACGAACAATAAGACAACGCATTATGAAATTGATGGTGTCTCGGCCTAGGAAGACATTCTGCTAGGTATCAAACGGACCAAATGTTGACTTATTAGTGTCAATTACAACGGGCGACATCGACATTTTAGCACGACCACTACTTGTGAATATCCGCTATGTTCAGTGCTACAAACATGAGTGCGTTTCGGTTCCTTCTGCAGCAGAAGACGATCCTGACTTAGCTGATTGTCAACAAAAAATGCATCCAACAACTCAGCATGCTGTCAGAAAATAGATAGCACCTCAGAGAGCTCAGACAAAGTGCTTATTAGCCAGATTGGTTTCAATGTGGCAGACATATAATGGCTCTTGGTTATGTTTCTAAACCGACTGTAAACAACAAACAGGGATCATTGGACGCTGAAGGGGGATCATTGGCAAACCATTGCTGCATTGGCTGCTGTATTTGATAGATGGTTCTTTGTCATATATAAGGTCTCTGTTACGCTGGCCTGCAACACTGGAACAGCCTTGAATTTGGCATATTGGGACGCTTGGAGAGGGTATGCAGTGACCCCTTGCCTTATATAGAAACGGACGAGCTAATGTAGACAGTGATTGCTCTCAGACATAATTTTATTTGAGCACATCGATTGCTTTTCATAATAATGATGCCTTTATGTTGATATTTTAGCCATGGAGGAGAATCAAATGGACAGGGCACCATTTAAGCTGTCAATAGTATTCAATATGTGTCAAAGACAAAGAACAGGTTCACATTAGCCTGTTGTAACCCTGTCGACTTCAATGCAAGCACACCGATATTCTTCAGCACACTCTTGATATTTGTACAATTGTGGCAGTATGTTCTGTACGTTAGGAGATACAATGTATGAAATAGCACAACGTGCGTTTAACTACTACTGCCACAATTGCCCACAGGCCCACATCACTGATCACTTTGATCAGAAACGTTAGGTTAGCAAGGGGTTTCTGCGTTGCTTTGCAAATGATAACAGCGTCGCTGCCAATTTAATTGTCCCCGTAGTGCGCTGTAGTAGCACAATGTGGGTACAACTTAAGTGTTAGTTTATATTGCAAGACATCATCTGTATTAAGTGTGAACAAGATCATCATCTTTGGAATCCCACGACCGAACCCAAGGCAGTTTGTTGAGAGCGTTTAACGCTTTTGGTGTGCGGACAATTGTATTGTCTGATATTGGTTTGGTAGTCAAAACCATGCCATATGTCAACGATTAACTGTCTGCATGGTATAGTCGTTCTGTCTATGAGTGAACCACATCTAGCCATGCTGTAAATGTTTCAAATTATTATTTGACTTTCCCTCAAGGAATTGTTAAATGACATATGTATTGTATCTCGGACCGTATATATGGTTGCTAAATTATGGCAATCTCAGTCACCTTTACCAATCACACATTAAACGTTCTTCTGCAGGTATCAAGTGCATCTGCTTAACGTTTTCCAAATGTGATCAATTTATTGTGACCAGAAAATGTGTGGCCTTTGCCTGGCGTGGATGTGGAATATCAGCATGAACTGCCCAACATTGTATCACTACATTGAGCAGCAAGTCATGTCATCAGAACACTCATCTACTGTATTTTATAGATGATGAACACATTCCCACCGCAACATTTAACTAAATGTTGCAGTGGATGACCAATCTGGTTTAAATAGCCCATAGAGAACGATATTATAGATAACACTCACCTGACTTGTGTTTGCAATTTCTTATCGAGTTGCCTAACGTCCTAATTCTGTACTATGCATTGGAGTGATGAATATTGTATAATAGTGTAAAATTGCGTTATTGCAAATGTCTGCAAATTCTCGATTCAGGTTTTGCTGTGATATTCGTTACTGACCAGTAGCCACCAAACAAACCTGCCAATGTATACGTAAATGGGCAATATATCGCAATTTTACAATGGGCTTAAAGTTTACTTATTAATGGGGAAATAGGTCTTGCTATATTCTATTTGAAACGCATTATTGATGTGTAAGATCAAGTGAAACAGAAGATGCTACCCTGTTGCGGATTCTTAGTGGACGTATTCATTGCCGCATTTTTGCTTAAAGCAGGTCCGCTGCCTGATTGATTACAGTCGTCACTTTCTTACGGCTAGCGACCGTTGTCAGTCATTTAACTTTGTCTTGTAATTGCATTTGGTTTTTGTTGCATCCTTCTTTGCTTACTACCAGCTATCAGCAGCGATTGATCATTTCCTCGTTTTAGAATTACCGCAATAAGCAGCACGATTTATCTTAGCGTTACGTGTCTCCAACATCATCTAGTCGATTAATTTGAGGACATTTTTAAGCAACCCCATTTGAATAGTTTGCTTTTTCTCTTTTTGTAAAAGAGCAGAGCATGTCCCATGCGATGTAGATCAAGCACGCTACAAACAACAGGGAATAATCTGTGAGGATCCATGATTATAGAACAAAAAACATATACACAATACGTTCGACAAGAAATAACTTGAATAATAGCAACTTCCACCATCATGGCCCAATATATTAATTTTATCGGGCTTGGGAATCAAAATAAGCTGCTCATCATGTTTTGATATCCTATTTATTCAACGATACGTAATCTGTCGACACAATTCATGGATATATTGGCCATACACTATGTGCTCAAGCTGTATGACAAAGGCGTACTGTATGTATCTGCATGAAAGTCATGATGATTGCTCACCGAGACTAATGTAGGGGGGAAGGGTGCCTTTCAACGTAGATAACGTCTTAGTTCACTCAGCTTATTTTGAAACATATTTAGTCGATCAAATATGCAAAACCGAGCAATTTTGAAAAGATGGATGGTGATATATTTGCAATGATGACATCCTATTTCACATGAATCAATTTAGTAAAATCAACTTTGTGCTAGGTAACTGACGCAGTAATTCAGACGCCGTGTGCCTATCAGCTCGTTTATTGACCTGTCGTTCTACAGCAAATCAAATGAACTGTCAATACGTCTAGCTTGCTCATTTTACTCAGTGCATTAAACCATTCTGCACACAGAAGCACCCTGTATGTCATACGCGAGATGCACACACACACAGTATTAGAATTACAGCAAACTGATATAGTATCCTCCATTCTACTCTGGGTACATGCACCGTCTAGTCAAACTAGCATTAAACCCACCACTTATCATTTCCGAGAATCCCAGTACAAAGTAGCACATCTAACACCAAATTAAGTTGGGAAGATAAAAAGTGATGCCGTCCATCATGTTCAATAGCGTTACCTCAGAAATGTCTGGCGCACCCTGCGAACATAGATAAGTCCCGGGAATTGCAGAGTTATATTTGTAAGGGTGTAAATAAGCCCAATGGCCGTCGGTAAACAAGCTTGAGGATTACTGATGTCTTTTCATTACTGTATAGATTCATTGCTTCAGATTGATTACCAGTGATAAGATGCCCATGTGGACGTTTTATGACTTACCGGTGACACACTCGACAGGCAAATCACCAACTGCACTATTACCGAGAATAAATGACAATAAATGAGTGGTGAAGCATGCTCTGACAATGATTCAATAATCATCATGCGAAATATGTAGCGGAACAAAAGCCATGCATTGATTTTACCATAGCAATATTTCATCGTCTTTTTGCAATACTACATTGGCTGTTTAGCTGTTTGCTAAACTGACATTTCATACTGTTGACCATCGTCTTGTTAACCTTAAAGTGGCAGCATAATAACATACATGCAAGTAATACAATTTATTCGATTAATATTACGCCACATAAATTTCATATAAAGGGAGCTGCTGTTTACAGACTGCATGTGTCAAAATATTTACGACGAGAATGCTACATGCGACACAAAGCTAAATGTTACATATAGTAGTTCCTCTTGCCATCTAAATATATGGAGTCATAAATAATCTTGCTGTGTCTTTATCAAGTTTCGCTGTGTCTTAGCAAAAACGTTTGATGTGAAACATCAAATCTTATAGAATAGGAATTTGAGTAAAGGATATCATTATTATGTATTTTAATTATTTGTTTCCGGCAAATATTAATGGAGATTGCTGAACTTATGCCGATCAAAACCGCCGGATTACAATTGTCGACTTCCTGGTCCCTGTATTTGATGTCGTAAGCCGCATAAACAATGTTCGGAAATCGCCATTAATATGGAAGGCAGTTGGATTTTGATCAACTACAATTTTTTTCATCTTGCAATAGGCAGTTAAATTAACCTTCTTACCTACATCTATGAATTATTCCAAGTGCAACAAAAACTTCAGTGCCTCTGTCGTACACTGTATTGTACTTACTACGAACAATAAGACAACGCATTATGAAATTGATGGTGTCTCGGCCTAGGAAGACATTCTGCTAGGTATCAAACGGACCAAATGTTGACTTATTAGTGTCAATTACAACGGGCGACATCGACATTTTAGCACGACCACTACTTGTGAATATCCGCTATGTTCAGTGCTACAAACATGAGTGCGTTTCGGTTCCTTCTGCAGCAGAAGACGATCCTGACTTAGCTGATTGTCAACAAAAAATGCATCCAACAACTCAGCATGCTGTCAGAAAATAGATAGCACCTCAGAGAGCTCAGACAAAGTGCTTATTAGCCAGATTGATTTCAATGTGGCAGACATATAATGGCTCTTGGTTATGTTTCTAAACCGACTGTAAACAACAAACAGGGATCATTGGACGCTGAAGGGGGATCATTGGCAAACCATTGCTGCATTGGCTGCTGTATTTGATAGATGGTTCTTTGTCATATAAAAGGTCTCTGTTACGCTGGCCTGCAACACTGGAACAGCCTTGAATTTGGCATATTGGGACGCTTGGAGAGGGTATGCAGTGACCCCTTGCCTTATATAGAAACGGACGAGCTAATGTAGACAGTGATTGCTCTCAGACATAATTTCATTTGAGCACATCGATTGCTTTTCATAATAATGATGCCTTTATGTTGATATTTTAGCCATGGAGGAGAATCAAATGGACAGGGCACCATTTAAGCTGTCAATAGTATTCAATATGTGTCAAAGACAAAGAACAGGTTCACATTAGCCTGTTGTAACCCTGTCGACTTCAATGCAAGCACACCGATATTCTTCTTCAGCACACTCTTGATATTTGTACAATTGTGGCAGTATGTTCTGTACGTTAGGAGATACAATGTATGAAATAGCACAACGTGCGTTTAACTACTACTGCCACAATTGCCCACAGGCCCACATCACTGATCACTTTGATCAGAAACGTTAGGTTAGCAAGGGGTTTCTGCGTTGCTTTGCAAATGATAACAGCGTCGCTGCCAATTTAATTGTCCCCGTAGTGCCCATGGAGGCTGTAGTAGCACAATGTGGGTACAACTTAAGTGTTAGTTTATATTGCAAGACATCATCTGTATTAAGTGTGAACAAGATCATCTGTTTGGAATCCCACGACCGAACCCAAGGCAGTTTGTTGAGAGCGTTTAACGCTTTTGGTGTGCGGACAATTGTATTGTCTGATATTGGTTTGGTAGTCAAAACCATGCCATATGTCAACGATTAACTGTCTGCATGGTATAGTCGTTCTGTCTATGAGTGAACCACATCTAGCCATGCTGTAAATGTTTCAAATTATTATTTGACTTTCCCTCAAGGAATTGTTAAATGACATATGTATTGTATCTCGGACCGTATATATGGTTGCTAAATTATGGCAATCTCAGTCACCTTTACCAATCACACATTAAACGTTCTTCTGCAGGTATCAAGTGCATCTGCTTAACGTTTTCCAAATGTGATCAATTTATTGTGACCAGAAAATGTGTGGCCTTTGCCTGGCGTGGATGTGGAATATCAGCATGAACTGCCCAACATTGTGTCACTACATTGAGCAGCAAGTCATGTCATCAGATCACTCATCTACTGTATTGTATGGATGATAAACACATTCCCACCGCAACATTTATCAAAATGCAGCGTTGGATGACCAATCTGGTTTAAATAGTCTCATATAGAACGATATTATAGATAACACTCACCTGACTTGTGTTTGCAATTTCTTATCGAGTTGCCTAACGTCCTAATTCTGTACTATGCATTGGAGTGATGAATATTGTATAATAAGTGTAAAATTGCGTTATTGCAAATGTCTGCAAATTCTCGATTCAGGTTTTGCTGTGATATTCGTTACTGACCAGTAGCCACCAAACAAACCTGCCAATGTATACGTAAATGGGCAATATATCGCAATTTTACAATGGGCTTAAAGTTTACTTATTAATGGGGAAATAGGTCTTGCTATATTCTATTTGAAACGCATTATTGATGTGTAAGATCAAGTGAAACAGAAGATGCTACCCTGTTGCGGATTCTTAGTGGACGTATTCATTGCCGCATTTTTGCTTAAAGCAGGTCCGCTGCCTGATTGATTACAGTCGTCACTTTCTTACGGCTAGCGACCGTTGTCAGTCATTTAACTTTGTCTTGTAATTGCATTTGGTTTTTGTTGCATCCTGCTTTGCTTACTACCAGCTATCAGCAGCGATTGATCATTTCCTCGTTTTAGAATTACCGCAATAAGCAGCACGATTTATCTTAGCGTTACGTGTCTCCAACATCATCTAGTCGATTAATTTGAGGACATTTTTAAGCAACCCCATTTGAATAGTTTGCTTTTTCTCTTTTTTTTGTAAAAGAGCAGAGCATGTCCCATGCGATGTAGATCAAGCACGCTACAAACAACAGGGAATAATCTGTGAGGATCCATGATTATAGAACAAAAAACATATACGTTCGACAAGAAATAACAACTTCCACCATCATGGCCGAATATATTAATTTTATCGGGCATGGGAAAATCAAATAAGCTGCTCATCATGTTTTGATATCCTATTTATTCAACGATACGTAATCTGTCGACACAATTCATGGATATATTGGCCATACACTATGTGCTCAAGCTGTATGACAAAGGCGTACTTAATGTATCTGCATGAAAGTCATGATGATTGCTCACCGAGACTAATGTAGGGGGGAAGGGTGCCTTTCAACTTAGATAACGTCTTAGTTCACTCAGCTTATTTTGAAACATATTTAGTCGATCAAATAAGCAAAACCAAGCCATTTGAAAAGATGGATGGTGATATATTTGCAATGATGACATCCTATTTCGCCTGAATCAATTTTGTAAAATCAACTTGGTGCTAGGTAACTGACGCAGTAATTCAGACGCCGTGTGCCTATCGCTTTATTGACCTGTCGTTCTACAGCAAATCAAATGAACTGTCAATACGTCTAGCTTGCTCATTTTACTCAGTGCATTAAACCATTCTGCACACAGAAGCACCCTGTATGTCATACGCGAGATGCACACACACAGTTGCACTCCTTTTAGCTATTCAGTAGGTATTTAGTGGTCTTCAATCGTTATGGATGATTGTGTTTAGACAGTGCTCACAATGCTGTGTCACTTTGGAAAGCAACTCATTTGATTTGCGCAGATGCATTCCAAACGTACTGCCTGATCTATTTATTGGTGCCTTAAATCTTTTGACAATATATTCTGAGAATATTAGCGACCATATTGCATTGTACAAGATAAGCCATTCCCGATATGTTACTCCTAATGTAACATTGCTATTGATATTTCATCAACACTACGACAGATTATCAGCACCATGTATTGTGAGTCATGATCATCACTATTATAATGTAGATAAACGCCAGGCAATATCAAACCACCCTGTGATCAGCTACACGACGCTATGTTATGAAGGCGTGGAAAGATAATGATTACCCTACCAAACGATTTGGGCAAGTACTCCTAATGCTACAGGATTAAGGGAGCGAGGCAGCGCGGCTGTGGTCTGATTTTCTTGTGCAACACGATATAAGCAAAGCAAGGACTTCTGCAACCGCACGCAACGCCGCCACGATAAATTTCAGATGTTATGCACACCTAATACCAATATAAAGGGGACTTTGATAAAGAGTCGAGTCTTTCTAGGGTAGCTAAGGGATGCGTAATTATATCATCTGACGAGTGAGCCTTCAGATACAAAACAAATTAGATAAATGGATGTTTTTATGTCAATTGTCAGGCAAAAAAGATGGATAAATGCAAGCTCTGCTCTTGGGAATAATAATTCAGTCGACATTATAAACACCATAACTTACTTGTTAGCATATTTCATCATAAGGAGTAGAATGTTTGACCCTGAAAAGTGGATTTGGGCTGGAGCACTATTGGTTGTCAGATATTTGACAACCCCTATCTTCCAAGCCGTAGTGCCAATGCCCAACATCTAACCATCATACCATCCTATAACCGATTTCGTCCAATATCTGAACAATTCTGCGGTGAAAAACATTTACCAACCGTTATGGTACTATTTTATGACAACTATTCTCTTACCTACTATAAAATGGCTGATGTATGTATATAACAGTTTGGTAAGTTATGCTGATTTTGACCATACGCCGGCATGATTGTCATTAAGAAGGTAAGTTACCTGGTGATCGCGTCGTTGGAAGGTAAGTTGTAAAAGGAAATTGCATTTGTATGTCTGATGATCAAACATGTCTATAAAACAAGTAGCAAAATTAATTGGCGTTTGAAAATTCAACACCTGTTCTGAGTGGTGCTACACTGCAGTGCATGATGAATGATGGTAATAATGCCTCATCCTGACCGCTCATTCACCTATTAACATAATATTTAATTGTTGAAGTACATAATAGTATGTGTGTGCAGGCATTTTATTTAAGCGAAGACTATGGAAAGTAAAACCGACAACTAACTTGCCGTACGGATTGCACTTCTATGCCTCTCATCTAGAAAATACCTGTTAAATGTTAAATCGTGTCCCTAAACATGCTGCAATCCAGTGAAGCACCTCCTTTGTCTAAATGACGTATGTAGCCTCTGTGAGACTGGCGCGATAAATCCGGCATTTCATCTAAAAATGGCAACTTTGAATGAGGCACAAATTGGTTTATTCCTGAGCAACCAAGCAATGCCGTTATTTGATCAACGTTACCTAAACTCCGTTGGGTGATGGGTTAACAGAAAAAACGATTTGATTCCTCATGATAACCCCCATTTAAAGTGGACAAATGCTAGGCCAGAATATATGTTACTAAGAGTAATGCAATGAAGAATGGTGTTATTTGCAACTGATCATGATCAAACTTATATGAAATTAATTTGGTCCCGACATCTACGATTGAGCCGTTTATATACTCGTATCCCCGTTTGACACACCACAACAATGATGTTACATAAATTGTTAACCTGCGTTATCGATATGGGTATGGGTATTCAAGTAGTCCGATGTAGATATAAAATATGTCGCTGTTGTGCGCGTGGCATATTGATTAAACCTGATTCTATTGTATTCTGACATGGAAATGCAAATGCATGACAATCTACATCCAACTTTCCCTCTAATGGCTCCCAGATGTGCGCTGGAATAATAACTCCTGGAGCAGTGCAAGGCACTTTTCAGTTTCAAGAATCCAGTTGGTATATTTAGTGATTAAAGACGTGTTGTATACTGACATAGAAGTGTGGAAGATAAGCCGTTTGGTAAATAATTATAAATATGCACAAGAAAGAGCATGTATTTTTGTCGCTTCAAGTAGTGCCGAGTATAGTATCTTGAATACCAATGCGCGAGTTATTTGTGGCGCACAACAAACTGACAAATAAGATCATGTCGGTTCCTGTTTGAATTTTTCATCGATATATGCTAGGAAGGAAATTGTAGGACAAGTTCGAATAGCCTCATGTAATATCACGACAATTTTGTCTGCATAAATGTACTACTAATCATGTCGTTTAGAGAAGTAAAATGTAGAGATAATACTTAATAGCATCGATACGGTAATAGGGTAGTTTCAGGAAGTATATGTCAGAGGGTGGTGCCCTTGTCTCGATCCCATGTAACGAAACGAACGTACGCCACCTATATATAGACTGTCAAGTAACTGACAATAAGGCTAGCTCAAGCAGCTAACGACTGGATCAAAAGACAAATCGTTGTCCTGATTTATAATAAATGGAATAATGTAGTCATCCTACCTTGTCCCGCCAAATGTCACGGTGAATCTTTACCATCCCTGTTGTTTTATGTCCCTTTTAACTGCATCCATTCAATCATCCTCCGCTATGTCGGCGAAAGCGTCTGATACATACAAGCAGATCCATTCTGTAGAGTAGCATTATCTTCGCTGTTCATTATCGCCCCTTCTAGGGCAGCTACGTGCTTGCTTTGATTATTATACACTTTTTGTTGCGTTCTTAAAAAAACAGATTTTTTTGTTGTTGTTGCAAATGTCCTCATATAATAACTTGGCCAAGCAATTATATTATTTGATTGCTTCTATTTCGCATTAAACATCGTTGCTGGCAGTTTGTTCCGCGTGATAGCATGCGAGAAGTGCGTTTTTCTTAAGGTGATAACTCATATCATGGTTGAAATTATCCAACCGACTGAAAATATGCGACACTATATTATAGTTGGTGTCAGCCCTAACAGATGTAACTTTGAACGCTTTCCAATGTAGTTCGTTGTTGGTTGGGTGACCAAACATGAATTGCATATTATCGATGAGGCATTACAGGTAATGCATTTAGAGCCAGTTGTTAACGTCATAAAATAGTGTGGGCAAGTGCGTTTTGATATTTAGCAAGTAAACTAGATGTGGAAATGCTATTCTTATTTTTACTGCATAATTTAATATGATGCTATCATGCATGGGTAAAACTAAGTTACTGTGTTCTCCGTATTAAGCATAATGAACTCGACCATTATGGGGGTAATTAATTTGCATGGCGTCCAATAAGAGAGATTTTGCTCCTACCAGTACATCGTGTTGCAATATAAATGTCAAATGTGCGACCCAAAAAACCACACAATCGATATATCGTGCTTCGATGGACACTGTCAGTATTAATATTTTAAACCCAATACCATTGCACAGTGTTTTTGCTTAGCAGACATTAATCTGCCCGATTGTATTAATGAATGACAAATATTTAGAGGCAACTGTTATTTGGCACAGATGATATTAGAGATGAAACCGTCTTGCAGACTTTGTTAGATTATTTGATAATATAAATGCATGTCGGTAACTAATTATTGCACCTCGAAATGAAGTTATTCTTTATATAAAGTGTTGTAGTTTCAGATGGATTGAAATACCATCACGGCTCTTACGAGGTGTCGCGTTTACTATGAGTATCTAATAATGAAGAAAAAATTAAGCCACGTGCATGTAAGCTTAGCCGCACAGGTGCAAATCAGTCTTGAATAAAAGGTACGAACTTCCAATTGCGAGCACTACCACATGGAATATATGCTGTATAATACATATACGAATAGTTAAGTCGTGACCTTTCCAAATCAGTAATGGGCGCACATTGTATCTCATCACTGTTGCACGTAGTCTATTGTATTATTGATAAACGAAAAACAACTGTCTTGTTTAATGAATAATCGGACATATGAACTCTCTCGAACATATAAAAGGTCGCATAAGAATACTGGTACAATAACACAGGTAGATAAAACCGGACGAAGTGGACGCAGCGCTAGAAGGGAAGTTTCCTATTACAATGAAAATGGACACACGTCGGTTTTGGTTTGAATTTTTAAGACGAGCCGAACTGTAGCTTGCATCGACTGAAGAGTTAGAAACTAATAGCCATGGTCCACGAAAAGGAACGACAACTGTCTAGGATTAGAACTGTCTATCTAACGGGTACCATACAGAGTGAAAACGACGCGAGTTTAACAGGTATCAATGCCTTTACATTCAATATCTGAGATTAAATCAATAGGAAATAGACAGAATATGCGGCAGAAGCGTTTGCTTTGGACAAAGCTGATATTGTACTGAAGGTAAGCAGCATTGAACAGGCACAACATGCTTCTCATTGAGATAACATTTTGAAAGAAGAGATATATATATATATATATATATATATATATATATATATATATATATATATATATATATATATATATATATATATAGATATATATAGAGATATATATATATAGAGATATATATATATATATATCTTATATATATATATATATATATATATAGAGATATATATATATATATATATATATATATATATATATATCATATATACATATATCTTTACATATATATATATATATATGCATATCTATATAAATATATATATTTTATAGATATATATAGATATATAAATAATATATAGTATATATAGATAGATATATATATGATATATATATATATAAAGATATATATAGATATATATATATATATATATATATCATAGAGAGCAATATAGATATAGAGGGATAGATAGAGAGGATATATGAGGAGGGAGATATATAAGATAGAGGATCTAGAGATAGAGGAGGATAGAGAGAGAGATGATAGAGGGAGAGATATAGAGAGATAGATAGATAGAGATAGATCTAGATAGATAGAGATAGAGAGAGATATCTCTCTATCTAGATATATATGAGATCTCTATCTGTATAGAGATATATAGAGATCTCTATAGAGAGATCTCTCTCCTCTCTAGATATATATATCTCTATATATATCTCTCTCTATCTCTCTATATCTCTATATATATATATATATATATATCTATATATATATATATATATATATATGCTAGATTTATGAAAATGTAAATCTAGCAGGGGTAATTTGCACGGGCGAAATGTGTCAACACCTAACAACAACCACATTAGCAGCAATTGTCATTTATATTTACCATTTTACAATTCCATATCACACATGGATATCAGACCGACCAGCCCCGCGTCATATTCGATAGATAATAGATGACAGAGTATAATATCTCCATTGGCGAGTAACGTCAGTTCACAAGTACGGCAATAGGCAGGCTTTCGTTATCCGGACATCAGCAATCTAGGATTACTTTTCGCAAATTAGCGCACGTTTTGAGCTAATGAGACAAAAGCACCTGCGTGTGTCAGTGATTAATTACTGGGGATTTTGCAAAAATTCAGGCTACGTGATGAAAGATGTACGTGTTGGCACTGCTAATGAAGGTACAGTGGCATTCTGTTTGTTACGCTATTGATATTGTTCATGAAGGTATGTGAGGGTCGGTTGATCTGCATGATATAAAGGGGAACGTTCCTCTTACTGCGTACCTCATCACACATTTGCTCTTTTGTTCGATGTGGCGATTAATCATTTACTGAATCTAATACAAATTTTGATGACGCATAAGTCAATCTGCAATGCATTAGGGCCGCACACAAACATAGGTGTAAATCTTAGACGTCATCAAAGGTCTTTAAAAAGACATCATTAGCGGATTTGAAATATCAAAGTATGTTATGCGTATTATTCGAGATTAACAAAAATATTGTGGTACCGGTTGTGACCAGTAGCAAGGTAAACGATGCTCTGCAAAATGCAAAAATGTAATGCGTATACATAGTGGTGCAAGATAATGTGACAAAGCACGAGCATCGTTTCAAATTGCGCACTGCAAATATAACGACATGTGACAACTTCTTGTATGGTTGCTTAATGCATTCTTGATGGCGGTGAACAATACTTGAATTATTTCGTACACTTTTGCTTAATCGGTGTTGGACTTGCACCTGGAAGATGGATGTACTATTGTTATGCACTTCTTAAACCTAGATGCTCATGCATATTGCTACTAGTGGCAGTCTGATATATTTTAATACTGTACCGTTTTTGTTGCGAGATAACCTGAATAAAATATGATGAAAACAATATGCGTTTAATATGCTGAATACGCTGGTGGCTCAGCCTCACGCAAATCAGGTTTATTTGCCTGGTCAATTAGGCTTGCCCAAAATAATGGATGCTCTTACCTATACGACCACATTAGCGTCCGAGATGATATATTGTACCGCATCAATAAGGATCCACTAGCACTATAATGTTTGAAAATAATGCAAATGCTTAACCACTGCACCATCGCCGTCACTAATTAGATGAAAAGTTGGCTTGAAACTAGGCCGTAAATCAATGTTGGCGTCTTGTCAGCAATAATATTGTCGGCTTCTTGGAGAGCGATTTTAATCGATTCCATTGTGTTCGATGTTGACACTGCACTAAATACATTGTGAGCAATCATCTACTTACATAGAGGCAGTCAACAAATGGCAGGTAAGCCTATCATTATTATTAGACATACCATGCTACTTTGGGTGCAGTTTGCCTCCACACCTAAATGCAAGGTAAGAGTAAATAATGTAAATGGACCACTAGTCAATTGGGGGCAATTGGTGACACAAAGAAGCAGCTGACTATTAGCCTGCCCCCACGCCTTTGCACTTTGTATGGACCGATGTGACGACTTTAATATGCAGCTGCGCAAGTTTTGGAAGAGAATATAAAATCATATCACACTAGTGCACTGCATATATCTTGTAGGCCATTTCCCTGTGTTCCGTGCACACATTCAATAAATTACACACGCACCCAGAGACTATAACATACATCAGGCAACTCCTGCGTTGGTAATGTAAATGTCATGTAGTACGTCTTTCTCGAGAAATATCAAGGGGAGAATGTGCTGGCTCATGGGATTCCTGCAAACCTCACCATTACTCACGCTTGGTAGTGAATAGGTTATTCAACTGTCCCTTCATATTTTATTTCGATAATAATGGTTACAAAAGTGATCTGATGAGACCAATTACACAATTAAGTAAAACGTATGATACGTTCACTAAAGTCAATCCGTATAGACCGTGTCAATTAGTCCATGTTATTGTTACTTGGCCATTTATCTTTCCTCTCCTCTCAGTCCACGTACATTGCATGGGGAGCAGCGCTACAATTGATTGCTCGCTGAAGAGTATCGCGCGGTATCATTACATGCCCAGAGATAGTAACCGTCAATGTTCGTACATATTATTGTCTATACGTAGATATATAACATCTGCCCTCTTTCTCGCTTTCTCTCTGTAAAACGAACACAAAGCTTCTTAGTAAGCAGTAAGGCACGCAGCTAAATTGCAACCTTCACTACTGCCTGTGAGCCTATATAGAGGCGAATGCCGTAACTCATCCTACTCCAACTACGGTCCATTTACGGAGCCGCTGCAGCATATGAATAATGTAAATAACATTGATATTTATATCGCTAATGCATTGACAATGCTATTGCCGTAGCAAAACTTCATACAGTGCTGAACCATAGCTGACATTCTACACGACGCGGATGTTATTATATATATTAAATAAGCATAGCAGATGCATAGCACTAGATTGGTCCATACTTTAAACTTGGTGTGCATAATAGCATTACGTTTCGAAGCATGGTTTTCTAGGCGTTCGACAAAACATCATAATTGCCTAAAATGCCCCAAATAATAGCACTGTATGCAAGATGTTACTAGCAAGCGTCGATTTGCTAATGGTACCTTAAAGTAGCAAAATTATATTGACCAATAAGAGTGATTGAAAGTTGATGCTTTATGTTGATAACATTCTAGCATGAGAATGTCCATAAACGACAGCAAAGGGTTTCGCTTAAGTTTTAATGAAGTGGTTTAAACTGTTTATTAAATTAATGTTTGGCAAAGTTACAGGTTCCAACAAACGTCAACGCCTTATTCTGCTAAGTGAACAACGATCGAATCGTTCGAATTGTATACATTGTAGTCTTACAAGGCTTTGAACGGATTTTAATGCATTCTGATAACCACGCAATCTTTATATCTGGCAGACACAAACCGCATCAGGTGCTTCACTAGAAAAGCTGAAATACAAAATAATACTAGCATCAAGTTCTAATTAACATCAATAAAGCTGGTAATTGTCTACAGCTGTTGATGTATTCGATGTATCTATTTTAAGCCAACCTTTAATCGTCTAGCCTTTCATACAAATGCAACTCTACCCCTTAATCGATACCTTCTTCTAACATAATAGGACCCTGAAGTCTGTTTGTTGGAACGCAAATGCATTTAATTTTTACTTTTGTTTTCATTTGGAACAAATGATGGTTAATAAGCAACGACAACAATCTGCATAAAAATTAAGATTCATGTAAAAACAAATCTTAAAAACAATGCCGAAAAAATGTTTCACTCATTGAATCTTCACTTCTTTTGGAATTTATATCAGTATGCTCGAGCGCGATCCACACACACGGAAACCTTTCTATTTACAGCAACCTCCTGGGAAAAACGCCCACAGTTGAATGTTTTGGCACAGGCTGTAAGCAAATGGGTTATAGCTCCATTATAACATTAAGGAGAACGATTTAACCGATAAATCGTTTTAGTCATTCATTCATTTATTCTCTTTTCCCATTAAGATTTCTTCATACAGTAACTCATTCCACATCACAGCAATGAAGATTGCATTAGAGCGTAACTCAGTCCGGAAATTAGTTAATTCATCTTGTTAAACATATGAGATGGCTGTTAATATCGCCTCATAGCAGAGACCTGCTTTTAATTTCTATGTGAATGTTGGGCAGGATATAAAGCATGAAAAAATATAAATTCCTATTGTTAAACAAAGGCTACATCAATATCGTCAGATTATTTCTACGGTGAATTGTACAATAACTAAGCCCCCTACACCGTCCTGAAGGCTATCGTTAACTAGATTTCAGCGCTTGTATACTTCATTATGTAGATAGGATAAATATATTTCCGCAGCGTATTCCTGACCGAGACTGGGAGTTTGTTTAGCGTAGGAAAATTAATATCTGATTCATATTCACAATGTCCGCCCTTTTTCGGTACATTACACATACCAAATCTATTATAGATACGCGTATATTAATTTGCATTTGAGCCAAACATACATAATGGTTTCATGCATTATGGTTCATTAACTCGCGTTCTTTGATCTCCCAGAGGGTATAAAGAAGGTAAAACACGAAAGTATAGCCTTAAATGGACTGGTAGTGAAACGTTAGAAAACTGTAGCCTTACCACACTGCTGATTGTATCCAGCAAATGCTGCGGTCTTATCGGGTCGAATGGCGGAATATGACCATATGTTTGCTTAATATTCGCTGTGAGTCTCGGTAATACCAGGCGAGGTCAGATGAAGTCTCGAAAATTTTAGTTTGCATTGAAGTTTTCTGTTTAGCTGCATACCAACAAGTTTTATTTCTTTTAGTTCAACCAGTGCTTACTTATTTCATCGTCCATGACTGCGTCGCTCGCCGTTAGGGAAACGCATGGAAGTGTCATGAGCAATGGTGAGTAATGGAGAGATAAGAGATGCATAACCAAAATATACTTTTAATCGAAGCTATGATATGCATATAGGGATTTCATTATTGCTGTGTTTAGCCGAGAATAATCGAGAAATTAATTTGAGCAATACCATTTGAACATTCCAACAGAACAATTCATCTTATTTACGGTCAAATACACTAAAGTGAATGAGCCATTGACCGGGGAAATGTCCAAGTCCTCGGATCTAATCAGATAAAGATCACTGAAGCAATATTGAACACTTGCCAGTAATAGCTGAATACGGCACTTGTTGTAATTGATACATCAGAAACCTAGTATTGGGATTTGCTGTTGTGATTGCAAGTACCGCTTCAGGTTAATGTTTTCCATACTAAACAAGAATTCTGTAGAATCTGGTCTAAAAGTAATCGCCTTGTTTGTTACAATAACAGTCGATTGACTGTCATAACGCATAAGACGTTCTTTAAACGTCTACAATGACCTCATTCGACCTCGCTGCCTTTATTTTGAAAGACAAACCGACAATCTACCGCTAGTAGATCGTTTGATAAGTATAGAATATAAGAGAGCATAGGCGGGTGTATTTCTTGACTGCTCAAAACGTTAAAATGCTCGTTAATGTACAGCCACGATGCGCTGACTGGGGAAGCACGCTATGACCACGCTTGTTAGTTATCCGTCATTCGGTTGATACACGAGATCAGGAAACCACCAAACATCACCTTTACAAAACAGTATTGGAGAAGTTTAAGGTAGTATGACTGACTGAATGTAATTGGAACAGAGGGAGATTTATGTCATCGAACAATGTGCTGCTCTTCCGGAAGTACTCTACATGTG
>CM067352.1:27152923-27347923 GCA_034190875.2 Urechis unicinctus | reverse complement strand
ATTTAAGTTTTGATACAAAAAAAACCTTCGTCCGATCATTCCAAGAAATCTGTTTGCTTTTGGGGCTACTGCACTGGATTGTTCACCAGATCTGATCAATTTTTACACCAGCGCCATTTTATGTGGGCTACCCAATAGTCACGATGCTTTTGGAACAAATTACGGCTTGACACCTTTGCTAGAGTAGAATCGCCCCATTTGGTAATAAATGCTCCTTTGTATGACATATACGCAGATCTTTACACTGTTTAAGGTAACAAAACTTTTGTCAATCATTTCTCTCGTCTAATGCGCTATGTTGGCTCGGTTGCTAGTTATGTGATCATGGTTTTTTTTTGACACCTTTGCTAGAGTAGAATCGCCCCATTTGGTCTAACGTAAGGTTTGGTTCCATCAGCAAATTTGTTGAACATTATGTCAACGGAGATTTCTAGTTCAATGTTGATTAAGACGAAAAAGCACATTGGGACTGACCATGGGGGTTAATATATATATGTGTACCTGGATATTGTACCAGACAGCAATGTGATACAACAGTTTGCGTTATTTCTAACCTTACGGTAGATGCTTAGATTCACCAGTTATTAAATACGCAGGTAGTCATTGTCATGTACGACAGCGGGTAAGTATTTGGAAAGTTAGGGAAGTATTTGTGGTTTTGCTCTTTACAATAATTATGCTTCTCACAACTGTAAAACACAATAAAATATTCGCCGAATAAAACTACGTACATAATG
Source organism: Urechis unicinctus (assembly GCA_034190875.2). Taxonomy (NCBI): domain Eukaryota; kingdom Metazoa; phylum Annelida; class Polychaeta; order Xenopneusta; family Urechidae; genus Urechis; species Urechis unicinctus. Next base: position 27,347,186 of record CM067352.1, on the reverse strand, counting down.
GAATAGTTTTAAATATACGATTCAGTCTATTCAAAATAATCCGAACCAGCGAGTGACTTGCTACCAAACTGCCTCACCTCACACGATTATGTATTCACTCAACGGATTATCCAATGGTCTGGTTATTAAAAATACCAGCTTTATTTACGGCTTAAGAGATTGGGACAGATACCTGGAAATATTGAGCTTTACATGTAAGTAGTATGTGTACCCATGTGTACCTTTTCGTCGCTGAGTATTATTCCCAGTAACACGGACACAGGAGCTGATAGAGTGGGTTTTCACGACATAACTCATACCTTATTGGCTTACTGACAGTGGCTATGCAGCCTGCATGCTTGCAAAATTGATAATTGATGATTGTTAACAACGCTTCAATAACTCAAGCTACCTTTATGCGTTTGCTTTTGCTGGAATGGACGTAGCCAGGTAGACGGATGTGAGCTGTTTCCGACTGAGCGGCCACGAGGCACATCAATTTGGCTTGAAATGATGGTAAATGAAGATATTATCCCATAGTGTCAGCGCCTTCCCCTAAAGATATTGTACATTGTCACCTCACTTGCTCATTGCAGGCCTGATAATCTCGCGCAACAATTCATCTTTTAACAATGACCATTTGCTTCCAAACAGGAGCGAGGAAATTGCAGGAAAAACGTTCATGAACCAATGACAATTAGGTAAGGACATTACCGCTATTTCCACTACTTATCCCGCCTTATTAAGATACACGTCAGGTGATCGCGGCACTCTCATTGATTAACATGGAATCAAACTGTGCATACTGATGTTTAACGAAGAAATGTCCGCACAGCATGAGCTGAGTTCACTGATCTGATGGTCAAGCTAATTAAGCTTAACTTTTTCTAAAAAATGTTGTCGAGATATGCCGACGTCATCCGCCTCTCGCTACAGCACGGGCTATGCGATTTTATTTAAACCTGGGCTAGCAATGATTTACTTATTCTTTTAAATGAAACCACTGTTTTTTCACATCCTGTTATGTAGATCACGGATAAATAATCGTTTTGTCATGCCATCTATTTAAAAGGCCTCGAAAATTCCCTATAGTAGGTATCTTAGGCCTTGCAGTTGTTGGGTGGATACAGCTGCGTATTGTTAATCAATTGCTCGCATATTCTGAATATCGGTGGATGTGATTCATGTATATATTCTATGTCATTTATAACACAACACACACAATAGTTGAGGAATAATCCAAAACGTTCCAGCAACATGATTGCTTACGCTAGATGCGACACCTTCACATGAATGACAACCCCGCCCAATCACTTTCATTGTTTATAACTAATACGTGGTCCTTAGTAACATACAGTAAATGCAAGGTAATAACAGTATACGATCGTCGCCAAACAAGCTTCATATTATCACAGTTCATATACGTCACGAGTAATGTAATTGCGGCGTTAACATAGAAAAGGAATGGTTTGTGATGCTGCTCTTTAGATAGCTGTTTTTCTCACATATGCATTAAGCAGCAATGATTATGATAAACATTATAATGATCACGACTATCATGATGTTAGTGACCCTGACGAAATAGCCATCATTAACATTCTCATAAATAATAGTTGTAGGCCAATACCATGCAACTTGGTGGTTGCGCAATTCATAGCCTGTGATCAGTTATACAGTGTTTTATTTTAACACGGATCAAGCAGTTCGAATGCGATGAATCAAGCTGACTTCCCTTAAGGTAAAGGTTGTACAATGTTCGCACTCATCATATTACCAAGTGAAATGGTTGCTGTTTTGTTATTTCATAAGTCGACATAGATTAATATATACTGATGTACACTGCGGATGTGGAACTCGTGCAATAAACGCCATTGAGCTTAATGATATCATAGCCTTGCAACAACCTTGAACAGTCAATTTGCATGTAAGTGCCATGTCTCAATATGTTAAAAGAGCGCCGTGGAAGAAGATGCTGTGATAATTGTACAGCATCGTTTCGATGTATTATCCACCAACTTTATGATTCATTTAATAGTCTCATATCTGTCATTCTTAAGACAAATTAGTCAATATTTTATATCATAAATTATCTGACATACTTCCAATACAGCTATGGCAAACACATTCGCCACTGACTGTAGCTTACAGACATTCCTAGAGAGACTCATTCGTGCACCTCGTGCTGGATTCAACTCGATACGGTGGAATGGGATTAGAAGGATTGAATAAAGCATGTGCAACAAGTTATTGTGTTGAGTCAATTCAGTCATATGCCTAGTTACGCAGGTTATGTCTTGATGCGAATGTATGTTGATACGTAAATGTTACGAGTTAGTTAATAGCGTGAACGTTGGATGGATCAATTCTCCTAACATACCATTGGCCGTTTACAAATCATCTGCATTGCTTAACCACGTGAACAGCAAGCAGACACAACCTGACGCAGGTTGTTGTGTGTGGCGCAGCAAACGCAGACTTATTAAATGGTAACAGTACAAACCACGCGATTCAGGATTTCAATCAAAAGAATTGACAGTGCATGTGAAAAACCTCACTTAATTCAAAATCAGAGTTGCTTGCGGCGCTATGTTTCTCTTGAGCAGAATGCTTAGGATTAAATGACTCAGCAGCTTTGAAAACTACCGTGCCCGAAGAAGCACAGGCGTTTTAAGATGCAGAGGCTGCATATATATATATATATATATATATATATATATATATATATATATATATATATATATATATAGAGATATATATATATATATATATATATATATATATATATATGAGATATATATATATACATATATATATATATATATATAATATATATATAAATATATATATATATATATATATATATATATATATATATATATATATATATATATCTATATATATATATATATAAATATATATATATATATATATATATATAATAAATACCATATACTCATTATACAATGAGACTATTGCATTTTGTTGTTATTAAAGTCCCCGGTCCATCGTGGAGTGTTTAAATCCGAAATCAGTATTATATTATGTTATACCGCGCGAAAATAATTAGATCCAAGCAGCCGTTAATGGTAAGACTGTTTCAGGAACTGTTGGTATTACTGCCAAGTAGGAGCGCGTCAAAATGGCATACATGCATGAGGTTTAGTCTTCCACAATGCCTCCATTAGTAAGCGATCCTGGCGATTTAATTCAATGGTCAACTCGGTTTTAAATAGTGTATAGAGGGCGGAGGATAGCAGCTTATCATCAACCAGCTATATACAGGTCAAATATAAACAAAAAAACTAATATGCTATCACGGTACATGCAAAACGTTATTGATCGTACACAACCTAAGAGCGTTTAATGCACCAACCTCATTCACCAAAATATGCAGCAAAATAAAGACAACGAAAACCGATGTTGGTGCGCCAGAACAAAATCAATTCTAATTGCCGTTCCCTTTTTCTAGAAGCACACATCGTCTGACAAACACTGATTTCTTGCATTTGAAAAAGTGTGTAATGTAGCAGTGTGTACTCCATCTTCCTGAAATATTATCTGTTCTTGGTTAATCCAGGAATCCATGCGGTTTTACTGGAACTCGAATGATCCACAGCCTTTATTGACATGAAAGTGCAAACGGCGGTGTGTCAAACAATGTCTGATTTTCCTGAAGCAGTGAGCACAGTGATTATCACAGCCCTGTGTGGTCTGATTCAAGGCATGATAGTATACACGGAGGAATTACTCTCGTATATGTATATTCGGGTCAAGCAGGATTGCTAAAACTTTCAAACACTTTGAGAAGACTTTTGTTATTCAAATACAGAATATCTCTCCTTCATAACTGGGTTATACAACAAAGGTACGGATTTGCTTTGTTGTCTAACTTGGCCTGGAATATTTAGCTATAAGAGGACATTCATGTAAATATCAACACGAAGCCATTATCAATACAATTGTGAATGGGCACCTCTACAATGTCAAAAGATATACTATCATAAACGTGTCACATTGCAACGTGGAGCGGACGGGTCCCTAAGGAGACACATTAATCAACAGTAGTCCCACGTAGCTAAAAGGAAGCTCAATACCAATAATCCTAGTTAAACTCGAACCTCACAGACGGCAATCATAGTTGTACGAAATACGTAAGTTAAAACTAAAATGCCATGCAGAATTACACCGAGAGAGAATAACTCGGCCAAAATAATGCGTCATAATTTCATTACAGACATACATGCACATGCTTATGCTCAAACTCTCATTCGATTAAAACTTTTGAGGCTCAATGCAGTAGGTTGGAATCAGTGAACAATGACAACAATCCTACAATTTTCAAATTGTCGTTAGATATATGTTAACTATTATATGCTATAAAATTAAAATGAATATAATGGCGCATTTGTTAGATTCATCCAGTAGTGATCACGCGATAGCCTGAGTTAAAACTATTTTCTGCTCGCCTTTTCTGTGTTGCATTGCAAAAAGATACCTGAAATGAGTAATTGTCATACGAGCCTACATTAAATTGCCTTTATGTGCCGGACACATATCTCATATACTCGCACAGTGCATTATGGATAACTTTAAATAACTTGTTGGAAGTAGAACCAATTTGATGAAGTATGCCTACAAATGAGTTCTACATATATATATATATATATATATATATATAGATATATATATATATATATATATATATATATATATAGAGAGATATATATAGATATATATATATATATATATATATATATATATATATATATATATATATATATCTCTATATATATATGTATTATATATATACATATATATATATATATTGATATATGTATATATATATATATATACATATTTATATATATATAAATATATATATATATATATTGTCCAAGCGGAGAGTTGATCTCGCACTATCCTGAAATCGAATAAATACTCTCTCAAAGAGTCCCTTAATCGAAATAAGCAGAACAGGAAATTTATTTAACAAAAAGCGTGTAATATGCTGTTTACTTGGATGGGCTGTCCGACTCCGCATGCGTTGGCAATTAAACACAAATCACAAACCATTGACACTACTGGCGTTTCCCGAAAAATCATGATGAATGATGTTAGTAGCCTACACGTATATGAACAACGGATCCATCTCACAGCTAATGATGCTCCTGGTCTAAACTGTATTATACCCCGTTAGTGTTGTCAGAGGATATCAACCATGATGGCTACGAAACTAATACAATGTCGCTGATAATTTCATACCAATGATGTCATGATCATTCCTTCCATCAGGGCTTGCTCTCTATCTACATATAACTTAACAAGCACATATGTCTGATTCCTTGCAAATTTATTATTAAGATAATTCATGTGACCTGTAAAAACAAGAAAATCTAACATATTGCTATCCTTAGATGAAAGCCGCTGATGCATATTTGAATAAACCGCGCTATCAAGTGATGACAATATTGGGCTATCAAACATGCAAATGACTTAATTGGCTATATTGTGATTACTGTTGTTTAGTGACTACCTTATGTTTTTATGTAAAATATTACAATATGAGAACGCAACTAGAAGATTTCACGAAGGTGATGGACGTGGAGTATTGTGATGTTTGGATTTGTCAGCAACGACAAATTAGCACGTAGCATTATTTAGATATCAACTTGCATTGATGTGTTTGCAGAACAAGTGTTATATTCATAATAGTCAAACCAAATACATTCAGCGTTACACGTCGTATAGCACAATCGATGGATTTATCTAACATTCCCCATAAGTGGAATGTGTCACACACGCACCTTTCTACTTTTAAGTTACTAAGTTAATATAGTCGACCATATTCCTTTGCTGTCGTCATCATACATGGTAGCTGGTATTATCCTTTACCTACCGGTTCAGCAAGTTACAGCCAACAAACCGAGTATGTTATGGATTAGTATATTAGCTTTAGGCTGCTTTACGATCTTCCTGGCTATTTGAGATCGCTGGAAACTCTGTGGCTACCCCGGGATGTGTTGACAACTTGATCGAATTATTTGCACATTTAACCCTAGTCTTCGCAGAAAAGGCGTGACAAAACTTTCCCTGCTATATGTGTATTGTTCTAAATCAGCTTTAATCAAGAGGCAATATGCAGCACATGGTGCAAATGATGATACAATATGCGCATAAATCTCCGACAATTCGAGGTTATAGTTTTTTTGATTATGTTGAATATCTTAGGAGTTGCAATATGACGACCATCCGTATTCGCATTTTCCGGGTGCCACAAAGCAAGCCAAAATAACTACTCGGACCTGTTTTATAATGATAACTTACCTTAGATATTTACATTCAATGCATCGCGGAAGCATCATCCACACTTGCTAAGTGGAGAGAGAGGTTCATTTTGATTTCGAATATTAAATTACGTCTCTAGAATGAATATAAAATTTTACCGTTTTAATAAAATAAATTATCACAAACGATTGATTTTATATATCATGATAAGGGTGCTATAACTCGGCATTATAGTAGCGTTCGGTTAAACCTTTAGATAATTGAAGAGGCTCTTTTATTATTTGTTTGCTTTTGCTAGTTAGGAGCTGCTCATTTCATTTGACATAAGCCATGCGAACTTGTCGACACAGAAATTTGTGAAATAGAAGAAAGCACACCACTGTGCTAAAATGTATCTTCTGCGGAATGAATCCGAAAACTTTCACTTAAGACATCTTACCTTAGTAATAAGCATTTATAGTCAACCACCACTATATGTAACCACCACTCATGACATGTTTGAGAGATTCAACTGATTACATTAAGCAGTGAGAATGACCATGAGGCTCGGCTACGTAAGGAAGGTAAGGTTAGTAAAGGGTTTAACGGCACACCAGCACTAGTGTGTTTTCTGGTGCCTTAAGGCTACTCATGGTGTTAACGTGGTGCATGCATGCACTCCTCCACTGCAGGTTATCCGTCACTACAGGTTTTCCTTAGCTGCATACTCTCCTTCACTACATGTTTTCCTTCACTACATGTTTTCCTTCACTACATGAACTCCTTCACTACATGTTCTCTTTCATTTCATTAACTTCGTGACTACATCTACTTCACTACAGATTCTATTATACAGATAGTTTTGCATTCGATTATGCAAATACACATCCGCTGATAGCATGAGCCCTAAAACTACACAGCACTTAATGCATTTGCATAACTCAGCGGTACTCCGCTATAATCTAGTATAATCGTGTGCTATGAATCAACGTAATGAATTACTAAGATGCCACCCTAGAGCATTGCGCTACTGTTAGCGAAATCAACTTGCGGTATTTTTGTTTCCAAGTGACCAAATTATGGCAAAATTTCCTCAGATATTGCAACGGGCAACTGCGTTTTAATTCTGCTGGTGCATAAAATATTGCTTATCTGGACCAAACTAAATGATCTATTCTTAAAGTACGCATGATACAGCACTAAAGCTTTCGAAATCGTAGTATTGTTTTCCTAACGATCCTGGCACCGGTAGTGCACAGACTTAATACTCTAGCAATGTTTAATGGGTGGCAGATAAATGTGCTTAATAGACTTTGAGTATGCACCTTCTGCACAGGTAGCAGTACTTTGTTCTTACGTGTTATTGATTCCGAAGCCACAGTAATACTAACCTGGTTTAACAAGGTTGAAGCGAGGCCATTAGCAGCATATATTGGCAGTTTTACGCGGTGATTGAAAAGGCGAGGATAAGCCCGAAGAGAAGTTGCTGCCCACATTATAGCAGTTGGCTGTAAGCGAGGCGTACACATTGTGAGGTAACGACAACAATATGTTCATGGCGCCTTAGTCTAGGATTATCTGTGATTTATTCAACCATGATCAAACTACCCTCCAGACGTATCACGCGATTCGAAAATCGTGAATGGGTACCTTTCCCTTGAAATTGAGACTGGCAGATCTGTTCATTTTATACTAGATCACGCAATGCTTTCACTTGCTGGTGAAGCAGGATGATAGGAGGAAGACGACTAACCAGAGTTAATGTGGCACGCTGAGTTTTCCTCTGATTATTGGAGCTAAGTTTTCTTGTGACATTTGTTTGGGCTGTTATTTATTCCATGGCGGCCAAGAGTAGCCTTTTGCCTGGAGTAAATGAGGTTAGTAAACGTGGCATTGCATTATTCCATCAACGCGTGTGGCTGGTTCATTTGGATAATCATATGATATTAAGCTATTCTTATATTTGTGTAAACATATTGCCGTAGCATATTTGGTCCGCATTATCATGGGCTAAACATTGCACGAATGAGATAATGGTTTCGCTGTGAAGATATCATCATGTGAATTGATTTTAGCACGTACGTTTTAGTCAAATGAAGAGGGAGTCGCTCAAACGTAGATGGTATGGTACATATACACTGTTCAAGGGGACCGGCATAACGGGGCAGCACAAGTTAATTAATGTACTGACAGCATCAAGAACTCTAACCCCATTCACAACCCCACCCATCCCTTCCAATTCGCTCCACAAGCACCACAGCAGCCAACAAATGCTTCATATCGGGCTCATCAAAGTCCGCCGAATATTCATCCGGAATGAACATACCGAAAATTCAATATGGAAGATAACAACAAGCACTACACCTTGAAGCACCACTCATCGCCATCACAACAGCTTACATATGACTGTCAGATAACAAATATTGTCAGGTGGCCAGAAAAGGGAATCTTTATCGGCATATACAAATTCGGAGTTTTTTTTTTAATAGAAGGGTACGGTTTCATGTCATAGTGTAAATGTGCACGCTGCAAACTGGCACCATCTCAGCTCCCGGTGGCAATGGGAACTCGTCTGTGCTAGGTTTTGATGACCTCGCTGATCGATTGTTTTAATCTGGCGGCTACTCAAGAGAACGAACGTCAATATTTTCACATTGAATCCATCTAGTTCCGATCTGTATAATACAGAAGACGGAAGTTAGACTGGGCTCTCATCACGCTACTTAAAGCTGTAGATGTAAAGGGTGGCTCTTTGAATGATATAATAACTGTTTTGAAGCATGTTATAGAAAAGGGTCCAAGGGCTGAAGGTATCGTTGCTGGATAATATAGACACAATGTAGAACGTCCTTTCTCTAAGTGTTGTAATTGCAAGTCCAAAGGGAATGATATACTATGTTCTCGCTCAGTGGAGTGTTATTTGTGGAGCTGTCATCTGGTGCGATCAATGCATCTGCGGCTATTTCTCCCCCCTAGAATGAATGATCAAGTTACAAAGCACTTGTAAATATCCTGTGTAAACAGCTGGGTGTAGGAAACGCACTTGCCCTTGTAGCAATTAAAGAAGGGAAGCAAAGGGTCGGTTTCCCCGCACCTAATTGAACATGTCATGTATACTATCAAATTGCCTCAGGAAGACAAAATATTCAGTGGGCGTCTGGCAATTACCATTCAACCGCATAATCCTATCTACGTTCTAACATAAAGCTAACCATATGTCATTACAGCTTGTGCGTTAGAAAAGCGAAGTAGCTCGAAATTGCATCGGATGAGGCAATTAAACATTAACAAATGAAGGGAGAAAGTCTCTAAAAACGTACAAAAGCTGCTATTATCTGCCTCATGAAAGAAAGGTAGGAACGTTTCTTTAGACGACATTGGAGAAATGTTTGGTGGCACGTTTTCCGCACAAATGACAATGCGAGTGTAATCCCACAACCTCAGTATACAATATATGACACTGATCGTTAAATGACATTGATGTGGTGAATGCATATGAAAAAGTCTTACGTGACCAACAATGACGTATGTGGGCTTTCACAGCAGCAGTACTTAAGGTTCTGTGGTGCATCGGATGTAGGTGCCTTGGGTTCAGGTTGGGTTGTGCTGTGCTTTGGGTTGAGTGTTTGTGACCATAAAGCAAGGTGGGCAAGATCAGCTACAAAGTATACTACTGCTTGCACATGTAAAGGGTGATAGTGCTAATTGGAATAAACTACACAACCATAATATCCAAGTAAATAAATGCCCGCAAAACTGATTTAGTAAGTAAACACTCTATTATCGACAATGATTTTTGTGAAGGACTATGTAATAGAGGATGGCTGCAACATTAAAATATGACGTAATGACACCATGTTATGGGGGAAATATTCATTCGCTGAAATTCTTTTCAAAACACTATGATAGTTGCATGATCAAATGATATTAAGGGCTTCTTAACTTAACCCATCTTAGCTTCTTTCAGTTATCTGCCACTAATTGTTAATAAGGCTTAAATACTGTATGATAATGCGCTCATATCCGGTAGTTTCTCCACATCATTGAGGTATATGAGGTTTAATAACACTCAATGCCAAAAGACAAAGGTTTGTGTTGTGTCTCAACTGCGTTGCCAAACACATTTTGCATTTTGATGTAAAATATCCCAACTTACAACAGGCGTAATCTTTACATCAGTAAGATGTATAGTGGTCAGAGTAACGGATATCATATATTGTGCATCTAACGAAGCGGATATTGGTTTCACAGTGCTATATTAAACTCTGATATCAATGGCCATTAATATAAACTGAAGCCCATACTTTATTCATTGAACTGCAGCATGAAGTGTATGTACTGTGTACATGGAAATAATCCTATTTTATTTAACCTGCTATAGTGAACAATATGCTAGCCTGTAGATTGGTTGAAAATTCATCTGCGCTTAATATTGTACGGGTGAACCAGTTAATGATTGTTAGATTTATCTGGCCATGGGAACAGCACAAACAGGGACCAAACTATTCCAATACAATATGACAGCAGAAAACATCTATCCAAGACAGCAGCCAATACTCGCCACTTACTTCCACCTTTCACAAACCTTTCGATGTCTTTCAACTTTTGATTTTCTTTTTCCATCATTTTGACCATGATGTGATGCATGTCAGACACATGAATCTGAAGCTCACGAAGAAGCGTACCAAAGCTGTCTGTCGCAGACGTTTTGCAAAGTGGAGTATTTTGCAACACACTGCATGTGTGTGTTATTTTGCTATTCGGTTGGTCGTTTGTCAAGCAGGGCGAATCGTCTAACGCGGAATCCAACTGGTTGTGACTTGGTCTAGAGCAACATTTTGAGTTCCAACTGTTGACAAGGAGCACCTTTGCTAAAATGTCGATAGCCAGCTACACAGATGACAAAAAATCAATATTTCTTATAAAGATGATAAGTATTAAACAAGCGCATATCGATTGGGCTCAAAACCTGGTATAATATGACCCATCATCGTACCACTTCTATCCATCTCGGCATTGCAGTTTGGCCATCTCCTAATTTGTTTACATTGACGACGAGGGAGGATAAGAAGATCGACAGCATTATGATGACCATGTTGAAACAATAGTATAAACCTGCAACAGAAACCTTAATTGCCATAAAACGTTTCTTGCTACACCCATTGCTTTTGGTCGGTTTTGTTGTTGGTTACAAACCGACAGCTTTATGATGACCTTATTGAAGCACTAGTATAAACCTAGAACAGAAACCATTGTTGTCAATTCACCCATTTCATTTGTCTATATCATCGTTTATTACATACCGAGCTTGGGAACGGAAGCTGCTGTTGGTGGAGCGGTTTCAACCAATATAAGTAGGAGGAAGAGAAAGCTGGCAAACAGACTCATGCCTGTGACAACAATTTAGACAACCTAGCTACAATACATTACTTTCATGAATGCATTTAGCTTCATTGATATGTGTATAAACCATATACATATAATCGTGTTAATATTTACGACAAAACTAATTACCCAGGCCAGTTCTGTCCGGACGCTCTGATGGCAAACAGAATACAACCAGCGTGAGACATGCCATGAAGATACAAGGTAATGTGAGGATGTATCCTGAGAACACCAGACGCCTCTCCATCGTCATTGTGAATAACAACACTGTGTAATCTTCAGGGCTGCCGGGAGGAACGCGTTCAGAAGTATGATTCACAATATCCCACATCCGACTTTCATGAAAATCCGCTTGAAATGTACCAATATCAAGCCCGCCGCTGGCCAGGTCTAAATCTACCTCACGTGATGTGTGGGTCCATGAACCAAACCATAGGGCGCATTTTTGTCGGTCAAATGGAAAGGCAAGAACGTCCAAAGAACATGAACTCCGGAAGATCATATGGGGTATCCATGTAATGTTTCCGTCGGACGAAATGAGAATCTGATTGTTGCGTAACTCATATCTCGGATCAGCTCTTACAACCCAAACATATCATGATGATTTGCAGTATGAGCTGTTTTGGCTCGTGCTTTATAGATACGAAAAATTAATTGTAAACGCATTTGAAGCAAAACACTCCAGCGCAGCCAATCACCATATTGTGCACATGAGCAAACCTTCGCTATTCATTAATTCCTAATGGAATTATACGTAAAATATAAGGGAATGCAGTGAAATAAAAACTCACGTATTGATCAGCATAACGTCTGGAATCCAAATGTCGCTAGCATCGAGCCGCACATGGTCAACTCCTCCCCAATCGTCTTGATTCCATTGCAGATATTCATCTCGCCATCGCTATTTCAACGCATCATACGTTAAGTGTAACAATCATTATTTCTTTATCATTGCCCCTTAACTGGCAGTATAAATAACCACGACATTCATTAAGCTATTATCACTGTATCTCTCCAAAATGACTTCCATGAGGCAAGGTAATCTGTCAACATTCACACCCCATAGATACGCACCATTTTGATCCACATACTGCTGATCATAATCTTATCACGTTCATCGAGCTCCAAGTGAATGAGTCCGAGACCAAAGCGCACCAGTGTCGGTTTCGATCCGTTCAGTACCGGGCGGCCACCAACTCCGATCTGTTTGTACATCTCCGCCAGATGTTTAGTGAGTTTTTTCTCTGCTGACGTGGTCCTGGTTTCATTTAATGAATATGCACATGCCATTTGAAACTTCTACTTATACATAACGACGTGTTAATTGGTTACAAAGTGGAAAACGTATAATAATTGCACATTAAACGCATGGAACATAAACAATCTGTGTATGCAACAGAATAATCCATTTGCCTCACAATGAATAGCACTTTAGGTTATCTTGGCTTTACGGAATCAATGCAAATGAGTTACATGAAGCAGATGTTAATGTTCGCGGGCCTCGTTATGCGTACTATATCTATCAAATAAAGATAACGACATTAAATATTCTTTTTGCACAGACAATGGCAGGATATTATTGATATTAACTTCTGTTACCTGCTGTGAGATTCCGTACAGTCTCCAGGATCTATATTCATATCGGTTGCGTCAACCACAAACATATAGTACGACCAGCCCATGACGAAGCAAAGAATGGCAAATGCACTCATTGTATCGCTGGACGATATCCACCAAAAATCTGGCGATCAGGGTGTCAACCAATGAAGAAATAGAATGAAGTTTCAAGGCAGCTGGTACGTAGTAAAATGAATTGGCTGCTGCTGCTTCTGCTGCTGCTGTGGCCCACCTGCGTGCTGCCTTGGTCGTGTCTGTCGAGGCAATGTAGGCACCGGGCTGTCTATAGCCGTTATGTAGGGCCACATGACTCCGCCTTCTCCTGGAATACGCCCAGCACTGCAATTTCAATACTGAATTATTCATGAGCTTTTCGGGAGTGCGTGACGCCAAGGTATAACATATTCACTATACTCGCTATACGTTGGCAATTCGCTGCTAAGGCGGAACTCCCTTTATGCCAGAGTGTCTTGCCCAGAGCCGCATAAATGGTTATTATGTCCAGCACATATGATCAGCGAGCGTAGCAATACATGCATAACAAAAAGCCGGATGTCAGTATGACATCACGGTACAGAGGTTACAATAACTTGTGTGTATTACATTTTAATTATTCCTTCTTCAGAAAATGTGGAGGAACAAGGACCAAATACGCGTTATATATTCGCGTGGAGTTCACATACATCGTCTGCTTAAACATCAGATATACAAGTTAATGCTCTGCTGACTTTATATTCAAAACTCCCAGGATGCCTGCGTGCGTTCGTGAGCCCTATTGTATTTAGGGAGGTAACCATATTCGCAAGCTTTAAATAATTATCAATCACAGATGAAGTATTATCATGGTAGTATAAACTGCCATTTAGCTGATCTGTTGTATACATGTACTTGGTGAATGACAATTGCTTTTCTCGCATGTTACGGGCATCAGCATGCAGTACAAACGGAATATACCTATTGCTTCAAATGATTCCTAAGTGTATGATTCTTTCAAGAAGTTTACTATATTGTATTCTAGAAGGCAATCAAATATTGTGGACAGCAACGTGTTCATATCATCAAATAAGGTGTACATAACCTTTGTAACTTTGATATCAATACAAACGTCAACGTACGCTTCATGTAATGTGTATTACAGAACGAATATACACAATATATCTCCCTACGACACGATTACATGGTACAAATAAAATGAATCCTATGGCTTTGTGTAGTCATACCATCTTCGGGCCGAACACAAATATTGTAGATAGGATTTACTGATGAACACTGTCGCTAGCACAATGACTGCAACTGTTATGTGTCTATGTGTTTCACTCACTGGCTTGCCATAGTAGATCCCGACAAGCAAGAGCTTTTTGCGCAACAATTAAGTTTGTATTTATTATGGATATCTCACTTTGCGATAATACCATATGATGAGAAGAATAAAACATGAAAGGTTATATACATCTATGTTAGATTGGGTATCAATTCAAAAGCTGTGTAATACAAGAGTATATATTAGATATAAAATAAATATTGAAACACGCTTGTTGCTTGATAGAGTTAATTGAAATATGTTCAATGCCAACATCACCTAATTCCTGCAAATATTATCCTTTGATTTCAAAGCTTTTAAATATACTTAACTACTTAACTTTTTTCATTGACTCGTGGAAGCTGTCAACAGCCTGTCATCGTAATTAGCATCACATCAGCCAAAACCGGTCATGTATATGTAATGTTACATAAACGATGCCACCTTATACTTACGAGCAATAAAACGCCAAATATAGAGGTCTAAACTTTTTTCTCTCAATGCCATACCGCAATATGCATCCTCGCAGGACTAATTAGTTACATATGGTGCCAGACATTTCGAAGCATTGTATAAAAATTAAACAGAGAATTCCGATTCCCATCACGAAATTCAACAAAGTTCACGCTTATCATATATTAAATATTTTGTTCACATACATTCATGCAACGCAGCATCTAAACGAAATGTAAATATACGATACTGTACCACAGTTTACCTGCGATATCCGCTACCCATTTATATAACACATTAAATCACATTTGGATGATATATTTGATTGGCTGTATTGTAAATTGTCCGTGTATCACCAAGATGTTAAATAGTGTTGATCGCCCCTTACGAAGCTAGATTGACAGTGCAATCGCACCTACATTCCTGATATTTTCCCACGTCGCTTTGTCGGAAGCATGTGTAAATCCAGAAAGCTGGTGACGTCTAATGTTCTCCAAGGTCGATATGCTTGTTAAAAGTTAGATATGAGACCAATATGATAGATGTGTGATAAGTTTATCGTATCTTCGTATGATACGGGGACAAACTTATATATGCTGGTTACCAGCTGACATCTAAATAATATTTTCCCAGACTGTTACGCTGCTTCTCTCATTTCCTTGTTGCGGATATCAATACAACGCTACATAGTCTAGCTTCAGAACGAACTGTTGATACCTTCTTACGGAAGCGTTAGATGGGTTCGAATCTAATAAAGGTGTTGAAACTTATAAATCGACATGATATTTTGTCATCTTATGCATATTAAGCGTATCACGAGCCTTGTTCGCAAACAGTTGGAAAGTACTGCGTCTTCGCTCTTATCTCCAATGAACTAAATCAAGGGTCGCTGTTCTATTTCATAAACAAGGAGCCACCTTGACGAATGATCGTCACGCAACGTCTGTCCAATGACATAAAAGTCAAGATGGTGGCACTTGCGTGGCCTAGCAATGCATTGTTGAGGTCTACATGCAAATACAAATGTCCATCGAGGCATGCACTTGAATAGTCAAGGCACCCGTAGTCCATTTTCCCGGGCACTAAATATGCGGTTTTACCATTTGCTATGTAGAACGTGCCAGACGTCTCATTACTATTGGTATGATTAAATCCACCCGAAGCCTACCTCTCTCTATGTTACCGACGATGGGTAGGGTGTCTATCACATTATTACACTGTCAATGTAGTTGGATTCATCTGTAATGGTCAGAGCTAAAACTCTAATTGAGCAATAGTAACATTTTAACGTTGGCATAAATGCCCGCCTAAAGGTTCATTATAGTCGTCGTATATATCAGGTTGATGTGCGAATAAAACACTGTTTGAGCTGTTGGATGATATGTTGCATTGTTTATTACGCCCCATGTAGCAGAAAAAAATTCCAGGGATAAGTATCTTTTAGACTGGATGCCGGGCGATTGTTACACATGTGAACATTCCCACAAGTGCCTTGTTTCATAATGCATTGTTGAGGTTCATTTACAACTAACATAAGGGACACAATTTCTTGTGAAGTGTGCTTAACTGTATTAAGCTAATATGACGCCACATTTTCCTGGAGCACTAAACCATCCGCTGACCATGCTTTACCATTAGATCCAATTTAAAATGCGGCCTAGTGCACGACAATGTGCTGTGTGTACGAGGAAATAACGAATCATGTTGCCTTATATGACGAACGCTCTTGATATGATACGACTCCTTAAGAGCAATGCTTATATGGCCTCTCTGTTGTTGGCATGAAAACCTGTACAAAGTATATTGGCTTCAGATTAGCGTCAAGTGAGAGACACATTATGCGTTGGCAGAAGCAGATCAATGAGTAGGATTGCTCGCGCCAGTTTAAGTGGTCTCAGGACAACCATTCCAGCTCGGTGTTGTTCTAAACGTTCCATCTATGCGATGCAATTTGTACGCGGTCTGACCACCTCACTTGCATCAAACTGCCATAACTCTTCAGTCCTTACAGAGGAATGTAGTGACATTACAAGCCCTCCTGTGATATTTACACACATTTGATCTCTCGTTTTTGCTGTCCACTGCTGCTCGTCTGGGTTTCTTCAGAATCATTTTGCCCATCAGTCACGGAGTAGGGTGGGGAGGTGTCTATGTGCAGTTGTTTTGATGCAAGAGACTTTAAGGCATGTCTTTAAACTCAACGGCTGTCGATGACGTAAACCATTTTCACGTTGACCGTTGAATAATCCCTTATTTCATCCGCTCTTTAGGTAATCCGACGCCTTTTTGGTTGGTGAATGCGAAAGCGTATCCACAGCACGATAAACGATCCGGGCACTCTAGCACTGTCGATGGATATTGCTGGCAAGAATATTTTCAATTACCTATCGATATGACACCTAGGAATCATTGCATATTATTTCAGTATTGCGCTATATCCATTAACTGCCATTATGACAAGCAGCGTGCTGCAACCAGGTGTCGTGTTTGACGGAGGTGCGAGTGAGCCTTCTTTGTGGAGATATAAGCTATTTGATAGAGCCTAGCACTTTTATGTAATTTTGACTTCTGTTCGTGTCTATACGACGTAGAATTTCCACGGTCGAGATGTTTATCACTCAATCGTTGACCTTACCCGGATGAGGCTAACCATTAAACAATCAGTTCGTGAAATTTCTTCGGATCTGGTACTTGCAATATCTACGGTCTCTTATATAATCTTTATCCATTAATAACCGGATGTTGTACTTGCATAAGTTGGATAACGTCTGGCAGTCTGACATCGATTAACAAAATATTAACATTCATTTGACGCATTCAACAGAGATAGCATTTTACTTGAAATCCACTTAGGTTGTTTATGCTAAATTGATGCATCTGTATGGTGAAAAACATCGTATGGTATGACAGCTCAATTAACAGTGAATCTGGCACAGGGCGTTTGCACAATGAGGACACTTATCTAACCGTCGCAGTCCTCTTCAATCATATTTCTCGCAAGGTCTAGGTGTTAAGGCAGACGCTTGCATCTAATTGAATGACGTGAGTCGAATATAATAAAACCTTTAAGCCTCCTTGGAATGTAAAATGGTTTCAGAAAAATGAAGAATATAACTTTATGCATCACTTGTAATTGACAGTCATATTATACATAATTCTAACAGTACTATGTATATTAACACGATCGATCGGCCCGAAGCACAATTATTGCGACTTACTTTGTCATTGTGGCAGCACAACAATGTCTCCAGTGAATACGGGCACAAAACACCTTACTATTCAATAAGATTAAATGACCAGCCAAATTGAAATCACAATAACTAGCGACATCGTGAAAGGACAGAAGAATTGGAGTTGTCCAATCATTTGTCACAAAAGAGGTGAGCTTGTCAGGAACCTTAGCCCCCACTGGCCCTTAGATGTATACCAATCATATCATCTGCATCTAATCGCTGTTGAATAAGAAATACAGGCCGTAGCAATTGGGGTAGCAATAAGCAGAAACTAATATAATTGTTTTTTCATCAATTAACAGTTCATACGTGCCAGTATAAAGTGCATTAATATTCGTTTCCATTGCACATCTTCCAAAAAACTATCATTTAGCCGTATTAACAGCAAATGGCGGCTTTCCAGTGCAATCACATAGAGAAACAAACATCCCGCCCGACAGGTGTGAAATTTACCTATTGTGTACATAGCTACGTTGGTCACATTTTGTTGCTTGCAAAGGTCGTTGGGTAAATAACAGGTCAGTATTGGTATGCATTCATGCAATCAAAATCACAGAAAATACTAATTTGTTTTTCTCACAACCGCTCAGAGTGTATGATCCAAGCTCCTTACAACGTATTCTACAGACAGTTTGGAAAAGTTTGACTTGTATAAATGATACCTTGTAAATCTCATTTCTGTTGAGAGTTTTTGTATTGTACGTTGCTACATTATATCATTGGTTGATGAGGACGGCAAATACTGTTTTATATATGATCACGGGCCTATATTTCATTTAGCGTCTATTTGATAATAAGCTGCATTCCAAATGCCCATATATGGATCTCACTGTTCTCTGACTGATCGTCGTGACCGCATTTGCGAATGGAATTAAAATTATTTTGGCATCGCTAGAAACCAACAAACAGGATTCCTGATTTCTAGCGCTTCATCTAATTAATCGAAAGAGCCCATTCCCATGGCCCGTAAAAGAAACACACGAACACAAAACCTGTGAAAAACTGAGTGTCAAGCAAAACAAAATCTACATGGTACAATATAGTGTGCCAAGCTGGTCAAACCAGTTATATTTGAGCTTTGCGAGGAAATAGAGATTCTACCCCTATTCTTTTACGAATGACCGAACAATAATTGGAGGGCCATAAAGTTAATTATTTACTCCAGCATTAAGCACTGATATTTTTTCTTCACCATGAAGTACAGCACGCTATCTGTTAACCCTAAAGCCATGCAATAAAGTATCATGTGGTTGTGTGCAATTTAGTCGAGCCAGAACGGAAGCAACTACATCATGCCAATTATGCAGTCGTCCGGTTGGTGATTGTGTCCCTCTCTAACGCAATATAAGCACCAAAATGAAGGCAAACTTTTGTCCAACAAACTATTTGAGGTAATTTTCAGACCTTGCCGCAGAAGCTGACAAGTTCTCAGAAGCAGTCTGTTATATTACGGATCTAATGCTTTTACATTTTAAGCTAAATTGCGATGCTGTTGTTGTGCGTGTTTTCTTCCAGGAATAATATCGATGCTCATCTTTAAGTGTTAGCTGCTTCCTATTAATTATCATTGCGTCATCTTATATCCATTTATTCCCTAATTTGATGGATGCTGCTGCGTTACCTATAATTTGTCCACCATGAATGCCATTAATAATCGACACAATAACTCTCTTTGGAATTTTCAAACGTAGAAAAGCAGGGCACATTTTGACAGCTAATGCTGACAACATATCGCATTTGAACAAGAAGACTTAACAAAGCATCCATATCATTGTTATTATAGACGATAGAGTTAGAAACGCTGCAGTCAACAACAACATTACTAAAATATGCTTCTGTGTGTCTATGTAAAGAAATGCAATTATAAAACAACTCTGTGGTCAGTTACTCGGATGTATTATGCTGAGACAGTAGGATGTAACAATTTTGTGCGCAATTTAAGTCGCACATTTGTCTGGCACTTTTCCATTTCAATGTGTGATTGACACCCAAGCGTGTTAATCAATTGGAAAATTTGTGTTAGTGAATACGACGATGACCAATTAAATGCTTGCATTTGAATTTAGCGACTGCACATCTCGCTTCACTTGCATCTTAAGCAGCACACTCACCGGGGCACTTAACGATACCAGCAATACATGAAATCAGCTTATTCGGGTAGAATAAGCGGAAGGTCTACTGCATAATATATTTACTTCTATGGCATAGCATGATATGCCGAGAAGAAACCGAATGATTAGGTGTTCGTTCCACTAATCAACAAATTAACTAATCAACAAATTCACTACTTCCATTTATGCATGTTTTCGTTTCCATGTAAAGGCGGTATTAAGCTGCTTAAGTTCAGAGTAAATCATGGCGATTGTAGCGGATATTGCTTGTTATAAGTTGCGTGTCATAACAAAATCCACGATTGCAATGCGCAGATTACCCTCGACCGAAGCGCAAAATCCGGGCATACCATTAGGCTACACAGGATACCATATTTCGTGATGTGTTGATATATAATATAACCACATGGAGATTTTAGCTCAGATTTTTCGTATGATTTATAATGAAAAGATAATACATGGAACTTAAGCACATGCCAAATATTGGCAACGATTTCAAACCATCCAACGTGTATAGTTTTCTTTGCAGTGGAATAACGTTTTAGTACATTGTCAATCGGGAAAGCGGTTGGTCATGTAAGCATATGGCAGCAACAGCTCTATCAATACAATACTCCCGTAGGACTGTACATTTCAATAACACTGCTTAAGCATTATTTGACATGCCAACTGGAACAGTTTTAGAAGACTTAAAGTGACTTCTTAGCCGTGTTTATAGACGGATGATCACATTACCAGAGGTCTGTATTTTCACAATAACAGGTCAGTGTTTGCGAAATAGTAGCTGGTGCTCATGCTCTGGTAGGTAGGTGACACAAACAGTTCTTGCTCTCAGTCGATCCATTAGTAAATCAGTCAACATAGATGTTGAATCGTGCGATATTCTTCAAAATGTATAATTTAATGCCAAGCACTACTGACCAGCTAGTGGGCTCGTAATTGCGTTCGCATTTATGAGAGGTTTTGCATTTGGCCTCACCTAGTAACGATCCCAATTGGCATCTTTATGCCTGGATAGTACACTCCGTATAACAGTATGCCAACCTCTCCCGCATTCATTGATATTATGCGTTTGTTTGGTGCTGTTGCCCATGCGTTAATGGTGATGGTAATACCATTCCTGTCTCCGTGTGTGTCAGCATTTGATGCCACATTCATTCAATGTTGCACTGTACTTTATCAACACATCATGAGGCATTGTTTATAATGAGCTCGGCTAATCAGCTGCCAAATCTTTAAACGAGATATACAGGGCATGAAACTAAGAAAATTTGCTACCGGCCATCCGGGCTGGTAGTTCCAAAAATCCACCGGCCCGGAAAAATTTAACCAGCCAAAAGAAATCTACAACAACTTGATGTGTGTTTACAAATACTTTGTTTTACCCATGACCCACAGAATATAATTCCAACAAAGAGCTAGGTGCCAAAATCAATCACTTGACCTACACAGCTTGTAAAACATATTAACACTTAGGGAAGAACATATTATACACAACAAAAACACCATACGCAACAACAAACCAACGTAAATGAATTCATACTCTCGTCCATCCTCCTCCTCACTTTCACATTGAATGTTGCCTTGGTAAACAGGATCTCTGTCAAACTCTTACAACATTGGACCTGCCTTAAATGAAGCAAATGATCCAATTTATATATATATATATTTATATATTTAAATTCATATATTTACAGTCAATCAAGTCTGTTTGTCCTACTTTTCTTGCTATCTTGTGAGGATTGCTTGCATGGCTTCAAGTGCAGTGTGCATTGAACGCTGACGATTTCAAATGGTCGACTCGTACACAGAGCTTGGTGATTAATCATGACCAGACTTATATCCATTTAAGTTCACCTAGACCAAAACGCGATGCCCGACGCCATGCAGTGAGCAACGTTTCACGCATGTCATTACATTGACAGCACGCTCCGCATCGTGACGCGCTGACCAGTTGAAAGCGCGAGCTCCTGTAACAGCTCCTCAAAAGTCGACACTAACGTTAGAGTATTACCTCCGTGCACCTACTTACATTATTACCTGATACAACAACAATTAAGTAGCATATTCCGGCTCACTGCGACACATGCAAATATAAAAAAGTACTAGCACAAAAAATCACGGCCGCTCGTGAGGCGTGTTTTACTCCCGAAGTACGGAAAATATCGCTACATATCGGATGGGGTAAAGGGATAATGAAGATGCTGGCGGAGTTGGGATGAAACAAACAGTTATATTAAATTATATATAAAAGACCAAAAAACATATGAATGGGGATGCATCATTAAACATAACCGGCACACTGCAGCGTTAGTTAGGCAAGCTATGTGAAAAAGTGGTCAGCCAAGTGAGCGACAGTATTTTAGCGCCCAATTAACAATACCAACGGGACATCCGATAAGGTCATATAAGGTGTCCAAATCTGTATATTCAGTACTACTATGAAGACCGATAAATAATCGCTGCGTCTAGAGTAAACAATCACCGACGATCTCAGTCGGGGTTCGGAAGGTTAATTGCGTCTTAAATTAAAGGTGGGGCGCTCAGCTGTTAGCTGTTTCTTGCGAGCGGATCACAAGTACCTAATACAGGCGAATTGTTCACTCGCCACCCGGGCGACCAGTTTCGTAATTTCTACCCGCCCGAGGCGATTTTGACCCGCCATTGGCGAGTGGGCGGGCGTTAGTTTCGAGCCCTGGAGATATACCTCGGATTCTGCCACCGAACACTGAACGGCAATCAGGGCCGACAAACAATCCAGACATTGCATGACTAAATTGATAAAGTACATTGTCAGTTGCCTAACTAGTCTCCTATATGGGATCGAAAATTTGCAAGGCAGCAAAGATAGACAATTACAGACTCTCAATTATGCTCTTATAAACAGAGGCGATTAGGAAAAATCTATGCAATAGCATAGACGTGACCATATCGCTAACAATGAGCTCAATAACAAGCCGTGGAACAAGGCATGCAACAAGCTTGCGAACATTTGTAGCACCGTGTCATCGTGTTGTCTTTGATGCAAATTATTAAGCTAACTTCTATGTGACCATAGACTGCGTAAATGCAGATCGTCGGCACAATGGCGACATGATATCAGCCAATCGAAATTGTCATTAATAATGACACTATGTCAGAGGGTTTGGTCAAAATATTGCGGGTTATATCACATCCTGGTTAGAATTTCGGTGGTTACATTGGGTTAAAAAAAAAACGTTCAAGGGCTTTTTATTGTTATGTATTAATTGCATGATAGTGCAGGAAAAAAAAGTCTTTAACAGTAATTGTGCACATAGCGTAAACTGCATTCAAAGAGTTTACGAGGCTTATTTAATGATTCCCTCGTGATGCGAGATGTATGAATCTAACAACATATCCTGTATCGTCATTTACCATCACAATGCTTTATTGCTTCCTGCTAATGATGAAGCAAACAAAATGATCGCTGGACAGTTTAACGAAATTCGAATCAATGGCGATGTGTACATTGGTAAGCTTGTATCATAGCCCTACACGTGTCGCGAATGCTGTTGGCTTAACAATTCCATGTTCATCGGATGCAACACGAAATGTTAATTCTAAACCTAGCATCTCGCTGAGAACGCATACATCGCATAGATCAGTCTGCTGCCGCCTCTCTAATGGCACTAATTAGAGCACGCCGTCGTTTAACCTCGTAAAGGCTAATTGCATGATGTGTCTCAATCGCATGAATTGGATCAGAGCAATATATTCCAAAAATTAAGCAGTAACCATATGTGTGGTGTTCGTAAATGAAAAGGTCCTGCACAGCACAACGACATATTGGCGTGATTGAATCACTCATGTACTCGCTTTGTAACTGAATATTATAGCTGGATATTATAGCTGCATAAGTATAAGCCTTGCTGTAGGAATAGATTTATGCTGCACCAAGTCATATCAGACGCGGATTTCGTGCCACACAAGATGATTTGGTATGATGAACTTCCGTGATTGATGTGACATGGAGCACGCTTGGCGATAAACCTGCACACACCCGTCATGCCTAGCAAATGCGTGTGTAATTATTACTCGTGTGTAGCTGTATTCGCCTGTACTACATTAAACAAGGTTATATGTTGAATGAAACAATGATGAGTGTTTAAGCGAATAGTAAAGCTAACCGCGGATAATATATTGATGAAGTCCTTTTTTGGCCTACCTTATACTGGCTATTGCAGTCAGTTTTATATATTTCTCTGCACTGTATTATAGTTAGTCAAAGTGGCTTGCAATGAATACATGCAATCTACGGGGAGAACTGGCGTAAATTGTCAGCAATAGGATCTGTTTGAGATTTCTACAGACATTGTTTGGCCCCTCAAATCGTGTTACGAATTCTAATCATTACAAATGATGCACTACCAATCGACAGGAGATAATTGAAATACTAGGCTTGTGGCGCAAATGGAAGATCATGTTGAAAACCGTGGCAAACTTGTAGAACCGAATATTACGTTCCAGTTACTTGTCACACGAAGAGGGATATGGTGTCGATCTTTTGAGATTTTACTCAACGAGTTTATAGAGCACTGCATGTGATTAGAAAACAATGCAAGTGTCTGGGGGATTTGTAAGATTAGGTCTCTTGTATGTATTTGTGAAATTTGATTAAGCTTATGTTTCAACACGATTGTTTGCGGAATATAATGCTAATTAGGAATACAACGTTACGCGGAAGGACTACATCAAGTATATGCTCAGTATTTATCGAGAGTAATGCTGTAAAGAAATCAAATCAAGGCTGTAAAAACCTATGAAATGGATTGCAATAGATACTTGCAAGGTAAGGTCAAGTGCTAAGCTGGTGTAGTATTAAGGCGATGATGATTGCTCAAAAGCTGAGGGGTCTATCAAATCACTATGCGGCTGTCTCAGCCTATGCCTATAAAAACACTGAACAATGTTGCAAACACCTGCAGCTGAACAGCATGTTGTGCAATTAGACCCTCAACACCTTTCTTGGCCAATACGCTGCAATATCCTGGACAGGGCAGAATATAAAGCAGTAGGTAATTGATGTTTGACCCAGTTATTGTGTTCGCACTATATGAATAAATGATATTTGTTTTAAGTGCATACACGGATGATGTTTATAGAAGTCGACGAGGAATTAACAAAAGACAAATCGACGAATAACAGTAGACAATCATTTGAATGCCCCGGGCATTGAAGTTTAACTTAGTGCTGTTGTTGCAAGTGTAGTTCATGCATACATCTCTATATCATTACATGGTACTTCGATCTGTGCTTTGCATTTTAACTGCAGCCGATTTATATAAGTGTCATGTGATTTATCAGTGGTCTTTAAATTCGCGTGGCAATGAGAGTGCCATAATATTCCGCTAGAACGATTGACTGTGTTTGGGATTGATTACATCAGTGAGGTGCGAGGAAACACGCGACATTAAGCAACAGAAACGGCAGTAAACTCTGACGAAGACATCTCATAGCTTATCTGACGTTATCTAATTTTCACTTATTTAGTATCTGATGGATCAATAACATTACTCGCTGGAGGATTCTGACATCCAATGCATGTAGAAAGCAATTTACAATCAACTCAGATGCTACACTGATGGTATGATGCAGTCTAACAATGACTACACTGATAAGCATAATGATATATAAGCCCTTGGTTGTACGACCGCATGGTGGTGAATTCCCGTTACGTAAGATGAAACAATACGGCTAATGTGTCAATATCACATTCTTGCGGGTAAGATTTTCCCGCTATAGTAGTAGTTCAATTGAGAACATGCCAATCACTGCCAAACATTAATCCGATGTCATATATCTCGTTATTGGAATCATTTCTTGTATTTTGGTTTGCAATGCGACATATTAATCTATTGGGGTCGTTTGGGTTATTCCCTTAGACAGCGGTCTTTATATGATATCCATATTTATTATATCAATAAATCTCATGTTATCCAAAACTGTAAGCCTGACTATGATACATTTCGTGTCGCTAACGTCCTTATCCATAATATATCAACTAAAATCACCCTTTAATCTTTTCATCATCAAAACATGCACTATCCTGAAATCTTTCTTACCATTCATTAGTATCGTATGTTTGTTGCCTTAGCATGCTCCATGCTGCAGGTAGTGCGTAATAATCAAATATTACCTTTGCAATATGAATCATCATGCGTGAGTTGGTCATTTTGTGATTTATTTTTATTAAAGATACGTCTCGACCGCACCCATATCAATGCGGCACGTTATGTTTGCGCAATGGATGTTTTGAACGAGCGCAGTATATCACAGTTTTAACAATACTTACTGCAAGAAATGTGATGGTAAAGCTTCTAAAGTACTATAGCTAAGCTTAAATATCAAGATGTAAAAAAGCTTACATAGCTCATTTGATACCGTTGAATTAATCGCTCGTCAAAAAGAAATGTAATATTCATTATTCCTCCTAGTCATAAATACAAAAACGACCATAGGTTTTAATCTTTTTCATAACTAGGCAGTAAGAATCGATTACAATAGGAGGTCGATATATGTCTTTTACAATAGCGAGCTTTTCATACATAAGGCTTGTACATATTCTTATTTGTAACTCTGTCAAACATCACAATGTTCGCGTCCTATGATGATAACTTCCTTATTATTACTATACCTTAACATCGATGAAAAGAGCTTCCGAGGATTGTTGCAATATTAATGCCAGAGATATGTGGTGTATTAACACCAGATACAAAGTATATTACCAATAAGTTTCAAACTTGAAATACAACGGAAATCTACCATCTGTAACTTGATTACTTCATTGTGTGGTCGGTGTATTTAATGCGTGCGGTTGTTAGACTAGCATGCGTCATGTATGACATATAATAGTTAAAATCAAATTAGCTACATGGAATCAATATATTTTGCCACATAAGAAACCGAAACTTATATTAGTTCTTATAATCCAGTATTGTATAAACGTGACGGCTACTCTTATAACACATCATGTACCACCTACGCGAATAATTGTTAAACGGATGTCATTTGCGAGGAATTGTGATGTGTCGATGACATCTTTTGAGCGATGTTCTTCTCTAAAAGCTAGCTGCTTCTTATCGGCTGACATCCATTAACGCCTAGTGGGACGGATGGTGTTGTGTAACCGATAAATCATGTTTAATGAGCTTCGTCAGTCATTTCCTCTACCTAATATATACAAAAACTAACGTGATGGGCGTATGTTACATCGTTTAAGTCGTAGTCAACGAAAATATTTCCAAGTTGTGAAGACAAATGTAATGGTAGTGGCGCTAAATAGTTTCAGTTGCTCTATACTCAATTTAACCACACTCTGCACTTACGCTCAACGGCTGCAAGATTAAATAGAAACAGCTAATCGAATCGGGTAGAGTAGACGAAATGTGCGCTTTAGATTTCATATGATGTCATAGCATACCGTGATATACCCATTAGCCATTGAAAGCTCGAGTTTTCAATTCACTAATAGATATTTTAAGTACTATCTCCATATTCCCGTCTGTGCAGCATGTTGCAACTCGCCCATTGCCCAGATAATTTATGACGCAAACAGAGGATATTGTTTGTATTATTTCAAGCATTTGTGACTGCAATGCGGTATCTCATGACAGCATTTGGATCAGTAGTATTTATACACTTCCTGGTAACCTCCAACAACTTATGACAGCCATCACAAGTTGTCATACATACCTAAAATGTCACGATAATGCCATGGAGTATTAAACTGATCATGACAATTGACGTGCATATATATGAATGTATAAAATGCATTTGTTTACCAATCTGCACGATATTGTATGATAATGAATATAGCCTCAACGCGCACGACAAATGAGCCGACAGTAATACACTGCTGCTAAAATCATATTTGATTTACAAATCTCAGCATGTATGATGCAATCATATAGGCTGACGATGCATGTGCCCTCGCTTATTTTGTAACTGATACTGCATATTGATGTATATATAAATATATATATATATATATATATATATATATATATATATATATATATATATATATATATATATATATATATATATATATATATATATATATATATATATATATATATATATATATATATATATATATATATATATATATATATATATATATGCTGTTGCAGTTGGTCGATGTCAAATCAACTGCAGCCCCATTTAAGTTCATATGTATATGCTCAAGCGGCAGTTTTTAAATTTGCGACGTGCTTTACGACGAAATTATTGCTGCAACAGACAATTCTTCCATGCGACCGTATTTCATTTATATATATATAATATATATATTTATATATATATATATATATATATATATATATATATATATATATATATATATATATATATATATATATATATATATATATATATATATATATATATATATATATATATATATATATATATATATATATATATAATAATAAATTATGAACCCGCGGCATGTTTGAGTCTTTTATGACAATGTTAAACACTCTGCAAAAACCGAACTTCAGAAGATGACATCTTATTTACCTCGTATATCAATGCATACAGAGAAAGTTCCGTTTCACACGGATGCAATGGCTTAGCAGCTTCCTATCTATCAAACAATTTGTCTACTCATACTAAATTGATCACTTGATAACGCCTGATAACGTCCAAGGCAACTCGTATGATGTTAGGGGAGAGCATGTTGTCCAACAACCACTGGAGTTGCAATTACTGTCAGGTCGATTGTATCTAAATAAATGTGTAAAATAGAATTAATATTTTTTTTTCCATAAAAACTCTCATTCGATGCTGCTCTAATCTTAATATATATATATATATATATATATATATATATATATATATATATATATATATATATATATATATATATATATATATATATATATATATATATATATATATATATATATATATATATATATATATATATCTATATATCATTATAGCAATCTCTATATATATATATATAACATTCATGCGGATTCGCATATGTAGTAACATGGCGGATTCGCATTATCATGGTGTATAGGCCAAGCGCAATAAGCTAGCAAATTTGTAACAATTCGCATTTTATGGGCTATATTTACGCTCCCCTTTCAACCCCATGGGGAAATTACTTTTCTATGATTATCAAGCATTGTTTAATCCAATTTCCCTGCGCAAAGGGCCTTTCACGTAGAATGCCACCACGTGACGGTAATCATTTCAAGAAGAAAGACGACATTAGCTTTTGTTCTCATTATCGATCGCTAAAAGCAACAATCTTTATTTCATCTCAAGTTGATTTTTATTCCTACAGCAATTATGTTTATTGCTGTCTTTATTGAATTTGGGAAGCAAGCAAGCATTGGCGATAACAGCGACGACTAAATTGCTGCATTATGTCATTTAGCAGAAAATGATGAGATAAACACGTATCATAGGAGACCATATCTTGGTAATGATAAACCAGTCACCTAGATACCGACAAAAGCAGCGTGTTTAATGACCCTCACTGCCATATCGAATGCGGCGAGAATAAATGAACTAGTCAGGTTTTCGTTCATATATTTTTTGCAGATATTTGAGTGTATAAGCGGTGGCTCTGCATTGTCATGGAAAGGTTTGAGGGCTATATAACAAGGGTGACCAATAATTATATTCTAACATGCGGTTGAATCAAATATCATTATTTGTCGTTCTGGAAACAGCCAGCTGAGGTACAAATGCTCGTGCATCATCAATTTCATAATTAGTGGCGATATATTTACGTAACATAACCCTACATTTAACCGATTGTATGTAGGATGCGCATACATCAACAACGAGCAATTATACCTTGTTTGGAAATACATTTATTGATGCATCATCCTGCATGACCACATTTAAATTCATGCATCAAATGTGTGAACGTAATAAATTTGAGCATTTGCTAATAATCATAGCATTTGTAAGAGGCTATTAGGTGTTTTGCTATTTATATTTTCCACTGCCATTTCCTGTCATTTTGAGCCGAGAGTAAATGTTATCATGCAAGGAGCTTTACTAATCAATAGTGGAGTTCATATCAATCAAAAGACCAACAAATGGCATCAAGCTTTAGCCATATGATACTAGTGTGTTATAACATTACAACACCTACATGTACTTGAACCTACCTGAAAATTTCGACATACCAGTTGCATCCTTTTAATGTTACACTTGATGCAATGACATCGCGCATATTTGATATTGTGTTTATCTGCCTTCGCAAAAGCGATAATAATTAAGACCATATTCAACCTCTTGAAGACCACAATGGGGTAGAGACACTGCTTGATAGAGAATAAGAAACCGCATTGTGTTACTTAGTAACAAACCTCCCAAACCGAGCAAAGTGTTTCTTTTTGGATAAATATGAGGCCAACATAACATGATAAAGATGGACCATATCAAGGGAGCCCTGTTCCGGACGCTCCTAACTCGGCAAATATTACTTTTTCTCTGCAATCGCTTCATTTATATTGTTGTGACGCCCATAACATCACCATAAAGGAACTGAAGCATACAACACGGCACATAATATGTGATTAATGCTTGGTCTTGATGGCCATATACCCGTTATGCTACAGTTATGATTATTTAACGGGAAAAGCATGACTGGACACAGAGGTATTTTTAAATCTTCATTACCATTTCATCATAACTTGCAGGATTTGGTGCAACCAAAGTCTGTGCCATCTTTTAAACTGAATGTCGTCATGTAACTAAACGTGTGTTTGCTATGGCAGACCTGGAGAAAACAATTGCAACTTGTTCCAGTATATTGTGTTTTTAGTGTAGTTTTAGATTTGAGTGAATTCTACGCTGAAGCTATGGATGTGACGCTGTTAGCATCGAACCTATCCATTCCTTCTGTCGCATAGACTAATTGCAATCAAGTAAACATAAAGCGAACGACAAGTGACTGCGATGTATATCACTGATTGTATTGGCCTTCCTATACGCAACATCGAATTGGTACTTTGCAATGGACTTCTCCCCAATGCATAATCTACAAAACACCAAACTTGATGTTTATTGACATTACTTAGATTGCAATAACAAAACCCATACAAACAGGAATAACACCGAGCGCAATTCACCATCAATAGTTTGTTATAAAAAAACCTGCTTTCTTGCCCTTATATAAATCCTACGGTTCCTCACATTAACGACCACGATAGTGCAAAAAAGTGCATTCATTCAACAGATAAATTTCTGTTGAAAACATTGTCATCCTGGGCTCATTATTCAGGAGATATGTCAATTATTTGTCTTGCTGAGATTATGAATCTAGCGGTGCAATGCCAATTCTGACTGGAACATAAATAATGTGAGCGGTGATGATCTGGGGGCAAATCGTATATCGAATCGACCATGTGTCTAATAGCAACGCTGAGTGCAGGCCACTGGTCTTGGACATTTCCTAAATTTAACATATGCGATTAAGTTGAACGGATGATGTTCAAATTCAACAAGCGCTGATGCTACCATGAAACAACAGCGATGTTTATTGCTTTTATCAAATTCGCAAGAAAATTGAAAGTGAGATTTAGGAATTTATTCGGATTTTGATATAAACTGGGAATTTGTTGCAGCATATGATACGTTTGGACAAATTGTTAAAGAGGTAGCTCACATTCAATATATTACAATTTTTGGGAAGATTTGTCTGTGCATAACAGCATATAAAATCCACATGTTTGCCGAGATACAGCTAACAAAGGCAGACATTTATAGCTAATAAGGCATACCTTTAATAATAAAGGGATATCCATTACTATCCAACTATGTCACGCTATATATGAAAATGTAAATGTATGTGGTGAGCAAATCATATGTACACTGTCGGCCAGTATATTACCTGTAAAAGTTACCCGAGATTGACCCGAGATTGACTTTAGTTATGCTCACCAGCAATTCAATACAAAACAATTCCGTTCGAAACCAGTGATCCTGTCGGATACATGAATGCAGGCAGCTATCCCACAGAAAGTAATGACAATAATCAATGTGGACTCCAGGCTGTATGAATCTGATAGAGCGTAAAAAGTGACCATGGAAAAGAATACTCTGCTTCCGAACACAAATATATAATGAACTAGATATTATTAATAACAATTCATTACACCACTTCATTTAAGACTTGCACAGGCAATTGATTGCTTGCTGCTGTATATGCAGAGCGGCACAGCCGATCTTTTTTAATCACGGAGTACTTATGCATATAAGCCACAATGTAGAACGAGCCTTTGCCCTGTCATCACTTGACAGTTCTCGTATATTTAAAAAATGCACCTGCAGAGAGTCTCTCTGTCGTACAAGCCATACTAGTGAGCCCGAGACAATTAACATCTACGAAAGAACATTAGCGGTCTCACTATTACTTGTCATTTCTATTACTTGTCGTTTGCCTTTTCCATCCTACGTAGATGCGTTTTCTCTCTCTCCAAAATCTTATCAACATGAAAATTGCTTAGTGGGTGCACTTTATTTATCGTTGAGAGGCAATCACAGATGAATGCTAATGCATTGTAATTTTAACCCTCAAAAGGGTGTGTTTTGTGATTAGCCCCTACAAATAAAAAAGGTTGACATCAACGTTGAGGAGCTGTCAGACCGAACGCATTTTCGATATATTTATAGGCATCACACAATCGCACATTTGCTCAATTAAGAAAGGAAAGTCCGCACTAATAGAACTTGTTCGGAAAATTGCATAGCAATTGCCCAATTGCATGTAAGGGCGAGGTCTGTAACAATGCCGTTATGAATGTTTAACAGTAAATCAGTCGTACGACGATGAAACAAATCTATATCACATGGTGAATTTATCATGCTGCCGTTACATAGGACACTCAGCCACTGACACGTTTCACTATTGGTTGACTCGATGTGCCAAGGCAGTAACGAGGTATATACTGACCACCAAAATAACAGCTAAACTCATCATTAATGGCCTATTCCACAAGCATTGCGATGTTTAATCATATGAACGAGTACTTGTCGGGAGGCTTTTTCATCCCTAACGGTTAAAATAGAATAATCTTATTTTTGGCAACATTCAAGAGCTATAAATGACACCTACCGGAAACACACTCTTGCCTGTTGTAGGTGCTAGGCGCGATTGATTGGCTGAGCGGTATGAACACGCATCATCTTGGCTAAATACGATTGAGAGCCTCTGGTAAAGGTGCGCAATTGAAGCTCAATCAAGTGAAAGAGATTTGAGATCGAGTAAACTGGATATCAATAGTTATAAAAGATCAAATAAGTACCAGTTGAAATGAGTCAAGAGGTGACATCAGAGAGGTTAAGGAATAAGAATCATACATCAATACAGCAAATCACACGAATAACTTGCCGTTCTTGTATCATTGATGTTATCCAACTATTCCAGCACATAAATCATTGTGAAAAACCAAATGCCAAATGACATGCAGAATAATGACCGGATAGAATGAAATACCACTTCATAGGCGTATTACAATTATTTGATATTCCAAACCTATGAAACTGAACGGGCACAGTCCAACCACACTCTGTAATGCAATACATATATATTTCATTGCATGTATCCTTTCATCCTAGTGAATAACGAAACGCCGAAGCATCTTTTGTGAATGTGATGTGCGGCATAATATTTCTACTACGAGTTCTCATTATTTACGATTGAATGTGTATTAGAGTACATACATATACACATACATACATACATACATACATACATACATACATACATACACATACATACATACATACATACAGACATACATACATACATACATACATACATACATACATACATACATACATATACATACATACATACATACATACATACATACATACATACATACATACATACATACATACATACATACATACATACATACATACACATACATACATACATACATACATACATACATACATACATACATACATACATACATACATACATACATACATACATACATACATACATACATACATACATACATACATACATACATACATACATACATACATACATACATACATACATACATACATAAATACATACGAGAGTCTCGCCGAAATCCACCAATACACTCTTCAAAGCCACGTCTGTCTATTCCTATGTGTGCATTCATGTCACCCAGTATCATCTCACCATCACTCACCATATCCGTCAGTGTCTGCAGCTCAAACTTAAGCTTTTGCTTTATCTCGTCATCACATCCTGTCTAAGGAACATATGCTGCCACCACAAACAAAATCACATCCTTCAGTTGCGCTCTCACCGCCATCAGTTTGCCATTCACTCTGATCACTTCATCCACTGTTTCTGTCCCCACTTGGAACTATGCCTGCATCATTCTTGTTCTCTCTTCCACCCGTGTAATACATCTTGAAGTCCATACCCAGCTATCTTGCTCTGTGCCTTGTCCATCGTATTCCCTGCAAGTAGGGAATGTGGAAGGATTTTTCACGCTGATGCGGTAGTAGCACAGTTCTGGTGCCATTGATGCCATCAATAGAATAGCTACCAACTCCCAGCTGTGTTGAATCATGGTGAATTGTGCCTTTGTTATTGGGGTAAGGATATCAAAGAGATCCCTACTGTCATATTATATAATCAATGTTGTTGTGTGGCTTTTCCAATTTCTGTTTAAATTATACGTTGTGGCTCTTTGCGTTGCATCACTCTAATAGGTCCTTCATTACCTAAGGTTTTCCCATAGCTAATGTGTTAGCTGAAAGCATTCTTGACTTCACCATTGAGGCTATTTATTCCTTACTCTTCGGTTCGTCCAGTTGCAAGCCTTCACTGAACAAAAACACCAACTCTGTCTGTTTTGCTTGAATATACTTCGTCTGCATTTAAAACACAATATTTCAGGCACTAGATCTCCACAGTGTCGGGCTATTTCAGTAAGAGTTTATATTACTTTGTTTAGCAATTTTAGTTGAATAATGACGACGCTAGTTATGAAGGTGATTTATATATTAGCATGAATGATTAGGCTGGACATTTTTCGATCAGTATCATGACTTGCAATGAAGAATGCGTTCTTTTTTGTGGACAAAAGTCGCATAAAGAGATTTTTTCAACACAGTGAGCTACCATGACGTTGCTTTGAATGCGTTTCCGTCGCTTCCGTGGTTCAACAATTATATCAAAAATATAATCCACCATTAATGGATTCACAAATGATGAAGCAGCACGTAATAGCCACACGCAATAGCCACAAATTAATTGCACAAAAGACGCTGCAACCGCCATTGTTTGGCAAGGTTACCAGAACGTGTTAGTTACTGAAACGTATACTACCACCAAAAGTATTCATACAGATTTTATGAAATCAATCACTACAAAAATTCATCGACGCATATATCCCACAATGAGCACAGACAAGCTGTCATCTTGTACCACAATAAGCTTAAAGCCAACCCTGCGAATTAGCCACAATATAACAAATAAAATTCTTCCTAATATAGGAAATATTCATTTGCCGAGAATGTGATGCATTTAAAGATCCTCCAAGGTTATATCCGAACCAAGATGCTCCAATTCGCTGACAACGAAGTCGATATCAGTCTTGATGATCTGGTAGTTGGCAAAAACAATTCTGAAAAAGTTGACCTTGTCTGATGCAGGCTGGTATCCTATCATCATAGAGCCTTTCAGTGACATTCGCTTCCTTATCAGTGGGGCAACCTGTAGGTTATGTAAAATATCAATTGGTCAAACATTCTCGTTTTACTGGAAATATTACAAGCAACATAATTGAAGAAAGTATCAATCAAAGCGAATATTTGTGCCTCAGTGGATCATGTGGCAAAACTTGCCTTTCCGAGTGCTTCCCACCATGATTCATCCTCATTCTGACCTCTCATGGAAGGCGGAATATACCAAAACGAGACGTTGGTTCCTTGGGGCTACACGGGCAAATATAACCGAGTAATCACCTTCAGTAAATCCCCATGACAAAGTTGATAAATGACTGTTAATCTTTACAAAATCCAACACATAGGTAGCCATTGTCGATAAGGAAAGACATCTTCTCACATTGGGCCATACAAGTCTGAAGCCATCCCTGTTGCGTATGCTCTCTGTCATGTAGCTGCAACAGGCAGAGTAAAATTACTTGAATGCTGAACAACAAAAAAGAGAAATGCCCTCCTCAACTTATCTTTGTCAAATTTGTATGCTCCATCCAGCCACTGATCAGAGACGTCTCATTTTTAAAAGCAGGTAACAGATGTATACGTGTACGTATACATGTGTTCAGTTCCAATATTAGTTGAAATGACGGTAAAAAGTCACAGTTAATTATTGACATAAAGCCTGTCTTAAAAGTCACCTGCGTGTATCAGGCAAATTGTCATAGGAAACATATTTACAAAGACTGCAACATATTTTCCAGCAAAGGTTGCAGAGGGCCACTAGCGTTAGCGAGAACCTGTTTATATGGGATATCTGAACATGGTACCCACCTGGCGATATCGAACAGCTGATCTACTTTCATCTCAAACCCTTTGAGTCCTTTGGCTTTGAGCATCAACCAGATTTTGAAGGCATCCACTTTTCTGCCACACTGAATAGTTTTATCACCCCTGTCATAGGAAGCATCATAGAGCTTGTCTTGTTGGAAGATATAGCGTGCAGAGGATGAGTGACAATTAGTAAGCATTCCCTGGAATAATCACACGAAAATTGACATCTGTTAGTATAAATATTAAGGTGTATTGACACATTATGTCCAGCGGGCCAGAGAAGCGTTCATAGTACAACAAATTTTAGAAGTTCAATCTGAGTGCACAAACCAAAGGTTTGTCGTTCCACCCTTATTGCTTTCTAACATGCATAAAACTGACGAAATATAAAAGAAAAGGCCACTAGGACTATGTATCCAGTTTTACGTAAAACTTTTTTTGCGTATTTTTGACGGTTCAGAATCCAACACAACGGATCACCAAATGCTCCATTGCGAATCTGTTTGTGGGCTATACCAAGCAGTTTCCTCTAAAGAGAATGTTCAAGAATTGGGAATTAGCTGCGGAAGGTTTTGGAATAACGCTGTCTTTGTTCGATTCAAATGTCAATACGTTACTTTGAATGAAATAGCATCAGCAAAGAATATTTGGCAAATAATAAAAATAGGCCCATGGGACAAGGGGGTACTTGGTGAACTGGTTCAGGAAGTATGAAAAACTTCAGAATAATTCCATAATTAACCAAGTTATTATGGATTTTAAATATTTAGCAACCCTAATTCAACCAATTTTCATGACCATATTAATGATTTTATAAGCAATCAAATTATTAAAGAAATCATGCTGCCTGGGGCCATGATAGATTGACAATGATTTGGCTGACACAAGGAAAAGCTTAGTTTGTGAATTGCAGGCGCCCATGAGCAGAGCAGATGCGACCTTTGTACAGCACAGTAAGTCGGCTGTTGTTAACAAACCAGTGAAGAGCCAGCAGAAATAACATCCACTTTACTTGAAGATTACTTTGTGAGAAAATTTTCGGCAATTTACAATTGACCAATTTACGATACGACCATTAACAATGAAGAAACGACGCGTTAACTTCAGATTTCAGCCCAATTTTAACTTTGATTCGTTCGTAACCGGAAATGACGTCAGTGACATCCACAAAAAGTTATAATTCGGTTGACGCTGTCCATGAAACATATGACCCGTGTTTTATGAACATCCAGCGAATACTGTTGAATTTATGAGCGATCGAAAATTTCTCGCCAATTTTTGCGATTTTCCGAACCTTTACCTGCGATTCATAAAAAAACTACGCATCATTCGTGCAGACATGCAGCAAATGAAATGTTACGAGAAGAGTTACGAGTACATGGAATCATTTTAAAAATCGACCCAGTATTAAAAACAATATTGGGTTGTTATTGCATTTTGGGGGGCGTTGTAGGATTTAAAGCTCAGTTTGTGAGAAAACTATCGAGAACAAACAATTATAAGTTTTAGTTACAAGTTCGTAGTAGCACGGGCTATCGTAGGACGAAAACATTTTTACGATACGACCATCAACGACGGAGAGACGACGTGTTAACTTACATTTCTTGTTCGTTACCGGAAGTGACGTCTTCGATATCCATGCAAAAGTATCATTCGGTAGCCATTGGCCCTTATAACATTTGACCCAAATTTTTTGACCATCGATCACATATTGTCGAT
The DNA here is from genome assembly GCA_034190875.2 of Urechis unicinctus. Lineage (NCBI taxonomy): Eukaryota > Metazoa > Annelida > Polychaeta > Xenopneusta > Urechidae > Urechis > Urechis unicinctus. Next base: position 27,308,622 of record CM067352.1, on the reverse strand, counting down.
TTTATAAGCGATTGAAAAATATGATAGAACAATACATTAGGACTGATACCTCGATTTTTCGACCTGGGGCGCCTGGGAAAACTATTGTTTTTATGCATTGACATATATCTACAAAAAGGTTGCAATTTTGTAATGATCCGACCATTATTACTTGAGTCGTTCGATATACTTATTTTTTCACTTGTTGACCTTAATCTTAGTTTCGCCATGTTAATAACAAACATTAGTACAAACAAACAAATCGGACTGACCAAGATAATTTGGCGAATGCGAATTCGTCAAGTTAATAAGACTCACAATATGTTTGGTGATGAATACTGCGCATTGCTGCGGTGCTCCGCCCATCTTGTGAAAGTCCCACGTCATCGAATCAACTCTGCATACAATAATAACAACAGATATTTCACTGCCCTATCGAAAATAGCTATTTCATGGAACAGAATAAACACTTTTTCTAATTGTCAGCCAAATGGTATGAAATGGATCGTTGTTTTTGCAAAGCCAATTAAAAGAATTAGAACTCAATGTGGTAAGAAGCGAGGAATTGGAAAAAATGTCGAGAATGTATGGCCTGTTTATAGTTTACCGTGCAACTCCATGGAGAAGATGTTTATGCTTTGACGAGAACAAAGCTGTTCCACCCACAGCCCCGTCCGCGTGCAGCCATACGTTATGACGAGAACACACATCCGCTATGGCATCAAGATCGTCAAACGAGCCCGATACAGTCGTGCCAACTGTGGCGTTCACCATGATCGGAACTTCTCCCTGGTATTACACAAAATGACTTGAGAAATACCTCACAATATACCAGGACAACAAAGAAGTGCAGGGCTTGGTATAATTGGTGAGAATTACTAAGATTGAAAAATTAAATTATTGGTTTTCATCTTTAATTCTGAAAATTAGTGATATGATTTTGAAATAAGTTCGAAAGCAACTTCAGGTGTTCACATGGAATAACTGATTGATTATAGTACATTGGTTCAACCGATATGATCATTGATAACAACAAACCTCGCGGTTTTCATCATAAAGCTTACCGCATTTATGGCGTCCGTTATCATAGCGTCAAGGTGTGAAGGACTCATGCGATCTCGATCGTCCGTCGGTACCGCTCGAACACCCTCCGATCCCAATCCCATCAAGGAAGCACCTTTGGAGACGGAATAATGACACTGAAAACGGATCAATTCACACAAGTTACTGTTAAACCCTTCAGTGATCGTGGTGTCACAAATTCTTATCATTATTACTCTATTGGTAAACTGTCTGATAGAAGTGACGCGTTTACCGATTTTGACGTGAACACACACATCCTGGGAAGACCAAACATCCCATCCGATTTAACTTCGGGAAACTTATGGAATCTAGCCAGATTCATGCCGAATATATTGGCAAAAGAACCCCCTGGAAAAAAATCATAATATATCAAGACAATATATAAAACATATTATGCATGACAACATGGATAACTCAGTGACTGGATAAAACACACCGGCAATCAGAGGTTGGGAAACTTGGAGAACTGTGATTATGATTATCGCCATCATCATCATAATCGTCGTCGTCGTCGTCATCATCATCATCATCATCATCATCATCATCATCATCATCATCATCATCATCATCATTATGCGGTATGGTGGCAATCCGCATTATCATCATGAAAATGCTAAACGCAGTATTGTAAACTAATACTGAACATTATCATACTGAACGACTTTTCTGACTTTAGCTACTACTCTATGCCTTTAACGTCAGATCCATGTCAGTATTATGGCTCGTCATCTGGAATGTCCAACCTTGTGATATCATCTTTGTGATTACATTTTAGAGATAAGTTATTCCAGAATGTGTCCAAGCGACATTGAAATGATTTTACCTAAGGGGCGCTGGTCACATTTTCTCGTAATTTATTCCACTGGCCTGTATATCTAAGGGTGAAATAGTTTTTTTCTCAAATTAAGATGTGGTGGTAATTTCTTGATTTTTAAACTGACCTCTAGTGACTATTTATGTTTCCTTCAATTTAATAAAGTCACATACAGTAGGATCATATTTGTTGGTTAAGATCTTGTTAAATTCTATCATACCTCCCCGTAGTGGCCTATATGCCAACGTTGGTAATTTTAATTCATGCAAGCGTTCAGTATCCTTGATAGACGGTACAAGTTTTGATGCCCGCCTCTGGACATTCTCTATTGCTGTTATATGTTTCTTTAAGTGCGAAGCCCGGATTTAATTAGCATATTCAATGTGTGGTCTAACTAGGGATTTGTAAAGCATACAAAAGTTATCCATATCCAGGTAATCAAAAAATCGCCTTATTATTCCAAGTATTAGAATTTGCTTTCTCATTGATATGAACATCAAAAATTAATCTATCACCCTCAATAACAACAATATCTTTTTTCTGTTTTTGACTATGTAATCACTTGACAGTTGATTCCTATTGTATAGCTATAGGGTTCTGTTGTTTTAATGGAAATTCTCATGGTCTTACAATTTTTAGGATAAAATTTAAGTAATGAATCTAAAACCACTCATACATTGAATCAATGTCCTTGTGAAAAGGTACACAATCTTTCTCTTTAGTAATTGCACGGAATATTTTGATGTCATCGGCATATAAGAATATATCAGTTCCCACAATAACTCTATCTGGCAAGTCATATATACATATCTATCACGAATAATGGAGGACCTAGGGTGGATCATTGGGGTATTCCACTTAATACTTCACATTATTCTGAGAAGGTCCCTTAGGAGGTAGGACTGTCGCCCTATATTTACGGCCCAATAGAAAGGTATATCCAGGATAAAAGGTCTCCTTTGATGCCATCTTGTAGCAGTCTTCTATGTGGTACTGTATCCAAAGCCTTCATGAAGTCAAAAAAATTACATCCATCTCCCCTCCATTTTCTTAACTTTCTGTCCATCTGTCTGATACCCTTAACAGTTGTAGCGCTGTAGAACCGCCACTGATAAAACCATACTGCTGTTTTGGTAAAAGATTATTGCATTGGAGGTGACTCAAAACAGCTGCTCTGATTATTCGCTCCATGACTTTACATAAAATATAGTTAAACTAAACGGGCGGTAGTTTAACGAAAAACTTTTGACAAGTTAAAAACGTTCGAGTCAACGTCATGTTACAAAAAAACCAACATACCAGGTGTAAATATTCCGTCAGCTTCGTCGAACCCAATCAGACGACCACAGGTGTTTACCACCTCTTCTTCAATGAGTGAAAAGACAGGTGCCATTTCGAATGTGTACCTTTGAATAACGCAGAATCGCTCATCTTTAATATACAGAGGAATCATTGGCATACAACGAGTGGACAAAATATAAGCAGGTCCGACTTTCATACCAGTCTCATTATATGGTCTTTCAAATATTATTATTCATGGAAACGTGTTTTATATGTTTGGCTGTGTCAAAACTACACCACGTTGTCGCCACAACGATATACATAAACATTAACATGCTGCCTACCTGATCTCGTATAACTTACTACAACAATGCACATATATCTGTTGTCTATGTCTGATATTAAATTACATTTGTGCAATCAGTTCTTCAACATATACACCCCTGCACCCACTCCTCAAAACCACGATAATACGCCTTCATTAGCTGTTCATGCCCGTTTAAGCTTGCTAAAATTGCTACTGCAATGAGACAGAACGGATGGGAAGTTGGGAGGGGTTAAGGTGGTGGAATAAGTTATTTCGCTCCTCAAAAACTGGAAATGTAAACGTTTCTTTGCTATCTGTCTACCGCTTAGTATTTGAGCCCGGCAAAAAAAAAACCCCTAATAAACTAAACGTTGGTCTTACCCACACGTGTTGAGAGACTCAGAGAGACAAGCTCCGCCAAATCCATGCACATCCAGACCGGCAAACAAAGTATTGAAGAAGTGAGGATGACCTGAATACAATGAGATCATTTTGCTGAGATATTGCACCCTGGATTTGTCACAGCTATTGCATTATATGCATGGAATGACAGAGGTTTAAAGCGATTGCAAAGTCAAAAATGAAAATTAAGATTTACATTGACCGTTACCGATAATTCGAGTCATTGGGTCTTATATTCAAATGAATAACCCATGAATCAGGCAATTATTTACCCAAAATACGACGCGGAAATCGGAATGAGAGACACACAAGTTCCTACATTCAGCAGCAGCATTGTTAAGGCATAGCATACAATAACTCACCGCTTTTTACACTGTACTTTATAGTATCCCGACAGATGTCCAGGAGGCACTCTTGGGACAAACCATCCTCTGGCACCGAGAAGTCAATTATATTCTTCAAATCATCGGGATATTTGAAATCGATGACTTTGCTGAAAATCAGAATTTTTCTTTCTCAGTGAGGATGATGAATGCAAATGATTTCTTGATTGCCTTTTATAATTCGTTATTATGGCATATTCAAAGCAGTCCCGAGAATTAAGCACCCACAAATAAAGACGGGATTATCCAAAGCTTATAATATGTCCACAACATGTGAGCAATATTAAACAATCAATATTGAATATAAATTGTACACATAGTATGCTGGATGATGTGTTGACAAATAGTACCGCTTCACATAAACTGCTGTTTATGCTAATATCAATTCTTAAACAGCAAAGTCGCATTCAAAAGTAGCTCATCTACTAATTTCATACTTCTCTCTAGACGTTCCATTCTGAACAGATTCCGTTACTATGATTTTGAAGAGCTCTTTGAGGAAGTTGGCATCGTTCTGAGTGATGTACGACCCTATCATAAACATACATTTAACAAATGAAATAACAATGTTGCGAATACTAAACAGGTATTGTACAAGTCAGCCAGATGATATCACATACGTCTATACGAGAATAAAAGGCATCCACGGCGCAGGTCGCCGTCATGAGCGTAACTATATTTCTACCACATCGCACGATAAGGAACAAAGTGGGCGTGAAGAAAAAATGATCCTTGGTCTGCGTCCTGATCTGTTCTTGGTAATTTGACTCCCATAGTATACAGTGATGGTCTAAATGTTATTCCTTTTTGCGCGCCGTGTAAATTTGTTACGCGCCGTGTTACATTTAATGTATCGGTGACGCAAAGTTCCACATTATTAAAAACATTGACTCAATTAAACGATGAACCCACCATTTGAAGCGTTAGCAAACTTCCATATAATAACCAATTAAGAGACCAACCTTCCCTCGCCAAATAGGCAAAGTAACTTAATTTCCCCACGTCCACACTATTTTCTTCTCTAGTCTTTACACTGTCCATATAAAACTAGGAGTCTAAATCCAGTCACCAATCAGACTAAAGCGAAGAGGCTGATCGAACAATATACCTTAAGTTAAAAGTGACCTGTGGTGGGGGAATGACATCGGGGTCACGCGCCAATTACCGCAAACACCAAAATATCCTGATCGGAGTGGTGAGGGCGATCCGGACAGATATGCAAAAAAAGTGGTAAAGAAACGATGGTGATAATTTCCAACATCATCAAACTTCTGCCACCCTCGCTTATGGCTCTGTGCACTCGACGAAAAAACTCATTAGCCCTAAACTGGTTGCTACATAGAGAACAAGCCCCGACCACCCACTCTCGGCAACCCCATTCTGCTTAAATACTTAGTTGTATATGCTGATGTATTCACTCGATAACTTGTGCGTAATGATGTGCAATTTATCCATAGTTCTCAAGTTATCAAGCATATACGTCTTGATGTAAGTAACAGACAATTTTCAATTATTGAATACATTCCCTTTGGTTTCTTCTTTTGGGGTTATTTACCATCGGACTTTCAATTCCCACTAAATATTTCTTGTCTAGATTGGGAGGAAGTTCAACTTCTTTTTTAGTTCTAAATCAAGCTTACCACATAATGTTTGGGGTGGTGTATGCCTCTGATGCAGTCATTCGCATTTATGCCGGGTATTAGTTGATATAAATCACATTTATGTCGGGTATTAGTCTATATAAATCACATTTATGTCGGGTATTAGTCTATATAAATCACATTTATGTCGGGCATTAGTGTCTATATAAATCACATTTATGTTGGGTATTAGTCTATATAGATAACATTTATGTCGGGTATTCGTCTACAAAAATCACATTTATGTCGGGTATTAATCTATATAGATTACATTTATGTCGGGTATAAGTCTATATAAATTACATTTATGTCGGGTATTAGTCTATATAAATCACATTTATGTCGGGTATTAGTCTATATAAGTCACATTTATGTCGGGTATAAGTCTACATAAATCACATTTATGTCGGGTATTCGTCTACAAAAATCACATTTATGTCGGGTATTAATCTATATAGATTACATTTATGTCGGGTATAAGTCTATATAAATTACATTTATGTCGGGTATTAGTCTATATAAGTCACATTTATGTCGGGTATAAGTCTACATAAATCACATTTATGTTGGGTATTAGTCTATATAAATTATATTTATGTCGGGTATTAGTCGATATAAGTCACATTTATGTCGGGTATAAGTCTACATAAATCACATTTATGTCGGGTATTCGTCTACAAAAATCACATTTATGTCGGGTATTAATCTATATAGATTACATTTATGTCGGGTATAAGTCTATATAAATTACATTTATGTCGGGTATTAGTCTATATAAATCACATTTATGTCGGGTATTAGTCTATATAAATCACATTTATGCCGGGCATTTGTCTACAAAAATCACATCAATGTCGGGTATTAGTCTATATATATTACATTTATGTCGGGTATAGTCTATATAAATTACATTTATGTCGGGTATTAGTCTATATAAATCACATTTATGTCGGGTATTAGTCTATATAGATCACATTTATGTCGGGTATTAGTCTTTATAAATTACATTTATGTCGGGTATTAGTATTAGTCTATATAAATCACATTTATGTCGGGTATTAGTCTATATAAATTACACATTTATGTCGGGTATTAGTCTACAAAAATCACATTTATGTCGGGTATTAGTCTATATAGATTACATTTATGTCGGGTATTAGTCTATATAAATTACATTTATGTCGGGTATTAGTCTATATAAGTCACATTTATGTCGGGTATAAGTCTACATAAATCACATTTATGTTGGGTATTAGTCTATATAAATTACATTTATGTCGGGTATTAGTCTATATAAATCACATTTATGTCGGGTATTAGTCTACATAAATCACATTTATGTCGGGTATTAGTCTACAAAATCACATTTATGTCGGGTATTAGTCTATATAGATTACATTTATGTCGGGTATTAGTCTATATAAATCACATTTATGTCGGGTATTAGTCTATATAAATCACATTTATGTCGGGTATTAGTCTATATAAATCACATTTATGTCGGGTATTAGTCTATATAAATCACATTTATGTCGGGTATTAGTCTATATAGATTACATTTATGTCGGGTATTAGTCTATATAAATTACATTTATGTCGGGTATTAGTCTATATAGATTACATTTATGTTAGGTATTAGTCTATATAAATCACATTTATGTCGGGTATTAGTCTATATAAATTACATTTATGTCGGGTATTAGTCTACATAAATCACATTTTTGTCGGGTATTAGTCTATATAAATCACATTTATGTCGGGCATTAGTCTACATAAATCACATTTATGTCGGGTTCTACATAATCACAATTTGATTCCTATCCCGTATAATTGCCCCCTGAAAGGCCAGCCTCTCCAAGTACCTATGGCAGTCTCAAACAAACCAAGCGAGTTGGGACGGGGTGGAGTAACTACGCAGGCGCAGTTCAACAGTTTGTTGGTATTATCGCTAAAAGTGCGCCTTTTTCAGCTTCGGACGACCTATAGTGTGTACCGCGTACCATATTTTTTCCATTAATAACGTGTCTCCCGAAACAAGGCGTTGGATTTAGAGCGACCACAGAAATACACAGGGTCACGGAATAGAATCAACTTACAGAGATCATTTACGAAAGTTTCAAGTTATCAATCAGTGGAGTATTTTTCTCTGTAGAATTTCGATGACTTTTCATGACATGCACCTCTAAAGCACATCTCTGATTGAGACTCGTTCCTTTAGTGTGCGTTCGTAGAAGGTTTCTTCCTTAAGTTTTTATCTTTACGTAAATACAACAATATCATTGCTTTAGCTGGGTCATCGATGATTATCATTTTAAGCTCGGGATATTCGAACTATAGGCCCAATTATTCTCTCGGTTCTCGCCACCAGTCACGAGCAACAACCAGACGACAGGTGAGAGTCCCTGTGGTAACATACCTTTTGATGTGGAATCTTTGTGGTCAATTCCTTGGCCGTTTTGGTAGTTATCATTCATGACTGAAAATCTGCAACCGAAACACATTATCAGGTTGATAACTGCATGACATCCAGAAAATATCTGACCACATAGGAAACAATACATTAACCTACAATATACGTGGAGTGAGCCTGAGGGAAGGTTTGGGTATGAATTGAGCGTGAGGGGAGGTTTAGTTATGAGTTGAGGGGAAATTGAGCGTGAGGGGAGGTTTAGTTATGAATTGAGCATGAGCGTGAGGAGCGGAGGGGAGGTTTAGTTTTTAGTTATGAATTGAGCGTGAGGGGAGGTTTAGTTATGAAGTGAGCGTGAGGGGAGGTTTAGTTATTTAGTTAAGTGAGCGTGAGGGGAGGTTTAGTTATGAAGTGAGCGTGAGGGGAGGTTTAGGAGGTTTAGTTATGAATGAGCGTGAGGGGAGGTTTAGTTATGAAGTGAGCGTGAGGGGAGGTTTAGTTATGAAGTGAGCGTGAGGGGAGGTTTGAGGGGAGGTTTAGTTATGAAGTGAGCATGAGGGGAGGTTTAGTTATGAAGTGAGCGTGAGGGGAGGTTTAGTTATGAAGTGAGCATGAGGGGAGGTTTGGGTATAGAGTGAGCATTAGGGAGGTTTAGTTATGAAGTGAGCGTGAGGGGAGGTTTAGTTATGAAGTGAGCATGAGGGGAGGTTTGGGTATAGAGTGAGCATGAGGGGAGGTTTAGTTATGAAGTGAGCGTGAGGGGAGGTTTGGGTATGAATTGAGCGTGAGGGGAGGTTTTTGAAGTAAGCGTGAGGGTGGAGCGTGAGAGGTTTTGGGCGTGATGTGAGCTTGATGAGAGTTTGGGGTATGAAGTGGGCTTGATGAGGGTTTCTGCGTGGAGTGTGCTTGAGCAGAGGTTAGGAAGTGGAGTGTGCATGAGCAGAGGTTAGGAAGTGGAGTGTGCATGAGAAAAGGTTTGTGCATGGAGTGAGGGGAGTTTTAGGCGTGTAGTCAATGTGACTAATAAGCATGATTACGAACAGTGTGTGGCACTATCACTGTCTTGACTGAGTCACTTGGTCAATACTCGAAGTTAGAATAACCGGCTATATGTAAACTGAATATAACAATAACCTCGCCTTGTTCTCTTAAATCATTGTACGACACCTAGGCGGCGATAGCATGGGTTATTAACAGCACTTGACGACATATGAATATGCGCCAGGGCTTATATACTGCGTGAATAGGTGCTGACACAGCCCCTATCAGAGTGATCACCTCCACCATTGACAGCGAACTTGGTACCCATAATAGTAGCGGAACTGACATTGTGAATTTTGTTAACATTTACTGTCTATGAAGGGGATTCCTTCTTTAAGCTATTCCCAAACTACGCACACTGCCATAGTAGAATTTCTCCATTCGTTCGCTTAGCCTGCGTAGCGATCACAAAGAGACGACAATACCTGTACCGAACCAAACTGCATTAACTTCTTTGTAAATACCGTCTGTGATGGTCGTTATAGACGGTATTAACGGTAGGCTAAACCAACATGACGCCGTGGTGCTTAAGAGGTCAACATCATCCGCATATGCCAAGTTATATGAATTATTTTTACCCACACTAAGTCCAGCGACACTCGTTTGACATACTGAGTTACACACAATGACTGACACAATTAAGGTCCAGGTCTTGTTCATTTTCAGACATTGTCTCAACTACTTTAGTGTCCTCGTGCATGGTCCACATTGTGACTTAACATACCGAGACGGCTCTCTTTGGGAAACTCGAAACGATCAGTTGTCGAAGCAGACGCCTATAGATAAATTGTTATTTATGAGTAAAGAAGAAAAATGCCAGGTCACAGAATGGATCGCAAAGGTATTCTATTCCATCCAAATCCCCGACGTGAACCCAATAAATATATTCATAAATAATAGATAACATTTGTGAGGTACAGCGAAACATTGGTCAGCGCGCGCCAAGTAACGCTAGATCACGCCAAACGCGCATTATTGGCGTAATTTGTAATTTGCTTTTAGTATCAACCAGCAAGTCACAACGTAATTGTCAACAGAAAAGATTAAACATTGGACATACAAATTGATTACACCCAGACGGAAGAAACTTACTTTATGTTTATACAAGAGACATTTAGCCGGCCACTTTGCACTATCACAAACAGCATCCGTTATATATCGAACCATTTTAGACTATGTCAGTGTTGTACGACGCCAGCTATGGAAGACGAAGCGCAGTTTGATAACATACCCCAAATATCAAAATAAAACAGCATCACTTTTTCAAAAGCAATTTTACACCCTGTCACCCAACGACAAATAAATTGGGTAACGAGCAATGAAAATAAACACGTATGTAAAAACGTAGGCAAATATATAAGGGAATCACTTGAAATAAAATGGCCAACAACCCTCACTTGCAGGTGTCTCGGTTAGTAGTCCTATATAGAAACTTACCCTGTTTCTATTGTTTGCAGTCCAAGGATGAAAGCCAGGCTCCTAGAATATATTCGAAGATGTCAACTCACTCAATCCTAGTCCTCCAGTCGTGTTATCAAAGCAAGTTACCAAAATCTACTCCTGTTTTATTTCTGAATATCCATCCCTCATGTATGGAAACTCATGCGGGTAATATATAACATAACTGTGCAGGTGGAGAACCTAAATGGTATTAATCAAACCCCCTTACTTAATCAGATTACGAACCAGAATGAGGACGCCCATATTTCAAACAGCGAACAACTGACCTGCGAGTTATAGGGGTCAAGGGGCAATGATTGCAGGCGTTTACTATAAAATCGTCTTATACCAGCATAAAAGATAAGCCCATGGGTACATAGGGGAACTTGGCGAACGGACATGATAGAATGACAATGATTTTGCCTACTCACGGTAAAGCTTCGTTTCGCGCGGCGTGCCATACTTGACAGCGTGCCGATGAGGCGAGCAGAGAGTCGCGGCGACTTTTGTGCTGTTAACAAATCAGTAAAAACCCAGCAGAAGTGACACCCGTTGTACTTCAAGCTTACTTTGTGCGAAAACTATCGATAATTTATAACGCAAGAGATTTGTTATATATTCAGAATATGAGTGAAATTATATTTACGATATGATCATTAACGACAGAGAAAGACACGTTTACTTCAGATATCAGTCCCGTTTTAATTTTGATCGGTTCGTAACCGGAAGTGAACACATCGATATCTATCGAAGTTCAGCATTAGATTCGTGCTATCCATGACAACAACTTTTATGACAAAATTTGAACGATATTTACTATTGAATAAGCGATCGAAAATTTACGAAAAATGTCCAAGTGGAAATGTTTTTCTCAACCCAACGCGCAGTTATTTTTTCACAATTGGACTACAATTAGTTAATTAATTGCGCAATTAAAAAATTAAGAGATTTTGGCTACCCACCTGGCGATATCGAACAGCTGATCTACGTTCATCTCAAACCCTTTGAGTCCTTTGGCTTTGAGCATCAACCAGATTTTGAAGGCATCCACGAAAATTGTCATCTGTTAGTATAAATATTAAGGTGTATTGACACATTATGTCCAGTGGGCAAGCCAAGCCAGCCCCTTTAACAATAAGAAGAGTTCAAAGTACAACAAAACGTTGGAAATTCAATCTGAGTACATAAGCAAAAGGTTGGTCGTTCCACATAAATTGTTTCCAGTAAAGAATATTCGGCAAATAATGATAAGACTCACAATATGCTTGGTGACGAAGACTGCGCCCATCTTGTGAAAGTCCCACGTCATCGAATCAACCCTGCATACAATAAATAGCAATAGATGTTTCACTGCCCCGTATAGACAATAGCTATTTCATGGAACAGAATAAACAGTTTCTTATTGGAAGCCAAATGGTATGAAAAAGATCGTTGTTTTTGCAAAACCAATTAAAAAATCGACAGAACTTTGTGTTAAGAAGCGAGGAATGGGAAAAACATATCAAGAATGTATGGCCTGTTTATATTTTACCGTGCAACTCCATGGAGAAGATGTTTATGCTTTGACGAGAACAAAGCTGTTCCACTCACAGCCCCGTCCGCGTGCAGCCATACGTTATGACGAGAACACACATCCGCTATGGCATCAAGATCGTCAAACGAGCCCGATACAGTCGTGCCAACTGTGGCGTTCACCATGATCGGAACTTCTCCCTGGTATTACACAAAATGACTTGAGAAATATCTCACAATATACCAGGACAACAAAGAAGTACAGGGTTCGGTATAATTGGTGAGAATTACTAAGATTGAAAAATTAAATTATTGATTGGTTTTCATCTTTAATTCCGAAAATTAGTGATATGATTTTGAAATAAGTTCGAAAGCTGCTTCATTGGTTCACATGAAAGAACTGATTGATTATAGTACATTGATTAACCAATATGATCATTGATGCAAAAAACCTCGCGTTTATACATAAAGCATACCGCATTTATGGCGTCCATTATCATAGCGTCAAGGTGTGAAGGGCTCATGCGATCTCGATCGTCCGTCGGTACCGCTCGAACACCCTCCGATCCCAATCCCATCAACGATGCACCTTTGGAAACGGAATAATGACACTGAAAACGGAACAATTCAATCAAGTTATTATTTAACCCTGCAGTGATGGTAGTGATCACAAATTCTTATCATTATTACTCTATTGGTAAACTGTCTGATAGAAGTGACGCGTTTACCGATTTTGACGTGAACACACACATCCTGGGAAGACCAAACAGCCCATCCGATTTAACTTCGGGAAATTTTTGGAATCTTGCCAGATTCATGCCGAATATATTGGCAAGAGAACCCCCTGGAATAAATTCACAATTGATCAAGACTATTTATTAAACATTTCATGCATGACTACGTGGACAACTCAGTGACGGAATAAAACACGCCGGCAATCAGATAATGCATTAATTACAATTACACGTAATAAGAAAAAGTTGGCAATTAATTTAAGCTACCAGAACATGTAAACGTTAGAAAATCGGATTGATATGCGCGCATATATTAACTATTAAACATTTTTATAAACTTTGCTGCGTTTGTTACCGTAAGTGATGTCATTGAGATCCATGGGATTTAACAATTCGATCGATGCTGTCACTGACAACAAAGGACCCTTTTTTTATTATCATCGGACTTTTATAAACGATCAAAATTGTTTAAGAAAGCATTTGACAGACCACACGTCTTTTTTCAATTACATGTTCATAGAGAAATTTTACAATTTAATAAGGCCACTGATATTATGTTTTACGATCGAATCATTTTCCATGTTTTGAGACGATGAACCTTGACCTTAGTTTGAGGTCAAAGTCAAAGCAAAACCTAAGGGTTATGGGCATCATCGATACGTTACATTTTAAAAAAACCCCATTAAAACATATTGAAAATTGCGACCTGTGTGGAGAGACAAAAAAGTAAACATACATAGCAACAAACGGGATAGACCAAGATTACTTTGCGAAAACCTCACGCCAAGTTCAAAACGTTCGAGTCTACGTCATGTTATAGAAAACAAACGTACCAGGTGTAAATATTCCGTCAGCTTCGTCGAACCCCATCAGACGACCACAGGTGTTTAACACCTCGGCTTCAATGAGTGAAAACACAGGTGCTATTTCGAATGTGTACCTTTGAATAACGCAGAATCGCTCATTTTTAATTTACAGAGGTAATACTAGCATACAACGAGTGGACAAAACATAAGCAGATCCGACTCTCACGCCAGTCTCATACAGCTAGGTATGACTTACAAATAATGATTACATTCGTGGAAACGTGTTTTATATGGTAGGCTGTGTCGAGACACAACACCATGTAGTTACACCGATAAACATAAACATTAACATGCTGGCCAGCTGATCTCGAATAACTTACTACAACAATGCACAGATTACTGTTATGCATGTCTGATATTAAATTACATTTGTGCAATAAGTTCTTCATCATCTACACCCCTGCACCCACTCCCCAAGAAACTCTATGATACACCTTCATCACATGTTCACGTCCGTTTTCGCTCGCTAAAATAGTTACTGCAATTAGATGGAATGGATAGGAAGGGGATTGGGGGTTAAGATAATACGCCTTCATTAGCTGTTCATGCCCGTTTAAGCTTGCTAAAATTGCTACTGCAGTGAGACAGAACGGATGGGAAGTTGGGAGGGGTTAAGGTGGTGGTGGAATAAGTTATTTCGCTCCTCAAAAACTGGAAATGTAAACGTTTCTTTTCAATCTGTCTATCGCTTAGTATTTGCGCCGGGCCAAAAAAAGCCCTTATAAACTAAATGTTGGTCTTACTCACACGTGTTGAGAGACTCAGAGAGACAGGCTGCGCCGAATCCATTCACATCCAGACCGCCAAACAAAGTATTGAAGAAGTGAGGATGACCTGAATACAAGGAGATAATTTTGCTGAGATATTACACCCTGGATTTGTCACAGCTATTGCATTATATGCACGGAATGACAGAAGTTTAAAGCGATTGCTAAGTCAAAACTGAAAATTGTGTGTTATATACATTGACTGTTAACGACAATTCAAGTCAATGGATCTCATTTACAATCGAATAACCCATTAATAAGGCAATGATTTGCCCAAAATATGACGCGGACATCTGGATGAAAGACACTTAATTTCAGTAGCAGCATTGTTAAGGCATAGCATACTATAACTCACCGCTTTTGACGCTGTTCTTGATTGTATCCCGACAGAGGTCTAGGAGGCATTCTTGGGACACACAATCCTCTGGCACGGAGATATCCATTACATTCTTCAAATCATCGGGGTGTTTGAAATCGATGACTTTGCTGAAAATCAGAGTGTTTTTATTTGTCAAAAAGATGATGAATGCAAACGATTCAATACGTTTATCATTCGCTATCATGGCATATTCAAAGCAGTCCCGAGCATATAGCACCCATAAATAATCGTGAGATTATCCAAAGCTTATAATATGTCCAAGACGTGTGATCAATATTCAACATAAACTATCATAAACATACATTTAACAAGTGAAATAACATTGTTTGCAAATACTGAACAGGTATTGTACAAGCCAGCCAGATGGGATCATATACGTCTATACAAGAATAAAAGGCATCAACGGCGCTGGTCGCCGTCATGAGCGTTACAGAACCTACTATATATTAACTCGAATATATGGTATCAAGTTTAATTTCCACCACATCACACAAGAAGGCCAAAATGAGCCCAGGGCTGCGTTCTGTTCTGTCCTTGGCGATTTGTTTGACTCCCATGGTACCCAGTGACGTTCTAAATGTTTATTACCTTGTACGTGCATTGTAAATGTTGCATTCAATGTATAGGTCAGTAACGCGAAGATCCACAAAATTAACACCATGTAAACCATTGTCTCTATTAAACGATGAACCCACCAATAGAAGCGTTAGCAAACCACCATTAATAAAAAAATAGGAGGCAAACTTTCCCTCGCCATATAGGCAAAGCAGCATGAGATTCCTCTTGTCTAGATTGGGAGGAAGTTCAACATTCTTGTTTAGTTCTAAATCAAGTCTACCAAATATTGTTCGGGGAGGTGTATGCCTCTGTTGCAATCATTCGCATTTATGTTAGGTATTAGTCTACATAAATCACATTTATGTCGGGCATTAGTCTACATAAATCACATTTATGTCGGATATTATTCTACATAAGTCACAAGTTGTCAAATAGACCCTGCGTACATAAGGCTAGCTCCGGTCGAACGGTAATATGAATATATACCGTTCTGATTCGATCATTTTCCGCGCGTCGCAGGAAACGCGTTAGGGTAAAGTGCTTTATCCCGCATCTAGAAAATAACATATATCAAGAGCCTGTACAACAAAAAAACCTCACGCACCAAAAAAATTACCCCCACTCAACGCTATTCTTCAAGAAGTGCTATCGATATATCATTTCTGACATATCGCGATACGATGACCGCCATTTTGACAAATATTACGTCGCGGGATTTACCGCCGCCTCATCCGTTTTGCCTTAGCATCGGTGTGGGGGAGGGGGGGGGGGGGGCACTTGGCCTTAACTCGGATAGGGGTGTGCCGCGGGACCTCGAAAACCCTTACCTGTTGAGAGTTTACCCCGTCGTACAAGGTATTATGCGAATGTATAACCTGTTGCACAAGTCGAGAGGCCGCAAAAACATACCCCGAAGCGCGGCACATGTATACTACCTCTATAAACTTAAGTGCGCCCCCCCCCCCACACGGGCTTACCATTAGTCGTCGATGGGTCGCATCATTCTGAGCATGCGCGATGCACGTGGTCTTGAACAGTTGAACTTGAAAACAAACATGGTGCTGTGTTTCGGACTTTTTACTGCTTCCAAATTTATCGAACTATAAATAATTACCATGGATGAAATCGCCCGCCGCAAAGGGTTAAATTGTCCGTGAACATCATTGCATTCTAAAACTCCATCACTTGGGTTTGTTTGGTGTTTGGTAGTTGTCTGAATTGATCTCAATTTTTTTTACATTGCGTCGTTTCAAGAGAAAGCAAGACGTCTACTCAGACGTCTTGTAAGGCTAACATAGGCCAGCCTCGCCAAGCGCATATGACAGTCTCAAACAAACCAACATTAATTTCCGTCCATAACAAGGCCATCAACAACAACAATCTATAACAACAGACGGATGTGAACCCAAATTGAGGTCGATTGGAGAGAGATGGTCCAACTCGAACCCGTTATACAAATCATTAATGGCGTTTCCTGCATTCTGAGTAAGATGGTAAGATATAGTCGGTGCTGTCCTCGACCTCAAGACTGTTCACACTTACTCCGCTTCCTAGAGATAAGGTCACGACCCTAACAATACAATGCGCGTGTCTCTTATTAGAGGAAAATCATCAATAGTTTATTATTATCTGCGCCTCTGAACTAAAGTAAGTATGCAAGCGAGCTGCGAGTAACTACGCAGGCGCAGTTCAGCAGTTTGTTGGTATCATCTCTAAAATTGCGCCAGTTTTCAGCTTCGGAAGATTTGTAGCCGATGAACTTTACAACGACCACAGAAATACGCGGGATCACGGAATTTATTCAACTTACAGAGATCATTCACGAAAGTTGCAAATAATCAGTCAGCGAAGTATTTTTTTCACCGTAGAACTTCGATGACTTTTCATGACATGCACCTCTTAAGGGCATCTTTAAATGAGACTCGTTCTTTGAGTGTACGTTCAAAGACGGTTTCTTTCTTAAGTTTTTATCTTTACGTAAAAACAACAATATCATTGCTTTAGCTGGGTCATCGATGATTATCATTTTAAGCTCGGGATATTCGAACTATAGGCCCGATTATTCTCTCGGTTCTCGCCACCAGTCACGAGCAACAACCAGACGACAGGTGCGAGTCCCTGTAGTAACATACCTTTTGATGTGGAATCTTTGTGGTCAATTCCTTGGCCGTTTTGGTAGTTATCATTCATGACTGAAAATCTGCAACTGAAATACATTATCAGGTTGATAACTGCATGACATCCAGAGAATATCTGACAGCAGAGGAATCAGTACATTAACCTACAATATACTTGGAGTGAGAGAAGTTGTGGCAAGGCACATTGTTTAACAACGCGCCGACACTAATGCTTTGAGTGGAAGTAGTGCCTTGCGCTGATCCATTCGTGATGTGTACACCTATTGATCAAACCACTGTATAACACGTAAAATAAATAGGCCATATTGACGCAGACGGCGGGTTTGGCACTGATGATTGTGCTGTTTTCTTGGTGTTGATGAATTGACTTACACACACAGCTGTCCAAGACAAACCGGGGTTTCATTGTTACGGAACAATACAAGACCACAGGACCTACGTTGTCAGTACCCCGATGACTGGTACCCGAGAATCCGATACCTACGTGGTTAAGCCTGATCGGGCGGTTTCATTTTAGCCCAACAGACCAACAGTCCATCGGGTACTCCCTTGTTCAAGACGGAGAGCAAGCTCCACTTGGTACAAAAGAGCTATTCCATTGTGGTACTTGCCAGTGGGTGATTTGGAAGATATTTGGTACCCAAATTGTTTGTACCTTGGTGATCAGTATCTTGTAGAAGGGTACCTCTGATGCCTTAGTGATTCGTTCCTCAATGGGTAGGTACCTTAGCCGTTGGTACCTCAGGGGGTGGTACCTTAGTGGTTGATACCTCATTGGATGGAAGCTTAATGGTTGGTACCTCAGTGGGTGGTACCTCAACGGTTGGTACCTCAGTTGGTTATACTTAGGCGGTTAGTACCTCAGTGGATGGTACCTTAGCGGTTGTTACCTTAGTGGTTGGTACCTCAATGGGTGGTTCCTAAGCGGTTGGTACCTCTGTGGATGGTACCTTAGCGGTTGGTACATCAGTGAATGGTACCTTAGTGGTGGTACCTAATTGGGTGGTACCTCACCAGTTGGTGCCTCGGTTGGTTATACCTAGGCCGTTGGCACCTCAGTGGATGTTACCTCAGTGAATGGTACATTAGTGTTTGGCGCCTCAGTGGATGGTACCTTAGCTGTTGGTGGCTTAGCGGCTGGTACATCAGTGGGTTGTACCTTTGCAGTTGGTACTTCAGTTGATGGTATCGTATGGGTTGGTACCTATGTGGCAGATACCTTAGCGGTTGGCACCTTAGTGGTTGGCACCTTAGCGGTTGGTACATCAGTGGGTTGTACCTTAGTGGTTGGTACCTCAGTAAGTGGCTCCTTAGAGGTTGGTACCTAAGTGGGTGGTACCTTAGCGGTGTGTTCCTCAGTGGGTGGTACCTCAGCGGTTTGTGCCTAAGTTGGTGGTACCTTAGCGGTTGGTACCTCAGTGTATGGGACCTTAGCGGTTGGTATCTTAGCCGTTGGTACCTTAGTGGCTGGTACCTCAGAGGTTGGTACCTCAGTTGATGGTATCTTAACGGTTGGTTCCTTAGTGGAAGGTACCTTAGCGGTTGGCACCTTAGTGGTTGGCACCTAAGCGGTTGGCACCTTAGCGGTTGGCACCTTAGTGGTTGGCACCTTAGTGGTAGGTACTTAGTGGGAGGGACCTTAGTTGTGGAACTTACCAATTAGGTCGGTCAAAATGGATTAATAATTTGCCATGAATTCGTAGTCATCACTGGGACGAAAATCCTGGCTCTAAGGTGGAGGTTACAGTGTTAGCGGAATCGTGTAACCTTGAAAATGCGGCGGTGGAGGTGTAAATCGGCCGCAAGTATGCGGGTAGATACAGTATCCGACGCATGACGCTTATTCTGCCCAGCATCGAGGATGTAGTTAAATTTACATCCAAAACAAAACAATTAATAGATGTCAAACGATGGCTCTCTTGCGTCGACGAGGTGAATAGGACCCGCTATACCAGCGAAATGTGCTGACGCATTGCATGAAAAGCCCCCATATCATTCGCAACACAAAGTACAATTGATACAGTCAATTATTCCGTATCGCTATCTTAAGGTTCGCTGAGGATCGCTGTTGTTCATACGAAAAGAACGTGACATGCATGAAAAAAATCTGATCAATTCCTGAATGCATCAATGCTAGTGTGTGTCACTGAATGTATGCATCACTACTCGGACGCATCAATACATTGGATGCATCAATGGTCGTATGCTTGACTTAGTGAATGCATAGCTGATTGGATGTATCAATACATAGATGCATAACTGCGTGGATGCATCACTATACCAATGGTACGATACATTCTGACCTGGACTGCATCAATGCTAGTGTGCCGTCATATCATCGATGCATCGTTATATTACCGCACAAGATAAGACGCCCGAGAGCCCGGATGGAACGGTTGATGGGTGGATGCATTTTATGAGAGTTATACGCACTCAGGTACAAACAACTAGAAGGCAATAAGGAGAGGAATTACCTTGATGATGAGATCGCTGTTCTTATCGTTCTACCGTCATTATGATGTACCTGATACAACCACATGTACCGTTAATACAACCATCGATGTCAATCGGACGATTGTACTGGAAGATTTGAGCGTGGTTTTCCCGGGCTGACTGAACAGTGCGATGAACGTTGCGCATGAGTAGGGCTAGGTGCGGCGCAACCTCCGCTATTTTTTTTACCAAGGGTTGATGGAGGGGGATGATATGATAGCCTCACTGGTATCTAAATGAGCGAATATATGTAATTGTATTAATAACACTTCACTTGAGTATTAATTAGTCTGCAACAGACATATCAATTCTACATACTTTAAAGTGGTTCATAACATGGTGCCTTTTTATTGAAGAGCATTCGCAACTGACATCATCCATGGCCCGAGGCCATTTGGTTCAATTATTCCATGCAACAGGTCACAGCACGGTCAATGATATGTCATACCATATTTGTAACGCCATTACATTGAAACGGCAAATTGTGTTTGCATGCTGGGCTTGGTCAAATCGATATCGTTAATGTATTAATATTAATCGTGTAATTACACCTCAAATAAGTCCCATCGTAATTGGATGGCCAGTCGCGTCTCGATTTATTTCGCACATAATCTCTTTGCATTTTCAATTCGAGTGCACACATCTGCAATAGGCACGAATTATATGCAGGTTTTGTCTATTAATTATCCATTACTTGTGAGACAATGACAGACGCTCATTTTCTCTGTTGAGAGATATCCAACAAAGCCATAAAACAATCGAAAAAGGCAGCTTTTGAACCTATTTGTTCCACGGATCATCTCCATAGGCATTCTCCTCTTGAACGCATGGGTATATTTACACTAACTAATACATATGAATCGGTCAACATTTAGCAAAGTACACAATGTATGTGGAATATTGCCTATCTCACTTGCTAACACAATGTCAAGTTTGTTTGGTTTTGTTTTGCAGACCACAGCTCTTTGCAAGCAATTGCATTCAGTCAGCACATTTGCAGTGAAGGGGCTTTAAACTAAACATGGATTTTGAATCTTCCAGTTTCGGACAATGTTATCATTAGTACAATCGGTGATATTTTTACGACTTTTATGAAGACTTATTCCTTATTTTGAAGGGCCGTTGTAAATTGTCACAATATGGCATGTGGAAGACGCTTATCAGCTGAGAATAGCTGGAAATTGAGCGCTGATCTCAACTGATTATTTAGTTACGCATGCATTGTTATTTGAGCATAATTACGTGTAGGTAGTTAATTTACCAGATAGCTACACTGACATACTGGTTATCTCAATATCTGAAAAGGATATCAACAACACAAAAGCCCAAACGTTTGAGAGACAACTAAATTCGCATGATGGTGCCATGGAGCAACGGCCAGCGATACGAATATTGGCCTTTACCAACACAAAATACTTCCGAATAGTAACATTGAGCTTAACATGAAATCAATTTGGGCCAAAAGTTACAAAAGGAAATTTTAAGGTATTTATATATAAACTGGGTAAACTAGATTTACTAAGTTTATTTACTCAGTGTCATTTGTGATCTATAACTGTGCAAATAGAAATATGCGCAATACATTACCAGTTAGGGGATGGTAAGGTGGTAAGAAGGCGTTCTAACATTAAAAATCTCCCCGCTGCTTTTACACCGAAAATTGCACTAGGGCAGCGTAAACGAGTGATTGTTGACGGTTAATGTTTATCACTGAAATAGCGTTTTTGTAGCACGAATGACTTGCTCTTTCAATCACTGTGGAAGGTTCAATTCAAATAAGCGACAAAGTCGGCTTCGTGGCTTAATTCAATTTGACTAATGCAACAGTCAACAACAATGATATGGTGCATATTTCTACCGACGACCACTACAGGTTCATAATCAGAGCGGAAACCCTGCTGGTTCATCATGTCGTTTAACTTCATTAAGCCATCTCGGCATAGTGTTTAGCCATTTATATCAAACGCGTTAGCTTCGAGATTTTCGAAAGTATCATTTAGATTTTACATCTTGTATACTTGTTTAGTAGAATCATTAAGTTTGCCCTAAATATACAAAGCACGTGAATCATTTACCGTACATTCCTGTACGTAAATATATAACCACAGTTGCCCCGTGTGTGACCCACCATGTAAATAGTACATTCGGAGATCATCTAACAAAAACTAGGTACGAAATGATAAAGATAAACATATCTGACAATTTGCGACATAACAGTGTCAAGTCAGATATATCGTATATCACCTGTCGATTTACCAGTACGGTACACCAAGCTGTTTCTTTGTCGTTGTCCTTTTTTCATCAAATACAAATCTATAAATCATCGTAATTTGCCTGACCTATGTAGCAATGCATTCACATAAATGTGTGGCGTGAATGAGTATATTTCAAACCAAACCTCCTCAAACTAGTTAATATTGTGTCTAATTACAGTGTATCGTAGTTGTGATTGTATTTTGACATCTTCGTGATTGCAATGATTAAGGTGCGACAAGAAAATAGGTCAATTGAAGAGAGTTTATCTCGTAAATAAACCCAAGTCGACGTAGAGATGGACTAACTGTAGAAGCTAACAGACGTTGCAGGTACTACTGTCTCTTATTGAGTGCGGTGTATTCGACGTGTCGCAAAAGTATCAGCTATTAGCTGCTAGATAAACGGAGAGTTACTGTGCGAGCTTTAAGGGTTTATAATTAATAATAACTTTTGACTGATCTGCAGCGAACAACGAATAGAGTTCTATTTGCAATTTTATCCGTTTGGCCAATTAACACGTTATCTGATCAATAAACAGAGGATGGTCGGCAGCCGTTTTCTATCCGGCATACTGTCACCAGGAAAATGAACTTAACATTAAAAGACGCACATTGCATATGCTTGATAGCGGATTTATCTGTTGTGGTAGACTGGGTTGAATACATAATAAGGTTTTATTTCTCCAACTAGATAAACATATCTTTATCACCGGAACAGGACCTCAAGATATGAGCAGTTACTGAGATTATTCGTATCCTGTCTATATACTGACGACCACGACACTGAAGTAGGGGATTATGTGTTCAATGTGCAATACCACAAAACATATAACATAAACTGATCGCATCTTCTGAGGGTTGCCTCGAGAAACACCTGAATCAAATGTAATTGAAGCATTTGTATTTACATGACGCTAATCAAATCGCTATAAAGGAATTGAAACAAATACAAAATGTTTATTCTATTTTATTTAAGTTCTGTCGTTATATGCATATCATCTTGTATAGATATACAGTGTGCATTTGGTCGCCCTGGCACTATTTATGAAATGTGTCACGAACAGTAAGCAATATCATGAATCATGATATCCTACATTAGTCCGCAGTCCAATTTATGTCACCCTCCATCATATGTGATGGAGGGTGAATTATGCGAACTTTGATATACATAGCGAACACTTAATAAGGCGAAACAAAAGGCGGATAACATATGTTATCTGCCGTTGTAATTGTTATCATCCGATGCCAATTAATTAGGTATTATGTTGTGAAAAAAATGGAAAGTTTTGCTATAAGGTACCGCTAGTAATGGTTGGGAATTTGCATTATTGACCTATGACAAACGAATTGTAACACGTTGGATTAACAGAAAGGTGCGAATAAAATTCAGCTCGTAATATAATCGGTTTCATTTATTCAATTAATTACTGCAAATGCAATTATTCAACCAACATCATGAATGAAGATATAAGCAGTAACTGAGTTTATTCGTATTCTGTCTATATATGACGACCATGGCTCTGAGTAGTGGATGGTATGTTCAATCTGCAAAACGACAAAATATATCATACAAACTGATCGCATCTTACGAGTGCTGCCTCGAGAAACACCGGAATCAAAAGTAATTGCATCATTCGTATTTACATGATCCTAATCAAATCACTACAAGGAAAATGAAACAAATACAAAAAGGTTTTTGTCGTTATATGTATTTCGTCTTGTTTAGATATATGATGTGCATTTGGTCGCACTGTTTATGAATTGTGTTACGAACAGTAAGCAATATCATGAATCACGATGTCCTACATAAGTCCGCAATCCAATTCATGTCACCCTCCTTCATATGTGATATGAATCCCGGGTCCATATCTTAGTTATGAGCATAAAAGCATATCATGTTACACAGATGGCTCGCCATCGCAACACATCTTGTCATTGGTGATGCGGTGCGTATATTATTTGTTTTTCACTTATTCGATTAATTCATGTCCTTTACAACAGTTTTGAGCATAGTCGCCATTGTTTAGCTGCAAGTACAGACTATTGGCCACGACTAGTCACCTAGAAGCTAATTTCATTTATTACTGAAACCTTCCACAGTAAACCGCTCATGGCAAACCGCTGACGTGATGAAGAGGCTGACACGTCAATCAGATGACCAGATACAGAGGCTGACACGTCAATCACATGACGGAATGCAGAGGCTGACACGTAAATCAGAAGACGGGAAGCTTCACTATTGCGTGTGAGGCTCTATTGAGGCGAATGCCGCACCTCATCCTACT
Source organism: Urechis unicinctus (assembly GCA_034190875.2). Lineage (NCBI taxonomy): Eukaryota > Metazoa > Annelida > Polychaeta > Xenopneusta > Urechidae > Urechis > Urechis unicinctus. The sequence goes on along the minus strand of CM067352.1, from coordinate 27,283,855 downwards.
CCAACTATGTTCCATTAACGGAGCCGCCGCAGCATATGTATAATGTAAATAACCTAGATATTTATATCTCTAATGCATTTACAATGCTATTGCCGTAGTAAAACCTCGTATACTACCGAACCATAGCTGACATTCTACACGACGCGGATGAAATTATATAGTATAGTGTAGCATGTGTATTTAAGAAAGCTCTAGACCGGTCCATACTTAGACTTGGTGTGCATAATAATAGTACGTTTCGAAGCATGGTTTTGCATGCGTTCGACAAAACACCATCATTGCCTATATTGCCCAAATAATAGCGTTGTATGCAAGATGTTACTAGCAAGCGTCGATTTGCCAAAGCTACCTTCAAGAAGCAAAATTATTTTAATCAATAAGAATTATTGAAAGTCGTCTATGTTGACGCTTTATGTTGATAACAAATTTAATAATGTTTGTGCATTCTAGCCTGATAATGTACATAAAAGGCAATAAATGGTTTTGATGAAGGGGTCAGAAATGTTAATTAAATTAATGCCTTCTGATGACCACACAATCTTGTTATCTGGCAGTCTCAACCCGCATCAGGTGCCTTACTAGATTAGCGGATATACAAAATAATGCTAGCAGCAAGTTCTAATTAGCATCAATAAAGCTGGTAATTGTCACCACCTGTTGATATATTCGATGTGCATGTGCTGGCAAACGGCGCTCGAAAATAAAATTGCGATGCTTGTAAATACAATCTTAAAAACTATGCCGCAAAAATATTTCACTCATCGAATCTTCACTTCTTTTGGAATTTATATCCGTAAGCTCGAGAGCGATCCACACACCCGGGTATTATGTACACCTTTCTATATACTGCAGCCTCATTTTCGGCGGGATGCGGTAAATTGCCCTAATATATCACGCGGCATAAGCTAGATTACATTCTGTGTTGCAAAACTGATGAAGCTTGAGAGATGCAATATGCATCCCATCATTGATGAACCCTTAAGCAAGAACGGAAGTATCTTAACAAGATGCCGATCGATTATTCTGTGTATCCATTACCCATCTGAGCATCAATCAAACTGCCGCGCAGTCTGCTGCAATGATAATAACATGATATCAATGTCTGGCCACTTCTATTTTACGATCATTCGAAGAATATATAACTATATATCAACATTGTCAGCCCAAGGACATAAGAGAAGAGATGTAAGAGCCTAGCATATCTCTTGCATTGTTAATGCAGAATAGGTGTGCCCATAATAATAATAAGGGAAAAAAAGACAAATAAACAACGCCTGCAAATAACGGATGTGTTATTTATCAAACATCATCCGAGGTATATGTTTTTATATTATTTTGACAGTCGACATGTCGTAATTTATAAGTGAGCTTTTGACTTGGCTACGTTTCCTCACGCTACTTTCATCCGGCAGTAAAATACTCTCCCACCCCTCTATTCACATTAGCCGCCCACTTCAAGGGAAATTAACAAGCAGAGCTGGATGAGGTTCTTCCGAAAAGTACCTTCGCGAGTACGTAATTAACGTCCTTTCTGAAATTGAAAAATATTTTTCAGAGAGCTAAATAAACAGTGCATCTGCATGGCGTAGACATTCGAAGATTACAATAATTAGTTAAAACGAAGTTCCAAAACGCAGAAAACAGTTGAGTTCACTGTTGTTTGATAAAAGAAACATTTAACAGACCGTGATTCCGAGCAATACCTATCGTTTGCAATACGATGTGCATGTGAGTTGTCTGCAGCCATCATTAGAATGATGATATTAGTATGGAGTACACCCAGCTTGCTGAAAGAAAGTATACATTGGCAAATCATCTGCCTTCACAAAAGTGTCATGTTGAGAGTGTGTGTAACTCGTGTTGGGATGAGGGTTCAAGAACATACTGATCGCAATTTTAATTCAACGGGCAATATTGGTTTGAATCTGCAGTTCATTAATCAAAGATGTTGCATGTTTCACAAGATAGATTTGTCTAAATGTGTCAAAAGGCATATTTCCTGATGGTGCACCTGTAAAAAGCAAAATGTTTATGATATGACGTTAATTGTTTGTTTTACTACGTGGTCCTCGTGGAATAGATAAAATTGCAGAAGAGCTACTAGAAATCAAATTACCTCTCATCCTTTTTCTCTTTTTCTGTAATACAAAAAGTCCTGAGGAAAAAGAAATGAGGGCCGCAAGGCACGCGGCTAAGTAACAAGTACCCTTTTACGTCGGCGAGACAGTACTGAAAGACCTGCTGTATCTCATATAAAATGCAGTAAGCTGCATATTTTATTCGCTAATGCAATCACTCCACTATGGCGATATAACGACGTATGTGAATATTGCATGCAATAGCTAACTGTCATCATCACTTAAGACTCATAGCCTACAACATCAAAGCATTTTAATGCTGTGAAGGTACTGAAGTAAAGTGACATACTAAAGAGCTTTGATGAATATATATATATATATATATATATATATATATATATATATATATATATATATATATATATATTTATATATATATATATTTATATATATATATATATATATATATATATATATATATATATATATATATATATATATATATATATATATATATATATATATATGCATATACATATATTTATATATATACTGGCAGGAGTGAAATTTAGGAGGCGTATTGCATTAACCTGCTTCACATTTTCAATTCGGTTGATATACGAATTGAAGCTGTCTACGTCGGGCTGTATATGTATCAGTTACATCGTCACAAATCTTAACATGTGCTACCTTTTCGAAGTTACACACTAACTGCATCCAGAACAGTGTCTGTCGTGATATGTCAAAGGAATAATAATGTAAAGCTTCACAAAAATCTGGCTCCTTTGCCTGAACAAAGTTGATATCAGCCCTGGCATATATCCATGTTAAATTTCCGCAATCCGACAACGATTCGGTTAGTCACATAACACAGTGTGCATGCAAATAACTTTTTACGCAGTTGATAGAAGGAAGCCGAGCAAGTCAAACAAACCAGCTGGATAGCGATTAACCTACAATGGCGCTAACAACATGCAAACAGGGTCCTATATGAAGACCGTTTTCAAGATTTACACGGTCTCAAAACCGATGCTGCAATAAGCTCAGTCCGTTATTTGCAATGCCTACGTGAAGCTAATGTCATGGCGTATATATTGCAATACATTTCTAAATATATTTTTTGTAAGGTTAGGAAATAGGGCTATTGACCATCAAATATCGTCAACAGAGCCGCCGAGATGTTCTTATTCTCTTTGGTTCCAGATTAGTAGAACTATGTAATAATAATAGACAAAACAGAGTAATCTTAACTAGATTCAGATTAATTGTTCTCTTTTTCCGTTACCGTTTCGGACATCAATCAAGCGACCGATATGTCTGATGTTTGCGGATGGCTATTTATCCACTTTATTTTCGGCATGTTGAAATAATGCACAGCGCGCCGATACACATTTCACTTTCATTAAAATCTTGGTGTGCATATGGAATTGTTATTCAGAGCAAGTTACAAGGCTACGTAAGTCATCTAGAAGAGTAAGGTCAATTTGCTTAGTGTTACTCAACTGCACGAAATGGATTCAGCCAATTTGTCTTCAATTTGGTTCCACTAACAAGTAATGGCCGCAATTCCGACGGCGAATACGTTGAAACCGATTCATTAGAGTTATGGTGTTTAATTGAATTTCTATCTGCAATAGTTAATCAGAACAAATAGCCAATCCCGACGTTAACGGTTTAGATGACCTTGCAGAGTGCTATCTTCCAATTATGCTATTCACAAAAAGTGTATATACAATTATTTTGTTAATAAGTTTCTTTAATAAACAAGGTTTTGTGAGAAATGTTGTCTTCGGATATCAAATAAAATATGTTTTCATAAATGAACTAAACCGTTGATGGTGGCAAAAGGGGCGAGATGTGTTCGACAAAATGCCACTAAATAATCAGAAAATATGTTGAGGCCAAAACAAGCGCATCAATCGGAGTGATACGATCCCGCTGTCGTCACGCTAAAAATGTATATTGAATATATGAGATACTGTGTATTTCCATCCTTCTGAGAGTAATAACGTGGGTTAGTCATTTTTGAATATTTCATATTATATATGTTTTTTGATCATGCTAACAGTGCGATGGTGTTAGCTTATTGTGTTAGCTACGACAGTTAGTTGTTCAGAGCCGTGCTAAATGCGTTAAACACGGACAGCTATTGATTTGGATGTCGGAAGATGTTAAAATCATAGCAAATTGACGACATATGGAAACCTATTGCTCCCATGTAAGAACATGGATACCGATTTACACTAAACTATGGGGATGATGTTGACCAAATAACCGAACTCATCTGCTTATTCCTTATTCGTAAAAAAGTAGCCCCACCATGTTTGTTTATGTGACGTTTGAATCTAGGATTGTGGAAAGCACATGTTTGCTGGATTACGCGGCGCTGACAGAAATTGATACTAACCGAATCACAACCAAGACCACTCTCGGTGTTTGCGTCGGTGGGCCATTTGTCCCGAATTATAATTATTGATGTGAAGGTTGATGCTTTCGGCAACTATCGACAGCGAATTCGGTATAGGTCGTAATGGTCATATAATTGCAAGAGCTTAAGTGGGCGGTATAAGCAACAGGTATTAGTTTCTATCATTCTATCAGTTTGTTGCCACCTGTAACAGTAACTAATCATATTATTGTTGACACCTTTGCTTGCTATAATAAACGTTGCAGGATCATGATCGACATGAGGATTAAAAAACGTATAACGGGCTCCACAAAAGTGCGCTTGTAATGTTGACTTTTCTGATCACATACAAGATAAGCCTTATATCAACAGTTTGTTCACCATAAAATACACTAATTTGACAATTTCATTAAATGTACAGCACAGACGATAAAATACGCGCCTGTGCTGTTATTGACGATAGGTGTAGGTGCGTTACAACATGACTGATGTAGCTACGTTTTGACTGCAGACGGTATGTGTTGTTATTCGTATATCATGTAACATTAAAATCAATAAACATTTTGCTAAAGCTTACCCCAGCTCTGCTTTGCCTTGACTCACCATCAATTGCAAAAAGTGCCGAGAAGATAAGCTGAAGACCCCACTATCCCTCGGTTTTATCAAAAGCCGAATATGTGTGATACTTCTTGTAACACTAACATACATCATTGATATTTGGTAGCATCTGCTCCTATTGTTCTTTTGCCATATCTAGGCTTAGCCAGTGAAGCATCAATTGTCAGAAGAATCTACCCCCCAAAAATTCATTGTCATTGGGGCACATTTCCCATGAATCCAAACAATGCCTTGTTAGGCTGCTATGTATTTTATGTGATAGCAGGTCCATCTATTTGCTTCTTTGCAGAACAAAACACTGACCATCAGCTTAGAACGTCAACCTGTGTATTGCCAAACATTGCCGTCTTTGATGCAAAAACCATGCTTATATAAAATATATGACTTCATCATCGCCCTCTTGAAAATAAACGTGAATCACCTCAAGGTTGATGAAGGCACTTAGCGACTACAAAAAACATGTCATCGTATGTCACCTCCGTGATGGATGCCGGGATTCGACAGTTTAAGGGATATAAATATTCAAGGGATATAAATATAAGAAATTGGATGTATATACCACCGGCTGCATAATGCTATTGAGACAGATAACGGCTCTGATACTGCCTCATTCAGTAAAGTGAAGGCAATCTACTTCCTTCACACCTTGATTTTACATTTACCTTAATCTGTTGTTATACATGCTGTTCGCAGACAGATCGGCTGCAATTATATTCGGCAAAGGCCCTGTGTTGAGATGCGGAAGATTAACAGGGAACCTCTCGAGCTTTTGAAGGAATGTGACTATATGATTCTTCTACTCATTGCTTTCACTGATTGACATGTTTCAATCTGGGTTGCAGACAAGGCTATTAAAATCATGTCAGCGTGCAAATGAATAATGGTGGTTGGGACGCTTATTTGTGGTAAGATTCCGGGAAATCAGATTGATTGTGAACGATTCTCAAAATGTGTGCAGTAAATGTGTATTTGTTAACGTTAACGGCAAAGCAAAAATGTATGGTGTGTCCGCGCCAAATCGTTAATGGAAGTGAGCCCCGTTTGATAATATGTACCAGGCGCACACTCACAGAATCCACCTGGTTGACAATGTGCTTGACATGCCGACAAATGTATATATATATATATATATATATATATATATATATATATATAGATAATATATATAGATATATATATATATATATATATATATATATATATATATATATATATATAGAGATCTCTCTATATATCTATATATATCTATATATATATATATATATATATATATATCTATATATATATATATATATATATATATATATATCTCGTCTCATATATCTCTATTCATATATCTCTATATACCTATTCTAATATCTCCCCCTCCCTCCTCTCCCTCTCTATCATATATCTCTATTATATATATATATATATATATATATATATATATCTATATATATACATATATATATCTATCATATATATATATATATATATTATATATATATATATTATATATATATATATATATATATGCATCATTGTATACATATATATATATATATGGTTTATTTTTCCCTATATATAATATATAGATATATTTATTTTTTTCCTATATACCTCATATATATATCTTTCTATATAGATATATATATATAGATATTTATATGTATATATGTATGTATATTTATGTAAATGAAATATATGTATAAATCTATGTTTATATATATACAAAATATATACACATATATAGATATATATTTATCTATATATTTGTGTACATATATATATCGTATGAATATATGAATATTTATGTAAAAATATTGTATATGTGTATACATATATAAAAATGTACATCTTATATGCATACGATTCACATATGTAAGCATATATATCAAAATACATATATATATATATATATATATACATATATACATAAATATATATATATATATAAATACATATATATATATATATATATATATATATATACATATATATATATATAAATGTACATATATAAATATATATTTATATATATATATATTTATGTATGCATATACATATACATATAAATATATATATATATATATATATATATATATATATATATATATATATATATATATATATATATATATATATATATATATATATATATATATGCTGACTTTTTTTTACACGCGATTGTCCATATAATAGCTGCTGCTTAATGGATGACCAACAGTCAAACATTCGACGCATCACCAACAGCGCATTTGATATTACTATATACTTCTCGTCAATGTGCTGCTCCACCTTGTGGCAGTTTGCGTGAAGGGAGCGGGTATCTACAACTCTGGATTAATTAAAGGCTAAATGGGATGGATGGATATGAAGGGAGGGTTTGTGTAATCAAATAATTCAGCGTCTGAACCTTCTCGTCTGATTGCAAAATAAAAAAGCGAATTATTTAAGCTTATTTGAATTGGCCTTTCTATCAAATTGTACAATGGTACAATGTAATGTAGGAATAGAAATTTCAAAGAAACGACAATAGAGAAAAAACATTTCAGCATATATTACTGCCTCTTCGTTCGTTATCAAAGCTGCCTGCTAGGAAAAGAAACACATTGCCAGTTCAATTCAGGCATTGAAAAATCCACCTGCATATGTTCTAAGCCTGGTGAACACAATGCTGTCATACAGCTACTGTAAGTAATATGGCTCACATACATAACTAAACCGGTGTCATACATAGGCGTCGTTTTAACGAAGTCATATAGCTCTATATATAGTGGCATTGTGCACAATATACACACTAAAACAGGTTTCTGCCAAATTTCAAGTGTGTAGGTCAGCAATTAGTTCAATTTAAGAAAATAACTGCTGATTGCATATTCCGTAAAACCGTTAATCCAAAGCGTTCATAGATACCAGATGATTCGCAGAGAGCAAGTTTCAAGTAGAAGCGGTGTGGAGCTTTCATGTTCCAAACATTTCCCTCTAATTCATTGCTCTGAACTACATGTAAAATCTTGGAATTATTATTTTTGGTTTGAATCTTACACCTTCGCTGGTTTTAAAAACGTAACGTTGCAGTTCATGTTTGAAATATACATTATTAATTGAATTTGGGCGATCGGGAATGTTTTGTATGTCCTTGCAATGTTATGTTGAAGGCACGTCACAATCATATCCAAACCAATGTAGGTGGCATGTTGCAGAAGTTCGGCTTGTCGCTCATTGGTACTTGTCGCACTTTCTACTATAACTTTGTAAGGTAATATATTAGTAGGGTTGTTGTTACTAGCAAGCGCCGATTTGTCAAAGCTACCTTCAAGAAGCAAAATTATATTAATCAATAAGAATTATTGAAAGTCGTCTATGTGATTTTGGACACCTTTCTATATGCTGCAACCTCATTTGCGGCGGGATGCGGTAAATTGCCCAAATATATGACGCGGCATAAGCTATTTGACATTCTGTGTTGCAAAACTGATGAAGCATGAGCGATGCAGTATGCATCCCATCATTGATGAACCCTTAAGCAAGAACGGAAGTATCTTAACAAGATTCCGATCGATCATTCTGTGTGTCGTAAACTATTTTATCCATATTTTACTCCAATAGATTTATTCAATATCACGGGGAGCAACCCCTTCTAAAATAATAGATCATGTACATATTTCTTTCAAGGGAGAGTATCCCCACCATCTCTAATTAGAATCTTAATCGCCGGCCTGTAATTGGCTCGTTTGCTACAACCAATAGCAAACGACGACGATGTGGGCTCCCTCCAAAACCTGCCTAGCAAGGCAGTCCAGGTCAGGCGCTTCGAATAAAAACATCACTAAGACATCTCTTCTCCATACTTTTGGATCTCAAAATTACTTAATAGTTTACCAATAAAATCTTATATTTCGGCCTCATCTCTGTGTTCGAGCTTTACTAAAAGAAGTCGTCAACATCACACACGACAACTGGTGGAGAATCTCCTAAGATCCCGGCGCCATGCTACAAGGTCAGTGATTCAGTTATTCTCATTTTAATTAGTGTGCTAAATTTCTGTCTGTCAATATCTGTATTATAATGCCTGTGACTCAAACATCAAATGAGACTCAAACTGAGAAGTCTGTTTCACTCAACCCCAATAGTGAGTTAAATAGTAACATTTTGGCAATGGATTTTCTTCAACGTATCGCCCTCGATATAAGTGATACGCTTAAAGCTGTTAAGGACTTGATTAGTTGTATAAGTTCAGGTTCCCAATCTCCGCGCCATGCCAATTTCCCCACAATGGGTCAGCCCCAGACTTTTGATGGTATTACCGGTAACTGGGAGACATGGCTGGCCACATTCGAGAGGTATAGCTATTTGGCGGGTTGGTCTGAATCCACACGTGTCACAGCTATGCCGATATTCTTGTCTGATCGCGCATCTTCTGAGTATCTTGAAATCACTAAAGCAACATACGACGTCGCCTGGCCAACATTGTGCACTCGTATGACTCAACGTTTCGGTAAAAGTAAATGTGCTATTGAAATATTGACACCCCAGCAGGACGGCGAATGCCAAGTTTTGCACGCGAGCCCTTGATTACTTTTGGCGTTATTCACTCCATGATGAGAAGGTGCGTCTTCAGTTATTCGAGGCTAATTTGCGGCCAAAACTAAAGGCACAAATCATTGGCGCAAACATCACGTCACTGGCTGCTGCAGAGGAGTTAGCATTAACTTATGAAAAACGTTGGGCGGCTGAGAATGGTATTTCACACGACAATGTTTTCTCCGTGATGAACAATGCGCATCAGGGAAAACGTTCAAATACTTGTGACTTCAAATACAAGTCGGACAACTATAGAGAATGTAGTTCCCCTGATGCATGTTGCAATGTCAGCAGAGGTAAATCTCCTGACCGTTCTGGTCGTCATAATGAGGATTCGTCTTCTAATAGGCTACATTATGGACGTAAATCCCTCAGTGATTCTTCACATGGCCGCACACGGTCACGAAGTCACACGCGAGACAATTCCCCAACTCCACATTACATCAATCATGTTCATTTGGAAACTGACAGCCAGCTGACAGTCAAAGTTACCACAAGCACCATGCACGTAGCGGTTCTTTAAACTGCTGAGGCACCGGGTGAGCTGCGGGCAAAAGGCTCGAAAGAATGAACGAGTTCTGTCTGTTAGCACCACCTTTTCCCGCGATAAAACGGTGCGTATTAAGATTGGTAAGTTGAAGTGCACTGCTTTAATAGACACAGGTGCTAATATTTCATGCATTCACTATGACCTTTTTACAAGAGTTTGTCAAAATAGACCACCCGTAGTTTTTGCCTGTACCACAAAGACAATAACCGTCGCCAATGGAAGTAGCACTAATGTTCTTGGCAAAGTGAATCTGAATGTAAAAATTGGTCAAAGTCAGTTCCCAATTCAGTTTCATGTTATAGAACATTTACAACCAGCTTTGATTCTTGGCGTCGATTTCATGCGCAAGTACGAGGCGAAAATAAACTTCGCTACCACAACCTTCTCCCTTAGACAAAAAGCTAACATAGTCGCGTCAAATGATATACACATTCCCGCCCTTAACACGGTACACTGTCGCGGGGAAATTAGGGCTCCAAAGAGCATATTCCCGACGGGGCTAAGAGGCGATGTCTGCAAACATTCTGCTATTAAAGATATAGACATTGAAATCACAGAACAACATGCATGTGTGGACAATAATTACGTGGACCTGACAATTAAAAACGTATCTAAACGACCGCTTATTGTCAAACGCGGGTCTAAATTAGTTCAGTTTGACCCAGCTGTCTCTGACGGTCATTGCAATTCAAAAGTAATCCTTCCCAAGACAATGAAAGTACAAGATTCATGCGACATCAAAGACGAGCTGACTAGACTGTCTGATGAAGTTACACAACAAAGTGTTGGTTTAAAGCGTCCAATTAACCAATTAGCACTTGACCATGACGCGGATGATCAAAAGATTACCATGCTGTCGAGACACCCGCATGTAGGGGTAAAGATGACTGACGCAGTGCAATTATATCCACGCATCAATGAAAATGCATTGTATGACACAGACGACTTAACTTTCCGACTGGACAATTCTCAGCTTTCACAAGAACAACGGACAGCTGTAAATGGTATGCTACAAAACAACGCAAGTGCTTTTCTTGACAAAACTGGCAATTTGGGCAAGACGAATCTCACAGAATACACGATAAAGCTAAAACCAGGTGCCAAGCCTAAGAAATGTCAGCCTTACAGAACAAATCACAAAATGAAACAGGAAATTGACAAGCAGATTAAGGAGCTACTGAGACAAGGCATTATTGAACGATCTCATAGCGAGTGGCAGTCACCTGTTTTATTGGTTACCAAGGGCAACAAAAAGTCCCGTAAACACATGACGAAAGGCGTAACTGCTAAGAAACAATATCGTATGGTAATAGACTACCGCTACCTTAACAGTCAGACTGTGTCATCTAGTCTCCCCATACCCCGCATGGACGTCACCATTGACGAAGTGGGCAGTGCTAGACCTAAATACTTCTCATGTTTAGATTTAGCTTCAGGTTTCTTTCAGGTAGGCCTCTCGAAAGACTGTCAGCACTTAACGACATTTACTACCCCAGATTACAAGTCATACAAGCTTACAAGACTTAGCATGGGCCTTCAGCAGTCGCCATCTCTATTCCAAGAGTTAATGATGCAGGTTTTTGCTGATTATCTTGGCACGTTTGTTCTTGTCTACATTGATGACATCATTGTTTATTCAAGTAGTTTCGAAGAACACGTTAAGCATTTGGACCTTGTCTTTAAGGCTTTGACCGCAGCAAACCTCAAGCTTCATCCTAAGAAATGTGCACTGTTTAGAGAGGAAGTACACTTTCTAGGAATGAAGTTAACACGTTCAGGTGTAAAGCCTGGTGACGAGCATTTGCAAGCTGTAATGACATATCCAGTGCTTAAGAATGTCAAAGGGGTGAGGTCATTTTTGGGTTTGGTTAATTTTTTTCGGAAATTCGTTCCGGACGCTGCTAACATAACCCGACCTCTAAACCAGCTGACCAAGAAAAATACACCATTTACGTGGACACAAGAATGTCAGGTGAGTTTTGATGCCCTGAAATCTAATTTGACCTCACAGCCGCTGCTGGCATACCCAGATTTCTCGTCACCTTTCATCTTGTATACTGATGCAAGCACCACTGCTATTGGTCACTGCTTAGCTCAGGTCGATGACAACGGTAATGAGAGGCCCATTGGATACGCAGGTAGGTCACTCAACGTGCATGAGTGCAACTATTCTATCACTCATTTAGAGCTATTAGCGGCTGTACATGGTGTAACGTATTGGAAACCATATTTGGAAGGATCCAAATTTACACTCGTAACTGACCACAAAGCCCTGACCTCAATTCTCACGACCAAGCAGACAGTTCCAAAACTGATCAGATGGGCTCTCGTGCTTCAGTCGTTTGATGTTGACATCCAATACAGAAAAGGTAAGCTCAATAGTGTAGCTGACGCTCTCAGCAGACGTGAGTACGACTCATCTCACTGCCCAAATGACGATGACATTAACGCCTATCCTGACCTTGCTCACATCTTCGCACAAACTCAAGCCATTGCTTGTCCCATAACGAGATCAAAATCGCGGACACAGGGTTCAGTGACTGCTGCAGGCCCTGATCAACGTACGACAGGTAGATCAATCAGTCATAACGCGCAGCAAACGCCCAGCGCCCTCAGTGACTCCATCAAACGTGTGTTGGAACATGGCGTTATTGATTTGAAGTCCCCAGCAATAAGAGCAGCTCAAGAACAATGTGAGTTTAGTAAAGCATTAATGGACAGGTTAGTTCATAAGAAGCTACCAAGCACAGCAAAAGCCGCAAGACAAGTTCTTTTGCGTGAAATGATTACGTGGTTGAGAATGGCATTTTGTTTCACATGTTTAGACCTGTGGTTTCCAAACCAGGTGAGTTTTCACTGACGCTGGTCGTGCCCGAGAGTCTCCGTCACACAGTGCTGTCACAATGCCACGACTCCGCACTCGCAGGTCATGTCGGCGTAAATAAAATGCTTACCGCACTAAAGGAACGATTCTCATGGCCAGGTATGTACAAAGATGTGCGTGAATATATAGACAGCTGCCCTCAGTGCATTGCAACCAAACGATCCCACCGGCGTGAGCGACCAACAATGACACTTTTTGAGCCTGTCACGGCACCTTGGCAGAGAATATCAATGGATAACATAGGCCCATTGCCACGAACTACCACAGGCAACCTATACATCACAGTTGTAATCGACCATTATTCGAGGTATGTTGTGTCTTGGGCCACCAAAAATCTGGAAGCTGGTACTCTAGCAAAGCATTTTTATGAAAAGATAATATGTACCCATGGCATGCCCTTAGAAGTACTCACTGACAAGGGTACGGACTTTACTAGTAAGTTATTTAAGGAGCTAAATGTTCTTTTTCAAGGTACCCAAAAGTTTACTTCTGCTTACAAACCGTCAACAAACGGCAGGACCGAAAGAGTTAATAGCACCTTAATCAACCTACTACGCACTTTGTGTCACGACAAACCAAATTCGTGGGACAGTTATCTTTGTTCTGTTACTGTCAATACCACGATCAATAGGGTCATTAATTTGTCCCCTTTTGAGCTTGTGTTTGGCAGGACAGCTCGATTACCAGTTGACTCAGAGCTTCGTACTGCAGCAGATAATATCCAGAGCAGAGGTGACCACTTGGAAGACATCTTTCAACGTCTATTAAGAGGAAGAGCCTTAGCGCTGCAAGCAGCCAAAGAGAATGAGGCTAATATGAAATCAACTTGGGACAAGACTGCTAGAGCAGACCGCATCACTGTTGGCACGGTAGTGTATTTGCACTGCCCCGATCTGTCCACTTCAGGCAGCGGCAGTCAGAAGTTTGCGCAAATGTTCAAAGGGCCCTATGTTGTGATAGAAGTGAGAGAACATACTGCTAAACTAAAGGACTTAAGCACTGGTAACTTTGTTCCAGGCATGATTGCTTTTAACCGACTGAAAGTTGTTAAGCAGCGGCCTTTTCTCCCATAACTGTGTTAAGTGCAATCTGTTGAGCCGGCTTATCTTGGACATGGATTTTTATTAAGACATTGCTAATTAATTCCTCGTCAACAACTTTTCCGATTTAACTGAATATGTAATCGCCTTTTCTCTACAGCTATCGATTGAGTCATTCTGTTGTAGTTTTATTTGTTATCCAGCAACATTTTCAGAGACAACCGCCCGTTATACTCGCGTGTGTTGCACACGGCGTGGGACGTTGCAGTGGCTCGGTACAGTTTTGCATTAGGCATGGCGATTATAAAGCACCCTCAGGGACTATACGTCTGCATCACAAGCACTTGTAACGACCAGATAACTGCACAGTGTGTTAGTCATGTCGGGTCCTGTGGTTGATTTTCTCAGCTACAAGTCAGTTCAGAAGTCGAGATGTCACAGTGTCTTCCTGGTCACTACTGATCACCATGTTCCATGTTTGTCCGGCCCACAGTCTTAACTGCATTCTTCGCCTTAACACTCGATCTGACCACTTATGATGTATTCTTTTTTTCAGAACACAACAATGCTGTGTGCAACCGAAATAGATTTGTGTATAAGCTTGTTTATTTTGTACTATAGGCTGTTTGTTGTATATCTGTAAATACCTCTAGCATTCTGTGTCAAGTCAGGTTAATACCAATGTAAATAGATGTAACTTTTAAAAGTAGTCTGTGTGTAGCATGAAGCGACGGTTTCGCAAGCAAGGTCGTTTTACAAGCAAGAGGCCAACTCGACAGTGCTATTTACACAGAGAGACTCCAGGACAACTACAGCCTTATTTGTTTAATAGTAGTTTAACAACTTTCAGAATATATAGCACTTATATTGTAGTTATTTTGACTAATTTGTATATTTTCGTTTTGCATGTTTGTTATCATTCATCCACGTCATTCGTATTAGTTCTATAGTGTCAGGTGGGAAGAGACAACTTCCTCATTTACCACTGTGCCAACGAGCACGAGAGCAGGCCTTAAGCCATTGGTTAAACCTACCTCCCCCTCCTGTCAAAACAGGAATTAGGGTTAGGTAGCCCGCTCCTGGCATGTTACAAACAAAACCCAAATTCCTCAACACGTTCTCCTCATTATTCCAACTTTTAACATCTTTTGGCCATTTTATTGTTTGTAATCCTGACACAAGTCATTTTAATATAAATCTTCTATAAGTCATAAAAAATTAAAATTGCATCTCATCTCATTTTTATACCCAAGCTTTAATTCCCCACTGCATTGTAAATTATGTAATTATTTTTGTGGATGTTCATCCACCTTAAAGGGGAGGGAGATGTCGTAAACTATTTTATCCATATTTTACTCCAATAGATTTATTCAATATCACGGGGAGCAACCCCTTCTAAAATAATAGATCATGTACATATTTCTTTCAAGGGAGAGTATCCCCACCATCTCTAATTAGAATCTTAATCGCCGGCCTGTAATTGGCTCGTTTGCTACAACCAATAGCAAACGATGACGATGTGGGCTCCCTCCAAAACCTGCCTAGCAAGGCAGTCCAGGTCAGGCGCTTCGAATAAAAACATCACTAAGACATCTCTTCTCCATACTTTTGGATCTCAAAATTACTTAATAGTTTACCAATAAAATATTATATTTCGGCCTCATCTCTGTGTTCGAGTTTTATTAAAAGAAGTCGTCAACATCACACACGACATGTGTATCCTTTACCCATCCGAGCATCAATCAAACTGCCGCACAGTCTGCTGCAATGATAATAACATGATATCAATGTCTGGCCACTTCCATTTTACGATCATTCGAAGAATATATAACTATATATCAACATTGTCAGCCCAAGGACATAAGAGAGGAGATGTAAGAGCCTAGCATATCTCTTGCATTGTTAATGCAGAATAGGTGTGCCCATAATAAGGAAAAAAAGACAAATAAACAACGCCTGCAAATAACGGCTGTGTTGTTCATCAAACATCATCCGAGGTATATGTTTTCATATCATTGTGACAGTCGACATGTCGTAATTTATAAGTGAGCTTTTGACTCGGCTACATTTCCTTACGCTACTTTCATCCGGCAGTACACACTAGCCGCCTACTTCAAAGGAAATTAACAAGCAGAGCTGGATGAGGTTCTTCCGAAAAGTACCTTTGCGAGTGCGTAAATTAACGTCCTTTCTGAAATTGAAAAATATTTTTTCAGAGAGCTAGATAAACAATGCATCTGCATGGCGTAGACATTCGAAGATTACAATAATGAGCTAAAACGAAGTTCCAAAACGAAGAAAATGGTCTAAGTTAAGTGCACTGTTGTTTGATAAAAGTCACATTTAACTGGCAGTGATTCCGAGATATGCCTATCGTTTGCAATACGATGTGCATGTGAGTTGTATACGGCTATGCGCATTAGAATGGTGATATTAGTATGGAGTACACCCAGCTTGCTGAAAGAAAGTATACATTGGCAAATCATCTGCCTTCACAAAAGTGTCATGTAGAGAGTGTGTGTAACTCGCGTTGGGATGAGGGTTCAAGAACATACTGATCGCAATATTAATCAATGGGCAACATTGGTTCGAATCTGCAGTTCATTAATCAAAGATGTTGCATGTTTCACAAGATAGATTAGTCTAAATGTGTCAAAAGGCATATTTCCTGATAGCTCACCTGTAAAAAGCAAAATGTTTATGATATGACGTTAATTGTTTGTTTTACTACGTGGTCCTCTTGGAATAGATAAAATTGCAGAAGCGCTACAAGAAATCATATTACCTCTCATTCTTTTTCTCTTTTTATGTAATACAATCATTTCTGAGGAAGAAGAAATGAGGGCCGCAAGGCACCCGGCTAAGTAACAAGTACCCTTTTTCGTCGACGAGACAGCACTGAAAGACCTGCTGTATCTCATATAAAATGCGGTAAGCTGCATATTTTATTCGCTAATGCTATCACTCCACTATGGCGATATAACGGCGCATGTGAATATTGCATGCAATAGCTAAGTGTAATCTTCACTTAAGAATCATAGCCTACAACTACAAAGCGTTTTAATGCTGAGATGGAACTGAAGTAAAGTGACATACTAAAGAGCTTTGATGAACATATATATATATATATATATATATATATATATATATATATATATATATATATATATATATATATGTATATATATATATATATATATATATATATACATATATATATATATATATATGCACATATATATATGTTTATATATATATTTATATAAATATACATGTATATATATATATATATACATATATACATATATGTATATATATATGCATATATATACATACATATATATATACACAATATATATATATATATATATATTTATATATATATAGTTATATATATATGCATATATATATATGTGTATATATATATCTATACATAAACATCTATATATAAATATCCATATATATATGTATTTATATATATATATATATATATATATATATATATATATATATATGCATATATATATGTATATATATATATATATATATATATATATATATATATATATATATATATATATATATATATATATATATATATATATATATATATATATATATATATCGCGGAAATGCATAGTTTGAGCCTCAACGAAAACAATAGATTGATTGCAGCATTGACCATTGCATTTTTGTAAGAATTGATTTGGATACGATCAACTAGGCACCATTATTTTCGCAATATTGTTTAAGGTAATAGCTCTAAAGGATTTTGGTGACAAGCATGCTGTTGCCCAAAACAACTTTACATTTTAGGACGGGCAATTAAGGAATAAAATACATTTGACTGTTTTGTTTTCGATTGGATTCAATTGTCCGAGAAGTGTTCATTCATTGCAAGTTTGCACCTGTCAATGAACAATATGCTTATTGTCCACAGAAAAGATGTAGTGTTTTCCCTTTGTTTAATGGCAGCAAATAACCATGCTGCTTCGTAGTTTTACTGGCAAGAGTGAAACTTAGGAGGCTTATTGCATTAATCTACATATAATCAGCTGCACATTTTCAATTCGGTTGATATACGAATTGAAGCTGTCTACGTCGGGCTGTAGATTTATCAGTTACATCGTCACAAGCCTTAACATGTGTTACTTCTACGAAGTTACACACTAACTGCATCCAGAACAGTGTCTGTCGTGATATGTCAAAGGAATGATAATGTAATGCTTCACAAAAATCTAGCTCCTTTGCATGAACAAAGTTGACAGCAATCCTGGCATATATCCATGTTAAATTTCTTCAATCCAACAACGATTCGGTTAGTCACATAACACAGTGTGCATGCAAATAACATTAGATGCAGTTGATAGAAGGAAGCTGAGCAAGTCAAACAAACCAGCTGGATAGCGATCAACCTAATATGGCGCTAACAACATGCAAACAGGGTCCAATATAAACACCGGTTTCAAGATTTACACGCTCTCAAAACCGATGCTGCAATAAGCTCAGTAGCCCCACCATGTTTGTTTATGTGACGTTTGAATCTAGGATTGTGGAAAGCACATGTTTGCTAGATTACGCGGCGCTGACAGAAATTGATTCTGACAGAATAACAACCAAGACCACTCTCGGTGTTTGCGTCGGTTGGCCATTTGTCCAGAATTATAATTATTGATGTGAAGGCTGATGCTTTCGGCAACTATCGACAGCGAATTCGGTACAGTTCGTAATGGTCATATAATTGCAAGAGCTTAAGTGGGCGGTATAAGCAACAGGTATTAGTCTCTATCAGTTTGTTGCCACATGTAACAGTAACTAATCATATTATTGTTGACACCTTTGCTTGCAATAAAACACGTTGCAGGATCATGATCGACATGAGGATTGTAAAACGTATAATGGGCTCCACAAAAGTACGCTTGTAATGTTGACTTTTCTGATCACATACAATGTAAGCCCTGAGGACCCGCATCATGCTCGATTGCATCTATTTGGCTTTGTTCCAATGGCTTACAGTCCGTAATTACGACGTAAACCAAGAAAGAACAGCTATATATAGGTGTAAGACAGTAAAGGTACGCTAATGATGTGATTCAATCTCAACATCAGGCCCATGAATGCTTCAAATCAAAACAATAATTCTGTCTATGCTTATTAGCTTCCAAGCCTTCATTTATAAAGAGGCAAAGCAATCATGTTCTGATATTTTTGTCCTGAAATTTTGCCAACATTTTCAATAGCCAGAACCCATTTGATCGGCACAGGGTACCAGCAAGCCATTCATTGAGTGGAATCGATATGTGATGCTTCGTTGCAGCATCGGAACTTGCAATTTGACGTCGCCCCACATAGGAGGTTAAACCGTATAAACAACCAACAACGTCCCAACGGAGGGCGTTTTAGGGACATAGTGATATCAGCTGTTACATTTGACGAAGCACATATTTAGTGGTAAATAAAAGCCCCGTTTCTGAGGATGAATTGTATTCTGTTTAGTCAATGACCAGAGAATGACAACTTATGAACAACGGGCAATTTATCATGTACTCAAACGGGATCAAAATTGGACATCAGTACTTCTGCAACTTATCAACATGTCACGTTTGTAAAGAAATATAAACTGCTGGCCGTGGCTTTGTTTACGATCTGTTTTCTTATAAAGACCGACCACACAAACTAAGAATGCGCAACACAATCTATTCATACGGATCAGTGAGCAATCAAATAATTTTGAATATTCTTTTCACCACAATAGGCTATGATTTAGTAATTATATTACCTGTCTTGATTTAAAGAGAATATATTGAGTCATGAACTTACTGATGTTATTTAATCTTAATGTCAAGCACCACAAATTCCACAAATAAGGCTCGTAGACAGATTAACTGTGCCATACTGGGTGTTTCTGTCATTGGTATATAAAAAAGAGCTCAGCACAATGTCGACAGTAGGGCATCATTTATTGTCAATTGGGTATTATGCAAAATATATACATTAGGCATTCAATATTCGAGATCGATCACAGCTCGCATAAACTCTTCCAGCGATACAAAGTGTGCTAACACTACTTGTCTTGGCTTAAGGTCTTTTTATGCTTTACTAAATCTCGCTCGGGTGTTTCCGGCGTGTGGTCGCACTGACGTAAGATACCAAAAAAATCGCAAAAATACTCCGTCTGTTTTCTCTTTGTATCCAAAGCGTATTGTTTTCTCCAAATTTTCATACATATTTTTCCCATATTTCTTGATTAGGCTTAGATACAATAAGAATAGCAGAAATAGTAGACAGCCCTGATTACTATTATAGACTAATGGTGGCAGGAAATCCTTATTAACTATCAATCATCAGACAACACTTCTTGCCATAAGAAATATTAATGTCTCATTAAATATTGATGTCCACAGCAGGTGGAATCTAAGGAGGTTAGGAGGTTTTGAAGCTCTGTGAATGTCGGACTTTGATGACCAGGAGTTTCGCTCAAATGTCAAAAACCAAAACAAATAACCATCTCCGGCATAATGATAACTTACTGGCAAAAATACATAAATGCAATAATATTTCTTCTTTATACAATAGCTTGAACGTTCTATTTGTAAGTAGATATGCATTCTGCAATTATCTACTAATCATTTGATGCAAAACGACATACCCAGGTTGGGTACAGACGCCGCTCTAAGTGGAGGATAAGTGGAAGGACCAGAAAACTAGCAAACAGGTGCAATAGTGAACGGGGAAAATATTGCAGCAAGACCTAATTGGCGTCTTCATATATGATGCATTACTTGCGTACAAATATTGCATGTAAAATCAGACCTGAAGCCATTCTGTTTGGACACTCAGATGGCAGCAGAAGTCAACACGCGCAAGAAATGCAAAGAGGATTCACGGCAATGTTAGTGTTATCCATATAGCACAAGCCTTCTCTCAAGCGCCATCGTTACAACTTAGTCATAGTAATCCTCTCTGTGGCCGAGGTAAAACCTTCCAAAGAATGATTTATGATATCCCATGTGCGACTTTTATGAACATCTCTCTTCACCACCTTATGCCAGGTCACTTTATGAGCTTCATGAGTCGACGAGCCGAACCATTTTGCATACCAAATAGGAAGGCGGTTGTAAAATAGAACCCAAATTATACCCCGATTGTTATGGTCGAAAGTAATAGTCTGTAGCGCATCTCGTACTTTGAATCCACCAATAGGTGAACGGACCAATACAAGCATAGAACGAAAGATTTGGTACCGAAATGGTATTTGTGACAACCGCATTTTGCAATGGAAATAGAATTACAATAATTTGGCACACTCAATGACATAAGCGTCGGACTGCATGTTACTTACGTAGCTGAACCGGGTCGCCTTAAGTAACCCTTTAAAATAACTCACATATCGATAAGTATGATGACAGTCAGCGAACAATTATAATTATACAAATAGACTTACGTATATATCTATATATATTTATATATATATATATATATATATATGTATATATATATGTATATTTATGTATATTAAATACATCCACACACACATACATATATATATATATATATATATATATATATATATATATATATATATATATATATATATATATATATATATATATAGGTCTCTATATATATATATTAATATTTATATATAAATATAAATATGCATAATGTATATATAATATATATATATATATATATATATATATATATATATATATATATATATATATATATATATATATATATATATATATATATATATATATATATATATATATATATATATATTAATGTATATTGTTCATCCAAATATCTATCTTCAATCTCGGTATATTATGGATGTTATATAGGTTTTCATCGGTAATTACGGTTATGCATTCTTACGATATGTCGATGCGATGGACTATTCATTGAGTGCATTGAGCTCGGTCTCCTAACAGTCCTGGTTGAAAAGGCAAATAATAGCTACATCCGCAATAGGTTTTAGTTTCTCTGCTCATGTACCAAGAACAGTAAGGTATTTGGTATGTAAAGCTGTTAGAGGATTTGTTGCCATGTCTGCTCAAACGGTTATTAGCTTATCAGGCATCGAGGCGGAGTACATTTGCTTCGAGATCGAAGTTAATGGCAGTAATGACATGAATTTAATCTAAAAAACGCCGTTTGCTCCACCATCATTACCATAACATCATTCACAAGCCTGGTCTACCTTTTCTCATATAATTGCTCCTTATTGGTTTCTAACAGCGATTATCATTCTTATTTAAGCTACATATACCCTATGATATCTTCGGACTTTCCTTGAATTCGCGCGGAATTATTGCAATACCAGGCCGAGACTATAACCTTATTAGCAGTATTCTGTGTTTAGGATGACAGGACAACTTAGTCTATAGGACGTAAACAATGCCGTGAAATCCGTAAACTGTCGCATTGTTGGGATAGTCGCATTAATGTGCATGGATCACATACAGATATATGACTTTCTATGCCAGTATTCGAGCGTTCACGGAAACAACATTATTTTCATTTAAATATATGTTGTGACACATAAATTGATATCATAAGTGCAGCACACCGTTTGAACAAGCTGGGTAATTGCCATATGTAGATGAGATCATTTTGCGACTAAATCCATAGACAAATCAACCGCACTTATTACCGTTATGACGTCATCCATTGAAAGACAAGATGTCGAAGGATTTCAACATACGGAGCTCCCAGCTCGCAGCCAATTGTGCAGAAGCTAGTCATTGATGGAAGCCAAAGAGAATTGAGGTTGACGTTAGTATGATAGCATACATGGTAACGCGCAGCATCTTAATTTGAGGAGTAGCATTCTTAATACAATAACAGGCGCTATGAAAATGCTTTTTATGTTTGTACATGAGGCCTAGTTGCGACTTACACCTAAGGCTTGCCTACTTTAGGTTTGCTATGCCTAACTTTAGACCATTCATATGACATCAATCAGACCAAGACAGCTAAACAGGATAATTTTCGTCTCTGTTTGTCCTCACAGTGCTGTCAGACATTTCTGAACTGTCAGTGCGATCTTAATTCGGTTGGCAATTGTTGAATGTTAAGAAGAGGAAAGTTTCTTGTTGTGCTTGCAGCTACAATGACCACCAGATAACCGATCGTTCGGAGCTGCAATGCCTCCTTGCAATGCCACAAGTTCAATATATATTACTAATAAACACTCTAGCTTTTGCTTCAACCCCTCTATTGAGCATATTGTCGGCATATATTGGGACTTCCTAGATTTCCTGATAACTCCGGAACGGTATGGGGTTTTAATTGGCGTATTCGTCAAACGGTGTTATTACAGAATTACTACATCAGAATCTTCAACTGTAGATTCAAGATTAATCTATAGTTATAGCTGAGATACAAACAAATACCTGTACGAATATCCACCATATCGTGGGAATCACATGGGTTCAAAAGGCAATGTTAGGCAGATTGACGCGGATATATGGAATATATCAGTTAAGACATTATCATCCCGCTCTTTATCAGTAATCTGCCCTTGATATGAGATTGAAACATTAGTCGATAGATGGACGAGTTATATAACATAGAAGGCTATAATCTCATCATTGTATATATATCACTGCAGGAGATGCACCAGAGGAGGTAGCTGCACCAGAGGAGGTAGCCAAAGCCTTATGAAGTTGATATGCGTATAGGTAGTATATATATACAAAATATTATAGAGTATATAGTATATAGATATATATATATATATATGTATATAAGACGATATATATATATATATGATATATATATCTATATATATATATATCAGCCTTTATAGCATTAGCAGAAGCTTATGAATTTTATATGATATATGCATATATCTATATATATATATATATATATATATATATATCTATATATATATATATATATATATATATATATATATATATATATATATATATATATATTTATAGACAACAATAATGGATCGCAATAGTTGACACACTGTACATGGTCATGTTGAATTTCGTAATTACCCTAGATCCAGGAGTCAGTGTGCTGCTAACGATTGCGCTTGGGATAAACTATGCCAGTGGCCGATTGACAATCTTGTTCATTGCCCTATGACCTCATGTTTTACACTAATGTGTTCCTGTACATCGTGACGAGATTCTACAGTATTTATCTAGCATTATCTCTCCTCACTACGGCAATACAGTGCGCGAGCAGACTTTGACCAGAGACCTTGCTGCACTGACCAACGCTTCTAGAGGCAACATGATTAATGTTGCTTGGGACTTATCGCCGAGTTTCTCATGGGTGACCCCCCATCTTTGCCGGCCCAGGACAGATCCATAGAAAAACATCCAATAATC
Organism: Urechis unicinctus; assembly: GCA_034190875.2. Lineage (NCBI taxonomy): Eukaryota > Metazoa > Annelida > Polychaeta > Xenopneusta > Urechidae > Urechis > Urechis unicinctus. The sequence continues at coordinate 27,259,351 of CM067352.1, read as the reverse complement.
AATTGGGCCAATTGTTTATTCACCAATAAAAAACGGACTGAACAAGACTAGATCTAAGTCGGATGTGTAAATATATGTGGAAAACAATTCGAGCAGTTTGGGGTGCACCGTGTGCGTATAAAGAAGGGCATTGTGATTCTGCTCAATTGTCGCACAAATGGGGTTTGCACAAACAGTCACTCACAGTTGCGTACAAAGTGAGACGTGGATCGGATAAAACATGAACATATCTATGCTCAGGTGGAATTTCCTATGAGCTATGGCTGAACTCTTAATGGCTTAGTGCAATGACCATTTTTCATTGTGGGTAACATAACTGACAATTAGTCTTGTTGTAATAAGTCATAACAAAATTGTCAAGGTGTTAGGACGACACATTGGCAGCCCGCACGAGAGGTTCGAAGCGCATTTCTTGCAGAAACGGGGAGTATCCCCAATACGCAAGATTAAAGGTGGCCCTACAAGCGTCTAAATACCGCGCGGCTGAATGTTGTTACATTATGTGCCGCGAAGGGAGGGCCTAGCCTACCCACCAATTCTTACGGATTCACGTTTCACTGATTACATCGAAGCACGGTCAATTTATGTAGCCGTAATTGAACCGCGTAGGGTTTTGAATATTTATCAAAGTAAAATGCACGACTCACTAACTCCGCCCCATCTTATCAAATCCATCCAGTTACGTTATGAGTTTTGATCATTAGCTGCTTCACTAGGGCACTTGAGATTAAATAGTTAATCTATTAGCTCACCTCAATGTTCAATGTGAATGAGACCGACACCTGGAAATATTGATCTTTACATGTAAGTAGTATGTGTACCCATGAGTACCTTTTCGTCGCTGCGTAAAATTCCCAGTAACACGGACAATGACGTTGGTAGAGAGAATTTTCACGACATAACTCATAGCCTACCGGCTTACTCTCAGTGGCTATGCAACTTCCATGCTTGCACAATTGATAATTGATGGTTATTAATAACGCTTGAATAACTCAAGCAACTTTTGTGCGTCTGCTTTCGCTGGAAGGACTTAGCCAGGAAGACGGATGTGAGCTGCTTCCGACCGAGCAGCCACGAGGCGCATCAATTTGGCTTGAAATGATGGTAAATGAGGATATTATCCCATAGTGTCAGCTACTTCCTCAAAAGATATTGTAAAATAGCCGAACGATTTCATATTTGGAACACTCAGAGGGCATGTTCTCTTGTGAATCAGCTTTGCATGCGTAATGATGTCTTAACATTGACATGAATTGTCTTCGATCTTGTTGTCAGAGAAGCAGTTTAACAAAGGTTTGCAGGACAGTGTTCAAATAAAGCGTAAGATCCAGTTCAAGAAGCCGTTAGTGGACGCAGTTGAACAGAGTGTAGGCTAGCGTATTTGAACGCAGTTTAACGCAGTTGAGGGTAGTAGAACCTACCGGCATTCTTATCGAACCGTTGTTGTCTGCGATGCTAACTTGGTATTAACTTGGGTGAGCAGTGATTGTCGATTTACTTTTTAGACATATTCTAAAGAGCGTTACGTTAGAGGCAAAATCTACATCCATAGTGCTACGTACTGAAGCGTAGTCTAACGTACAACATAGCGTACTGAAACGTACTCTAGCGTACTCTAACGAGGTAGACGTTTGACGTACCACTACGTATATCTCCATGGGCGAGTCGCACCCGAATTAGCGTAGTTTTTATCGTTCTTTAATGTGATTTACATTACGTTAACGTAGTTAACCGTAACTTTCGGTAGCTCATCACCCTAATTCTTTAACGTGGTCCAATGTAATTTAACCTTGTTTAACGTACTTACACCACTTCTGACCCACGGTAATCTACGGATCGCTACGTCAACTAACGGCTATGTGACCACATATTTAGGCTTGCCATTAAACGTGACCGTCCAAGTCACGAGAGACCAGTCAGGTATTCACACATTGAGATAAAAACTCGACCTATGGCGGGGGAAAACAGCTTTGACGATAATGGTGAGTTATATGAAACGACCATATCATGTATGGCATATCAAACATAATATAGTTGACGCAATCCCCACCCCCTCCCATCAAATATAGCTCCGGTATTTTGCTTATCATGCAACAGTCGAATCACAGAGTATGCTTGCACCCACAATCACATATTGACGTAGGTGTGTGACACGAATCCTTATCTGGACTAACAAATGATGGAGTCACTCTATAAAGACAGCTCAGCGTCGGGTGAAGAATCATTTCCTTCCCTATAATCGATGGTGAAGACACCTGTTCAAAAAGTGTGCTCAAATCTGGCAATCAACCGGAGCTCCCCACTAAGATTTCTATTTGCTCGGAAAAGGCAGTGTTTCTCTGAAAGCTTGCATACTTGCAGCTTACTGCGATATATAGTGCAATAGTGCACGCAGCATGGATAATCCGTACAAACCCATAACACGCAGCATCAAGGACAATATTGAAAAACGTGTAATTGAAATTGTCGCGAACCCAATGTAAGATACGGGATACAATCTTTCTATAAGGCCGCAGTACAATCTTGAGTTCAAACGTGTAATTGAAATATATATATGGGATCGATATCTCATGACGAGTTGGGCATATCCACATCTGGGAGAATATCATTTTTAAACATGGGGCCAACATTTGCGGATTTCAATAATCAGGTCATGCAGCTGCTCCGTAATGTTAGCACAACTAACCATTAAGGTGTCGACGCAGTCCAAGAAGTGAGGATTGTGTTCTACTGTATGTTAACATTCATTCTTCACGCATAAGATGCTTAATTTTGGAAAGGTATGTGCGGAGAGTTAATTTTCATCCGAGGCACAACGAGTATATAAAGCAAGGATAGCCTAATGGTGCATGATATAGCAATACAACACGCATTATATCGCATAGTCTGTGCATTGCACATGTCAGGTAGCTAGTTTGGTTGGAGTATAAGCCAAACTATTAACTGTATTATTGTTATTGTGAAAGGCCAGGCAGGGATTTAATAAAGATCGTTTAGCCTGTTTGTAAGTTTGTAATGCAATACATATTTGCAATATTTTGGCCCAATTTGGGCTACATGGTTTATTTGAGTATGAGGTCCTCAAGTCATGAAAGTTGCGTTTGATATGTTTACTTCGACAATCAATGCTATAGCACCCCTTCTCATTTCCACACTATATCTATAAGACAGCTATTGCAGCTGTTGTGTATTCATTTGACGTGCCACGTTGTAAGGGTTAACGCACTGAATCAAAAAGCTAAACCGATCAACATTGCTTAATGGGGCTGACATAATTTGCCATTATGTCGTCGCATATAATGGATGAATGTAATGCTGTAGCATCTCATTGTCTTTACTTTAACAGGTTTTATCAAATGTTCTACCACAATGAGCGGAAACTGTGGATATTGTTGCTGACGTTGGCATGGTAATTGGATTTGTTTCTTCATTGTTGTAAATGAAGGGGCCTTACGTTCACTGCAGCATTAATGCGTGCTTTGTACTTATATAAAGCACTAAATCACCCGTATTGCATTACTCGCTGAATACAAGATTTGTGCCCTCGCGTAATGTAAAAATTGCCAGGAGTCATTTTGTGAACATGTTTTAATATCGAAAAAGGCCATTGACCCCTTTCAAAATTAATTAATGTCTTCTTGCTATTTAGACGTCACAAGGTCAAGGACGTGCTGTGAGTCGTTGTTGTTACTTGGCAACCAAACACGCAATACTCACACATTACCTCAGAATATAGTTCTAAAAAATAGCTTATTTCTATTTTTTAGCCGTTCTTTTTATCGTGTTATCTATAGAAAGCCTTTTCTTCTCAGGTCACCCAACAATAGATGTGGCCGCATAATTTAAACTCATTACGCATAAAAAATCACATGCCCGGATCAACTGAAAAAAGTCATCATGACTTAGTATTAGACGCTAATGGCGCGATAACAATGTTGAATCATGTATACATGTAAAGTTAATCACCTATGTTATGTAATTTTATTTGCAGCGTACGAGACTTTTATCAAATGCATGTGTATTGGCTGACCATTGATATTCTGACAAATACCTTCGTGTTCTCCTAAATATCCAGATAAAAGTGATATTTGTGAATATCTCAGTGACACATCGTAGGTTATATGGTTGAACGCTCTAATCTATGCGTTACGAAAGAAGGTTGTTAGTAAAAATAAGTCTATTAGACATCCGGGTAAAAGCCAACAGCTTCCATTTTTCCGGTTTCAAGTCCTGCAACATTAACGCAACAACACAAAAAAAGTGGCTTAGGTGCTTTTATAGTTGTTATTGGCCACCCATTACGAATTGATCACGTATGTTGATTGTGCAACCGGAAACGATAATCAGGTAAACTTTGCATCATGTCGGAATGATCTAAAAACTTACATTGCCTCACTGCAAAATCATATTAAGAAGGAACTTAAAGTTTGGAAAGTATCAAAAACACACATCTTTTGTCCTCTTATACAGGGAAACGCATCAGAGACAAATCGGGAACCGGTGTTGGTTATCCTATCACGTATCACTATAAGAATAATGTGCAATTCTACATATTTGTCCATTTGTTTGAAAAGTAACACTAAAGATGCACATTACCGACTAACGTACCTCAGTAGAATCCTAGAGCTTGCATTGTTTTCACCTATAACTGATTCCAACCTGCGGCCTTTCGACCTTTAGTTTCCGCTAACGTCATGCAAACACAAGCCTCTCAATCTCGCTTATTGTTAATATTATCTCATGCTTTCTTCAATCGACAGTAAAATATAGGTATGTGCGTTGGAAAACAAGCTTGAGAAGTAACAATCCTACATGGCTAGCTGGAAGGCATACCACATCTTAAAGGATATGATAATATAAGTTTATCTACTGAGTAAGAATATATAACATCTTATTCAATCTTCCTGCCAAGATATACAGAGAAATATGCAACATAATCTCAGTGAGATGTAGAAGGCGTTTGCCCATTATATTCACATTGCTGCTCGACATGAGCTATTCAAATGTGCCTTATGGACATTTTAATGCTGCAGCAGATCAAATACATTGTCCCTCCACTTGCCGTGTCCGCTGAAATAAACACCCCGAAGGCGCGAGAGGCGTAGTGATGCGTTATTAACATCCATCCGATTTCGGTTGGGCTGAATTATGAGCAATATAATAGGGATTGACTGTCGATTCACCCATAAATGTGTAAAGCCATCGGCGTATTAGCCTGTAAACTATGATCATAGCTAGGCTGTGCAGGCAAATCGCCGTGCCAGGGGAAAAGAGGGAGTATTGGCAAATGTTAAAATACACCCAGTCACCGGTATAATTGACGCGCAAAAAAACCTCATCGATGCAGTCACAGACATCACTCTTTGTCAAATGAAGAGCTCGGTGTTGTTATTAATGTAGAACACTCCTTGAAACAACCATGATTGATAGCAGAACATTTCACATTCTACATTGAATTCCATGCACATATTTGGCCTCATCTGTCAAGGGAAATAACATTTTCACAAGGAATGTAAGATGGTCTCCTCACTTGCTCATAGCTAGCCTGATATTCTCCCGCAACAATTCATCTTTTGACAATGATCATTTTCTTCCAATCAGGAGCGTGGAAATTGCAGGAAAAACATTCATGAACCAATGACAATTATGTAAGGACATTACCGCTATTTCTAATAATTATCTCGCCTTATTTTGATTCACACCCAATGATCTCGACAATCACAGTGATTAACTTGGAATTAAACTGTGCATACTGATGTTAAGTAAAGAACTGCCCGTCAGCATGTGCTGAGTTCACCGAACGGAGGGTCAAGCTAATGTCGCATAACTATTTCTTAAAAATGTTGTTGATATATGCCGACGTCATCCGCCTGTCGCTAAAGCACGGGCTATGCGTTTTTATTTAAACGTGCTGCACAGTAAGTTGAGTCAGCTGCCTCCAAAAGTGTATGATTATGTAAGAATGCAACTAGAATACGGTGAGGTACTCACTGATGAGAAATTCCGCCTATAAACAGACGGCAGAAGACTGGGTTAATGTAGGTTCCCAACACATTTGCTGGGTAGGCATACATGCGAGGGGTGGGGGGAGTGTAGTTTTCAAGGGTAACGGTATGTCCCTGAGAATTGTTGGCGGGTGTACCCCAAGTGCTGGGCTAGCAATGGTGTACTTATTCTTTCAAATAGAACCATTGTTTTTGTGCATCCTGTTATGTAGGTCACGGAAATAATCATTTTGTCTTGCCATCTATTTAAAGGTCTATGAACAACTCCCTATAGTAGGTATCTTAGGCCTTGCAGTTGTTGGGTGGATACAGCTGCGTATTGTTAATCAATTGCTCGCATATTCTGAATATAGCTTTCACGATTAGATCCATCGTTTGATGTGATTCATGTCTAAATCTTTGTCAGTTATAACATAACACACATAGTAGTTGAGGAACAATCCAAAACGTTTCGGCAACATGATTGCTTACGGTAGATGCAACACCTTCACATGAATGAGAACCCCGCCCAATCACTTTCATTGTTTATAACTAATACGTGGTCCCTAGTAACATACAGTAAATGCAAGGTAATAACAGTATACGATCGTCACCAGACAAGCTTCATATAATCACAGTTCATATACGTCAAGATTGATGTAATTGCGACGTAAAGATAGAAAATGAAGGGTTTGTGATGCTGTTCTTTAGATAGCTATTTTTCTCACAAATGCATCAAGCAGCGATGATTATGATTATATTACATTGATCACGACTATAACGATGTTAATGACCATGACGAAATAACCATAACTAACAATCTCGTATATTATAGTTGTAGGCCAATAACATGCGACTCGGTGGTTGTGCTATTCATAGCCTGTGATCAGTTATACCATTTGAGACAGTTTTTGATTTTAACACGGATCAAACGGTTCAAATGCAATTAATTAAACTGACTGCCCTTAAGGGAAAGGTTGAACAATGCTCGCACTCATCCTATTACCAAGTGAAATGGTTCCAGTTTTGTTATTTCATCAGTCGACATAGATTAATATATACTGATGTACACTGCGGATGTTTAACTCGTGCAATAAATGCAATTGAGCTTAATCGATAATTGTGTTTCTGTTATGATATCATAGCCCTGCAACCCTCTTAAACAGTCAATTTGCATGCAAGTGCCATGTCTCAATATGTTATACGTCTCGCCGAGGAAGAAGATTAACTGGGTGCTGTGATAATTTACAGCATCGTTTCGATGTATTATCCACCAACTTGATTATTCATGTAATGCTCTGGTGTCTGTCATCCTTAAGACACATTGGTCAATATTTTGTTTCATAAATTATCTGACATACATCCATTACAGCTATGACAAACACATTCGCCACTGACTGTAGCTTACAGACATTGCTAAAGAGACTCACTCGTGCACCTCGTGCTGGATTCAACTCGATACCGTGGAATAATTGATGAATGGGATTAGAAGAATTGAATAAAGCATGTGCATTAAGTTATTGTGTTGCGTCAATTCAGTCATACGCCTAGTAACGCAGGTTATTTTCTGATGCGAATGTATGTTGATACGTAAATGTTACGAGTTAGTTAATAGCCTGAACGTTAGATGGATCAACTCTCTCGAACCATTGGCCATTTACAAACCGTCTGCATTGCTTTACCACGTGTGTGTTAAATGTTGCCGACGTGGATTGTTATATAACAAAATGGCTGAAGTTTATCAGCATAACAAGAGTCAAAATGATGCCTAATAATGTATTCAAGTAAAGAGTATAATGTCATGTGGTTTTTAATAGATGGCGTAAGTGACTAATATTAAATGCAAGTGTACTTTCTGACAATAGACATTCTAGTTTAAGATTGGATGCGCTGACCAATCAAATATCCGTACCATGGACGGATGGCTTACCATCAGTGTACAAATATACCATGTCCTACCAGTTGCTATCTATGCAGTAACGTTAACGTTAACTACCTGGTTTCTTCCCATTGTCGTCTTTGATAATTACATTTTTCTGCCTGACCAATGCAAAAGAGAAGCCAAAAGTTCTTTTTTATAATGCTGAGGCAATACATGACGGTTGATGGTAGTCGAAGACCAAACTCCATGAACTGTTTCGCTGACACTTACTTCGACTCATAAATATCGAAGCACAAAGCGCCCTTTTGGTAAGATACTAATCAAGATGAGCAATGGTTTCCTGTGTATACCTTCTTTAAAGTGTCACTTAAAAGAGTGATTGATGAATGTAGGCTTTGTTGTCTCATACAATCAACGTTAAGCAGTGAAAAACAATTTTGCAGCCGATTTCTGACTACACATAGACATAACTTTCATAAAGTCGAATTTATTCATTGGAATTGATTATTCATATAGCGCAAGTGCAGATTTGTCTCTAACCTTTAGAAATACCAAATTTGGCTCGTGGTTGGCACTATTTGACATTCAAAGCTGAAGCCCGTATGAGATTGAGCGATAATACCCGAAAATAATTTCTCATAACATGCGTACTTATTCAGTCTTCTTAATATAGTCAGAAAAAGGGCTTTTTTGAAAATTTGTCTGTCAGACGCTGTGGATTATATGGTTGCATGACAAATCTCTGCGGGACATAAGGCTCTGGTTAAGAGCAGAGTTTATCAGTCTCGTGGTCATTCGGGTAAAGGCAGAACGCATTCATCCTTCCGGTCCAACACGACGGAAGCAAAACCATAAGTGCTTGAGGTATTTCAAGCGGTGTTAACAACCATCATTTAACCATTATCCCAGTATGTGGGTTATTCAACCCAGTAAGTAGGGTGGAAATTCGCGGCCATAATACCGACCAACAGCAACTATCAAATAGCCCCAACCGCTCTTACGTCGTCAAGGTTTGTCATGTAGGACGGTAAATGTACCGTTCAGGTTAAGAATACTGTGTGACGAAAAAGGCGCTGAGTTACCGCTTGGTAATTAACGACATTATGCTGGTTATATCAACCTGTACCACAGACATTAATGCTTTTAAAAATTCCATAATAGATTGCAAGTTGGTGTACAGATCTGTAGCATATTAACGTGCAATTTAACTTCACATCTTAGCTGAAAAGACATTTGCAACATTAAGCCTTTGCACGACAATTGCCATTGAAGTCTGCTTATGCAGAAAATTCACATATTCACTGCATGCATGACTTGCTCTATTTTCGTTAGTTGATCAGCTAACAATATAGTCCTATACTATTGGCAAGTAGCTCATTAAAGTGATGTAGGCATTTGGGTATATTATCCAGCCGCTGCCGAATTTGAGCTGATGCAATGATTAATTTCACGTTTGATACTTTGGTGCAAGCAACTCACATCCATCGTCCCGATACACGCCTTTTATCGCTACAGTGAGCACGAAGAAGAAAAAGAGTCATTCTGAGAATTGTTTCTAGGATTATTGATGATATAATTGCAACGGACTGCCAACAGAGCTGTTTACTATGTCATTTCATGGTTATCGATCGACGCATCTGTAAGACAATCATGTTGATAGATTGCATCGTATCGTTTCAATTAAAATAGAAAAGCATTAACAGTCTGCAGCACAAATCATGGGCTTAGCTTATTTTTGCCAATATGGATTATTCTGGCACCATGCAAAAGCAACTGTATACTGCGTCATTTTACACGATCCTATGGCTCTTGTGCACTAGGCTCACCTCAGCTATGACTGCAACACATGCATGCAGTTTAATATGGTGCGAGCCCAATAGGGATTTATTTAATTGCAGCACTGCATGAATACAATCACACAATGTTGAAAGCATCTATATGAGTGCTAACTTTATTATTTAGGGTGTTGATATTATGCGGGCATCGGTGAACGAGAACTATCATGGCTTCGAATAAACTTGAATATCTCTTGTGGTCTGCGTTTCTGTATCCATAATCTGAATTGTTGTAATAGTTTGCTCAATCTCTGCCTACCATAGACTGTGTTCACCTACAATAGTCAAGCACCGTCTTGTGATTGAAATTAAGTTTGCAGATGCCCCGACATGATGTTTTCACCAATATCAGGCTTATTGTGTTGTTTTATTCCCGATCTACAGTGTACGCTTCCCAACACTCGGCTTATTACTCCTCGTGTTGAATGTGCTGTGTCAGCGATTGCTATGTTTACTGTCGTGTCTGCAGAGGCACGGAAATGGGCATCATATTCTGCAGTTGAATGCAACATTAGCAGGGCAGTCATTTAAGCATCGAAGGTAATTGGCTGGTGATAATGCTTGTTCACTATTTTGTGTGAAGATTTATTTTCGTATTAGGTATTGTACGGCATGCCTCGTAATAGCTTGAGATGGACATAGCTTGCCACAATATTTCCAATGTCTGCCGGTATATAAACGCATCAAATAATACGGCAATATTTTATCTGTATGAGAATTTGATATGCAGAGCGACAGGCCATAGATATTGTTCTCTAAGCATTGTGATATGTTTAACACAATTTTAAAAAGCTTTTATTCCCCCTATAGCTGTATTGGAAATTATTTTTAGCAAAAAGATTGTTTTATCACCCTACCAGAAAACAGCCTTTTATTAAAAATGCTTTTTATTACCACATTAACAAAAGACATACACAGTTATTCAATTGAATACTTTGCTGCGCATATCTCACACCTTGCCTTATAAGCATAGGATCTAAGGCCATTGTATCCTCATAAGCTTTGTTAACCCGCGACATCATTCATTATGTCACCATGAAGTTTTTTGACAAGCACGAATCGTTATTCACCGGCGATAGAAGCTGCTCTTGCCTCATCAGCCAAATATGCGTGGTAATGCACGAATATCGGTCATATAGATATTTGTTCGTATATAAATATATATATATATATATATATATATAGATATATATATATATATATATATATATATATATATATATATATATATATATATATATATAGATATATATATATATATATATATATATATATATATATATATATATATATATATATATATATATATATATATATATATATATATATATATATATATATATATATATATATATATATATATATCTATATATATATATATATATATATATATATATATATATATATATATATATATATATGTGTGTGTGTGTGTTTTTATATAGATGTATATCTCGAGCTGGAGTCATCACCTCCGTACCGTGAAATAACCAATGACTGAGATTAGAAGGACTGAAGAAGGTATAAGCATCAAGTTATTATGTCATAGTGTCACATAAAAGGTTGATTGATAAACGTCAACTTTGTTATCCCATATCGTTTATGTTCAGCAGTGAAAACCCAATTTGCAGCCTATTTCTGGCTACATTTGAAAATAACTTCCGTAGAAGTAGAATTCAATCCGTGAAATTGATTATTTCTACAGTCGGAGTACAGATTTTTCCCTTTTTTTCACGGGATTGTTAAAAATCCCGAATTTGGCAAGTGGTTGTCATTATAAGACATTTAAAGCTCGAGCAATACTGAGTTTTAGCGATAATACCAAAACACTTAATCGGCCGTCTTACGTAGTTAACAATACAAGCTCTGTGATTATTTCTCTGTCAGATGATTTAGGTTTATATGGTTGCAACTTCAATTCTCTGCATTCGACTGTGTTTAGGGGCAATGTTTATTGGTATCTTGGCCATGCAGGTAAAGGCAGAGCCCGTCTCTCTTTCCGGTGCAAGTCCTACACCAATGCAGTAAAACCACAAGAGGTGCTTGATGTATTTCAAGCGTTGTTAACAGCCATCCTTTGCACATTGTCCTAGTATATGGGTTGCGCAACCGTAGCACAGTTTAACTGCCTACTGTGTTGTTAAGTTTATACCTATCAGTGCAGATATTAGGAAGTTTGTTGGTCACACGGTCAGCACTGTAATACGATGTATCAATGTTGGGTAATTTGCAAATATAGTCATATATGAGACACATACAGGCCTGAACAGGATGATTCAAAGGTTGTCATAAAAAACTGTTAATTAAGCAATGGCTTCAAATACGCGCATCATTCAATATTCGCGCTACCCTTATTGGCGATTCTGTTGAAGCAATAAACTTTTTGTCACGAATAAGTCCCATTTCCATCACACGCACTCTTAGTCGCAACTAATGGAAAGATCGATTCACCGAACATTTTGGTCTATTCCAGCGTCAATGGCCCCACTCATGGATGTGGTCACACGTTGGACCTTATCCTGACGCGAACAGCTGATTCTTGGTTCACTAACTTTGCCTTGGACTGGACATTACCATCGGATCACGCCGCTATTCATTTCGTGTCGTCCATTCATCGTCATCCTCCCAAACAAGTCACCAAGTCACATCGCCCGATCCTTAGTATGGACAAGTCTGCGTTCAAGGATACGATTACAGAAGGTCTCGCCTCGCTCGCTACTAGTGTACTGTCGGATGTGAATGAGCTGTGTCATTCTTACACATCCGTCCTACAGAGTGCTATGGACAAACATGCGCCACTGAAGACGCGCATGATGAAAGATAAACCACGCGCGCCATGGTTCACCAAGGCAATTATGGATGAACGACGGATACTACGCGGACTAGAGAGAAAGTGGCCGTCCTCTGATCAAGAAACCTAGCTTGGACAGGAATGAGTTAAAGAACTACAGACCCGTTTCCAATAGCAGTTTTCTGGACAAACTGTTGGAGAAATGCGCATTCGTGCAATTGAATGAGTACTTGACTACCAATCCACTGTACGGCAAATTCCAACCTGCTTATCGGGAGGGACATGGCATCGAGACTGCACTCCTTAGAGTGCTTAACGATGTCATGATTGCTCTCGATGACCAGAGGGATGTAATCCTCATTATGCTTGATCTTTCAGCTGCTTTTGACACCATTGATAACGATATACTGATGAACAGGCTACGAACCCGGTTAAGCATTTCTGGGTCGGTGTTTGAGTGGATGGATTCTTTCCTTCGCGGGCGTACTCAAAAGGTGACTATCGGATTAATGGTGTCAGAAGAGCCGCAGTCATTAGAATTCAGTTGTGTTTTCTATATACATGTCACCACTTGAAGATATTATTTAGGCCCATGACTTTGACACTGTTATATTCGCCGACGACACCCAACTGTACATTACTTGCCGATCTCGAACTGACTATTCTTGCGTTGCTTCCATTAAGGCCTGTCTGGACCAGATCCGTCTATGGATGCGTTCTAATATGCATGCTCTCAATGAGAGTAAGACGGAACTTCTCTGGTTCACCTCTAAGCACAAGAAGGTCGGTGACCGGGCACCGATGACTGACGTACGGGTGGGTGACGTCACTATTTCCCCATTACAGTCTGCTCGTAACCTAGGAGTAGTGATAGACAATTCCGGCTCAATGATTGAATACATCTCTAGTGTGTGTAGCGCTGAGTCGTACGCTCTGTGGAGAATCGGCAAAATTAGGCATCTTTTGGACCAAGCTACAACGGAGAAATTAGTACATGCATTCATTAGTTCCCGACTAGATTATTGTAATAGTTTGTTATTCGCATTCCTAATTATCAAATCAGAAAATTACAATTGATTCAAAATTCGGCTGCACGACTAGTCACCAGGATGTCCTTTAAGTCTCGTCGAGAGATGACACTAGTTCTCATGGAACTACATTGACTCCGAGTTGCGCAGCGCATTATTTTTAAAATCCTTTGTATAGTCTTCAAAGTAATTCACCACAGTACGGCGCCGCGCTACCTCACTGAGATTCTATCCGTAGCGAAATCGACTCGTCGACTTTGCGGATCTCACGCAGTACGGTTAGTGCCCCCTCCGCTTTGGGAGACTAGGAAGTATAGTCGTGGTTACAACGAGCGTTTCCTATACTATGTCGGCTCTAAGCAATGGAACGAGTTACCGGAACATATCCGGGATATCAGCGAGTTTGAGAGCTTCAAAAGATCTCTAAAGCCGCACATTTTCAGGAAACATTTTAATCCTCTGTGATATTTTATTTATTCAATCGATATAGTCCGAAATGTACACTTTTATCTTTATGCATCATATATATTATTATATCTATTTATTCATATACTTGATGTACAGCCTTTTGTGATGCCGATGAAATGGGCTTAAAATAAACAATCATTAATCATTAATTTAAGAGCAGCAGTTAGTGATTGGTAATTGTTGCATGACAGTGTTTCTTTAAATGATTTGGAAGCAGGGGGTCATACTTTTGTATTTTGACGACCATTTTGTTCCATGCATGGCAATATTCATCCTTTACTTTGATTCGGTACGAGAAGCAGCCACTTTGATTATAGTTATTATTTGATGAAATGATTCAAATATGTCAATCAGTCAACTTAGCAGACTGCCAGCTATTCATGCCGTCTCTACTGCAAATAATACGTAACAATAATTCTTAAACGACCTAGACAGTAAAGTGTATATTAGACGCATTATATCTGATAACCTATAACATGCGTTGGCAATCAGGTGTGCTTCTCGAACACGCAAACCATTGAAATCATGATGATTGATGTCAGTAGCTTACACATATATGAACAACGGATTCGCCTCACAGCTAATGATGCGCCTGGTCTGATCTGTTATATACCTCGTTTGTGTTGTCAGAGGAAATATACCATGATGCCTACGAAACTAATACAATGTCGTTAATAATTCCATATCAATGATGTCTATTCATTCCTCCCATCAGGGTTAGCTCTCGATCTACATATAATACAACAAGCTCATATGTCTGATTCCTTGCTAATGTATTATTAAGCCAAATCAAGTTAAATGTAAAAGCAAGGAAATCCAACATAGCGCTATCCGTAAGATGAGAGCCGGTAATGCATGTTGGGGTTAACCGCGCTGTCAAGTAATGACTATATCAGGCGATCAAACATTCAACTGACTTTATCGGCTATAATGTGATTACTGTTGTATAGTGACTATCTTATGTTTCTATGTAAAATGTTGCTATACGAGAACACAACCAGATGGACGTGGATTATTGTGATGTTTGCATTTGTGAATAACAACGTATAATCAAGTAGCATTATTCGGATATCTATTTGCATTAATGCGTTTGCCGAACAAGTATTAAATTCATCATAGTCTTACAGCGTTATACGTCTTGTAGCAAAATCGTTTCAATCGCAGTTTTTATTATGGATTTATCTAAAATTCACTACACGTGGACTGCGTTACAACCCCACTTATCTACTTTGAAGTTGCTGTCGTCATCATCCATGTTAGCTGGTAATATCCTTTACCTATCAGTTCAGAAAGTTACAGCCAACAAACCGAGTATGTCATTCCTTAGTATACTAGCATTAGGCTGTTTTACGATCGTTCCGGCTGTTTGATATCGCTGGAAACTTCATGTCTCTCCGTTGCGACCCCGTGAGAACCTGATCGACACGATCGAATTATTTGCATATTGAACGCTTGACTTCGCAGAAGAGGCGCTGCAAATTCTTTATTAATATATATGTATTGTTTTAAATCAGCTATAATCAAAAGGCTATATGTAGCAAATGGATCAATTGGTTATACAATGTGTACAAGAATTTCCGACAATTTTAGGTAATGGTACTTTTAATCATGTTGAATATCTTAGCAGTTGCAAAATGACGACTCTCTTTGCAGGATGGCGAGGGTAAGTTTGTTTTGATTTCGGATATTGCGTTACGTCAATCCCTAGAATGAATATATAATTTTATCGTTCTCCCTAGCTGCAAGATCTCCTTCACTGCATGTTCTCCTTCACAGCATGTTCTCATTCGCCACATGTTCTCCTTCACTGCATGTTTCCTTCACTGCTTGCACTACTTCACATCATGCACTCCGTCAATATATGCTCTCCTTCACTGCATGTTCTCCTGCACTACATGTTCTCCTTCACTGTATGCTCTCCTTCACTGTATGCTCTACTACACTGCATGTTCTCCTTCGCTACGTGTGTTTCGTTACTGCATGTTCTCTTTCATTGCCTGTTCTCCTCCACTGTATGTTCTCCTTCACTGCACGTTCTCCTTCGCCACTTGGTCTCCTTCTCTGCATGATCTTTCTTACTGCATGTTCTCCTCCACTGCTTGCACTCCTTTACAACATGCACTCCTTCACTGTATGTCACTCCTTCACTACATTTTCTCCTTCACAACATGCACTCCTTCACTGCATGCTCTACTACACTGCGTGTTCTCCTTCACTACATGTTATCCTTCATTGCATGTTCTTCTTAGCTACACGTTCTTCTTCGCTATAATGCTGTCCTTCACTACACGTTCTCTTTCATTGTTTGTTTTTCGTCACTGCAGGTTCTCCTTCATTGTTTGTACTTCTTCACTGCATGCTCTCATTAACTACATGCACTCTTTCACTACACCTTCACCTTCACTACATGCCCTCCTTCATTACATGTTTTCCTTCATTGCATGTTCCACTTAACTTCATGTTCTCCTTCATTTATGCATTCCTTTCTATGATACTTATAGAAGGTTTGCATTCGATTATGCAAATAGTCATCAGCTGATCGCATGAGCACTAAAAATGCAAAGCACTAAACGCGTGTGCACAACTTTGTGGTACGTCGCTATAATCTAGTATAATCGGGCGCTAAACAAATGAATTGTTAGATTGCCACGCCAGAGTTTCTGGTAGCAATTATCAATCTACCCTTCTGCCGTGATTCAATAATAATCAAACTGCTCTCCTGCCATGATTCAACTACGATAAAGCTACCCTCCTGCCGTGATTCAATCATGATCAAACTGCCCTCCTGCCGTGATTCAACCATGATCAAGCTACCCTCCTGCCGTGATTCAATCATGATTAAACTGCCCTCCTGCCGTGATTCAACTATGATCAAGCTGCCCTCCTGCCGTGATTTAATCATGATCAAACTGCATTCCTGTCGTTATTGAACTATAACCAAGCTACCGTCCTGCCGTGATTCAAACATGACCAAGCTGACCTCCTGTGTGTCCTAAACATTATCAAGCTACCCTCCTGCCGTGATTCAATCTTGATCAAGCTACCGTGAACGAATCTATTCGATAATAATCTGTTCCGTTGTTCGTGTAGGGGTCCCTTACGACTGCATCAATACGTCGTTGATTGTGTGCAACAGTACTTTACATCATCCATGTTGTACTCTGACGGTTAAATAGGCATCCCACAACACCACGCATTAACGATACTCTTCATATGTTGCTAAGATCCCCTAACAAGAATCAATTGCTGTTACCACGTTTCTGGTCACTTGACTCTCCCCTTTGTGGTATGAATTTGGTGGATTACGAAGACATTATAGTACAATGTCATTGTACAGATCCCTCGGATGGCATTCGCTACGTTATTTACAACGATGGTTACTTGACAATTACACCTTTTGCTTAGGGAGTGACTTAGGTCAAGTTGTATATGTATTACTGTCTCAAGCAACCAGCCAACCCAATATCAAGAGGGCCATTCATTTGCATACATTCTGCACAGTCACAAGGTCATCTGGGGCTATTTCACCCATTTTCGAATGAATGATCAAGTAACAAAGCAATTGCAAATGTCCTTGATAAACAGTAGGGTGTAGGAGACGCACTTGACCTTATGGTAATGAAAGAAAAGAATCAACCGGGTTGGTTGCCCCGCACCTTATTGAACATGTCGTGTATACTTTTAAATTGCCTTAGGAAGACAACAACTGCAACGTAGCTGACAAATTATTCAGTGGGCGTTTGGCAATTACCATTTAACTGCATGATCCGATTTACGTTCTCACATAAAGCTAACCATATGTCATTACAGCTTGTGCATTAGAAAATGGCAATAGTGGCTCGAAATTGCCTTGGATGAGGCAATTAAACATTAACAAGTGAAGGGAGAAAATCTCTAAAAACATACAAAAGCTGCTATTATCTGCCTTATCAAAGAAAGGTAGAAACGTTGTTTAAGACGAAATTAGAACAATGTTTGGTTGCACTTGTTTCTTCACCAGTGGCTAGGTAAGTGAATCCCGCAGCATCAATATACAATATCTGACAATGATCGTTAAACGACATTGATGTGGTGAATGCATATGAAAATGTCTTAAGTGCCCAAAAATTATGTATGTTGGCTTTCACAGCAGCAGTACTTAAGGTTCTGTGGCATCGGATGTGAGTGCCTGGGTTTAGGATGGGTTGTGTTGTGCTTGGGATGGGGTGTTAGTGGCTATCAAGCAAGGTGGAATGTTTATGTAATAGAGGATGGCCGCAACATTGAAATAAGACGTAATGACACCATGTTATTGAGGAAATATTT
Organism: Urechis unicinctus; assembly: GCA_034190875.2. Taxonomy (NCBI): domain Eukaryota; kingdom Metazoa; phylum Annelida; class Polychaeta; order Xenopneusta; family Urechidae; genus Urechis; species Urechis unicinctus. Next base: position 27,241,058 of record CM067352.1, on the reverse strand, counting down.
ATAAGTGGAATTTCTTTTCGAAATACTATGCTAGTTGCATGATCGTCAATGAATATTAGGGGCTACTTAACTAAACCCAGCTTAACTTCTTTCAGTAATCTGCCACTAGTCTTTAATAAGGCTTTAATAATGTATGACAAGCTGCTGGTAATGATAATGCGCTTATATCAGATAGTTCCTACACATAATTGAGGTATATAAGATTTGATAACACTCAATGCTAAAAGACAAAGTTTATGTAGTGTTTCAGCAGCGTTGCCAAATATATTTTGTAATTTGATGTAAAATATCCCTAGTAAACGTACTACAGGCTAAATCATTACATGATATATTTTACAACGGTAAGATGGATAGTGGTCGGATTAACGGAAATCATATATTGTACATCTAACAAAGCGGATGTTTCATTGTGATATATTGAACTCTGATGCCAATGGCCATTAACATAAACCGAAACCCATACGTGGTAATACTGTATTGTTGGATCTGCAGCATGACGTCTATGTACTGTGTACATGGAAATAATCCTACTTTATTATTTAACCTGCTATAGTGAACAATATGCTAGCCTGTGGATATTGGTTGAAAGTTCATCTGCGTTTAATGTTGTTCAAATGAACCGGTTAATGATTGTTAAGGTGTTCTAGTCATGGGAACAGCACAAACAGAGACCATACTATTCCAATACAATATGACAACAAAAATCATCTATCTAAGACAGCAGCCAATACTCGCCACTTACTTCCACCTTTCACAAACCTTTTGCTGTCTTTCAACTTTTGATCTTCTTGTACCATCAATTTGACCATGGTATGATGCATGTCGGACACATGAAGATGAAGTTCACGAAGATGCGTACCAAAGCTGTTTGTTGTAGACGTTTCGCAAAGTGATTTATTGGGCAACGCACTGCCATTCGGTTTATCGTGTGTGAAGGAAGGTAAATCTTCCAAAGCGGTTTCCAACTGGTTGTGACTTGGTTTGAAGCAGCATTTTGAGTTCCCACTATCCACTAGTAACACCTTTGCTGAAATGTCGATAGCCAGCTACACAGATGACAACAAAAAGTATTTTTTATAACGATGATAAGTATTAAACAAGCGCATATCGATTGGGCTCAAAACCTGGTATAATATGACCCATCATCGTACCACTTCTATCCATCTCGGCATTGCAGTGTGGTCATCTCCTAATTTGTTGACGTTGACGACGAGGGAGGATAAGAAGATCGACAGCATTATGATGACCATGTTGAAACAATAGTATAAACCTGCAACAAAAAGTTTCTTACTTCACACATTGCTTTGGTCGTTTATTTGTTCGTTACAAACCGACAGCTTTATGAGGACCATATTGAAACATAAGTATAAACCTAGAGCAGAAAACTGTGTCGACAATTCACCCATTTCTTTGGTCTACAGCATCGTTTATTACATACCGAGCTTGGGAAAAGAAGCTGCTTTTGGTGGAGCGGTTTCAACCAATATAAGTAGGAGGAAGAGAAAACTGGCAAACAGACTCATGCCTGTGACAAAAACGTAGACAACCTAGTTGCAATAGATTACTTTCATAAATGCGTTAAGCTTCATTGATATGTGTATAAACCATATTCATATAATCGTGTTAATATTTAAGACAAAACTTGTTACCCAGACCAGTTCTGTCCGGACGTTCTGGTGGCAAACAGAAAACAACCAGCGTGAGACATGCCAGGAAGATACAAGGTAATGTGAGGATGTATCCTGAGAACACAAGACGCCTCTCCATCGTCATTGTGAATAGCAACACTGTGTAATCTCAGGGCTGCCGGGAGGAACGCGTTCAGAAGTATGATTCACAATATCCCACATCCGACTTTCATGAAAATCCGCTTGAAATGTACCAATATCAAGCCCGCCGCTGGCCAGGTCTAAATCCACCTCACGTGATGCGTGGGTCCATGACCCAAACCATATGGCGCATTTTTGTCGGTCAAATGGAAAGGCAAGAACATCCAGCGAACATGAACTCCGGAAGATCATATGGGGTATCCATGTAATGTTTCCATCAGACGAAATAAGAATCTGATTGTTGCGTAACTCATATCTGGGATCCGCTCTTACAACAAAAATGGTGATGATTTGCAACATGAGCTGTTTTTCTTGTGCTTTATAGATACGAGGAAGTAATTATAGAAGCACGCGAAGCTAAATGCTCCAGCGAAGCCAATCACCATATTTGGCACAAGAGCAAGCATTCGGTATTCATTAATTCCTAATGGCATTATACGTCAAATAAAAAGGAATGCAGCGAAATAAAAGCTCACGTATTGATCAGAATAACGTCTGGCTTCCATTGCAGATATTCATCTTTCCATCGCTATTTCAACACATCATATGTTAAGTGTAACAATCTTTATTTCTTTACCATCGCCCCTTAACTGTCAGTATAAATAACTGCCACATTCATCAAGCAATTAGCAGTGTATCTCCCCGAAATGACCTCCATGAGGCAAGGTAATCTGTCATTGTTCGATTAATTGTAGCAATGAAGACACTTTGCTCTATGACTTAAATGTAGTGAAATCGAACACTTAAAAAATCACTTCAACAATGGAAAACATTCAAACCCCATAGATACGCACCATTTTGATCCACATACTGCTGATCATAATCTTATCACGTTCATCTAGCTCCAAGTGAATGAGTCCGAGACCAAAGCGCACCAGTGTTGGGTTTGATCCGTTCAGTACCGGGCGGCCACCAACTCCGATCTGCTTGTACATCTCCGCCAGATGTTTAGTGAGTTTTTTCTCTGCTGACGTGGCCCTGGTTTCATTTAATGAATATACACATGCCATTTGAAACGCATTCCTCTATATAACGACGTATGAATTGGTCACAAAGTGGTAAATGCATAATAATAGCACATTAAACGCATGAAACGATAAACAATCTGCGTATGCAACGGAATAATCTATTTGCCTCCCATTAAATAGCAATTTATTTTATCTTGGCTTTACGGAATCAATGGAAATGAGTACCATGAAGCAGGTGTTAATGTTCGCGGGCCTCGTTATGCGAACTACATCTATCAAATAAAGATAACAATATATAATTTTCTTTTTGCACAGACAATGGCAGGATATTATTGATATTAACCTCTGTTACCTGGTGTGAGATTGCGTACAGTCTCCGGGATCGCTGTTCATGTCAGTTGAGTCAACCACAAACATATAGTACGACCAGCCCATGACAAAGCACAGAATGGCAAATGCGCTCCAAAATCCACCGAAAATCCGCCGATCACTGTGTCAACTAATGAAGAAATAGAATGAAGTTTCAGCGCTGCTGGCACATAGAAATGTATGGGCAATGCAGGCACTGGACTGTCAATAGCCGTTATGTAGGGCCAAATGACTCCGCCTTCTGCTGGAATACGCCCCGCACTGCAATTTTAATAATGAATTATTCACGACCTTATCGGGAAACCGTGACGCCAAGGTTTCACATGTATATCTTACTTGCTATACGTTGGCAATTCGCTGCTAAGGCGGCGCATCCTGTCATTTAGATAAATTTTGCTCAATTATTGCTGCCCTGTCATCACTAATGTTTCAGCGCGGTTCTACGAACCACACTTTTGCTAATGTCCACATTAGCAATATCCTGTTTATTGTCTGCGTTTGCGGCGCAGGATTGTTATATAGATGTAGCTTGATGTTTGATACAACAAGGTACCACACTCAAATAATACGTTTTCTTTTATATGTCATTGCAAACCTACTCTCATGGTAAACGTTTACTACATTACAAACATGGAGTCATATGTTATGCAAATTCAGTTCACAATAATTGTATTACTCTACATCAATGAACGAATCATTCAGAAAATTACAACATTTGAAAGGCGTTCATGGTCAATGATACAGGTCGATGAATGTTAGTAGAAGTTACAATCACGAGTGCTGTGCATAAAGTGTAGAACGATTATTTAGACATACATCTAGGTGTAATTTAACATCGCTATGCTAGAAACGATTTCACTTATCATAACGCTACAAATGGTTTTAGGCCAAATGCTTAGCTGTCATGATGTCATGCCATTGGCCTCGTGTAAATGTAAAAAAATAATAATCACGCGACGTATTATCCCGCAGCCTGTAAATGAGGAGCTGTTATCATTTAATTTATTGCAGTATTATAACTCTTGTGAAATTAATCAGCCACAGGATTCTGTGCGTTGGCAATCAATCAAGTGAATTACACATTCAGCTTGAAAGGCTGTTTTCAAATATTGTTCAACTAATCTAATAATGAAAAGAGAGAATCAAGAACACTACGTTTTGCTTCCTCTAAGCGACCAATCCACTGGATTTTGTGGGAATTTTACGCCATACAACAGCACCACAGAAGCGTATATTTATTTCAATGGTTCGATTATATTCATTGGACTCTACCCTAAGAAGCTACACAAACCGCCCAAGGACAGGTCAATATATCTACCACAACAGCAATTACGTAAGAAATGTCCATTACTAAGGACAATTCAGATTAGTTGACGGGCATCGAAATAACTGATCGTTAAATGTGCTATTCAAAACTAATGTAATAAATCGGAAGGTAATTGCACATGTTTTCCCCTATAATACTTCGTTAAGGCCTGCTCCCACTAAGGAAATATGCAAATTTGATAGTTAAGCTCCAGTGAAGCCGAGATTGCTTTGGTGTTATTGCAATCTAGAGTGTGTTCAATCATTCCCTGGGCCATGATTAGCCATAATAGCCAATTTCGCATAACGCCCGATTAAGGAAGATTTGCTGTGTACAAGAATGTGAAAATCGGAATAAAATAGTTTGACATGACAAATATGACATATTACAAATCTTAAGACAATAATGCTCAGATGTATTATGCTCCAGGAAAATAACACGACGCATTTGAGATCTGTTTTTATGAAAATACAAATATATCATACCCGCTGCCCAGTGTCGTATAGGAGTGTTTTGACTGCTGCCAACAACTGCAAGTTCACGTCAACGCCTTTACAGAACTATGGTACGATGGTTGAAATTATTAGCAAGCACAATTAACAATCCCTTTATACTTGTCTTGCCGCATAAATAGAAATTATGTCACGCGCCTATGATCCGCGAGCGTAGCAATACATACATAACTAGAATCTGGAAGTCAGTTTAACGGTAAAGAGGCGACAATAACTTGGGTGTATTACATCTTAATAATTCCTTCTTCAAAATGTGTGGACGCCAAAGGACCAAATATGCGTTATATATTCGTGTGGAGTTCATATGCGCGGCATGATTGAACATGCTGACATTATATTAAACTGCCTATGTGCGCTCGTGAGCTTTATAGCATTTAGGGAGTTTACCATTTTTGCAAGCTTTAAATAATTATCAGCCACAGATGAAGTATTATCACGGCTGACCTGTTGTAACAAGCAAATATGTTTTATTTGAGGAAGCTGTCAACAACCTGTCATCGTAACTGGCAACACATCAGCCAAAACCGGTCATGTTAGTGTAATGTTACTTCAACGATGCCACCTTATACTCACGAGAAATAAAACGCAAAATATAGAGGTCTCAACATTTTTGTTCACTCAATACCATTCTGCATCATGCATCCTTGTAGGGATAATTAGCTACATATGGTGCCAGGTATTGCGCAGCATTGTATAAATAATTGAACAGTTAATTCCCATTCCTATCACGAAATTCAACAAAGTGCACACTGACAGTATAAAAAAATACTTATTCACATTCATTTAGGCAGCGCAGCATCTACGCGAAATGTTAATATACGATACTGTACCATAGTTGACTTGCGATATCCACTACCTATATACATATTGAATCGCATTTGGCTGATATATTTGATTGACTGTGTTATGAATTTTAATTTCCGTGTATCATCATGAAGTTAAATAGTGTTGATCGTCCCTTACAAAGGTAGTTTGACAGTGCAATCGCACCTACGTTGTTGAGATTATCCCTCGATGCTTTGTCGGAAGCAGGTGTAAATCCAGAGAAGCTGACGACGTCTTATTTTATCCTCGATTGATATGCTTGTTAAAAGTAAAATATGAGACCAATATGATAAATTGGTGTTTAATAATATCGTATACCCATATGCTTAGGTACAAACTTATTTATGCTGGTTACCAGCTGACATTTAATTAATATTTTTCCAAACCGTTAGGCTGCTTCTATCATTTCCTTGTTGTGGATATCAATACAACGCTACATAGTCTAGCTTCAGAAGGGACTGTTGACATCTCTAATGGCAGCGTTAGATGGGTTCGAATCTAACAAAGGTAAGTTGAAACTCATAAATCGACAAGATATTTTGTAATCTTATGCGCATTAAGCATATTACGAGCCTTGTTCTCAAACAGTTGGAAATAACTGCGTCTTCGCTCTTATCTCCACTTTCTCAGTTCTAGACCAATTAATGTCTCGAGCCTGGTTACAACGCAAATCTCTCCAATAACAATTTATTGATGATTTATAAAAGGGAGAGATGTATGTACACCAGTTTTCTCTGCCGATAGTCATACCCTGCAATGTACAAGTAACAATTATGCGACACCCATAAACGTCGAATACAAACGGCTAAAGGTACTTGCTTTATCGTGTTGCACACCACCCATAGAATTGAACTGTATCGTCAAGCAGTCAGCCAGTGAAATATGCATAATAATGCAAATTGAACAATATCATTTCGTACGTGCGAGTATAAAATGCACTAATATTTGTTTGCATTGCACATCTTTAAGAAGACTATCTTTCAGCCGTATCAACATCAAGTGGTGGCTTCAGCTCTCCAGTACTTTCACGTAGCTTAACAAACATCCTGCTCGACAAGTGTGAAATTTGTTGAGTACTACGTTCGTCACTGTAACAACCACAAGGTCGCAAAGGTCGTCGGGTAAATGACAGGATATACTGATATGCATTCATGATCATGTGATCCGAGTACCCTACCTCGTATTTCCCCGACCAATTGGAAAAGTTTGACTTGTATATATGATACATTCTAAATCTCATTTCTGTCGAGAGTTTTTGTATTGTACGTTGCTATAATACACTATTGGGTGATGAGGACGACAACTACCGTGTTATAAATGATCATGGGCCTATATTTCCTTTTTTCGTCTATTCGATTATCAGCTGCATCACATGTGCCCATATATGGATCCCGCTGTTGTCTGAATGGTCGTCATGACCGCATTTGCGAATAGGTTGCGAATTATTTTGGCATCGCTAGAAACCAACGAACAGAATACCTGATAACCAGCGCTTCATTTACTCAATCAAAAGAGCGCATTTCCAGGGCGCGGAAAAGAAACCCCCGAACACAATACCTGTGAAAAACTGGGATTTAAGTGAAAAATCTACGTTATAAGAGCATAAAGAGCGTTGTATTACATAATACAATATAGTGTGCAAAGCTGTTAAAAACAGTATTATTCTAGCTTTTCAGTGAAGTACAGATCATACTCCTATTCTTATACGAATATTCAATACAATAACTCTCCTTGGAATGTTAGAACGGAAAAAAGCAGGGCATATTTTGACAGATAAGACTGACAACATATGGAAGTCTGAACAAGGAGTCTTACCATAACATTGTTGTTATAGACGATGGATTTATAGTCAACCACAACATTACTAAACTACGCTTATGTGAACAAATGCAATTATACCACAATTCTGTACTCAGTTACTCGGACGTATAACGCTGAGACAGCAGGATGTAGCAATCTATGCGCTAAGCATAAGCAGTTATTGAAACAAAGCAATTTAAGTCGCACCATTCCCAAACAATGTGTGAATGACACCATGGCGTGTAAATCAATTGGACAATTTGTATTAGTGAATTCGACGAAGACCATGCATTAATATTTACCGACTGCACATCTCCCTTCACTTGCATCGTAAGCACACACTTTTCGGGACACTTAACGATACCAGCAATACATGACTTCAGCTTATTCGGATAGAAAAAACGAAAGGTGTGCGGCATAATATATTTAATTCTATAGCAAAGCATGCTATGACCAACAGCAACCGAATGGTTAGATATTCTTTCCATTCATCAACAAATTCACTATTTACATATATGCATGTTTTTGTGTCCATATAAAGTCAGTATTAAATTGCTCAACATTACCAAAGTCAGATTCAATCATGACGTTTGTAGAGGATGTTGCCTGTTATATGTTCCGTGTCATAACATAATCCTCGATTGCAATGCGCATATCAGTAAATTTTTCGTATGATGTATAATAAAAAGATAATACATAGAGCTTTAGCACATTCCAAATATTGACAACAGTTTAAGATCATCCAACGTTAATCATTTGCTTTGCTGTGGAGTAACGTCTCAGTAAATTGTCAATCGGGAAAGCGATTGGCCATGTAACCATATAAGCATATTGCCTTAAGCAATATTCTCGAAGGACTGTACATTTTAATAACACTGCTAAAGCATTATTTGACAAGCCAACTGGAGCAGTATTTATTGGTCTTAAATTGACTCCGTAGCCGTGTTCATTGACGGATGATCATATTAATATTGTCTTACAGAGGTCTGCATTTTCACAATAACAGTTACGTGTGTGTCGAAAAAGTAGCTTTGGGCTCATGCGCGGGATGGTACGTGACACAAACAGTTCTTGCTCTCAGTCGACATAGATGTTGAATCGTGCAATATGTTCCATGATGTACAATGTAAAACAAAGTCATGTGGCACATATCATTCCAGCCATGTCTAAGATTATTACTACCTGTGTAGTTTTATAATCGGAGCAATTAGTGAATTAATATTATACAACCCATCGAGCACTGCTGACCAGCTAGTGGGCTCGTAATGGCGTTCGCATTTATTAGGGGTTTTGCATTTTGCATCACCTAGTAACGATCCTAATTGGCATTTTTATGTTTGGAATGCCTGGATAGTACACACTGTATAACAGTATTCCAACCTCTCCCGCATTCATTGATATTATGCGTTTGCTTGGTGCTGTTGCCAATGCGTTAATGGTGATGCTAATACCACTCCTGTCTCTGTGTGTGTCAGCATTTGATGTCACATTCATTAAATCTTGCACTGTGTCTAATCAAGACATCATGAGGCGTTGTGCATAATGCGCTCGGCTCATCCGCTGCCAAATCGTTGAACAAGGTGTACCTAAGATTCTACTACCGAACCCTGAACGGCAATACCGAATCCAACTGACACTTATCATCTTTGTGGGGTCACGTGATTCTCACCAGCACCGACAAACAGTGCATAACTCAATTAATAAAGTACATTGTCAGTTGCCTAATTAATCCCCTATTTGGCATCGCTAAATAGGAAGGCAGCAAACATGAACAATTACAGGCTATCAATTATGCTCTCATAAACGGAGGCGATTAAGACAGATCTATATAATGGGGTACATAGAAGACTGTACCATAACTCCAAGAACGAGATCAATAACAAGCCTTGGCACGAGGTATGTAACAAGCTCACAAACATTTGTATCACTGTGTCATTGCGTTGTCTTCGATTCACACTGCTTCACTACATCGCATTGTACATTGTTGACTTCATGCAAAAAAAAAATAATATGAATAAGAGAAACGTCCTTGAACGGATATTCTTCTTTGTGACCATTGAATTCGTAAATGCAAATAGTCGGCACAATGTCGACATGATGTCAGCCAATCAAAATTGTCATTAATAATGACAATATGTCAAAGAGTTGGTCAAAATATTGCCGTTTATACTACATCCTAGTTCGATTTCGGTAGTGATATTAAGTTGAAAATAGTTTCAAGGGCTTTTTATTGTTGTGTATTAATTGCAAGATAGTGCAGGAACGTAACGTCTTAAACAGTAAATATACACAAAGCGTAAACTGCATTCATATAGTTTACGGGGTCTACTTAACGATTCTCGCGTTATGCGAGATGTATGAAGCTAACAAAACTTCCTGTATCGTCATCATCTATCGTCCGCTCATTACAATGCTGTTTTTGTTCTTCCTACTGATGATGAAGAAAAATAAATTATTGCTGGATATTGTAAGGTTATCATAAAGTGTACATTGTACGAGGCGTCTTCTTATATCAAATTATATCTGCCGGACAGTTCATCAGTTATCCCAGTAGAGATGGGCCAGATAACGCACTCGGTTCACATACACTTACCATAATCTAGTGCTTAAAAAGTAAAGCATACCCACTAATCATCAATTAATAACTAATCAAGTTAACATTTAATCAACAAAGGGCCCATTCGTTGCTTCATAGCACATTCCCAAACATAACAATCTAAACCCGTGAGGCTGCATCTTGTTGCAATTGCCCTATTTGCTCCGAAAACTGTGCTTTATAATAATACTGACGCCATCTGAGACTGCAAAGGCATGCCTGGGTGCAGTTCGTTGGCGGGCTTATATCGATGTAAGGCATCATCAATACACGCATTTCCAAATATTCATTTGCATTGTGTCAATTAATCTTTATTGGTGGTAGCTTTGACATGACACGGTCGATTCACAAGCTCCACATTGAAAATAGTGAGACTACAGCATAGTTGACAGTATAAAGAAATCCAAATCAATGGCGATGTGTACATTGGTCAGTTTGTATCAGAGCCCAACATGGTGTCGAGAATGATGTTTGCTAAACCACTCTATGTCCAACAGGAAATGCTTATTCTTAATCTAGCATCTCGCTAAGAACGCATACATCGACAGAGATCAGACAGCTGCCGCTTCTCTAATGGCACTGATTATCGCCAGCCGTCATTTAACCCCGTAAAGCCTAATTGCATGATGTGTCTCAATCGCATAAATGAGATCAGAGCAATATAAAATCCCAGCAGTAACCATATGTGTGGTGTTCGTAGATGAAAATGTCTTGGTCAGCACAACGACATAATGGCGTGATTGAATCACTTCTATACTCGCTTCTTAATTGAACAGTATGGCTGGATGTTGTAGCTGCATAAGTATAATCTTTGTGTTACGAATTCTTATCTTAGAGCAAACGCCACAAATATTCATGGCAATACAAATGATGCACTACCGACAGTAGATAATTGAAATACTAGGCTTGTGGCGCAGCTAGAAAATCGTGTTGAAAACCTTGGCAAACTTGTGGAACCGAATATTACGTTCCAGTGACTCGACACACGAAAAGGGATGCAGTGTCGTGCTTTTGAGATTTTACTCAACGAGTTTATAAAGCACTGCGTCTGATGAGAAAACGTTACAAATGTCTGGGGGATTATAATATTAGGTCTCTTATATGTATTTGTGTCAATTCGATTAAGCTTATGTTTCAACACGAATGTTTGCGGAATAGAATGTTAATTAGGAATACAATGTTACGCGGAAAGACTACATCAAGTATATGCTCAGTATCTATCGAGAGCAAAAAAATCGAATGAAAGGCCGTAAAAACCGATAAAATGGATTGCAATGGATGCATGCAATGTAAGGTCAGGTGCCAAGCTAGTGTAGTATTAAAGCGATAAAGAATGCTCACAGCTGAGGGGGCTATTAAATCACTATGCGGCTGTCGCTAAAACGCCGACAAAAACGCCGAACAATGTGGCAAACAGCTGCAGCGGAACAGCACGTTGTGTAATAAGACCCACATCACCTTTCTACACATGTATAATACGCTGTAATATCCTAGACAGGGCAGAATATAAAACAGTAAATAATAGATGTTTGACCCAGTAATCGTGTTCGCAATGTATATGCACGATCTGTATATGACTAAATGATATTCGTTTTTAGTTAATATTACACGTGATTCTATACAACGGTGAATTCAAGGTAACTAATTAATGACATTACGCTTGGTTATAATATGCCACATAACCGGACGAGTCATACCATCCTTAATCAAATCAATTTAACTTCTGACGTAGATGCAACACTAATGTCACAAGCTAATGCGTTTCTGCATAAGACTTTAACCTAAAAAATTACGTCAGATTCATGCTGATGTCTAAGCACTTTCGATATGTATATAGAGGTTGACGAATGTACATGATTAAAGCAAAGAATATTGAACGCTGTTTCCATTATGGTTATATAGAAAATATCTGGCTTGTGAGCGCCTGCCAAATAACAAAGTATATTTATATCATCCTAATAACATCAACCTCAACCACATCAATATTAACATAGACATGTTTAGAGTCAATGCAAGCGCAACCAAATCAACATTAATGCTACAATACTGGCGAGCCATATATTGATCTGCTATCTGTTCCTATTTACTTATTGCATCGAGGAAACACGTGACATTAAGGCAACCGAACGGCAGCAAACTATCACGAAGACATCTCATATCTTATCTGACGTCATCTAATTTACACTAATTTGGTATCTGAGAGATCAATAACACTACCATGTGTAGGATTCTGTCATTCAAGGCATGTAGAAACCACAAACACGAACAACATTCATCTTATGTAAAGGTAGACAGTAAGCCTTGCTTTAAAAACACGATCGATAGATTAAGTAAGTTGCTTGTTTTTCTCAGATGATTAGTGGAATGAATCACAGTGCACTGCGGGCTATTTCTACCTGTACGTCAACAAACACAGAAACAAATCCATGTTTTTTGTTTCAGGTGGTACCTGACTGAGACATCCTTTGAGTCAGCTGTCGTCTGCTTGCTGTATTTGTTATTAGTAACAATGATATTTTATGCTTAACGTGGCAGGCTGGTTTCCATTTTCATGTCTGTATTCACAATCAACCCTGATGCTACACTGTTTATTATTCCACGGACATCTGATAAGCATAAATAAATAGCGGTTGGTTGTACGACAGCACATTTGTTATTGAATGGTGGTGAATTTCTTTTCCGTAAGATGACACAATAAGAATAATGTGTCTATATCACATTCTTGCGGGTAATATTTACCCGCTTTAGTAGTAGTTTAATTGACAACATGCCAATCACTACCGAACATTTATCCGATGTCATGTATCTCGTTGTTTGAATCATTTTTAGCATAGTGGTTTGCCATGCGTCCAATTCATCAATTGGGGCCATTGCCGTCGGTTGGTTTATTCCCTGAGACAGCAATCTTTAGATGAGATCAATATTTATTATATAACTAAATCTCATGTTAACGTTAAAAAGAGCTCCAGCGCGCCATGAATATCCAGTAGTCATATGTTCACTGAGAAGCATCAAACTAGCAATTCCCAAAATGGTCAAAGCGTTTTCATATTGGTGATAAGAAAATCCGATGTTTGTGCAGTGATACATCATGAACACTGCTCAATAATTGACATAGTAGAAGGAATTGTGAACAGAGAATGCAAACAGTGCACTAGAAAACCAGTGACACCTGGAAGAGTAAACATTTAGGTACAAGTATCAGATTCAGGGCTAATAAGATCCGCTCCGCCAAGGCCAATTTATATCCGTGCGTATAAAATTCATCCGATCTTTAAAAACGATATCATTGAACAAGTGGTTGGCCAGAATTAATAGGATTACACAACGTTGACGTCCTTGTAGATATATTCGTTTTGCATGTGCTGTCGGATGTTACAGTTTACAACGATTTGATTTGTGTCTAATTGTACACAGCGTAAATTAGTTTACGTAAATTTTCCTCTTTGGTGGTGTAGTTTAATTTAAGACGATGTAACATATGGTCCGTTAATGAAAGAATTACCTTTCTGCTCTCTGTAGATTAATGTACATCCTTAAATATGTATTCTTCATTAATACATTCACAAATGCTGTTGACAGTATTCAAGAGCCGACAATGATTTTAATGTAGCCTACAACTAACACGTCCGGTTGCGGTTTGCGTCTGCTTTATAGTTGGAGCGTCATTTAATCAACTTGAAAACAATGTACAAAAGCATACTAGCTCAACTGATTAAAGCCTCATAGAATTACGGATGCTTTGTTATGTGCAAAGATACAGAATTGTGCGTGCGTTATGCGTGATCATTCCTAACAAAAACATCAAACATTTCTTGAACGTAGTGTAGTTGATATATTGAATAATTGTAAATGCAAGAAAGACGGGGTATGAAGCTCCAATTATTAAAATTTTTCTTCTAGCGTACGTAAATGCAAAGTTAAAATTAAACATTTGTTCGCACTTTTGTGCTGACAGTGGCGTTTCTATGTAGATGTAGTATATCATGAGGCGTTTCATAACGGAATTCAGGCCTAATAGAGAGGATATTTAATTCAGGCATTGTCAACTGCCGATGTCACGCCTCTCGTAAGTATATACTTACATTTTATAGAATTCTAAGTCTCTAAGGCAGCAACATAGAGTTCAGATGATCTCTATTGAAATATGTCACATGGTAAGCTTATGGTAAGTGCTCTGAGCTTGATACAATAACACACACCACCTCACAAATTTTATATATTATTGCTAGAAAGAATAGCTTGGCACACAACATCGCAAGCATGAAAATACGAACTCTATACCGAACCTAATTATCAGGTATGATGGGTGGCAGCACACATTACTGGCTCAAACGTAAACAGCATTTCCATTAAGATATATATAATTCAGATCGTAATAACAACGAATACAATCACTTATGTCCCTAGTGGGACACCTAATTTGTGCTGACAGTGGCGTTTCTATGTAGATGTAGTATATCAATAAGGCGCTTCATAACGGAATTCAGGCCTAATAGAATGGATATTTAATTCAGGCATTGTCAACTGCCGATGTCACGCCTCTCGTAAGTATATACTTACTGATCGAGGTTTTATAGCGATAAATGTGATTGTTAAGCTGATGATATAGATCGGCGGATAGTCAATAGCAATGGGAAATCAGTGATAGATCTTCCTGGAACTGTTATGTCGGCCAATGTAAAATATCATGCTTGCTTCCCATTTTTGTAAATCATTTTGTATATTAGCATTTACTTCAGGGTGTTACATGCTGTCCGTGGAGTTGCATTTATGAAGCTTTTTGCGATATGGTCTTGGAATCAGCAGTGCTAGTCAGTGAGTCCGTACTAGCGACCGAATCATTTATAAAACAATAAGAAGAAATTGCATAACGTGGCTTGCATTGAACAAACAGAATGATATGCAGTCCGAGATATTTGTGAAATGGACAGACAGACACCCGCTACGCGTACATGGAAACCTGGTACACGTCGATTAAGTGCGCGTTTGCTAATGTTATAAAACAGGTCATCAGTCATTCACTCGATTTGATAAAGATCTCTTATTATGACTGAAGATTTCGGCAATTATATAATTTTGCTCAGCCATCGATGTTTTTATAAACAATGCACATCGCTTACAATATAAAATATCGGGTAACCGTAATTTCTGTAAATATATTTGTATATTAGATTTACTTCAGGGTGTATATACAGATGTAGAGTCCGAGATAGTTGAGGATTATATGAAGAGAGAGATATATATATGGTCTTAGAATCAGCAGTGCTAGTCAGTGAGTCCGTACTAGCGACCGAATCTCTTTTATATATAATATATATATAAATTGCGGCCGTATATATAGCATATTACAAATATAATTCATATGCAGCCCGAGATATTTGTGATAAATGAATGCACATCGCTTACATATTACACTGGATCGAACCGCTACCTACAATGACAAATATACGGGGAGACTAAGAGAGATAGAGAGACTGAGAGATCTATAGAGAAGAGAGAGAGAGAGAGAGATAGAGAGAGAGAGAGAGAGAGAGAGAGAGAGAGAGAGAGAGAGAGAGAGAGAGAGAGAGAGAGAGAGAGAGAGAGAGAGAGAGAGAGAGAGAGAGAGAGAGAGAGAGAGAGAGAGAGAGAGAGAGGAGATCTCTAGAGAGAGAGAGAGAGA
The DNA here is from genome assembly GCA_034190875.2 of Urechis unicinctus. NCBI lineage: Eukaryota > Metazoa > Annelida > Polychaeta > Xenopneusta > Urechidae > Urechis > Urechis unicinctus. Next base: position 27,225,188 of record CM067352.1, on the reverse strand, counting down.
GAGAGGAGATATAATAGTAGAGAGATATATCTCCTAGATAGCTCAAGAGAGAGAGCGATAGGAGAGAGATATATAGATCTCAGAGAGAGTCAAGAGAGAGATATCTATCTAGAGATCTGTAGATAGAGATAGATATATAGAGAGATATAGGATATATCTATAGATATATATATATATATATATATATAGATAGATATAGAGATATATATCTATATATATATATATATATATATATATATCTATATATATATATATATATATATATATATATATATATATATATATATATATATAGGTATTACAGGTTACCCCGAATCAGTAATATGTAAGCGATGTGCATTGTTTATAAAAACATCGATGGCTGAGCAAAATATATATATATATATATATATATATATATATATATATATATATATATATATATATATATATATATATATATATATATATATATATATGTATTTGAATGTATATTAATATGTACGTCCAACATGGATATGTGCTACATGAACCGAAAATGTATTTGTGTAGTTTTTAACGAAATCCGTATGAACCATCTCTGTATGTATTTCAATTTTGCGTTCTTGTATTCTCTAGACTCATTGTAGCACTTACGCTTCCTTATGACTTCACCACTACAAAGTGATTGCTGGCCTAATGCAGTCGTGAGAAATATCATTTGCATTCTGTGAGCCGGTGTAGGCTTTGATAAACTACAGCCTGTTGTTTTGCTGTCTAGCAGGTTAGTTTTAGGCGATCAGTATACCAATATCATGGAACCTTCTGATAATACTGAGAATAAGGCATTTTGTGGCCAGATTTGTTTGAATTATACAATTAAATCTTAATATAATTATTTCGCAATGTCATGTGAGGCACGTGCCATGTTAAGAAAATGTTTATCTGGTGCCCGAGAAAACGGAATGTTGCGAATTGGAATACTTCTAACCTCAGTAATCGGTGGTTAGAAGTCGCTATTGCCAAGCGTCTTATTCTCGACTTATCTGTTCAGCTTATTATTTGATCTAGGCATGTCTTAGTGCATTTGTCACCGGCAATAGGATAGTTTAAGTGACTAGCTCATGCTCAGCACATATTGCATAGCTTTATATCGATGCCCACCAAGGCCATTGGTCTGGTGTGAAAAGCTACTAACATTCTTTGTCTGTTTATATCACGTATAATATGAAGTCAGCAGAAAAACCCGTATACTTCTAACACCAATTGGTAGAGCTTTTGGGTGAGATTTGGCGTGACCGTTGAATATATCTGGCACTCTGTAGCCATCTGTTATAAATATGCCGACGTGTATATAACGGTCTGTGTAATCCATTCTCCGATTACAAACAAACGGTAATGTAAATAACTACTTTGAAGATTTACATTGTAAGGTACGTATTGACTGTGAGATGCATGCAATGCCATTACTTGTTTATGTGAGACAATTAACCAAATTGTTGAAGATGAAATATAAAGATTAAATTGTCAGCTTGAAAGGCAAGATTATGTGCCATCTGATTCGATTACATTAGTGATAGCCAAACTACAAACCACTTGTTGAAAATTATCAACCAACCAGAAATGAAAACACGATATTCAACTAAATGCAAATTAGCAAAGCCAATTCCATTGATACGCCTACCAACCTTATGCTTCCCTAGATTTGGATCCAACAGATACCATTTACCTTTGGTGTAAAACTATTGATTTTCTATGGAGTACTTTATTCATTGCCGAGTTTTTGTTTAGGAAATCAACCATAACAATAGCTAGGAAGTCATCTATACATAGTTCAGTTATTACAATAACGGGGTCAGCTCGTCATTGTCTGACGCATTCATGCTGCTACGGTCGCTACGATGAGCAATTATATTCCACGTCACACTATGACAGTCATGTTTACTTTCTAACAACGTCAAAGCCAAGGTGTCCAGTGTGTTGTACCGAATAGGAGGCTGTCAGTTTAATTTGCGTTTGATTTCCATTGAAAAGTACGATTTAACCAGTTACAGTGGACAGTAACAATTATATACTCTTTTCTATAAATTATGCGTACAATAATGCATGATAGAAATGTTCATCCACCTAAGTATCCCTTTACTATGGATAATCAATAGAATTGGTTGTTTTGGCAAATTGCGTTTTGCGACAGCATTTAACAAGTGTTATATAATTTGGTAGACCACTGCAAGAGGAAATTATACAACGCATGAGACAGAATTTTCTGGCTTTTTGAAGCACGTTTATTGCTGCTTACTATCAATCGTGAAAGGTAGCAAACATCGATATTATCGCATACTGTGTGCTGCAAAACTCACGAAGTAATCGCCCTTAACGACTTGCATTATCATGATATTAACAAACATTGCAGTATGATGTGCCACTTCATCGACTAAGAACGACTAGTTGCGTCGGCGCAACAATCAATCAATTTGCTAGTTGCATAATTGCAATAATCGGTTGATAAAAGTTTACATTTTTCTGAACAAGCTGTTTCTATGACAAAATCATATCCAAATATGTTGAGAAGTTTCTGATTTCAACCTTACAGCTACTGGCATATGATGAAATACATCAGATGGTGTGCTTCCGCTACAAAACAAAATCACATATGAAGGTTGGGATGAGCACTCAGGAGACTGCGAGAACGTAGTCAGTGGAAGTAACCTTAGGAAACAATGTTCACGCGTTATGAGAAGATTGTCGTCAAATGCGGCATCAGCAAATTAAGCACTAGTTGGATTTCATTAGCAACCTTATGTGCTGTAAATGGAAAGGCCACAATGGAAGTTAATTTAGGCATGAATCGATAACGCAGTGTTTCAAGGCCACCCCTCTGTTCAAACTAGTGTGCTATCGTACATGGCACGACAGCGAATTGAGCAGCTACAATGGACCCGTTTCAATGGATTGGCAAATTCAAACTCTCTGGTTTCACAAGAGGAGAAACTTCTACTTATATTCCCTGTTGAAATGTAGTTGACACATTTATTTAGATACAATCGTCCTGACAGTAACTGCAAACCCAGCGGTTGATAGACAACATGCTGTCCGCTAACATCATAAGAGTTGCCTTGGAAGTTGTCAGGCTTTACCACAATAGGCATGAACAATATAGCATTAGTAGACAGATTGCTTGATAGATAGGAATCTGCTACGTCATTGCATCCGTGTCAAACGGAATTTTCTCTGTATTCATTGATATACGAGGTTTGGTTTTGCAGAGTGTTTAACATTGTCATAAAACGTTCAAACACGTCGCAGGTTCATAATTCATTATGTAAAATATTCAGTTTGGAGCGCGCAGCAACTGTGTTTTTTTTATTTCAGGCATACTGTGACATTACATGGCAGTGCAATAATAATATGCCATGGTATACACTTATAAGATTCTATTCCACCAATGATTCTTGGAGTGATATTATAATTATTTCTCATTAAACCTGAACATTATATTTCAATACATTAGGAGTGGTTTTGTTTTAACAGACTGTAAGGAATCGCCCTCGGTCCATGGTTGATAGATTTTAACTCCAACCGTTTATATCTATCAGGATTGTCAGGTGGATTGCATGCATTCACGACTCGATTATTTGGCAATAATATTGACACTGCGTTAGCAGATGTATGACATTTGCCATTCGTCCAAGAAGAATAAGCGACAGAACACTACGTCGCAATAGCATGTTTGTCAATGTGATCCTGTCTTTATTGACCTAAGTATATGAGCACTCGCGACATAGCGTACAGCAAACCACTGCTTGTTTTGAAATATTGCCTCGAATCATCCTGGTTATTATTCAGTACAAATTGCCAATCTGCATATGGAAAAGCGATGGCCTTGGACAACTCGTCGTGTTTAGAATATAGCATGCTACACATGACAGCATATTTATCTATATATATACTGACCCCTCATTATGTGTCATTTTGCAAAGATGCTACTCGGCTTGTATACATCCCGTGTTGTTTGGCAATGAAGCAAAGTTTTCATTCGACGTGAAAATATTGTCACAGAGCATTTTGTAAAATAACGATGCTGATATTGGCAAAATGACCGACACGAGTGTCATTCGCAAGATAAGAATAACCTACTTAAAGACTCAAATGTGGCAAATGTATTAATTAGACAACAACAAAGTGACATCGAATACATTAACGTGTCCTGCTATTAATCACATTACCAAGCACTGATATCGATGTTGGAGCAACTTCTACACCAGTGGTACAGCATGGTTCTAATCGCGCTTAGTACTGTTATCGTGACTTCATCAAAGATGACCGCGCGATGTACGGAATTGCCTAATAGCATCCAATGGCATCTATAATGCATGGATAAGTGATTACGGGAAATCAGATTGCTTTGATTGCGGTCACCATAAAAGCAATGTCAATCTCACTTTTTGTACGTGGCTTTACCCGGACCTTGATTGTGTTAGCCAACGGATGAAACAATCAAATTGTTGTTCTATCATATCTAGCTGAAATCCATCATCCGTTCACGTGGAATGTGAACAAACATATGAGGGGCTATAATGCTCAGTGAAGAAAATGAATGCAAGTATATGGAAAGCGCTTTGCAGCGTATTTTTATGATACATTTACCACAAAAACAAACCAACCCAGCAAATTATTTGCAAAAGTCGATTATGTCCCGCAAATCGGTTAAGATGTTTTATGGAAACATGATATCCATTTTTCCTCCTTATTGGTGCCTGATTGGTTGTAAACTCATCATTTGCTGTTTCATATTTTCAAACTCATTCTTTTGCTTACTTGTAAGATAAATGTAACGGACCACCAGACCTCAGCACACACCTGCTAAAAGGTTTTCAGAGATTGCTACCGGCGGTCACCATTCTTCCTGCATGACCTCATTTACATGCATACATCAAATATGTGAGCGCAGTGAATGTGAGCGATTGTTAATAATCATAGCATTTGTAAGAGGCTATAAGGTGTTGTGCTTTTAACATTTTCCACAGCCGATTACTGTCATTATGAGCCGATAATAAACGTAATCATGCTAGGAACTTTACTCATCAATTGAGGACTTCATATCAATGAAAAGACGGACAAATGGCATCAAGCCATATTATGCTAGTGTGTTATAACATTATAACACCTACCTATACTTGAAGCTACCTGAAAACTTCGACATACCAGCTGTATCCGTTGAAAGTTATGCTGGATGCAAAAGCATCGTGCATATATGATTAAATAGATGCTACTTAACACCAGATTACTCACATTAAATAACGATATAATTTCCATTTACTTTAATTATCGGACTATTATTGCATCTATCTGCCTTCGTAAAAGCGATAATATTTCAGACCATATGTAACGCCTTAAATAGTACAATGGGGTACAGACAATACTTTTTCCTGACACAGAATAGGACCTTTTAGCCACTGCTTGGTAGAAAATAAGAAACCTCATTGTTACATGGTTTCGTTTGGGGTACATATGAGGCCCACATAATATGATAAACATGGTCCATATAAATGGAGCCCTGTTCCGGCCACTCCTAACTCGGCAAACGTTTATTGTTCTCTGCAAACGCTTCATTTTCATTGATGTGGCGCCCATAACATCATCATGAAGGAACTGAAGCATATAACAAGGTACGTTAGATGTAATTGGTGCTTGGTCATGATGGCCATATTACCCGTTGTGCTGCAGTTATGATTATTATAATAGGAAAAGCATGATTGGAAACGGAGGTATTTTTTAATCTTCATCACCATTTCATCGTAACTCAAGATTTTATCCAACCAAAGTCGGCGCCATATTTTAAGCTGAATGTCGTCATGTAACTAAATATTCGTTTGTTATTGCAGACATAGATACGAATCGTAGTGTTAGAATTGAGTTAATGTACGCAGACGAAATTTTGAAGATAAAGCGAACGACAAGTGACTGCAAAGTATTTCACTGATCGTATCAGTGAGATGTAGATAATGAAATTGGATACTGGCTCTCCTAAACGCAACATCGAATTGCTACTTTGCAATGGACGTCTCCCAATTGTATACTCACAAAACACCAAACTTGATGTTTATTTACAGATTGCAATTAATAAAGCCCATACAAACAGGAATAACACAGAGCGCGATTCACCATCAATGGTTTATTATTGCAAAGCCTACTTTCTCGCCCTTATATAAATCATACGCTTCCTCACATTAACGACCACTGCTTGGTAGAAAATAAGAAACCTCATTGTTACATGGTTTCGTTTGGGGTACATATGAGGCCCACATAATATGATAAACATGGTCCATATAAATGGAGCCCTGTTCCGGCCACTCCTAACTCGGCAAACGTTTATTGTTCTCTGCAAACGCTTCATTTACATTGATGTGACGCCCATAACATCATCATGAAGGAACTGAAGCATATAACAAGGTACGTTAGATGTAATTGGTGCTTGGTCATGATGGCCATATTACCCGTTGTGCTGCAGTTATGATTATTATAACAGGAAAAGCATGATTGGAAACGGAGGTATTTTTTAATCTTCATCACCATTTCATCGTAACTCAAGATTTTATCCAACCAAAGTCGGCGCCATATTTTAAGCTGAATGTCGTCATGTAACTAAATGTTCGTTTGTTATTGCAGACATAGATACGAATCGTAGTGTTAGAATTGAGTTAATGTACGCAGACGAAATTTTGAAGATAAAGCGAACGACAAGTGACTGCAAAGTATTTCACTGATCGTATCAGTGAGATGTAGATAATGAAATTGGATACTGGCTCTCCTAAACGCAACATCGAGGCCCACATAATATGATAAACATGGTCCATATAAATGGAGCCCTGTTCCGGCCACTCCTAACTCGGCAAACGTTTATTGTTCTCTGCAAACGCTTCATTTACATTGATGTGACGCCCATAACATCATCATGAAGGAACTGAAGCATATAACAAGGTACGTTAGATGTAATTGGTGCTTGGTCATGATGGCCATATTACCCGTTGTGCTGCAGTTATGATTATTATAACAGGAAAAGCATGATTGGACACGGAGGTATTTTTTAATCTTCATCACCATTTCATCGTAACTCAAGATTTTATCCAACCAAAGTCGGCGCCATATTTTAAGCTGAATGTCGTCATGTAACTAAATGTTCGTTTGTTATTGCAGACATAGATACGAATCGTAGTGTTAGAATTGAGTGAATGTACGCAGACGAAATTTTGAAGATACGGCTGTGACGCTATTAGCGAACCTATCGATTGACAAGTGCAAATAAAAAGCTGACAAACTGCCAAGTATTTCACTGATCGTATCAGTGAGATGTAGATAGTGAAATTGGATACTGGCTCTCCTAAACGCAACATCGAATTGCTACATTGCAATGGACTTCTCCCAATTGCATAATCTACAAAACACTAAACTTGATGTTTGTTTACAGATTGCAATTAATAAAGCCCATACAAACAGGAATAACACAGAGCGCGATTCACCATCAATGGTTTATTATAGCAAAGCCTACTTTCTCGCCCTTATATAAATCATACGCTTCCTCACATTAACGACCACGATAGTGCAAAAAAGTGGCATTCATTCAACATTGTCATCCTGGACCCGTGATTCAGGAGATATGTTAATTATATTTGCCTGGCTGATCTTATGAATCTAGCGGTGCAATGCCAATTCGGACTGGAACATAAATTGTGTGAGCGGTTATGATCTGCGGGGAAATCATGTATCGAATCGACCATGTGTCAAATCGCAACGCTGAGTGGCAGCCAATAGTCTTGGATATTATGTCGAACGGATGATGTTCAAATTCAACAATCGCTGATGCTACTATGAAACATAAGCGATGTGTATGTTTTTTTTTTTTCAAATCGCAGGAAATTGAGAGTGAGAGTTAGAAGTTTTCGGATTTTGATACAAACTTGGAATTTGTTGCAGTATATGATACGCTTAGACAACTTGCTTAAGGGGTAGCTCATATTCAATATATCACAATGTTTGGTAAGATTTATCTATGATTAACAGCACATAAAATCCACATGTTTGCCGGAATACAGACAACAAAGGCAGACATTTATAGATAATAAGGCTTACCACTAATATTAAAAGGATATCCATTACTTCAACTATGTCGCGCTATATATGAAAATCTATATGTATGTGGTGAGCAAATCATATGAACACTGTCGGCCAGTATATTACCTGTAAAATAACAGAGGCAAAGATGAACATTGAGCTACCCGAGATTGCCCTTAGTTATGCTCACCAGTAATTCAATACAAAACAGTTCCGTTCGAAACCAGTGATCCTGTCGGATATATGGACGAAGGCAGCTATCCCACAGAAAACAATGCCAATAATCAATGTGGACTCCAGGCTCTATGAATCTGTTAGAGCATAAAAGTGACCATGGACAAGAATACTCTGCTTCCGAACTCAAATATATAATGAACTAGATATTATTAATAACAATTCATTACACCACTGCATTTAAGACTTGCACAATCAATCGATTGCTTGCTGCTGCATATGAAGAGCAGCACAGACGATCGTTTTTAATCACGGAGTACTTATGTACATTAGCCACAATGTAGAAAGAGCATTTGCTCTGTCATCACTTAACAGTTCTCGTATATTTAACAAAGGCAACTGCAGAGAGTCTCTCGGTCGTACAAGCCAATACAAAACTACTAATGAGAATCCGACAATTAACATCTTCGAAAGAACATTAGCAGTCTCACTATTACTTGCCATTTCTATTACTTGTCTTTTGCCTTTTCCATCCTACGTAGATTCGTTTTCTATCTCTCCAAAATCTTATCAACATATTGAATATTGCTTAGTGGGTACACTTTATTTATCGTTGAGAGGCAAATCACCGATGATTGCTAATGCATTGTACTTTTAACCCTCAAAAGGGTGTGTTTTTTATTAGCTCCCACACAAAAAAAAATTGACGTAAATGGGTGAGTCGCTGTCAGACCGAATGCATTTTCGATATATTTGTAAGCCTTTGAACAATTCGTAAGTAGGATCACACAGTCGCAATTTGCTCAATTAAGAAAGAAAGGTCTGAACAAATTGAACGTGTTCTGAAAATTGCATAGAGATTGCACAATTGCAAGTAAAGGCGAGGTCTGTAACAATGCCGTCATGACGATGAAAATAATCTATATACCTTGGAGAATTAATCATGCTGTCGTTACTTAGGACACTCAGTCACTGGCACGTTTCATTATTGGTTGACTCGATGTGCAAAGTCTGTAATGAGGTATATACTGACCACCGAAATAACAGCTAAACTCATCATTGATGGTCTATTCCACAAGCATTGTTAAGTCAGCTCTGTCGAGCAGGCCAGTTTAAAATTTAATACGCTTCTCATGTTTGTACCGCGCAATGACCCAGCAAGACAGTACTACATTGAATCTAAGTCTTGAACTAGCGCTTTCAATCCAACACCAATTTATCAGGCAACATTATAATCATCCTAGAGTAAACGTCGCATGAAATAAAAACACGTTACCGTCTTGAATTGTATTTGTATTGTGTTATTCTTTGGTGAGTTCTACTGAGCAACAAGTTGTTTTCATCCCTGACGGTTAAAATAGAATGATCTTATTGTTTGGCAGCATTCAAGAGCTGTAAATGACACCTACCGGAAACACTCTTGTCCGTTCTATGTGGTAGGCGCGACTGATTGGCTGAGCAGTATGACACTCATCATCTTGGCTAAAAACGATTCAGAGCCTCGAGTACAGGTGCGTGCCCCCTTCTCGTACAATGGAAGCTCAATCGAGTGGAAGAGATATGAAATCAAGTAAACTGTATATCATTGGTTGTATAAGATCAAATAAGTACTGGTTGCAATGAGACAAGAGGTGACATCAGAGAGGTTAAGGAATAAGAATCATACATCAATATAGCAAATCACACGCATGCCTTTAGCCGGACTGGGCTATTTGAATAAGACTGGCCGTTCTTGACTCCTTGTATATGTGTGGCTGCGCAATATGATATGCTCTTATTAAATACGTTGGCATGTGGCAACATGCAGTATGACGTCTCGCCACGCAGAAAGAAAGGTTATGAAACTAATGTATATGTATATATATATTAACATATATGATATATGTATGTATATATTAGTATCTATATATATATATATATATATATATATATTTATTACAGATATATATGTATTGTATATTGTGTTATATGTAAATGCATATATATACCTATATATACATTGATATAAGCTATGTATATATATATATATATATATATATATATATATATATATATATATATATATATATATATATATGCATTGTATATTTTGTTATATGTAAATGTATATATATACCTATATATATATGCTATATATATATGCCATATATATATATACCATACACACATATATATATATATATATATATATATATATATATGTATTTATATACATATATATGTATTTCAATATAAATATATGTATACATATATGTAAATGCATGTATATAGGTCTATTTATGCATATATTTATATATACATATGTATATATATATTTGGTTCGTCGGTTCTTGCCTACAAACAGTTCTTATCCCCGTGACATATGTGGTCAGCTATCGATAATAGTATGATATCAATAAATCCGAGGAGTTGAGCATTAGTAAAGGCCAGGTGTTATCAGAAAAGATTGAAGTTTCAGCTGATACGGATAAACAGCAGCGTCGCTGAATAAATCTCATATGATATATATAATGGCAGCACAAATCTCCCAGTGATGGGACGAAAGGCTGGCGGCACAGTGGAATTTCGTTATGTTTTGGCCAAGCTAATTTGCAAGTGAATGCTACCATTTATCAAACCATTAATATTCGGGAAGTGTGTCAATAACGGCGAATTGCATTTGCATACAGGGCTTGGTCATATCATTTATATATTAATATCAATAGTGTAATTACACCACAAATTAATTGTATCTCAATTAGATCGCCAGTCGCATCTCGATTACTTAGCATATAATCTCTTTGCATTTCAATTCGAGTGCACACATCTGCAATAGGCATGATTATATGCAGGTTTTGTCTATTTATTATCCATTACTTGTGAGACAATGACAGAATCCCATCTTCTCTGTTGAGAGATATGCAACATAGCCATAAAACAATCGAAAAGGGTAGCTTTTGAACCTTTTTGTTCCACGGAACATCTCCATGGGTATTCTCCTCATGAACACATGAATATATTAACACTAACTAATACATATGAATCGGACAACATTTCGCAAAGTACGCGAGGTATGTAGAATACTGCCGATCTCACATGCTAACACTATGTCCATTTTGTTGGGTTTTGTTTAGCATACCACACACAACTCTTTGCAAGCAACGGTGTTCGGTCAGCACATTTGCAGTGATGGGTCTTTAAACTAAGCATTTTTAACTCTTTTAGTTTTGGTAAATTATATCATTAGTACAATCGATGATATTTTGGCGACTTTTGTAAAGACTTATTCCTTATTTTGACGGGCCGTTGTAAATTGTCACAATATGGCATGTGGAAGACGCTTATCAGCTGAGAATAGCTGGAAATTGAGCGATGATCTCAACAGATTATTCCGTTACGCATGCGTTGCTATTTGACCATAATTACGTGTATGAAGTTAATTTACCAGAGAGCTACACAGACCTTATGGGTTTCTCAATACCAGAAAAAGATAAAAGCCAAAACGTTTGAGAGACAACTAAATTCGCATGATGATGCCATGGAGCAGCGGCCAACCATACGAATTTTGACCTTTACCCACACAATTTACTCCGGAATAGTAACATAAAGCTTAGCATGAAATCGGTTTGGGCTAAAAATTACAAAAGGGAATTGTTTTTAAGGTATTTATAAACTGGGTAAACTAGATTTACAAAATTAATTGATTTAGTGTCAGTTTTGATCCATAACTGTGAAAATAGAAATATGCGCAATACACTAACAGTTAGTGACTGGTAAGGTTATCAGTAGGCGTTCTTACATTCAGTATCTCCCCGCTACTTGTATACAAAAAATTGCACTAGGGCTGCGTAAATGAGTGATTGTTGACGGTAAATGTTTATCACTGAAATAGCGTTTTTTGTAGCACGAATGACTTGCTCTTTCAATCACTGTGGGAGGTTCAATTCAAATGAGCGGCAAAGTCGGCTACGTGGCTTAATTCAATTTGACTAATGCAACAGGGTCGTTGATTGTGTTAGCCGACCGATTAAACGAAAACTAGTTTTATCATATCACGTAAAAACCCGTCAAATGTGACTATAATGTGTAAACCAGTCAACAACAATGATATGGTGCATATTTTTTATCCGACGTCCACTAGCGGTTCATAATCAGAGCGGAAACTCTGATGGTTCACCATGTTGTTTTGATGCGCTAACTTCATTAAGCCATCTCGGCAAAGTGTTCAGCCATTTATATCAAGCGCGTTAGCTTCGAGGTTTTCGAAAGTATCATTTAGATTTTACATCTTGTATACTTGTTTTGTAGATTCATTAAGTTTGTCCTAAATATACAAAAGCACGTGAATCGTTTACCGAACATTCCTGTACGGCAGACTACTTGTTAATCAACACATCAATATATAACCACAGTTGGCCCGTGTGTGACCCACCATGTAAGTTTAGTTAATTCATAAGTAGGTGCTTTGAAAAAGCAAGTATGTAATAATTTCGTCATAAACACCATCAAGTGCCGAAGTTATATTACCTGGCGATTTACGGTACACCAAGTTGTTGTTTCGTCGTTGTCCTTTTTCATCATATACACATCTGTAAATCATCGTAATTTGCTTGACCCATATTGCAATGCAATCACACAAATATGTGGCGTGAACGAGTTAATATTGTGTCTAATTACCTTGTCTGGTAGAGGTGATTGAGGTGCGACATGATAATAGGTCAATTAAAGAGAGTTCATCTTGTAAATGAACTCAAGTCGACGTAGAGATAGACCTGGCGTATAAGCTGAATGACGTCGGAGGTACAGTTGAGTGCGGTGAACTGTACGTATTCGGCGTGTCTCAAAGTATCAGCTATTAGCTGCTGGATAAGCGGAACGTTACTGTTCGAGCTTTAAGGGTTTTTATTACAGGACCACAGTGCTTTTTGACTGATCTGCAGCGAATCAAGAATCGAGTTCTATTTGCGTTCTTATCCGTTGGCCAATTAACACGGTATCTGATCGATGAACAATGGATGGTCAGCAGCCGTTTTCAACTCGGCTTACTGTCAACGAGAAAATGAACTTCACACAAAAAGCCGCGCACCGCATATGCTTGATTTGCTGTGCTAGACAAGGTTGAATACATAATAAGGTTTTATTTCTCCAAATACTGGGGTTATTCGTATTCTGTATATATATATATATATATATATATATATATATATATATATATATATATATATATATATATATATATATATATATATATATATATATATATATATATATATATATATATATATATATATATATATATATATATATATATATATATATATATATATATATATATATATATATATATATATATATATATATATATATATACTGACGACCATAACACTGAAGTAGGGGATAGTGTGTTCAATGTGCAAAACCACAAAAGATATTAAATAAACTGATCGCATCTTCGAGTGCTGCCTCGAGAAACACCTGAATCAAATGTAATGGAAGCATTTGTATTTACATGACGCTAATCAAATCACTATAAAGGAATTGAAACAAATATACAAAATGTTTATTCTATTTTATTTAAGTTTTGTCGTTATATGCATTTCATCTTGCATAGATATACAGTGTGCATTTGGTCGCCCTGCACTATTTATGAATAGTGTCACGAACAGTAAGAAATATCATGAATCATGATATCCTACATTAGTCCGCAGTCCAATTTATGTCACCCTCCATCATATGTGATATAAAGCCCGTGCCCATTATTTAGTTATTAACATAAAGGCATATAATGTTACACAGATGGCTCGCAATCGCAACAGATCTTGTCACTGGTGATGCTGCCTCTAGATTGCTATTAACAGATTGCATTCAAAGATGCATATCTATTACCATACAGAGGCATCGAGCGTCTTAGGTCAATCTTATAGGCAAATTATGTGAGCTTTGATATACACAGTGAACAAATAATAAGGCGAAACAAAAGGCACCATATAACACACTCGTGCGGGTGTGTTGTGCGGCACAAGAAACAGCTCGGGGGTTAATTGCAGATATTTCTGGAGAACAGATGCTATCTGCCGTTGTAATTATTATCATCCGATGCCAATTAATTATGTATTATGTTGTGCAAAAAATGGAAAGTTTTGGTCTATAAGGTACCGCTAGTAATGGTTGGGAATTTAAATTATTGACCGATGACAGGCTAATTGCAACACATTGGATTAAAAGAAAGGTGCGAATAATATTCAGCTCGTAATATAATAGGCTTCATTTATTCAATTAATTCCTGCAAATGCAATTATTTAAACCAACATCATGAATGAAGATATAAGCAGTAACTGAGTTTATTCGTATCCTGTCTATATATGATGACATGACACTGAAGTAGTGGATTGTATGTTCAATGTGCCAAACGACAAAAGATATCATATAAACTGATCGCATCTTACGAGTGCTGCCTCGAGAAACACCGGAATCAAATGTTTTATCATCATTCGTATTTACATGACCTTAAGCAAATCACTACAAAATGAAACAAATACAAAATGTATAATCAATTTTATTTGAGTTTTTGGCGTTATATGTATTTTGTCTTGTATAGATATATATAATGTGCATTTGGTCGCCCTGGCACTATTTATGAATTGTGTTACGAACAGCAAGCAATATCATGAATCACGATGTCCTACACCAGTCCGCAATCCAATTCGTGTCACCCTCAATTATATGTAATATGAAGCCCGGGACCATATTTTAGTTATGAACATAAAAGCATAGCATGTTACACAGATGGTTCGCCATCGCAACACATCTTGTCATTGGTGATGCGGTGCGCATAATATTTATTTTTCACTTATTCGATTAATTCCTGCAAAAAAAAAACTGCAATTAAAAACATCGCAATGCGGTGTGGAACGCTGTTGGGATCCATGAGGATTATAGCGGGAGAGAAACGGCTACGTCGTTCAAAGAATGTCTTTTGCAACAGTTTTGAGCATAGTCGCCATTGTTTAGCTGCAAGTACGACTAGCCACCTAGAAGCTTATTTCAGTTATTCCTGAAGCCTTTCACAGTGAATCGCTCATGGCAATTTGCAATCGGATGACCAGATGCAGAGACTGACATGACAATCATATGACGGGATGCAGAGGCTGACACCTAATCGGATAACGGGATGCAGAGGCTGACATTCATTTAGATGACGGGATGCCGAGGCTGACATGTCAATCATATGACGGAATGCAGAGGCTGACGCGTCAATCAGATGACGGGATGCCGAGGCCGACACGTCAATTCACACATTCCTTCCATCGATTCTGTCAACTCCTTCATTTTACATAATAATCCACAAGCCTGGACGCCTCTTATTCAGTGCTACTTGGTAGTGCCAAACATTAATAATACACCAATACTTAGGTTTTAACGCCTATTCGTGCTGCTCGGAAAGGTGCAACATCATAATGCTACAAATATAAAGAAAGCAAACTACAAGCGCTATTATACTGCACAACACAGGTCAAAGTCTACTGATGATCATGTCAGAAGGTAAATCGGGCGTCGTTGAATATAGCTACATTTCATTGATAATTGTTATGATTCGCTTGTCTATTGTCACATATCTTCAAATTGGTTTCGAAAAATAGCAAGTGGCAAATATTTTTGAATGGTCCACAACTCAATGATTGATAAGCTTGTATGAGCATGAGCGTGTCGTAAAACCAAGTTGATTTCCATAAAAAGCGAGGTCCACTTAAGCAGATAGAAATGCAATTTTAACTGCAGCAGCGCTACCACATATATATCATCTGCTCTCTTTCTCTCTTTCTCTCTGTAAAACGAACACAAAGCTACCTAGTAAGCAGCAAGGCCGCAAGACACGCAGCTAAATTGCAAGCTTTACTACCGCCTGTGAGGCTATATAGAGGCGAATACCTCAACTCATCCTACGCCAACTATGGTCCATTTACGGAGCCGCCGCATCATATGAATAATGTAAATAACCTTGCTATTTATATCGCTATTGTACTAACAACGCTATTGCCATAGCAAAACTTCACAAAGTGCTGAACCATAGCTGACATTCTACACAACGCAGATGTAATTATTTACCTTAAATAAGCATAGCAGGTGCAAAGCACTAGATTGGTCCATACTCTAAACTTGGTGTGCATAATAGCATTACGTTTCGAAGCATGGTTTTTCTATGCGTTCGACAAAACACCATAATTGCCTAAAATGCCCCAAATAATAGCGTTGTATGCAAGATGTTACTAGCAAGCGTCGATTTGCTAATGGTACCTTAAAGAAGCAAAATTATATTAATCAATAAGAGTTATTGAAAGTCGTCTATGTTGACGCTTTATGTAGATAACATTCTAGCATGAGAATGTCCATAAAAGACAGCAAAGGGTTTCGCTTAAGCTTTGATCAAGTGGTTTAAAATGTTTTTTAAATTAATGTTTGGCAAAGGTACAGGTTCCAACAAAAGTCAACGCATTATTCTGCTGAATCGATACCTTCTTCTAACATGATAGGACCCTGAAGTTCGTTGGTTGGAACGCAAATGCATTTTATTCTTACTTTTGTTTCCATTTGGAACAAATGATGGTTAATAAGCAACGACAACAATCTGAAACCTGTGTATAAAAAATAAGATGCATGTAAATACGATCGTAAATTTATGCGGCAAAATGTTTCACTCATTGAATCTTCACTTCTTTTTGAATTTATATCCGCATGCTCGAACACGATCCACACACCCGGGTATTTTGGATACCTTTTTATATACAGTAACCTCAGTTTTCGCGGGATGCGGTAAATTGCCCTAATATATCACCATACATAAGCTATTTTACATTCTATGTTGCAAAACTGATGAAGCTTGAACGATGATACAACCAAATGACTCAAATGCGCATGTCATTCGGCCGGAGTTGCGCATGTCATTCGGCCGGAGTTGCGCATGGATAGTTACATGCCTGGGTCTCTACTCATTTGTATTCAAGTGTATTGTTTTTATATTTAACCCATTACCGACCCAAGCCACCCCCAGAGTGTCAATACACTTCTGAACAAAATCTGCTGACCATTTTGATTTTTGTTTGATTGATGTGGCATTGTGCAATGCGCATTCCATCATTAATGAAACCCTAAAGCAACAAGGGAAACATCTTAACAAGTAGTATGTATTACACATCCGAGCACCAATCGACGGTCGTGCAGTCTGCAGCAATGGTAATAACATGATATTAATGTCTGGCCATACGATCATACCAAGCATATATAACTATATATCTACATTGTCAGTGCAAGGACATAAGGGAGGAGATGGAAGAGCCTAGCATATCTCTTGCATTTTTAATGCAGAATAGGTCTGCCCATAATACGGAAAAAAAGACAAATAAACAACGTCTGCAAATAACGGCTGTGTTATCCATCAAACATCATCCTAGGTATATGTTTTATATCATTATGACAGTCGACATGTCGTAAATTATAAGTGAGCTTTTGACTTGGCTACATTTCCTTACGCTTGTTTCATCCGGCAGTGAAATACTCCCCCACCCCTCTATTCACACTAGCCGCCCACTTCAAGGGAAATTATCAAGCACCTTCGCGAGTACGTAATTAACGTCTTTTCTGACATTGAAAAATATTTTTCAGAGAACTAAGTAAACAATGCATCTGCATGGCGTAGACATCCGAAGAAAACAATAATCAGCTAAAACGAAGTTCCAAAACGAAGAAAATGGTCTAAGTTGCGTACACTGTTGTTGGATAAAAGTAACATTTAACTGACAGTGATTCCGAGATATGCCTATCGTTTGCTAAACGATGTGCATGTGAGTTGTCTGCAGCCATGCTCATTAGAATGGTGATATTAGTATGGAGTACATCCAGCTTGCTGAAACAAAGTATAATGTGGCAAATCATCTGCCTTCACTAGAGTGTCATGTAGAGAGTGTGTGTAACTCGCGTTGGGGTGACTGATCGTAATTTGAATCCAATGGGCAATATTGGTTTGAATTCGCAGACTTGTAACTGTTTTACAGGGTAAGTGGTGTGCGATTTGTCACTTTCCCATCATGCAAAATGTAGTTGCACCCTGCATGACCGAAGAAGGAGCCATATTGTTAGTGAAGCCGTAATCCTATTTTTGCAGTTGTATATGACCATCGCGTTTCAGTGGTCATCGTGCAAGCTACATCAGGATTGCTCCAGAAGGCATACATCAGCGCTTATACCAAAGAACCTACAACTTTCATAGTTGGCTTCTTGATTAGGTTATAGCTATTGCCTAACCTGGAGATGAAGAAAACGCGATGAGTTGAACCAGATATATAGCGATGCATAGGGACAAACTGTACTTCTAACAACATGCCAAATCCATTTTTGTATATCTTTAAGTTGCCTTCGACTTTTATATATACCGGCGTCAATTCACGCTACGCTTCAATTTTTAAGCCAAATCTTAAGATTTATTGACTCCTATGCGGAACACCCGCAGTTGAATGTTTTGGCACAGGCAGTGAGAAAATGGGTCATATCTTTATTATCACATGAAACATCACTATATAACCAATACATCGTTTAAGTCATACATTAATTATATCTCATTTCCCATATACGGTTCAAAAACTTCTTTATACAGTAATTCATTCCCAATCACAGCGATGAAGACTGCAATAGAGCGTTACTTAGTCCGGAAATTCGTTAATTCATCTTGTTTAATATATGAGATAGCTGGTAATACCGCTTCGTAGCAGAGACCAGCTTCTAATTTCTATGTGAATGTTGGGCAGGAGATAAAGCCGATTGAAAAATATACTTCTACGGTTAATCATAGGCTACAAGGCTACTCATCGTATTTGAAGGAAGCCAATGACAAAATAAGCAACTTAGACCGAAAATTCGTTAACTCATCTTGTTTAACATATGAGATGGCTGATAATAACGCCTCGTAGCAGACACCTGCTTCTAAGTTCTATGTCAATGTTGGCCATGCGATAAAGCAGATTGAGAGATATACTTCTCAATTGGGGAGGACGTCCTGACGAGTAGCCGTCAAGCGGTCACGGGGCGCTGCTGATTATGATCGCATGTTTCGTTGACAATAGCCTCCTTAACGCAGCTAAAGACTTCTTTTATGTCATCTTCACAGAGTATAACCCGGTCTCGTTTTTTAATTCGTGTCACTGCTGAAGTTTAATTCAGAAAGCAATCAGTAGGAGCACATAATGTGACTGCGTAGTCTCATTCATTGGCGTTTGGTCATAGATGCCTGACGCAGGCGGCCTAAGTCATGAATTTAAAATATTAATCTCACCGCCCAGCGCCTAGAAGTCTGACAGAGAAAAACAAGCGTTGTATTTTGCTGTAATGGAGTTACGCATGTTTCGAAGGTGGTCATCCCCTCCATGCGGGAGGTAAAGTGAAGAACTAATCTATACATAACTGGCTATGGGGCAGACTGTGGGGCTGGAAATAGCTCAAATGGACTCCCACAACCTTCGAAGAAACATCATAGCGACTCTCGTCAACCTGGACACGACTGACACCATGCAACGAAAATGTATCCACCATGTCACCCGCCCCGGGACAATCCTCCGATCCAACCCGGAAGAGCGGAAAAATATCATGGTGTTTGCTTGACTGTCAATGCTGGAGCAAAGCGTGCATGATTTACAGGAAACTACTAATGAGCAGAACAACACCACCAAGCGAGAGCAGCTGCAAAACTGTTGCTCACCTAAAACAGCAAAAAATAGTACCTGGAGAGAGCGGACGGTGTAGTGTCAATATAAATGTTCTTGGCTTGCATGTATGCATATGCCAATCAATGATAAGCTCCATTTGTGTGACCTGGAATGTAACTTTAAGGTTCTATGGTGTATTTCAGATGTCCATACAAGCCCTCTATAAGGGGTATAGTTATATCCGTCTTACTAATTGCTTACAATTATGCCTGACTAAGTATTTGAAAGAGGTAATCAAAGCTACGTAAGCCCTATGATATTTTCGGTTGCGGTCTTTCCTTTTATTCGCGCGAAATCATTTCAATACCAGGCTGAGACTATGACCTAATCAGCAGAAGTATGTGTTTAGGATGACTGGACAACTTAGTCCATAGGACGTAAACAATGCTAGGCGTTCCATTGTCACCATCACAAATACATCATTAAAACGTCGCATTGTTGTGATAGTCGCGTTAATGTTGATGGATCACATACAGATACATGACTACTATGCCAGTATTCGAGCGTTTAGGAAACAACATTATTTTCATTTAAACATACATTGTGACACATAAATCGATGTCATCAGTGCAGCACACCGTTTGAATGCGCTGGGTTATTGCCGTATGTAGGTGAGATCATTTTTCGACTAAATCCATGGACAAAGCAACCGCACTTATTACCGTTATGACGTCATCCTTTGAAATACAAGCTGTCGAAGGATTTCAACATACGGAGACGGCTTTCCCAGTGCGCAGCCTATTGCGCAGAAGATAGTCATTATCGGACGCCAAGGAGAATTGAGGTTAACGTTAGTATAATAGCATACATGGTAACGCGAAGCATGTTCATGTGAGGAGTATCATTCTAAATATAGTAACAGGCGCTATGAAAATGATTTCTATATTTGAACGTGAGGCCTGGTTGTGACTTGATACCAAATCACTTACACCTGAGGCTTGCCTACTTTAGGTTTGCTATGCCTAACCTTATACCATTCATATGACATCAATCAGACGCAGAGAGCTAAACAAGATAAATTTGTGTTTGGCCTCACAATGATGTCAGACACCTATCTTAACTGTCAGTGCTTAATTCGGTATGCAATTGTTGAATATTGAGAGGAGGAGAGTTTCTTGTTGTGCTTGCGGCTACAAATACCACCAGATAACCTGTTGTGCGGAGCAGCAATGCCTTCTTCCTCAGGGACAGGTTCAATATATATTGCTAATAAAATACTCTTGCTGCTTTTATTCAATCATGTTTTTAGTTCAACCCTAGATTTCTATTCAAAACGAATAACCTATTAAATTTCATCTAGTTAATATTTTGGAATACGATACGGAAACATGGTTGTCGCGTGTTACAGCAGAATACATAAGGTTTATATGGAACACACAAAATCTGAAATCGACGACTAACTCAATGTGGCATGATTGTATTCTGATAATCTCGTGTCAATTGAGGGATTCAGAAAAAAAACCCAGAGCTGATACTGTTTCCAGAGGAGTAACTTATTAAATTTCATCTAGTTAATATTTTAGAATACGATACGATTTCATATACAGCAGTAGCCATAAGGTTTATATGGAACACACATATATAATATATCAATGTGGCATGATATATCTATGTAATAGTATAGAAATATAGAGCTATACTGTTTCCAGAGGATATATATATACGATATATATATATATATATATATATATATATATATATATATATATATATATATATATATATATATATATATATATAAAATATATATATATATATATATATATATATATATATGTGTATTTCTTTATATAAATATGTATGTATATATATATATATATATACGAATATACATTCATATATATGTATATATGCATATATACACATATCATATATATATATATATATATGCATATATATATATATATTGATATATATATATCTGTATGTGTGTGCGCGCGCGCGAGTGTGTGAGCGTGTGTGTGTATGTATGTGTGTGTGTGAAAATAAATATAGGCATATTGTTATATAGTTACCCATTCAAAGATCCATTCAAGGGTTGTTTGCTCCCTGTATCCATCGTACACCCTGTGGATGTGCATGCATTTGAGTCCAGAATTGCGATTTTTGCGTGTTGTTGCGACTCATTGCTTCGATTTATCATTAGCTCACAAAATGCAACTTTTACTGATTGTTCGGCTGCACAATGCCCGACTAGCATTTCTATTGAACGCAAACCCAGTGTGTGGAACGCTCACTATTTTCGAAAGTCGTTGGTCTGTGCTGCAATGAAGCATTCAAATAATAGGGCATGTCCTGTGATTAACCACCATTGTTCAACAAGCTGATTTTATTGCCTGCGTCGATTGTTCTCTCAGTATTAATCGAATGGCGTTTTATAAGGTTCAAAACATAAATCACCGTCTCTCTTAACAAAGGAATTAATTGCTCGGACTGAGTACATCTTTCAACACATCGGATAAACTGCCTGACTACTGCAGCGCAAATTTATGTGGGCTGCCCTTTAGTTTTCAGCAGAAGCTACAGATGGAACAAAATATGACTGCCCGCATTATCACCCAAACAAAGCGATCCAGTCACATCAATCTTGCCTTGCGGGAGCTTCAGAGACTGCCGAGATGACAAAACGTGTCTTTGTTTTGGAGGCCTTGAAAGGTCAGAAGCTCACAACAATTCACTAATATGATAACCCAATTCAGATTCTGATGTTTATTTGGTTAGGTAGTGCTGTCGTGGATATTTACGGTAACTCTAAGGCAGATGCGCTGATAGATAAAAACAAACGTACGACATACTAGAGACCTAATAGGCAATTGACTCCCGCTTAACAACCATTATGCATGCACAATGGCTAATATTGAGCTATTCGTGAAGCAACTCATGTGCTGTTTGAGCGTCTAATCAGCATTGTAGGATTTTTCACAGTATTATCTATATGAGCAACTTTAACCTTAATGGCATTTAGACTCGTCATTCCTGCTATCCTGAAACAGTTAGGATATTATACCAGGAGGCCTCTTGCGTATCGCATTGTCCGTAAGGGCTTAGGAAGCAAATGTTAGTTTTCAATATGATGAAACCCCCAAAATCTAGTTCTACTTGCGTGAAATACGCTCATTAAGAAGGATGTGTTCAACATGGGGAGCAATAATATGGACCGAATGCCAGTAATCAAAGTGATTTGTCACGTTGTTTCACGCTGACTTTTTATAATATAGGTTCTGTGAGACCGCCATTACCTACCACAACTTTAATGGAGGCTTATATTCCGCAAAAACCTATGTTTGACGGGTCCCGCAATATAAGGTAAGCACTATAGGTATTAAAGTCAACAGATAATGTACATCAGTGGCAACGATGACAGGTCCATTTACTGTTGCGTATATGTCTTAGATAGATGCAATGTCGAATCGAACACGGATGTGAAGAACCTTGGCAGCATGGTCCGAAAGTACAAATGTTTTCACGTACATATTACCAAGCTGAAGTGGATTGAGGCAAATATCATCTATTAATTGACTATACATAAACATACATATATATATATATATATATATATATATATATATATATATATATATATATATATATATATATATATATATATATATATATATATATATATATATATATATATTCATATATATATTTTTATCTATATATATTTTGATCAGCATATATGTATATACCTATATATGCTTATGACCTCATCGCAGGGATTCTCATAGGTGGCCCCTACCTTCGCCAACCCGGGAAAGATCTGTAGGTAAACATCCATTAAGAAATTGGGCCGCTTTGAATATTCACCAAAAATAAACGGACTAAACACGACTAGATCTTAGTCGGGTGTGTGAATATATGTGGAAAAACTTCGAGCAGTTTAGGGTCATCGGGTGCGTATTTCGAAGGGCATTGTGATTCAGCTCACTTTTCACACATGTGGGGTTTGCACAAACTGTCATTCACAGTTGCGTACCAAGTGAGACGTCGATCGGATTAAACATGAACTTATCTATGCTACGTTCTCATGCGTAGTCAGACGAACTACTCTCAAATACTCTCACAACAGGTAATGGGTGCTAATAGCAATGATTGGAATATCTTTATCACCTTTTTTAGTATGGGCTTTAGCAATTTAACACTTGATACCAAGAAGATGGATATGCTTTTGCCTCTAATGCTCATACGTTTCTGCTGCCCGCGATATATTAAATAATTTGCAAGGTTATACAGTTTCCCCAGGAGCTAACGTTTTGTTTTCGTGTTTTCGACGAATCTGATTATACCTCACCTTGACATTTATGAATAACACGACCCGTGTTAGTTGATATGAGTCATGTACGAGAGAATGGACATCAGTTAATTCTTGCAACCAGAGCGCACATCGAGATGCTATTGATATCTGTAAGGTATCTGCTCAACAAAATGGTTGCCCATGTCATGCCGATCATAGCAAATATTACGCCTACATGCATCTCTGGCAGATAATACGACATGAAAGGGTATTGTTGTTATGTTACGCATTTGAGTACACAAATAGTCTTCCACTTTTCTTATAGTGCTTGTTTCTAATCTGCAAAAAGCAAGGACAACTTCTACTAATACATATTATATTCATTAACTATTAAAGAGGTTGTCGAACCAGCAGTGTGTGTGTGTCTATTTCTGCGTACGCGTAAATCGGAGAGGGATTATAATGCACACAGGCTGTATGACGCACTAGCAGACACTGATGTGGTGACCGCAGAATTGAGAAATGCCGTCAATATCCTTTGCGACTTCAATTCCAACCGATGATAGATGATATGATCCGGGTAAATAGATCGATGTCCCGGCAGAAATATATCTTATGTAAACGTCAGTCAACATGAACCCGTCTGATTGAGCTTTTACTCGCAATTGGGGATACTAGGGTGGCATTGTCTAATTGTTAATTTTTTTGGACGTATAAGTGACAAACAATATATGTAACTCTGAAAATAGAATACGTATAAATAAGGTATCACTAAATGATGTGTCATTTGGATTGAGTGTATGTTTACATCTTAAGCGAGTTACACCCAGTGGGCACCAACAATGAGCAATATCACCATAGACAGCGGGAAAAGAACATATCAGCTTGAAGCAGCAGTAACAATTTGGGATGTATAGGGAACTAGTTAGTAGCTGTTGAGCTAATATGCTTGATTAAAGCCTTACATTACTAATCCGTTCCGATGAAAGCGGTGCGTTATATGAAACGACCATCAAATAATAATATCCGACAACGAGATCGGTTAAAATATCGTGTTTGTCATACCAAACATTATATCGTTGACGCCATCCCCATTCCCACCCCACCCCTCTCATATCAAATAAGGCACTGGTACATTCCACAGTCGAATCAGAGTATGCTTGGATCAACAATCATATTTTGACGTAGGTGTGATTTTATTGTGAGGCTAAATACCTCTGCTATTTTCCATGCATAATTGTAAGGAAAGGAATGCGACAAGAAATATTCGTCTAAGCACCAAATATGACTTAAATAACTTATCTGGACTCACATGTGATGGAGTCCCTCTATATAGACAGCTGTCCCTCGGGTTACAAACTATTTCCTTATCTATAATCATCTACTTTATTATCTAAACGCTACCCTCGACTCTATTGAATATCACTCATTACAAATGATTTAAGCTAATGTCCGGGCTATTGTTGAATGGTGAATATTGAAAGGCTTCTTAATCTCTATTCATCTTACGTGATAAGATTATTATGGAGACCAGTGCGCTTCATGTTCTTCATAGATATGAATCAATAATGCATATGCAAACAATAGCAAAGACACCTGTTTAAGAGGTGTGCTTAAATCTGGCAATCAACTGGAGTGCCCAAACAAATTTCCTTTTGCTTAGAAATGGCAGTGCTTCTCTGAAAGCTTGCATACTTGCAGCTGTATGTAATATAAGCAATAATGCTGATAATTCTTACAACCCATCACACAGCATCAAGGAGAACACTGTAACAATCCCAATGATAATATATTGGATGCATTCCGGTTTGTTACAATTTTGGGTCCAAACCTGTAATTGATATTCTTGCGTTCATCTGACTTGTTGGGTATAGCCACACCTAGGAGAATATGATTTTAAATTCTGTTATTTTAAACATGAGCCACATCTGATTTCGCCGTAGTCTTGGTAATATGTTGCAGTGATACCAGTCGCATTCAGGAAAGCGCTTTGCAATCCGAGACTTCGCTTTATATCAAAAAGAAAGGAAATTACTATTCTTAGTGGCAATTCCGCATTGATTACCTGCCATGGACCATCTGCTTGTGGTGATGAAATAGCCAGCATTTTGCTGCCATTAACGCCGAATGAATAAAAACGCGAGGCAAACATTTGCAGATTTGAATAATCTGGTCATGTGAGTGCTCCGTAATGTTAACAAGAAAGGTGTCGACATAGCAAAAGAACTGCGCATTTCGTTCAATTGGATGTTTTCATTCATTCATCACGCGTAACATTCTCAATTATGAAGAGGTACGGGCCAAGAGTTAATTTCAATAAGTCTATAGCGCAGCGATAGCCTAATGGTGTATGATATAACAATACGACATGCATTATATTGCATAATCTTTACATTGAATTGCACATGTCAGGTAGCTAGTTTGGATGGGTTGTATAATTTCTTAACGGCGTCAGTTCTTCCGAGTATAAGTCAAAATAATAACTATATTACTGTTGT
The DNA here is from genome assembly GCA_034190875.2 of Urechis unicinctus. Classification (NCBI taxonomy): domain Eukaryota; kingdom Metazoa; phylum Annelida; class Polychaeta; order Xenopneusta; family Urechidae; genus Urechis; species Urechis unicinctus. The sequence goes on along the minus strand of CM067352.1, from coordinate 27,198,480 downwards.
TTGACGGTCAGGCTGGTATTTAATAATTTTTGTTTAGCTTGTTTCCATGAGTTTTGGATGCAATACATACTGGCAATTTATGTCACAATTTTGACCAAATGATTGATATTACGATAAAGTCCTCAAATCAAACAAGTTGTGTTTGAGATGTTTACTTCAACAATCAGTCCTGTAGCGCTCCTGTTCTCGTTACGACACATTTATCTACAAGACAGCAATCGCAGTGACCTTTGTTTATTCCATTGCCGTGCAACGTGGTAAGGGTAAAACAAACACTCACTGAATCAAGAAGGTGAACTGATTATCATTTCCTAATTGTGCTGACATGAAATTTTATATTCTGCCATCACGTATAATAGATTAATGTGATTTTATAGCATTTCAATGCCTTTACTTTAGCAAATGATCTAGCACAATGAACGGCAAATTCAGAAGCTGTGCCAAAGCGCGGTTTTCCAGATTAAGTCCGGGGTGAGGTTAGGTTAGCTTCATAAAGTAATGATTAACTGTCAACACCATGCATGACCGTACAATCATCGGCGTAAAATGAGGAGCACCAATACCGACGTTTCCACAAGAATATGCAACATATCAAGGGTATGAATGGCGACCATTTATGCACACTAGCCCAAAAACAAGTGCTTATCTTGTGTGCCCCACACATATATATCGTAGATGTGCGGTGTGGTCACCTGGATGAGGTAGAAATAGCATGCTACAAGAGTTCCCAAAGCGATCCGCAAATCCCATAGAAACACAAACAAAGGCAATACAAATAACCCTTTGGAAGACATACATAGAACAAATTAAGTTGCAATGTTTATGTCCAATCAATACAACTTTAAACGTGAAGCTTGCGAAACCATTTACTGGTATTTAAGGTGAAATATTAACGAGACGTTGGAAAAAGTTACAGCATTACACAAAATAATCAGCTTTTGTAGTTACTGTTGACAAAACACCACTTTACAATCACAAATCAAACAAATAACTTGTTCTACGATGTTCATGCGGTTGGGTTATGAGAGAAACATTGTTTGTTCATGTGATATGGCATACTCTTGACTTATTTGCCATCGTTTCCGAGCCAAATTATACCAAATATACACAAGTAGAGCAACTATGTTGAGTCATGTTAAAATTACGCCTAGCTACGCCGATATTGTTCCAAATTAAAATATTCATTGAAATGATCTTGCTACAATCTTGCGTGAATGAGCAGATCCGAAGCAGTCCCGAAAATATCATTTGCCGTCTGCCAATAATCTGTGCAGAATTACCATTTATAATAAATATGGTCCACATTGATCGCAATGCTAGCAAAGAAAAATCAATTGATTCAATACTTGTGCCTCAATTGCGGACTGTTATACCGTCGTATCTCAACGTTTATTTTTCATCTCACTTTGGGAATTGTTTAAATGACATATTATGGGTGGTTTATATAAGTAGACCTAATGCCTGAACCACAGTACAAGCCTCATGTATCATTGGATTGAAAGAACAATTAGTAACGTAATGTTGTATTTAATATGATTCAAGAACAAAATGATTTCCAAATGCCCCTCTTTGAATGAAAACCATGGGTATTGCTGCTGACGTTGGTATGGTAAATAGATTTGTCTATTCATTGTTATGAATGAAGAGGTATTACCTTCACTGCAACCTCAATACGTGCTTTGAATCCGTGTAAAGCACCGAATAATCGTTATTGCGTTGCTTCCTGAATACAAAATTTGTCAGGAGTCATTTAATGAACATGTTTACTAATGACAAATGTCATTGCCCCCTTTTAGAAATTTACTCGCGCTACTGTTGAGCTGAATGTTTGCCATTCGTATTAAAGCCCACAGCTTCCATCCCAGTACTGCCCATTAACGCTACAACACGAACAGTTGTTTAATAGTTGTTATCAGTCACCCATTATGACTTGGTCACGCATGTTGTTCGTGCAACCGGAAACGATAACCAATTAAACTGTGCATCATGTCGGAATGATCTAAAATCTAAAAACTACCGTGAATATTACATTGCCTCACTACAACAACATATTAAGAAGGCGCTTCATGATTTTAAAGTATTAAAAACTCGTCCCTTGTCCTCTTATACAGGAAAACGCAACAGAGACAAACTCGGAAATCGTTGTTGGTTATCCTATCACGTATTCATTATAAGAATAATGTGTGCAATTCTACATATTTGCCCTTTTTGATTAAAAATAACGCTAAAGATGCATATTACCGACTTACGTACCTCAATCGAATCCTAGAGAGATTGCATTGTTTTCAACTGAAACTGATTCCAACCTGCGGCCTTGTGGCCTTGTGGCCTTTAGTTGCCGCTAATGTCATGCAAACTTGAGCCCCTACGTCTCGTTAATTGTTAATATTATCTCAGGCTGTCATCTCGCTAATTGTTAATTTCATCTCATGCTTTTAAAAACCTTCTCGATGCAGTCACAGACATCACTCTTTTACAAATGAAGAGCTCGGTGTTGTTATAAATGTTGAACCCTCCTTGAAACAACCATGTCTGATAACAGAACATTTCACATTCTACATTGAATTCCATGCCCGAACTTGACATCATCTGGGGAAATAACATTTGCACAACGAATGTAAGATGGTCACCTCACTTGCTCATTGGTTTCTGCTATGATATCATAGCCCTGAAACAACCTTAAGCTGTCAATTTGCATGCGAGTGCCATGACTCAATAATGTTATAAGTGGCGCCGAGGAAGAAAATTAACTGGGTGTTGTGATAATTTTACAGCATCGTTTCGATGTTTTATCCACCAACTTGATTATTCATTTAAATGCGCTGGTGTCTATCATCCGTAAGACAAATTAGTCAATATTGTATTCCATAAATAATCTGACACACTTCCATTACAGCTATGCCAAACACATTCGCCACTGACTGTGGCTTACAGACATTACTAAAGAGACTCATTCGTGCACCACGTGCTGGATTCAACTCGATACCGTTGAATAATTGATGAATAAAATTAGAAGGATTGAATAAAGCATGCGCACCAAGTTATTGTGTTGCGTCAATTCAGTCATACTCCTAGCTACGCAGGTTATGTTCTGATACGAATGTAAATGTTACGAGTGAGTTAATAGCATGAACGTTAGATGGATCAACTCTCTCTAACATACCATTGGCCGTTTAGAAAATTTTTGCTACGCTTTACCACGTGTGTGTTAAATGTTGCCGACGTGGATTGTTATATAACAAAATGACTGAAGCTTATCAGTATAACAAGAGTCAAAATTATGCCCAATAATGCATTTTAGTAAAGAGTATAACGTTTCTATCTATGCAGTTACGTTAACGTTAACTACCTGGTTTCTTATTATTTTCATCCTTGATACTTACATTTTATCTGTCTGACCAATGCTAAAGCGAAGACAAATATCCTTTGTAAAATGCTGAGATAATACATGACGGTTGATGGTAGTCGGAACCCAAACTCAATGAACTGTTTCGCTGACTCTTACTTCAAAGCACAAAGTGCCCTTTTGGTAGGAGGTTAATCAAGATGAGAAATGGGTTCCTGTGCATAAATTCTTTAAAGTGTCACTTAAAAGAGTGATTGATAAATTTAGTCTTTGTTGTCTCATACCAGCAGCGTTCAGCAGCCTTAACCAATTTTGCTGCCGATTTCTGGCTACACTTGAAATAACTTTCGTAAAATCTAATTAAATCTGTGGAATAGATTATTCATAAAGCGTGAGTTCAGATTTATCCAAATACCAAATTTGGCACGAGGTTGGCACTATAAGCCATTTAGAGCTGAAGCCCGTATTAGTTTGAGCGATAATACCCGAAAATAATTTCTCATAACATGCGAACTTTTGCAGTCGTCTAAATATAATAAGAAAAAGGGCTTTTTAAAAACTCTATCTGTCAGACCCTGTGGATTATATGGTTAGATGATCGATCTCAGCAGGACTAAGACTCTGATTAGAGCAGAGTTTATGAGTCTTGTGGTCATTCAGGTAAAGGCAGAACGCATTCATCTTTCCGATCCAACACGACTGAAGCCAAACCACAAGTGCTTCAGGTATTTCAAGCGGTGTCAACAGCCATCATTTACCCATTGTCAGTGTATATTGGCAATTCCCAGTAGGGTAGAAATTTGATGCAATAAAACTGACCAACCGCAACTATTAAATAGCCCCAACAGCTCTGACGTCGTCAAGGTTTGTCATCTAGGACAGTAAATGTACCGTTTAGGTTAAGAATATGACGAAAAAAATCGCTGAACTACCACAAGTTGATTTAAGACATTATGCTGATTCTATCACGCTACACCACAGGCATCAATGCTTTCAAAAACACCCAGTTCATTGGTAAGTAGCTGGCTGCTGGTTTTTGTTTGTTGGGGGGGGACTAATAACTTGGCAATGAACAGCCAGCAGAGACAACCTGACGCAGGTTGTTTTGTGTGGCGCAGCAAATGCAGACTTAACCAAGGGTAACAGTACAAACCACGCGATAATCAGAGTTGTTGGCGGCCGCTATGTTTCCCTTGAGCAGAATGATCATTGCACTAGGCATAGGATTGAATGACTTAGCAGCTTATACAACTGCCGTGCCCGAACGAGCACATACGCTGGAGGTGCGAAGGCTGCCAAAAATAGTTAGCATGAATTGCAGTTTTTCTCATACTGGCGAACATTACCATATAGACAAAGAAAGGCTGGTGAAATAAATTCATCGACCCAAAAGAACACGTAGAGCGCCATATATGTATGATTATGAACTAAGTTTGAGAGCGCAGTGAGGTTTTGCACATGCGCGTTCAATTCTTTTTATTGAAACCCTAATCGCGTGGTTTGTACTGTTACCCTTGTTTAAGTCTGCGTTTGCAATATATATATATATATATATAAATATATATATATATATATATATATATATATATATATATATATATATATATATATATATATATATATATATATATATATATATATATCTATGTATGTATCTGTATGTATATATATATCTCTATCTCTTATATACATATCTATATCTATATATATCCATCGACCCATATATATAAGATGTATATCTCTATATATATATATATATATATATATATATATATCTATATATATATATATATATATATATATATATATATATATATATATATTTGCCAATGTTAATTAATATAAAGCGAACGCAGCCCCGCAATAAATACCATCAATTCATTATACAATGAATTTTGTTATTAAAGGCCCCTGTCCATCGTGGAATGTTTGAATTCGAAATCAGTGTTATATAATGTTATACCGCGCGAAAAGAATTATATCAAAGCAGCCGTTCATGGCAAGGCAGTATCAGGAACTGCTGGTATTACAGCCAAGCAGCAGCGCTTCAAATCGGCAGATATGCATGAAGTTTAGTCTTCCACAATGCTTCCATTGGTAAGCGATGCTGGCGATTTAATTCGATGATTAACTCGGTTTTGAATTGCATATGTCGATGGCGGGCGGAGGTTAGAAGCTTATCATCAATCAGCAATACACAGGCCAAACATAATCAAAATAACTAGTATGCTATCACGTTACTTGCGAAACGCTATTGATCGTACACAGCCTAAGAGCGCTAAATACACCAACCTCATACTCCAATATATGCAGCAAAAAAAAAAAAAAAAACAACGAAAACCGATATATGTGTGCCAGAACAAAATTGATTCGTCATTGCCGTTCCCTTTTTCCAGTAGTACATATCATCTGAAAAACACGGATTCCTTGCATGCGATAAAATTGTGTCCTTCATCTTCCTGAAATATTGGCTGTTCTTGGTTAATCCAGGAATCCATGCGGTTTTGCTGGAACTCCAATGATCAACAGCCTTTATGGACATGAAAGTGCAAACGGCAGTGTGTCAAACAATGTCGGATTTTCCTGACGCAGTGGACAAAGTGTGGTCCGATTCAAGGCGTGATAGAATACACGGAGGAATTACTCGCTTATATGTATAACCGGGTCAGGCAGGATTGCTAAAGCTTTGAATCACGTTGAGACGACTTTTGTCAAGGTTATTCAAATACATAATATATCTCCTTCACAACTCGGCGGTACCACAAAATTACCGGTATGCTTGGTCGTCCAATTTGGGCTGGAATATTTAGCTATGGAAGGACATTCATGTAAATGTCAACACGAAGTCATAATCAATGCGATTATGAATGGGCACCTCTACGATGGCAACAGATGTACTATCATAAACGTGTCGCATTGCACGGACGGGTTCCTATGGTGACATCTTAATTAACAATAGCCTAACGTAACTCAAAGGAGGCTCAATACCAATGATCCTAGCTAAACTCGAACTTCACAGGCGGCAATCATAGTTGTATGAAATACGCAAGTTAAAACGAAAATGCCATGAGGAATTACACAGAAAGAGAATACCTCAGCCAAAATAATGCGTCATAATTTCATTAGAGACATACATGCAGAGCATTATGCTCAAACTCTCATTTGATTAAAACTTCACATGACTTGAAGCCCAATTCAGCAGGTTGGAATCAGTGAAAGAGCACAAAGTTAACTATTATATGCTGTAAAATTATAATGAATATAATTGCGCATATGTTACATTCATCCAGTAGTGAACACGCGATAGGTTGAGTTAAAACTATTCTCTATTCGCCTTTTGTGTGATGCATTGTAACAAGATACCTGAAATGAGTAGTTGTCATATGATCCAACATTAAAGTGTCTTTATGTGCCGGACACATATCTCATATACTCGCACAATGCATTATGGATAACTATTATTTAACGCCTGAAATACTCCTACCATCATTTGCAGGACTTGAGCCTTGAGCCAGAAATACAGATGTGTGCTGCCTCACCCAAATTGATAGCATGGCCATAAATATCGTTGGAAACGGTAGTCGCTTGTACGTCTCTCTGAGCATTATCATCTGAAATGGTATGATGGATATAGAAAAGCTATTTAACTGGGTTGGTTGATACTGCGGCCCTCCCTGTAGACCATTATCGTGCTTAATAAGCACCGGTGAAGGTTCATCACTACTATTCAGACGATTACATATTACCATACACAGCGAGAGCCGTTCTTATTATGCATATGCAGCTGCATAGGTAGGCTGAAAAAGTTAAACGTCGTAGCATCGACTAAGCAACATAGACTTAAATCTCGGCATTTTTAGTGGGACCTTTCTTCTCTCGTATTTGTGTGAATTCAAACATTTCATTAAGCTGTGATATGAAATGGCGTTGTTGGAAGTAGTACCTAGTAGGTTACGTATGTATACAAATAAAATTCTACATAGATATGTATGTTGAATATATATATATATATATATATATATATATATATATATATATATATATATATACATATATATATATATATATATATACACATATGTATATATGTTTATATATATAAATATATTTATATGTATATGTACATATATATATATATATGCATATATATATAAACATATTAATCTAAAAATAGATAGACATATATATATATTTATATATATATAAATTTATATACATATATATATGTCTATATATATTTATATTTATATATATATACATACATAACCAGCGAATCGTATTGGAGAGTTGATCTCGCACCATCCTGAAATCGAGTTCAATAAGCATCGAGTTATTGTACAATACAATGCGTAGCAAAATAGATGGTCTGTCCCCCTTATACACTCACTGTCCTTTCACTATGGATTATAGATAGATGTTTAAAACGCTTTTAATACTTCAAGCACCTTTTTTGCTTTCCTTGAGTTGTATAGAACATACAGAAATATAGTTGTGCTCTATGTCGGTATCCAGACTCATCACCGACGCTGGCAGTGACAGACATGTGTTGAGGTGTGAATTTATTATCTAGACAGCCAATATCCTACAAGAGTCCCTTAATCAGAATGAGCAGAGGAGGAAAATAATATAGCAAAAAGCGTGTAATTTGCTGTGTTCTTGGATGGGGTGTCCGGCTCCGCATGCGTTGGCAATTAGGTATGCTTCTCGCACCCGCTAACCATTGACACTTCGCGGAAATCATGATGATTGATGTCAGTAGCTTTCGCGTATACAAACAACGGATTCACCTCACAGCTAATGATGCTCCCGGTTTGATCTGCAATATACCCCGTTAGTGTTGTCAGAGGAGATATATCTTGATGCCTATGAAACTAATACAATGTCGTTGATAATTGCATATCACTTCTGTCATAATTATTCCGTCCACCAGTGTTTGCTATATATCTACATATAATGCAACAAGGACATATGTCTGATTCCTTGCAAATGTATTATTAAGACAAATCGTGATACCTGTCAAAACAAGGCTAACTAACATATTGCTATCCGTTAGATAAAAGCCGTTAATGCATATTGTAGTAAACCGCGCTATCAAATGATGAATATACAGGTCTATAAAGCATTCAAATGACTTCATTGGCTATATTGTGATTACTGTTGTTTAGTGACTACTTATGTTTCTGTGTAACATGTTACAATATAAGAACACAACTAGATGATTTTACGACGGTGATGGACATGGAATGTTGTGATGTTTGAATATGTCAACAATAACTAATTAGCACATAACATTATTCAGATATACATTTGCATTGATGCGTTTGCGGAATAAGTGTTATATTCATAATCGTCCAATCGAATACATTCAGCGATACACGTCGTATCGCACAATCGTTACCATCGATGTTTTTATCATTGATTTGTCTAACATTCACCACAAGTGGAATGTGTCACAAACGCACCTTTCTTCTTTTACGTTACCAGGTAAACTTGGTTCACCATATTCCATTGTTGTCGTCATCATCCATGGTAGCTGGTAATATCCTTTACCTACCTGTTCAGCAAGTTACAGCCAACAACCGATCATGTTATTGCTTAGTATACTAGCATTAGGCAGCTGTACAATCATCCCGGCTGTTTGATATCGCTGGAAACTTCATGTCTCGCCGTTGCTACCCCGTGATGTGTTGAGAACATGGTCGAATTATTTGCACATTTAACGCTTGACTTCGCAGGAGAGGCGTGGCAAAACTTTCCCTGATATATGTGAATTGTTTTAAATCAGCTTTAATCAAGAGGCAATTTATGCAGCACATGGTGCAAATGGTTTTGCAATATGCGCATCAATCTCAAACAACTCGAGGTTATGTTGTTTTTGAATAAGTTTAATATCTTAGAAGTTGCAATATGACGTATTGGCACTTTCCAGACGCCGAAAAGCAAACCAAAATAACAACTCGGACCTGTTTTATCATGATACCTTACCTTAGATATTCATATTCAACGCATCGGGGAAGAGTCATCTACACTTGCTAGGTGGAGAGGAAAACTTCATAGTGGTTTCGGATATTGAATTACGTCAATCCCTAGAATGAATATATAATTTTACCGTTTAAATAAAATAACTTAACACCAACAATAGGTTTTAGATATGATAAGGTTGCTATAAATTGGTAATATAGTCTCGTTCGGTTAAACCTTTAGATAATCAAAGAGACCCTTTTATTATTAGTGTGCTGTTGCTAGTTAGAAACTGCTCATTTCAATTGACATAAGCCATGCGAACTTGCCGACACAGATATTGGTGAAGTAGAGGAACACACACCACTGTGTTAAATGTATCTTCTGCTTAATCAATCCGAAAAGTTTCCCTTAAGACATCTAACCTTGGTAATGAGCTTGTATAATCAACACATGTAACCGCCACTCATGACATGTTAGAGAGATTAAATTGACTACTTTAAGCAGTGATGATGATCATGAGGCTAGGCTACGCATGGAAGGTAAGGTTAGTAAAGGGTTAAACGGCACACCATCAGTAGGGTGTTATATGGTGTAAACGTGGTACATTCATGTTTTCCTTCACTACATTTACTCCTTCACTTCAAGTTTTCCTTCGTTGCATGTTCTCCTTCACAACATGCTCTTCGTCACTGCATGCACTCCTCCATTACAGGTTTTCCTTCACTGCACGTTCTCCTTTAATTCATGTTCTCCTTCACTGCATGTTCTCCGTCACTTCATCTTCTACTTCACTACATATTCGATTATAAGGAGAGTAGTTTTGCTTTCGATTATGCAAATAGTCATCCTCTGATAACATGAGCCCTAAAAATGCAAAGCACATAATGCATTTGCATAACTCAGTGGTCCTCCGCTATAATCTAGTATAATCGTGTGCTATGAATCAACGTAATGAATCAGTACGATGCCGACCGGAGCATTACGCTTATTGTGCTTATTCAACTTGCGGTAGTTGTGTTTCCAAGTTCACAAATTATGGCAAAATTTCATTAGAAATTGCAACGGGCAAATGCGTTTTGATTCTGCTGGTGCATAATATTTTGCTTATCTGGACCAAATAAAATGATCGATTCTTATAGTACGCATGATACAGCACTAAAGCATTCGAAATTGTAGTATTGTTTTCCTAAAGATCCTTGCACCGGTAGTGCACAAACTTAATACTCCAGTAATGTTTAATAGGTGACAGATAAATGTGCTAAATAGGCTTTGAGTATGCACCTTCTGCACAGGTAGCAGTACTATGTTCTTACATGATAATGATTCCGAAGCCGCAGTAATACTAACCTGGTTTAACAAGGTTGCAGCATATGTTGGCAGTTTTACTTGAATGAAAAGGCGAGGATTAGCCCGGAGAGAAGTTGCTGCCAACATTATAGCAGTTGGCTGTAAGGTAGGCTAACACAATGTGAGATAACGACAACAATATGTTCATGTCGTCTTAGTGCAGGATTATCTGTGATTTATTCAACCATGATCAAGCTACCCTCCAGACGTATCACGCGGTTCGATTATCTTAAATGGGTACCATTCCCTTGAAATTGAAACTGACAGATCCGTTCATGTTGTACCAGATCACGCAGTGCTTTCACTCGCGGGTGAAGCAGGATGACAGGAGGAAGACGACTTACCAGAGTTAACGTGGCACTCTGAGTTTTCCTCTGAGGATTGGCGCTAGGCTTTATAATGACATTTCTTGGACTGTTATTTATTCCATGGCGGCCAAGAGTAGCTTATTGCCTGGAGTAAATGAGGTTAGTAAACGTGGCATTGCATTATTCCATCACCGCGTGTGGCTGGTTCATTTGGATAATCATATGATATTAAGCTATTCTTGAATTTGTGAAAACATATTGCCGTAACATATTTGGTCCGCATTATCATGGGCTAAACATTGTATGAATGAGATGTTGTTGTCGTTTTTGTAAAAATATCGACATGTGCATTGATTTTAGCACGTACGGTTTAGTCAAATGAAGAGGGAGTCGCCCAAACGTAGATGGTATGATACATAAAAACTGTACAAAGGGACCGGCATAACTGGGCAAGACCAGTTAATTAATATACTGACAGTATCAAGAACTGTAACCCCATTCACCACCCCACCCATCTCTTCCCATTCCCTCCACAAGCACCACAGCATGCAACCAATTCATCATATCGGGCTCAACAATGTCGTCGAATGTTCATCCGGAAGGGAGAATTAGTAGAGTATCACACGCAGATTACTACAAGCACTCCAACTTGAAGCATAACCCATCAAAACAGCTTACATTTGACTGTCAGATAACAAAGATTGTCCGCTGGGCAGAAAAGGGAATTTTTATTTGCTTATACAAATTCGCAAATCGGAGTAATATATTTGAAAGAGATTTGCAATTTTAGTTATTTGAGGGGGCATGAAGGATTTACCTTTTATCTATGCGTTGGTCAGAGCTATCTATGTTGTGGTGTTTTACAACCGTGAAGACAACAGTTTATTATATTTAAATTTTTGAATAGGAGGTAAATGTCATAGTGTAAATGTGCACGCTGCAAAAGGGCAAATTGCCTCGGATGAGGCAATCAAACATTAACAAATGAAGGGAGAAAGACTCTAAAAGCGTACAAAAGCTGCTATTATCTGCCTCATGAAAGAAAGGTAGGAACGGTTTCTGCACAAATGACTATGCGAGTGTTATCGTACAACCTCAGTATACAATGTATGACACAGAACGGTGAATGACATTGATGTGGTGGATGCATATGAAAAAGTCTTATGTGGCCAAACATTACGTATGTTGGCTTTCACAGTAGCAGTACTTAAGGTTCTGTGATGCATCGGATGTAAGTGCCTTGGTTCACGTTGGGTTTTGCTGCACTTGGGGTTAGGTGTTTGTAGCTATAAAACAAGGTGGGCAAGATCTGCTTCAAAGTAAACTTCTGCTTGCGCATGTAAGAGGTGATAGTGCTTATTGGAATCAATTACAAAACCATAATATCCAAGTAAATAAATGCCCACAAAACTGATTTAGCAATTAACCACTCTATCATCGACAATGATATGTTGTGGAGGACAATGTTATAGAGGTTGGCTGCAACATTGAAATATGACGTAAAGACACCATGTTGTGGGGTAAATATTTATTCGTGGAAATTCTTTACAAAACACGATGCAAGATGTATGATATTAAGGGCTATTTAACTAAACCCATCATAGATTCTTTCAGTTATCTGCCACTAGTTGTTAGTAAGGCTTTAATACTGTATGATAATGCGCTTGTATCAGATAGTTGCTCCAATTCATTGAGGTATATGAGGTTTAATAACACTCAATGCCAAAAGTCAAAGGTTTGTGTAGTGTTACAGTTGCGTTGCCAAACACATTTTGTATTTTGATGTAAAATATCCCTAGTAAACTTTCAACAGGACAAACCTTTACATCAGTAAGATGTATAGTGGTCAGATTAACGGATACCATATATTGTACATCTAACGAAGCAGTTATTAGTTTCACAGTGCTATATACAACTCTGATATCAATGGCCATTAATTTGAACTGAAACCCATACTTTATACATTGAACTGCAGCATGAAGTGTATGTACTGTGTACATGGAAATAATCCTTTTTCATTTAACCAGCTATAGTGATCAATATGCTAGCATGTGGATAGCTCAAGTGAACCGGTTAATGATTGTTATGGTTCTCTGGCCATGGGAACAGCACAAACAGAGACCATACTATTCCGATACAATATGACAACAGAAAACATCTATCCAAGACAGCAGCCAATACTCGCCACTTACTTCCACCTTTCACAAACCTTTCGCTGTCTTTCAACTTTTGATCTTCTTTATCCATCAATTTGACCATGATGTGATGCATGTCTGAAACATGAAGCTGAATCTCACGAAGAAGTGTACCAAAGCTCTCTGTTGCAGACGTTTTGCAATGTGGTTTATTGGGCAACGCACTGCATGCATGTGTTACTTTGCCATTCGGTTGATCTAATGTCAAGCCAGGTAAATCTTCCAAAGCGGTTTCCAACTGGTTTTGACTTGGTTTGAAGCAGCATTGTGAGTTCCCACTATTGACAAGGAACACCTTTGCTAAAATGTCGATAGCCAGCTACACAGAGGACAAAAATAATGTTTTGTTATAAAGATGATAAATATTAAACGAGCAAATATTGATTGGGCTCAGAACTATGTCTCATATGACCCGTCATCGTACCACTTCTATCCATCTCGGCATTGCAGTGTGGCCATCTCCCAATTTGTTGACGTTGACGACGAGGGAGGATAGGAAGATCGACAGCATTATGATGACCATGTTGAAACAATAGTATAAACCTGCAACAAAACGTTTCTTACTTCACACATTGCTTTGGTCGAATTTGTTGTTCGTTACAGACCGCGGCTTCATGAGGACCATATTGAAGTAAAGGTATAAACCTAAAACAGAAAACTGTGTTGACAATTGACCCATTTGTTTGGTCTATAGCATTGTTTATTACATACCGAGCTTGGGAACGGAAGCGGCTGTTGGTGGAGCGGTTTCAACCAATATAAGTAGGAGAAAGAGCAAACTGGCAAACAGACTCATGCCTGTGACAAAAAATGTAGACAACTTAGTTGCAATACATTACTTTAATGAATGCGTTTAGCTTCATTGATATGTGTATAAACCATATACATATAATCGTGTTAATATTAACGACAAAACTAATTACCCAGGCCAGTTCTGTCAGGACGTTCCGGTGGCAAACAGAATACAACCAGCGTGAGACATGCCAGGAAGATACAAGGTAATGTGAGGATGTATCCTGAGAACACAAGACGCCTCTCCATCGTCATTGTGAATAGCAACACTGTGTAATCCTCAGGGCTGCCGGGAGGAACGCGTTCAGAAGTATAATTCACAATATCCCACATCCGACTTTCAAGAAAATCCGCTTGAAATGTACCAATATCAAGCCCGCCGTTTGCCAGGTCTAAATCCACCTTACGAGATGTGTGGGTCCATGAACCAAACCACATAGCGCATTTTTGTCGGTCAAATGGAAAGACAAGAACATCCAGCGAACATGAGCTCCGAAAGATCATATGGGGTATCCATGTAATGTTTCCATCAGACGAAATGAGAATCTGATTGTTGCGTAACTCATATCTGGGATCAGCTCTTACAACAGAAATGGTGATGATTTGCAACATGAGCTGTTTTTCTTGTGCTTTATAGATACAAGGAAGTAATTATAGAAGCACGCGAAGCTAAACGCTCCAGCGAAGCCAATCACCATATTTGGCACATGAGCAAGCATTCGCTATTCATTAATTCCTAATGGCATTATACGTCAAATATAAGGGAATGCAGTTTAATAAAAACTCACGTATTGATCAGCATAACGTCTGGAATCCAAATGTCGCTAGCATCGAGCCGCACATGGTCAACTCCTCCCCAATCGTCTGGCCTCCATTGCAGATATTCATCTTTCCATCGCTATTTCAGCGCATCGTACGTTAAGTGTAACAATCATTATTTATTTACCATTGTCCCTTAACTGGCAGTATAATTAGCCACGGCATTCATCAAGCACTTAGCAGTGTATCTCCCCGCAATGACCTCCATGAGGCAAGGTAATCTGTCATTGTTCGTTAAATTGTAGCAATGAAGACACTTTGCACTATCACTTAATCAAATGTAGTGACACCGACACATAAAAAAATCACTTCAACAATGGACAACATTCATACCCCATAGATACGCACCATTTTGATCCACATACTGCTGATCATAATCTTATCACGTTCATCTAACTCCAAATGAATGAGTCCGAGACCAAAGCGAACAAGGGTCGGGTTCGATCCATTCAATACCGGGCGGCCACCAACTCCGATTTGTTTGTACATCTCCGCCAGATGTTTAGTGAGTTTTTTCTCCGCTGACGTGGCCCTGGTTTCATTTAATGAATATGCACATGCCATTTAAAACGTATTCCTCTACATAACGACGTATTTATTGATTACAAAGTGGTAAATGTGCAACAATTGCACATTAACCTAATCTGTATATGCAACGAAATAATCTATTTGCCTCGCAATGAACAGCGCTTTAGGATATCTTTGCTTTTCGTAATCCTTGTGAGCGAGTAACATGTAGTAGGTGTTAATGTTCGCAGACCTCGATTTTTAATTTTCTTTTTGCACAGACAATGTAGGGATATTATTGATATTAACTTCTGTTACCTGCTGTGAGATTCCGTACAGTCTCCAGGATCTCTGTTCATATCAGTTGCGTCAACCACAAACATATAGTACGACCAGCCCATGACGAAGCAAATAATGCCAAATTCACTCATTGTATCGCTGGACGATACCCACCGAAAATCCGCCGATCAGGGTGCCAACCAATAAAGAAATAGAATGAAGTTTCAGCGCTGCTGGGTTACTGCTGCTGCTGCCGCGGCTGCTGCTTTGGATCACCGGCGTACTGCCTTGATCGTGTCTGTCGAGGCAATGCAGGCACCGAGCTGTCAATAGCCGTTATATAGGGCCAAATGACTCCGCCTTCTCCTGGAATACGCCCAGCACTGCAAGGTCAATTATTAATTATTCATGAGCTTTTCGAGAGTGCAAGACGCCCAGGTATAACCTATTTATCTTACTCACTATACGTTGGCAATTCTCTGTTAAGGCGGAGCTTACTGTGATCAATTATTGCTGCCCAGTTATGTAATTGTAAATATATTACAATCACGCGAACATTATCCCACAGCCTGTAAATGATGCGCTGTTAACATTTAATTTGCTGCAGTATTATAACTCCCGTGAGATTAATCAGCCACAGGATAATGTGCGTTTACAATCAATCAAGTGAATAACACAGCTTGAAATGTTCTTATCAAATATTTTTCATCTATTCTAATAATAAAAAGAGAGAATCAAGAACACTACGTATTGCGTCATCTAAGCGACCAATGGACAGGTTTTTATGGATGTTTACGCCATACCATAGCATTACAGAAGAGTATATTTATTTCTATGATTCGATTATATTCATTGGATTCCGAATAACAAGCTACACATATTGCCCCAGGACCGGTCAATATATCCATCACAACAGCAATTACCTATTAAATGTCCATTACTGAGGGCAATTAAGATTCGTTGACCTGATCTTTTAATCGAACTGAATGGAATAAATGTGAAGATAATTGCACATGTTAAGGCCTACTCTATTCAAGGAAATACGCAAATTTAATAGTTTAGCTCCAGCAAAGCCGAGATTGCTCTGGTGCTATTGCAATCCAGAATGAGTTCAATAATTCTCTTGGCCAACACGATTGCATGGTACAAACAAAATAAATCCCATGGGTTTGTGTTGTCATACCATCATCGTGCCACACACACTGTCGTTTAATATAATGACCGCAACCAATCTGTGTTTATGTGTTTCACTCACCGGGGTGCCACAGTAGATCTCGACAAGAGTATTTTGCGCAACAAGGTTAGATAAATCTATGTCAATTTAGAAAATGTGTACTTTTAGAGAAATATTAGATATATAATAAACATACAAACATGCTTGTTGGTTCGATTTAATCGAAATATGTACAATGCTAACTTTCCGTAATTCGTGCCAATGTCATCCTTTTGCTTAAATTGAGTGCTTTGAAATATAATGAACCAATCAACCATTGATAGTGCCCATCAGCTTATCAGCAAAGTTAATGATATTGATCTACTTACAACAAACAAAGTATATAAGAGAGGAAGTGCAATCTTGCAATCTTAAGTGTGCATAATGATACAATGCGCACATAATGGAAAATCTTTTTTCATCGACTAGAAGTAGCTGTTAACAACTTTACGAATGAAAGTCTTGTATTGTCTATAGTAATCCTCAACATTTCATGATAAGTGTGATATCAGGTCGATAATCAGTTCAATGAAAACATATAGTTACGGCAGATGATTGATATGATGGTAATTCCCTATCGGTTTAGTACCTTCTTAATATATTCGAACAGGTATGCACCCACGATCGAGTGATTCTACGCACATGTCAAACGGAAAATGGATAACATCAGTTACCTCTGATAGAAGTAGAACATCCGCGTCAAACGTATTCGTGACCGACAGATAAGATCAGATGCTGCTCATAGGTGTAGAACATCAAGCACATTAAAGAAAAACGGATAATATTCGATGCAGCTTATAGACGTGGAACATTTGCGTCAAACACGCTCATAAAAAACTGATAAAATAAGATGCAGCATGTTGATATGCTAATCGAACCAAACGCCATAAACGCCAACGGTGCTTTCCTGGGTTATCTACCAGGGTATGAAGTAGCGAACCAGATGGCATGCACCAGATTATTTTTGGCGCAAAGTTGTAGACGTTAGCGCACTTATCATACGAGTCATGCTTAACCCCAAGTAGTTCATATTTTACGTTGCACATGCAAATTACACACATTTTACGTAAAATGCAAAGTTATTTGATATCCCATCTGCAGTAATATTTTAACCCCTAAACAAGCGCATATTTACACGCACACAATTACAAACTCATACACCCACAACCTCCATCCCTTCTAAAAATTTCATTTAGATTCACAACTTTTTGACCACTCGGGACATGAAAACAAAACCAATTTAAGCAAATGAAATTCCCCCCTTTTCACTCGTACCATATTAATTGTTGTCCAATTTGCATACAACTTTAGAATCCTTTTAAGTTAATGTTCCGAACGGGTCAGTTTCCAAATTAAATAGTCCCAGCTGAGTTAGTACAACACTTTGAAGTTAACATTCGAATCCCGTCAATTCCCATATCAATTAACAAATACCCATTTGATCTCCAACAAAAGCTCATTCAGCCCGAATGACCCCAAGCACCCAATTAGCCAATCACAGCCCACCACATCATGCCACCCCTAGCATTCAATATAAATACGGCAGCATCAGACACACGCAAACATACATACGGAAACACACAGAGAAGATTTATCCGGAGAGAGACACACAGAAGATATACGATACAACACGATCAAGTTCGGGAAAAAACCAACAAAGAGCGTGCCAGTCAGCGGAGACAAATAACGTGCAACAGAACTTCATATTAAGTCTCGGGTATTATCGATAAGGACACAAACCCTTAGATGCCTACAATAACGTCGGCAACATAAGAATGATCATCTTTCGTCCCTCATCACCATCCCAGACTCTTGGTCATAATAACAAGTACCCTTCTTTTTTGTATATTTCTTCAAAACCGAAGTCTCCATGCTTGTACGGCTCATGCCACCTTACAGATCTTCACGTCTTAAATGTTATAGTGCACTTAGTACATGTTATGTGAAACCCGTGGTCACGTATATGCCAGGGTGCACGGCGTGTTTGTAAGAAATAACCCATGAACATTTATGTGACCTGAAATATCAATGTAGCTATTTCACATTACCCATGCGCATTTGGCTAAGCTATTAAGGGTCGTTCGGATTAACTATATAGAAAGTATTCCAATCATTAAACTGCATGACTGCCGTCACTTCAGTGGCCATATAGTCAACAATTAATCATATGGGACTGTTGACCCAATGTCTTGGGGTATCTCACCTTGCAGCTTATGCTGACGATATTGAGTCTTACAATTGGCCGAAGCGAACGCACAGGCGAAATTACCAGCACAATGCACATGAGTTTAATACAGACGTTATGACAAGCAGCGTGCTGCACACATATGGCGTGTTCATATATTGTCTCGGGCGGAGGCGCAGGTAAGCCTTCTTAGCGCAGATATAAGCTCTTTCATATAGTCCAGCTCTTTATGAAATATTTTCTGCCGTTCTTGTCTATACGACGTAGAATTTCTATGTTACCCTCGACCGAAGCGCAAAATCCGAGCACAACACTAGGCTGAATAGAATACTATATTTCTTGTTGTATTAACATATGACATAACCACATGAAGATAACAGCTCAGCTTTTTCGTATGATGTATAATTATAAGATAATGCATGGTTATTTAGCACAATCCAACTATTGACACGATTTAAAATCATCCAATGTAAATCTTTTTTTTTTGCAGTTGAATAACGTCTTAGTTAATGGTTAATCGGCAAAGTGATTGGCAATGTAAGTTTATGGCAGCAACAGCTCTATTATTACAATACTCCCGTTAGACTGTACATTTTAATGACACTGCTCAAGCAATTTTTGACATGCCAACTGGATCTGTGTTAAGGGTCTTATAGCGACTCCTTAGCCGTGTTCATTGACGGATGATCTCATCAACAGTGACTTACAGAGGTCTGTATTTTCACAATAACAGGTCAGTGTTTGCTCATGCGCTAGGTACACATATGATTCTACTATAGAACCCGGAGCGGCAACACCGAATCAAGCTTGCTCTTCGCATTTAGTGGGGCCATGTCATCTACACCAGCGACGATAAACAATTCAGACATTGCATAACTAAATTGATAAAGTACATTGGCAGCAAAGATGAATAATTACAGGCATGGCGACATATCATTAAGCAATCTAAATTTTCATGAATATTGACACTGTCAAAGTGTTTGGTCAAAATATCACCAGTTATGTCATTTCCTGGTTTGATTGCTGTGGTAATATTGAGTTGAAGATAGTAATTGCAAGATAGTGCAGGACTAAAAGGTCTTTAATTGCAAATATACACATGGCGTAAACAGTATTTAAATATTTTTTACGAGAGCTACTTAAGGATTCTAGCGTGATGCTAGTTGTATCAATCTAACAATTGATCCTGTATCGTCATAAACCATCGTCCGTTCATCAATATGCTTTATTATTTCCTACTGATGATGAAGCAAAACAAATGATTGATGGATATTGTGAGGTTATCATAAAGTTCACCTTGTACGAGGCGTCAACTTTTATCCAAATATCACTGCCGGACAGTTCATCAGTTATCCCAGTAAAGATAGGCAACGCACATTGATCGATTTATATACTCGTACCATAATCTGGTGCTTAAATAGTAATGCGCGCCCGTTGATCATCCGATTACATCTGATCAAGTTAACATTTAATCAACAAAGGGCTCATTCGTTGTTTCACAGCACATTCCCAAACATGACAATCTTAAGCCAGTAAGGATGCACCTAGGTGCAATTGGCCTATTTGGTCCGAATACTTTGTTTTATAATAATACTGACGCAAACTGAGACAGCAAAGGCATGCCTGGGTGCAGTTCGTTGGTATGCTGATATCGCTGTGAGTCATCATCAATACTCTCATTCCCAAATATTCCCTTGCATTGTGTCAATTAGTCTTCATTGGTGGTAGCTTTGACATGATGAAGTCGATTCACATGCTTCACATTGAAATTAGCAAGACTACAGCAAAGTTGACAGTATGAAGAAATTCAAAACAATGGCGATGTGTACGTTGGTCTGCTTGTATCAGAGCCCTTCATGGTGTCGAGAATGATGTTTGCTAAACCATTCCATCCTCACCGGATCAAACAGAAAATGATAATTCTTAACCTGGCATCTCGCTGAGAACGCATGCATCGGTCGAGATCAGACAGCTGTCGCATCTCTAATGACACTGATTAGCGCACGACATCGTTTAACCTCGTAAAGCCTAATTGCATGATATGTCTCAATCGCATAAATAGGATCAGAGCAATATATTCCCATCATTAAGCAGTAACCATATGTGTGGTATTCGAAGATGAAAAGGTCCTGGACAGCAGAACAATATAATGGCGTGATTGAATCACTCATGTACTCGCTTCTTTATTGACTATTATAGCTAGTTATTGTAGCTGCATAAGTATAATGATGCACTTCCAATCGACTAGAGATATTTGAAATACAAGGCGTGTGGCGCAACTAGGAGATCATGCTGAAAACAGTGGCAAACTTGTGGAACCGAATATTACGTCCCAGTTCAACGTCACACGAAAAGAGATACGGTGTCGTGCTTTTGAGATTTTACTCAACGACCCCTGTATCTTATGAGCAAAAGGTAAAATTGTCTGAGGACTTTATAAGATTAGGTCTTTTATATGTTTTAGTGTAAATCGATTAAGCCTATGTTTCAAACACCCTAATGTTTGCGGAATAGAATGTAATTTAGGAACACAGCGTTAAGCGGAAAGACTACATCAATTATATTCTTAGTATCTATCGAGAGTTATGCTGTCGAGAAATCGAATTAAAGGATGTAAAAACCGATGAAATGTATTGCGATGGATGCATGCCGGGTTCGGTGAGGTGCTAAACCAGTGTAGTATTAAGGCGATAAAGATTGCCCAGCAGTTGTTGGGGCTATCAAATCACTATATGGCTGACGCTAGAACGCCTACCAAAACGCTAAACAATGTGGCAAACAGTTGCAGCGGAGCAGCACGTTGTGTAATTAGACCCACATCACCTTTCTGCACAAGTATAATACGCTGCAATATCCTGGACAGGGCAGAATGTAAAGCAGTAGGCTATTGATTTTGACCCAGTAATCGTGTTCGCACTATATATGCATGACTTGTATAGGACTAAATGGTATTTGTTTTATGTTAATATAATCTGTGATTCTATACAACGGTGAATTCCAAGTACTTAATTAATGACATTACGCTAGGTTATAATATGCCACTTAACAGAATGAGTCATACCATGCTGAATTAAATTAATTTAGCTTTTGCCATAGATACAACACTAATGTCGCAAGCTAATGCTTTTCTGTATAAAACTTAAACCACAATAATTACGTGAGATTCATGCTGATGTCTTAGCACTTCCGTTATGTACATAGAGGTGGACGATTATATAACATTAGAGCTAAGAATATTGAAGGTTGTTTCCGCCATGGTTATATGGAAAACATCTGGCTTGTTAGCGCGTGGCAAGGAACAAAGTACATAAGATATCATTCTGCTGACATCCACCTCCACCACATCAATATTAACACACACATGTTTAAAGTCAATGCAAGCGCAACCAAATCCACATCAATGCTAAAATCCTGGCGAGCCATAAATTGGTCTGCTCTCTGTTCCTATCTATTCACTTATTGTATCGCTGATCACCTGCACACCTCTAGCGATACATCTTGGTCAGTTTATGTTCCTGTGCTCCTCAATCTTTAAGCGCAACGCGAGAATATTAGGCATAGTATCCGCCTCAGGTATTCTAGTTCGTGCCTCAGTAGAAACTATACACTCATTTCGACAATGGATTATCAAAATCGGTTTTTACTAAGATATTGTTATCTATGGCACTATCACTATTAGCATAACCTCCCAGAATGAATAACCGACACAAATGGGCATTAAACGCATTAATGGAAAATCTGATGGAGGATGCTGTGAAATCTCCTAATCAATTGTGTTTCAATAGCTAGCCAATGTATATCACTACAATATTGAATTGAAGCTTATATAGCACCTGTTTTGTTACTAATTGTACGCTACACGATATGATTCCTGCTTCATTAACAAACGTTTGCTTACAAGCTGCGGGAACAAAACTTCAAGTAACCAGTTACCCAGAAAAGATTTGGATCCGTTTCAGAGGCAATAATTGCTACCATGATACAGACAACATTATACCCATAATTTGGTTTGTCACAGAACACCGAATTGTTACTTTGGACACAAGCAAGGGTGATGTTTATAGAATTTCATCCTGAAATCGACTAGGAATTAACAGTAGACAAACATTTCAATGCCCCAGGCTGTTATGGTAACTAAGTGCTTTTATTGTAAGTGTCGTGCATATAAAACACATTGTGTCATTACATGGTACTTGGATCTGTAAAGAGCTACCGTGCTTTGCATTTTAACTGCAACCACATGTTCTTGGAAGCAGCCGATTTATATAAATATCATGTGATTTAACGGTGGTCTTCAAATTCGCGTGGCAATTAGCGTGCTTTTGTATTCCGTGACTGAGGTTTGGATTAATTACATCAATGAGAAGCGAGGAAACACATGACATTAAGACAACAGAGAGGGCAGCAAACTAAGACGAAGGCATTTCATAGATAATCTGACGTCATCTAAGTGACACTAATTTAGAATCAGAGAAATCAATAAAACCACTCTGTGTAGGATTCTGGCATCCAAGGCATGTAGCAAGCACAACCCCGATTAACATTCAACTTGTGTAAAGGTAAAAACAAGCCCCGCTCTATACGATCGATACGTTAAGTAAGTTGCTTGATTTTCTCATATGATTGGTAGAATGGATCACATTGCGTTGTGGACTATGTCTACCTGTATGTCAACGGATTGCTTTATGTTTCAGGTGGTACCTGACTGTGACATTCATTGAGTCGGTTGTCGCCTGCTGTATTTTATATTGGTTACAATGATATTTGATGCTTAACGCGGCAAGTCGAGTTTTATATTACGTCTGCGTTCACAATCAACTCCGATGGTTCAATGACGTCTGATAAGCATACATAAATTGCGCTGGGTTTTGCGAGGTTTGCTATTGATTAGTGGTGATTTCCCATTACGTAAGATGAAACAATAAGGCTAATGTGTCAATATCACATATTTGCGGGTAAGATTTGCTCGCTACAGTATTAGTTCAATTGACAACATGCCAATTACTACCAAACATTAATCCCATGTCATATATCTCGTTATTTGTATTGTAGTTTGCTATGCGTCATATTAACCAATCGGTGTCGTTTGGGTTATTCCCTGAGACAGCAATCGTAAGATGATATCAATAGTTAAGATAAATTTCTTGTTATCTAAAACAGTAAGCCTTACAATGATAAATTTTCGGTCGCTTACGTCATAATTCATAATACATAGACATAAATCACCCCTTAATCTTTTCATTATAGAAACATGCACTATTCTGAAATCTTTCGAACCATTCGTTAGTCTTGCCTTAACATGCTTCATGCTGCAGCTAGATTGCAATTATCAAATATTACATTTGCAATATGAATGATCATGCGAGATTTATTTTCTCGACCGTATTAAAATCAACTTGGCATGTTGTGTTTGTGCAATAGATATTTTACGCTCATGAAATTTGATGCCATAGCTTCTAATGTACTTAAGCCAAGCTTAAGTATCAAAATTTTAAAAAGCTTACATAGCTCATATGATTACTTTGCATAAAGCGCCCGTCATAAAGAATGGTAGTATTCCTCTGTCCTCCATGTTTAAAGTACAAAACTAACCGAAGGTTTTAATTTTTTTATAAGGTTGCAGTAAAAATCGACTACTATAGGATGTCTTTTACACTAGCAGTTTTTTTATTCGAACGACATAAGGCTTGTATATACTCTTATTTGTTACTTTGTCAAACATTATAAATTTTCGCGTCTGGTAATGATGGGCTTCAAAACTTCCTTATTAGTATTATACCTTAACATCGTTGAAAAGAGCTTCCGGGGATTGTTTGAATATCAATACCAGAGATGATTGCATCACGGTTTATATACACGAGATACAAAGTATACCAACAATAATTCGAGTTTCCACCTTGAAACACAACTGAAATATTTCGTCTATAACTTGATTACTTCACTATGTGGTCGGTGTATTTAATGCGTGCGGTTGTTAGACTAGCATGTGTCATATATGACATGTTATAGTGAAAATCAAAATAGCTACATGGAATGGATATATTTTGCCACATAAGCAACCGAGACCTAAATTAGTTCTTATAATCCAGTATTGTATAAACGTGACGGCTGCCCTTATAACACATCTTGTACCTCCTACGCGAATAACTGTTAAACGGATGTCATTTGCAAGGAATTGTGATATGTCGATGACATCTTTTGAGCGATGTTCTTCTCTAAAAGCTAGCTGCTTCTTATCGGCTGACATCCATTAACGCCTAGTGGGACGGATGGTGTTGTGTAACCGATAAATCATGTTTAATGAGCTCCATCAGCCATTTCCTCTACTTCGAAAAGTAACACGCGGCAAATATTGACAGCTAAGGCCTCTAACATGATGGGCGTCTTTATATACGGATCAACCCATGTGTTGTGAACGGAGCTTCTTGGGGTTTTAGACGTAGGTAACATCGTTTAAGTTGCAGTCACTGAAAACATTACCAAGTTATATGGACAAATGTAATTTTAATGGTGCTAAATAGGCGCAGTTGCTCTATACTCACACTTTGCACTTACGCTCAACGGCTGCAAGATTAGAAACAGCTAATAGGGTAGAGCAGGCGAAATGTGCACTTTATATTTCATATGATGTCATAGCATAGCGTGATTTGCCCATAAGCCATTGAAAGCTCGAGTTTTCAATTCAGTAATGCTTATGTAAGTACTATCTTTATGTTCCCGTCTATGCGAAGTGAGCAGCATGTGGCAACTCGCCCATTGCCCAGATAATTTATGACGTAAGCAGCGGATATTGTTTGCCTTATTTCAAGCATTTTTGACTGCTATGCAGTATCTGAGGGCGACATATGCATGAATAGTGTTTATACACTTTCTGGCAACCTGACAACCATTACAAATTATAATTATCATAAACGCCAACAAAGTTCCAATAATGCCACATAGATTGTTCCTGGTTAGCCACCAAAGAAACAAATCATGATAATCGAAGTGCATATATATGAATGTGTAAAATGCCTATATCTACAAATCAGCACGATAATGTATGATAATGTGTGTCCTCAAAGTGCACCACAAAGGAGCCGGCAATGATACACTGCTGCTAAAATCATCAGTATGTATGCAAGCTTCACTATTGCCTGTGAGTCTCTATTGAGGCAAATGCCGTAGCTCATTCTACTCCAACTATGGTCCAATTATGGAGCCGCCTCGGCACGGTTTCGTATGCGTTCGACAAAGCATCATAATTGCCTAAATTGCCCCAAATAATAGCATTGTATCG
Organism: Urechis unicinctus; assembly: GCA_034190875.2. Lineage (NCBI taxonomy): Eukaryota > Metazoa > Annelida > Polychaeta > Xenopneusta > Urechidae > Urechis > Urechis unicinctus. The sequence goes on along the minus strand of CM067352.1, from coordinate 27,172,246 downwards.
GGATGTTACTAGCAAGCGTAAAAGGTAAAGGTTCATACAAACGTCAACGCCTTATTCTGTTATGTGAACAACGATTGAATCGTAAGCATTATTTGATGACCACACAATGTTTTTAGCTGGCAGACTCAAACCGCATCAGATGCTTCACTAGAATAGCGGAGATGCAAAATAATGCTAGCAGGTAATGCTGATTAAAATCAATAAAGCTGGTTATTATCACCAGCTGTACGATTCATATAATACTGTTGAAAAATACGTGGAATTGAACAAGCCTCTTGAAATCCGCTCAACACATGTTGTGATTAATGGTAAATTAAGGCAAAGTGTTCCTGGGGTCAGCTTTAGCTATTATTTGTAGAGAGTATTTTCGAATGGTGTCCGTATAACGGCATATGACAGCTACAGTAGCCATTTCGTTATAAATCTACTCCAATCTCATATATAGGCTTTGTTATGCATAACATCGGCTCAATTGTTCATGAACTGCGATCAGGATATATGCTTGACAAATTTTGTGGATTAATTCGATGTGTTGATTTTAGGCCGAGCCTTAACCGACTAGCCTTTCATAACTGCAACTCCACCCCTGGCTCGATACCGCTTCCTTACCTAGTAGGAAGCTGAAGTTAGTTTGTCGGTACGAAAATGCATTTTATTCTTATTTGTTCCCATTTAGTACAAATAATGGTTAATAGGCAGCGACAATAATCTTTGCATGTGCTGGCAAAAGACAATTGAAAATAAAGTTACGATATATGTAAAAACAATCTTTAAAACTATGCCGCGAAAATATTTAACTCATCGAATCCATACTACTTTTGGAATTAATATCCGTAAGCTCGAGCGCAATCCACACACCCAGGTGTTTTGACAACCTTTCTCTATACAGGTACTTCATTTTCGACGGGATGCGGTAAACTGATCCAATGTAGCACGCGGCATAAGCTAAGGAGGATTTTTTAGCGATGATACAAGCATGGGTAGTTACTTGACTTAGTCTCTTCTAATTTGTATTGAATTGTATTGGATTGATAGTGTACCCAAGACCGACACAAGCCACCCCCAGAGTATCAATACACTCCTGAAAAAAATCTGCTGACAATTGCAATTTTTGATGTCGCAATTTGCAATATGTATTCCATCATTAATGAAGCCTTCAGCAACAAAACGGAAACATATTAACAAGATGCAGATCGATCCTTCTGTGTATCCATTAGCCATCCGAGCATCAATCAAACTGCAGTCTACTGCAATTATAATAACATTATATTAATGTCTGTCCACCTCTATTTAACGAACCTTCCAAGCTTATATCATTATATATGTTCATTATTAGTGTTAGGTCATTCAAGAGGAAATGGAGGAGCCAAACACATCTCGTGCATTGTAAATGTGGAATAGGTCTGCCCATCATAAGAACAAAAACCCAAATAAACAACGCCTGCAAATAACGGCTGTTTTATTCATCAAACATCATCCGAGGTATATGTTTTTATATCATTGTGACAGTCGACATGTCGTAAATTATAAGTGAGTTTTTGAATTGGCTGCATTTCCTTACGCTTCTTTCGTCCAGCAGTAAAATACTTCCCCATCCCTCTATTCATACAAGCCGCCCCCTTCAAATGAAATTAACAAGCAGAGATGTATGAGGTTCTCCCGAAAAGCACCGTTCTTTAAGAAAATGACTTTTTGGACAAAAGGCCATGCCTCTGCATGGCGTTGACATCAGAAGGTTAATATAATGAGCTAAAACGACGAAAATGGTCAAAATTGCGTGCACTGTTATTAGATAAATTAACACATTGTAACAGAGTAACATTTAACTGATCGTGACTCCGAGATAGCCTATCGCTTGCGAAACGATGTGCGCGTGAGTTATCTGCGGCCATGCTTATTAGAATGGTGATACAAGTATGGAGTACACCCCGCTTTCTGAAACCAAGTATATAATGGCAAAGCATCTACCACCACAAGAGCGTCACGAAGAGAGTGTGTGTAGCCCGCGTTTGGATGGGGTTACACGAACATGATGATCGTATCTGATATTTTACATATTGAAGCAAATTGGATCCAATAGAAGCTGGGCAATATTGGTGTTAATTCGCATAATAGTAAGTGCTGGACACAGTAATTGGTGTGCACGTTAAAATGCGATAGTATAGCTCGGTTAGTTGGTTTGGCACGCGCGCTGGAATCGTAAATAAGCCAACACACGACTCAGTGAATAACAGATGAGATGAATCACGCGCTTGCATAAGCTGAACGTTTCAAGCTCAGTCTTATGATTTGTTGACGACTCCTGTGCAAAACACTCGCAGTCGAATGTTTTGACACAGGCAGTGAGCAAATTGGTTATAGCTTCATCATTACACTAAACAGAACGATTTAACCAATAACTCGTTTAAGTTAGTCATGCATTTATTCCCATTTCTAATATACGCTTTAAGGATTTCTTGATACAGTAATTTATTCCACATCACATCCTTCTAGTTAACATATGAGATGTCTAGTAATATGCATGAAGAACCACCTCATGGCAGATACCTGTTTCTGATTTATAAGTGAATGTTAGGCAGGAGATAAAGTATATTGAAAGATAAACCTGTACAGTTAAACACATCAAATATTGTCAGGTTATTTCAACGGAGACCTGCTAAATAGCTTAGCACGCTACACTGTCAAGAAGCTATCAACGTGCTCTCCAGAATCACCTGGTTATCGTTAACTAGATTTCAGCGCTTTCATACTTCTTTATGTAGTTAGGATACGCATATTTCTGCAGCGCATTCCTGACCGAGACTGAGAGTTTTTTTAGTGTAGAATAACATAGCACATACCAAGACTATTATAGATTCGTGTATATTAATTTGCAATTGAGCCAAATATACATAATGGTTACATGCTTTATGGTGCATTAACTCGCGTTGATTGATCTACCATAGAGTATAAAGAAAGTAGAGCACGATAGTGAAGCCTTTAATGAAGCATTAGACAACTGTAGCCGTTTACTTATTCGTTAGGAGTCTCAGTAATTACCAGGCAAGATCAAATGAAGTCTCGAAAATGTTCGCTTGCATTGACGTTTTCTGTTGAGCTGCATATCTAATTACTAACAAATTTTCTTTCACCCTGAACATAACTTAGTTTAACCAGCGCTTACTTTTTTCATCGACCACGATTGCGTCGCTCGCCGTAAGGGAAACTCTTGGAAGCGCCAAGAGTAATGGTGAGAAATGGTGAGATAAGCGATGCATAACCGAAATAAAATTTTAATTAAAGCTATAATATGCGTGTAGGGATTTCTTTATTGCCTTGTTTACCAGTGTATAATTGCGAAATTAATTGGAACCATTCCATTTGAAACATTCCAGCAAAACAATTCCACTTATTTACGGTCATGTATATTTAAGTGAATGAGTCATTTACCACGAACTTAATCAGGGAGAGATCCCTGAATCAATATAGCAATAGCTGAACATGGCACGTGTTAATTTGGATACATTTGAAACCTGGTATTGGGCTTGTCTGTTGTGATTGCAAGAATCGCTTTAGGTTAATGATTTCCGTACTTTGACTAAACAAGCATTCTGTCGCCTTGTTACAATTACAGTCGATCGACTGTGATAACGCATAAGACGTTCTTAAAACGTCTACTATGACCTCATTAAACCTCGCTGTATCACACTTGATATACAGACTGACTGCCTATTTACCGCTAGTAGATCCGTTTAGGAATATATCGTATAAGAAAGCATAGGCAGGTGTATTTCTTGACTGCTCACAACGTCCAAATGCTCGTTAATGTACATCATCGATGTGCTGACTGGGGGAGTAGGTTATGACCGCGCCGGTTGGTAATAGGACATTCGGTTGATTGACGAGATCAAGAAACCAACAAACTACACCCTTTTAAAGCAGCATTTGATAAGTTAACGGCATTATAACTGACTGAATGTATTTGGAGTAAGGTTATTTGCTTAGTGTACCTTCAGTTGATACTCAGCGGCACGAAATGTATTCAGCCAATTTGTTATGGCGGAAATGTTGTCGGTGAATACGTTGAAAGAGATTCATTACAGTTTAGTTTAGTTTAATGTCAATCTGCAATAGTTAATCAGAACAAATAGCCAATACCGACTTTAACGGTTGAGATGACATTTCGGAGTGTAATCTTCCGATTAGCTATACACATAAAGTATACATGCAATATTTTGTTAATAAGTTCCTTTTATAAACGAGCTTTTTTGAGAAATTAATTTGCAATAACATATGTTTTCAATAATGAACAAAAACGTTGATGGTGACAAATGATGCGAGATATATTCGACTACATACATCTTAATGAGCAGAAAATATGTTGAGGCCACAAATCCGAGTGATCCGATCCCGCCATAATGACGCTGTCGTCACGATAAGAATTTATATTGAATATATGAGATACTGTGTATTTCCATACTTCTTAGCGTAATAACGTGGATTAGTCATTTGTGTATATTTCAAATTATATATATATGTTTTTTGATCATGCTAACAATGCGATGGTAGCTAATTGTGCTGGCTACGGCAATTAGTTGTTCAAAGCAAAGCTTAATGCGTAAAACGCGGATAGCTATTGATTTAGATGTCGGGAAATGTTAAAATCAAAGCAAGTTTACGACCTATGGGAACCCACCGTGCCCTTGTAAGAATATGTATCCCGATATACAGTAAACTATGGGGACGATGTTGACCGACTAACCGAATTCATCTGCTCATTCCATATCCGTACAAAACGTAGCCCTACCATGTGTGTTTATGTGACGTTTGAATCTAGGATTGTGGAAAAATGTTGACATACAAGCACATGTTTGCTGGATTACGCGGTGCTGACAGGAATGGATTCTAACAGAATCACAAATAAGACCAATCTCTGTGTTTGCGTCGGTGGGCCATTTGTCCAGAATTATTATTATCGACAGTGAATTCGGTATTGATTGTAATGGTCATAGAACTGTAAAAGCTTAAGTTGGCGGTATACGCCACAGGTATTAGTTTCTATCTGTTTGTTGCAAAATATAAGAGTAACTAATTATATTATTGCTGACATCTTTGTTTGCTACTAAACGTTGCAGGATCATGATTGACATCCAGCCAACCAACAACGTAAACATATGGCCTAATAAGGTCATGATGCAAAGTTAATCATGGGGTTCCAGTGGACCGTGTACAACGCTAAATTAGACAAAGATATTGAAGTAGATATTTGTTTTAGTTAATATTTTTACTATTGACTAGAACAGTTACAAAGTAATTGAATGCTTTAGCAAGAATAGAGAAGAGATATGTTTATAAGTCTTGTTCCTAGACATTCAATCATTGCAAAGAACTAAATGAAATTGATTATGTTGCTACTGTTCCATGCCACGAGTATTAAAAGAATATAAAATTTCTGCAATCTGCCACTTTCTAACTCAAGTTCAACAAGCATAGAATGTTAGAACACTTTGGTCCTTACACAATGCACAATAAATCAGTGGACATTCACAATAATTGCTCCTCGCGTACCGGAAAGATTGTAAAACGTATAACGGGCAAAAGTGCACTTGCAATTTGGACTTTTCTGATCACATATAAGTTCTGCCCTGAGGTCCCGCATCATGCTCGAAGGCATCTATTTTGCTTTGTTACAATGGCTTACTGTCCGTTATAACGACTTAAACCAAGACAGAACAGCTATATATAGATGCCATCTGTTGGCACTCGGCCTCTTTCTTACTCGCTCTCATTCTCTCTTTATCTCTCTCTCCCTCACCCTCTTTCTCTATTTCTCTCCCTGGCTCTCTCTTGGGCTTGCTCCCTCTCTCTCTCTCCATAAAAAACACTATTTTGACCATTTCATTAGTTATATCATTCTTACTAATTGCTTAGGCAATTATGCCTAAGTATTTGCAGGAGGTAATTGATAGAAAAATTACAATGCGTTTGCAATAGAATGACGCAAGGTGTGGGCCCTTCATCTTCCTTCCTACTGATATTGGCAAAGCGGCTACCGTAACCAATTTGTTCCTATCAAACCTCTATCAGCAATCTAACGGGTCACCTTGTGTTAGGTGCGAGACACATTTCTCTGTGTAGGCAAGACAACATATTGTAGCCTCTAAAACCTTGAATATGCCCATCAATTGTCCTTAAATTGTGACATAGGTCCATTATCTGTCGTGGTTATGACGGAAACAACCGCTTGATCCATTTGTTTTTGGCCCTGTTTCATTGATGGGCACAGCTTTTTTTTAAGACGAACAACATGACAATTACTACCTGTTCTTAGACACAGTGCGATAGTAATGGCTAAATATAACTCCTACTAAATGAAATCATGACTCGTTTTGACTTTGAATACTAAAGCTGTACATTTTCCCAAAGTATATGATTATGTGAGAATGCAACCAGATTACGGGATTGTACCCACTGATGGGAAATCCTGCCTCAAACAGACGGCAGAGAACCGGATGTGTAGTTTTCAAGGGTAACGGTATGTCCTTGAGCATTGTGGGCGGATGTATCCCAAGTGCTGGATAACAATAGTTTACTTATTCTTGCAAATGAAACCATTGTTTATCCGCATCCTGTGGTTAAGGAGAATGATCATTTCGTCATGCCATCTATTTAAACGGCTACGAACAATTCCTTATAGTAGATGTTTTAGGCCTTGCAGTTGTTAGATGGTTACAACTGCGTATTGTTAATCAATTGCTCGCATATTCTCAATATAGCTTTCACGGTTATATCCGTCGCTTGATGTGATTTATGTCTAAATCTATGTCAGTTATAACATAACGCACACAATAGTCCAAAACGCTTCATCAACATGATTGCTTACGCTAGATGCGACATCCTCACATGAATGACAACGCCGTCCAACCACTTTCATAGTTTATAACTAATACGCGCTCCCTAGTAACATACAGTAAATGCAAGATAAAAACAGTATACTATTGTCGCTAAACAAGATTTATATTATCACAGTTTATATACGTTAAGAGAGATGTAATTGCGACTTTAACATAAAATAGGTAGATTATGTGATGCTATTCGTTAGATAGCTGTTTTGCTCACATATACATCAAGCAGCGATGATTATGATAAACATTATATTGATCACGACTATAATGCTTTTAATGACCATGACGAAATAGCCATAATTAACATTCTCATAAATAATAGTTTTAGGCTAATAACATGAGACTATGTGGTTGAGGAGTTAATAGCCTTTGATTAGTTGAAGCATTTGGGACAGTTTTCACTTTTAACATGGAGCCAACGGTTCAAATGCGATTAATCAAACTGACTGCCCTTAAGGGATAGAGTAAACAATGTTCGCAATACCCACATTACCAAGTGAAATGGTTCCTGTTTTGTTATTTTATCAGTCGACATAAATCAATATATGTACACTTTGGATGTGTAACTCGTGCAATAGATGCCATTGAGCTTTACCTATTATTGTGTTGCTGCTATGATATCAAAGCCCTGCGACCCCCTTTAACAGTCATTTTGCATGCAAGTGCCATGTCTCAATATGTTATACGTGGCGCCGAGGTAGAAGATTAGCTGGGTGCTGTGATAATTGTACAACATTGTTTCGATTTATTATCCACCAACTTGATTATTCATGTAAACCTCTGGTGTATGTCAACCTTAAGACAAATTGGTCAACATTTTATTTCATAAATAATCTGACATACTTCCATTACATTCTGCCAAATACATTCGCCACTGACTGTAGCTAACAGACATTGCTAAAGAGACTCGCTTGTGCACTTTGTGGTTGGCACTATTCGATTGTTCAAGCTTAAGCCCATCTGAGTAACGATAATACCCGAACAATCATTTCTCATAACATGCGTACTTATTGTCATCTTACTATAATTAGAAAAGGGGCTTTTGAAAATGTCTCTGTCAGACACTGTGGATTATATTGTTGCATGATCAATCTCTGCGGGACTCTGGTTAAGAGCAGTGTTTATGAGTATCGTGGTCATTCGGGTAAAGGCAGAACGCATTCATCTTTCCGGTCAAACGCGACTGAAGCACAATCACAAGTGCTTGAGGTATTTCAAGCGGTGTTAACAGCCATCATTTACCCATTGTCCAAGTATGCAACCCAGCACGTAGGGTGTAAATTGGTTGGAATATAACCAACAGCAACTATCAAATAGCCACAACCGCTCTTTCGTCGTCTAGATTTGTCGTGTTGGACAGTTAATGTACCGTTCAGGTTAAGAATACTGTGACGAAAAAAGCGCTGAACTGCCGTAAGGTGATTTAAGATATTATGCTGATTATTTCTACCTATAACACAGACATTAAAGCTTTAAAAATATCTAGTTCATGGGTAAGTAGCTGGCTGCTGTTTTTATGGGGTGAGTGACTTTGCCATGAACAACAAGCAGTGAAAAACTGGTTGTTTCGCATCACAAGCAGACTAATCAAAGGGTAGCAGTGAAAACCATGAGATGTTGGGTTTCAATTGATAGAATTGACCACCCGTATGCACAATCTCCCTGCGCTCCCAAACTAGATTCATATTCAGAGTTGTTGGCGGCCACTATGTTTCCCTTGAGCAGAATTATCACTGCACTCGGCTAGAAAACTGCCATGCCGCAAGGATGTCAACGAGGGAGTATTTTCAATATGATTTTTAATCTCATACTGGCAAGCATTACCAGATAGACAAACGAAGGCGGGCGAAAAAAATTCATTAACAGAAAAAAGAAGTGTGAATGCTTCCTATACATACGAGTAGAGCGCTCTATTTGTATATATATGTATATATATGAATATATATGTATATGTATATATCTATATGGGAGATATATATATAGATGAAATTGAGAGATCATTTATGAGATGAGAGATAGGGGGAGAGAAAGATATAAATATATAGATATATAGAATGTTTATATAGAATATATTTAGATATTGAGGGCAGTATAGAGATACATATATCAGGGAAATCTCTAGAGACAGATATAGGATATAGAGATATCCATGAGATATATATAGTGAATATAGCAATAAAAGAGAGTAGATCTCTATTTTTTATATCAGAGATCTATAGATCTTAGATATCTCTCTCTCTAGTATCTCTTCTCTCTACCTCTCTATATCTATCTCTCTCTCTCTCTCGAGAGATCTCTCTCTCTCTCTCTCTCTCTCTCTCTCTCTCTCTCTCTCTATCTCTCTCTCTCTCTCTCTCTCTCTCTCTCTCTCTCTCTCTCTCTCTCTCTCTCTATCTCTCTCTATATCTATCTCTATATATCTCTATCTCTATATATATTCTTGATATATATATATATATAAACTTACAATATAGCTACAATTTTGTACATTATCCATACAGACCATCATTTATTTTTTTGGGTAGAAAACACATCATAGCAGTGACATATCATTTTTAACTGATGCTATCATAGTCCAATAATAATTTGCAGCAGTCAAATTTAGTCAAGCAAGAATGGTCATGCAAAACATCAACCGTATTGTTGCATACTACATATGCAACCAATTTGATCCAATTGTTACAATAGTCGGAACAGGAACTCATTCACTTTTTCCAGAGACTTTAATAAAATAATTTATATTCACATATGTGTGGAAAGCCAATACGCAAGAGACAAATCAGCTTTTCACAAGAAAAAGTTAATTTCAACGATTAAATCTTGCCTAAAACTTATACACTGGGACAGAAAATTAGCACAATGAAGATGTCATCCAATGTACTTCGTGAAATAGAATAATACAGATACTTTTTGACTTATAGCTAAGACACAACAATGTAATGAACTTTATGGCAGAGGGTCCAAGTAAAGTGATCATACTAACAATAATATCTTCTAATAAGTATAGTACAAGCATGAAAATTTACAATTATTTTAAATTTAGATTTTTGTATTAACTGAGTTGACTTTTCCTCGCTCATTCATGATCTTTGTCCTAACTTGTGAGTTACTGAAGGACCAACCCTTGGACTTCATGAGCAACACCACCAACTTCTCCCATATAATAATAAAGCACATTAAACATTAATCAGGAGAATGAGAATATATCCACAAAAGAGGCTTAATAAAGAATATAAAATGGCCAAACCTGTCAAGTAATAGTGTCATTACAAATACATGTGGTTTAAATTGGTATTTAGATCATAAGCTGCAAATCAGATCACCACTGATATTTTAATGTGCAACCTTTATTATCACAAATAAAGTAAAATTAAAGAATAAGGTTTACCAGGTAATTTTTTATTAGACTTGGGAGCTGGACCCACTTCTTGAACTCTGTTTGGATGAGATTTGTTTGGGTTGTGGTCAATCTTGCCTTTTAACTGATGCATAATATATCATATAAGTTTTTTCATGCATATCACATTTGCTAGATATGGATAAACTCACCATTCGTCTCCCATATGAACAGTTCGCCATGGCAGCATTTAACTGAAAGCATTTGAACACTGATTATTAGCTTGCAGAAAGCCATCACGATAAGCTGTGTCTATGTTAAATTCTTGGTTCATTTGTTAAGTGGCCATAAGTATAAGAGAGTAATTTAAAGCTATTGGCTAACTTCATCGCAAAAATATGTCACCAATTCCCTTTGGCTTAAAGAGGCTGCTAAGCCCCATATTGGGCACTCAAGAGATCATTTTGTTAAATCATTACTATATTTAATGCAGATCTAATCGATTCCAATTTTAATTTATTTTGAGCCGTCAATTTTCTTGATAAATTATGCTGATAAATTTTCAGCAATTTTATTTGACTGGAAATATTCATGATGTACTGTAGAAATATGCTTAATCTAGTTGTGTCGTTTAATCAATAATTGCGCTTATCGAAAAGCATGTACCTGGTCACAAATATATGGCTAAACAGTCTCATTAAGATTGAAGATGAGATTTCAATAAGTTTTGCAATAATAACTCAGGCATCAAGCATCAAGGGTCATGTGTGGCTGATTTCTAGTTTCAATCCTTATGAGATTCCATGTGACAAGAGGTTTGATTAATTTAGATTTAATGAGTCTTACATATGTAATTTGTAGTTTGCAAGGAGACAGTGACATGAAAAGGCTCTATGAATGATTTGATAACAAAACTGCGTTGGGGTTACATGATACAGGATACAGGGTTTATATGGAATAAAATATTCGAATAAGTATTTAGAAAATAAATTAATGGTTAAGGTCATTTATGGTTGATATTCAGATTTTAAGTAACCATTAACATAAGAATGGTCCATGTGTTATTTGGGGATGCTAGCTTGGAACGCATGAAAACATGCCATAAAAAAAGTTCCCCATTAAGTTAACATAGTAAAAATATATTTTTTTATACTTTCTTCAGTTATAACTCAGGATAGACTGATATTAAGTTTGTGAATGACAATCAATATATGAATGGTACATGTATAATGTAGTTAACATAGTAAATAAGATTTTTAAAAAGATTTTCAATAACATATCAGGAAAACCAACCGTTTATCGGTTGATTTACAAACATGCTCAACTTATCACGCTAAAAAATACTTACTGAGAAGAACTTAAAGTTACCAACATTTAAAGTATTGACTGAATTTAATTGGTATGGTTTTTTTACCAATATCCGAGAGTACACTTGATATTCGATTAATTACTAACTTTCCGCGAAATCCACTCCGAATTCTGGTGGTTGTCAACAAACGGTCTCTTGCATGACGTTGTCGTAAACGACCGCGTGGAGTTTGCTAAGTTTTTTTCATGCCATCATCTTTCACAGGTGAGTCAGTCTATATTAGATTTATACGTTATAACTTTCCGACCTAGTTGCCTTTTCCACTCCTTTATCCACCATCATAACAAGTCCGTTTCCGCCTGACTTACGTTGTGCAATCTCACCGCCATATTGGAATTTAGTCTGAAAAGTTAATCGCCTCGCACATTTAAGGCGATAATGCATAATGCTGATTGCTTATTAAATTTGACTTGTTAAATCGAGTTGACATCGTGAAGATAAGGTTTTATCATCGAATTTTTTACATTGGAAATGACCTCTTCGAGAACCAAGAGGTTTAAACTTGGTTTAAAAGAGCTACTTAACAAACAGTCAACACGTTTCTTCGGGCTCGGTTCCAAGATCGCAGCGGACAAATCAATTTTGTCTTTGGCAAGGCATTCTATTGGACACAAGCTTTGCTTAACAAATAATAACCCGATTTTACCGTTCACAACGTCCCTCTGTTTGACGCAATGCTCGCACTAACATCCATATTTGTCTGCGAATCTGTGGAAAACTCTCCATCCAATCATCCAGAGTTGTATCAAACAAATACACTGCTATACAGATTGTGTAAACAATCAATTTTCGAAATAGAGGCGCTTGTCAAGGGTTGTAGTATGCATTTTCTCGATAACTAGCTAGCGTGATGACAATGATGTAAGGTCACTCTTACAGGTCTTGCAGTTTTGTCATAAGCATCTCCTTATCAGGCGTCAACACTATTCAAGTCAATATCTCTTGGCATCCTAACCATCCGCGCTGTATAAGCTTCTGCCTCTGAATAATGAACATAAATTTTCTCTTTCAATGCTAACCCTATGGGAAGCAGAAGCTGCCATAACTCAGCAACCAGTGCAGTCAGGTTTCTGTGAGCCTTTTACTTTGCCATTCAAAGCTATGCAAAATGGTTATGTTTGCTGTCACATAATTGGCACCAGAGCTTCGCGGCCCATGGGCCTCATGGTATATTTTCATTCGTAGAAATACCCTGTTTCTGATTTCATGTATTGAATAATACCGCAGCCATATTTTTAGTTGTATATGTTGTTTTATAACATTATGAAGCGAGTCCACTACTTATTAAGTAGTGAGGTGCTTTATGTAGAAAATATCCTGTAAAATAGAGTGTGATATATAAACTCTTTTATTCTATGACATTTTTGTCAGTGTTTAGTTTACATATGCTGTTATATGGTGGCCATTGGACCGTAATATTTGAAATTTGCAGATACAGGTTATTTGAAGAATATTATTCATTTACATGGTGTCATTGAACATGCTTACCAATTAAAAGTGGTTATTGAGACATGTTATTAGTGTGATTTTCTATGCATAAATAGCCTTATTTTGACACTGTAACATCCCAATAACTTAATGATGGGATTAACAAACAAAAGAGAGCTCTGGAAAACTGTAGCTGAGCTACTTCCATTGAGCTGGTGTGATGATTTCAAAATGTTTGATTTACCACCTTACTATTGGAACATATCATACATGTTTAAATGAGAAATATTGATCGTTTTAAAAACAAATAGCACGTGACTAAGATAATTGAAGAGCTGTAGATAAATAATCTGGTGTTATTGAGTAGAAGTATTGAAACGAAATACATAATTCATATAAAGTCCAGTCCCCAAGAAATTTTTGCTTTCTTTGGGTGCTTCTGTTTCTGGTTATCCAAAACTCTATGAGGAGGTAGTCAAGGTCCTCTAGCCTGATGGCTGCGGGCGCTGTTTACATGTTACTGATGTTCAATAGTCTCGCCTTCAGTCTAGGAGAGCCTAATGTATTGAACTGGACGGGCATCCCAGATTTGTGATGCTCCAATCACAAGCCGTGTCTCTCGGTCACTTTCGGGTACCTTTGAGTCGTTGTCTCTCATTGGTCAGTTCTACAATTTCCGAAGTACTTGTCCAACCGGCCGAGTGATTTTTATGAGCCGGGCACACATTTTACAACACTCCGATTTGTTGTTTCACGCTGAGTGGCACCGTTAATCACACATTCGGCGAGAGAAGCAGACACACAACTGGTTCTTTTTACTTATTATCACGTAAACATACTATCGTGCAGCTAAGCGATTAAAGCGCTTGTTGTGGTGCCAATTTGAACTTTTGAGACGCCCCATAATTCCAGAACACATTCAATGTGTTCTCATTGGCAGCAGACCACTACAATGTCCAGATGTCACATAGAACCGAGGGTGCGTATCACAAGCCAGTTCCATGAGCCAGACACGTAAAATTAAGGTCAATCCGGGTCTCTACCTTTGCGTTGATTGGTCACGAAGATTAACGAACGTGTCTAATGAATATTCGGAGGCGCCACTTTTAGAGCTGGTCGTGTCGTAGAACCAACGGGCGAGAAGCGTAGCGGAACCCCTGGAGTCTGGGACGCAGATTAATGAGGAGGATAAACGGGGGCAAGTTCACCCGCCGCCCCCATGTATTTTAATCGCTGCCAATCCCTTCACATGGGCAAACTGTCAATAACCGAAGAGGCAATAAGTATAATCGGCAATTAAAAAATAAATCTCCCTCACCTCTGATATACTACAGTTTTCAATACTGTCTGTCAAACTATTTTCTCATGTATTGCATTGCAATAATTTAAGGATATAAAAATTGTTTTATGGCCTGAAGAATATATCTGAAGACTGTTCGTGGACCAATCGTGGCATATCGCTGACCAAGCCAAGCTTGTCAAATTGTGGCAGCGTGCGATCCAAATATATATATATTTTCAATTCTTTGGAAAAGTTGCCAGATGTTCGTGAAAATTGTTCAAAGTGTTGGCCAAACATTTATTTGGCTAGTGGTCTATAGTTGGTACAAACATATTCGAAATAAATAGGGAAAAAGTGTTTTTAATCAACAACAAATTGGTTGCAAGGTAAAAATATACAAATTTAAAAAAAAGGTCCGGAATTCAAAATTATTGCTTAAATTAATATAACTTTAGTGAATCAAACCTCAGAACGAACATATCCAGTGTTAACCCGGTGTTTATTACAGAGTTAGGCCCTTACCTAGTATTTAACCAAGATTTACTTTTTGGAACCTGAACTTTATCTTTATCATGATCCGTAACATTGCAGTTTTATATGAATTCAAAATATTTTCATGACTGAAGTCTCAATTAATGAGAGCGTCTCCCTGACACTAGTTACCCCATGATGTAGGAAAGCTGAGCCAGCAATAATCTTTGTATGATAAATAACAGAGTAAGATAGTGAATACCTGACGCAGAACGAATGCGTTGTGTTTGTGCACATAAGTTATGACAATGGATCAAATGTTCTATGCATGTTTTCCACAAGGTACACGGGTTCGAGTAGTTATTTTAGTAAATTATAAGAGCCATATCTATGTATTACGTTCTATGCGAGTCATCGACAAATAATAAGTTGACGTAGATTTATCTGATTTCATGTACTCTATCACGCTTGTCAATTATCACTACCTCATATAGCTGTTATGACACTGTCTTGTGTTATTCCGCTTACCTATCCCGATATTTCACATATCTATATACCTGCTCATTGGAATGAAACATGTGGCGGCAAGATGCCATAAACGATGCATGAATATCCCTTCTGGGCTTTCAGAGTTTTTGGATATTCAGTTACTAATCCTTTGCTATGAACATTTTCTGCACCATAATGACCATAGGTTGCTAATCTTTATAACGCACATATCTTCTCAATGTAAACAAGCTTGAAATGAATATAAGCATTTGAAGCACAATAAATAATCTATATTGGCATCCATGGCAAAACTTATATGCCCCATAGTATGATAATGAAACCGCGGCGGGACATCTAGGAAAAAGTAGCGCACAACCATCTCTCTGGCTCAGCTTCACCACCGCATTGTGCATGTGATACACGAGTTGTATCGCCGGGACTGTCTTCCAATTCAGCTGGGCAATATTTGTTAATTGTGTCATATAACGGTAAATGATACCTCTCGACGCAACAAAAATTACATAAACAAGACACAAAAGGAATAATACTAAAATCACGCGTCTCGGGCGCCGCTGAACTCGACGCTTCGCATAGAATTTCAGTATTGTACTATATATGTTTCTACTAAGGTAGGACAATATTGAAAATAGCATTTTTAGGGAATTGTTTGCAGTACCTTGTGTATTTAGTGTAATGTTAGATTTGAGTGAATTCTACGCTGATGCTAAGGATAAGATGATATTAGCATCGAACCTATCCATTCCTTCTGTCGCATAGACTAATTGCAATCAAGTAAACATAAAGCAACGACAAGTGACTGCGATGTATATCACTGATCGTAACAGTGAGATGTAGATAGTGAAATGGGTACTGGCTCTCCTATATACAACATCGAATTGGTACTTTGCAATGGACTTCTCCCCAATGCATAATCTACAAAACACCAAACTTGATGCAATAAAAAAAACATACAGACAGGAATTGCGTTATTAACCATCAGTGGTTTATTATAGAAAAGCCTGCTTTCTTGCCCTTATATAAATCCTACGCATTAACGACCACAAGAGTACAAAAAAGTGCATTTATTCATCCGATAAAAATCTTTTGAAAAAATTGTCATCCTTGGGCTCATTATTCAGGAGATATGTCAATTTATTTGCCTTGCTGATTTAATGAATCAAGCGGTGCAATGCCGATTCGGACTGGAACATAAATGGTGTGAGCGATGATGATCTACGGGCAAATCATGTATCGAATTGACCATGTGTCAAATAGCAACTCTAGGTGCCGGCAGCTAGTCTTGGACATTTCCTAAATATAACATATGCGATTAAGTTGATCGGATGATGCTCAAATTCAACAAGCGCTGATGCTACCATGAAACAACAGCGATGTTTATTGCTTTTGTCAAATTCGCAAGAAAATTGGAAGTGAGGCTGAGAAAGTTTTTCGGATTTTGATATAAACTGGGAATGTGTTGCAGTATATGATACGTATAGACAAATTGCTTAAGGGGTAGCTCACATTCAATATATTCCAATGTCTGGTAAGATTTGTCTAGATACAGCTAACAAAGGCAGACATTTATAGCCAATAAGGCCTACCGCTAATGTTAAATGGATATCCGTTACTTCAACGATGTCGTGCTATATATAAATATGTAAATGTTTGTGGTGAGCAAATTCTGCTTCCACCCGAATGGCTAGCATGGGAATAAATATTGCTCGTAATAGTAGTCGTTTGGCGTGCCGAGATGAATTTTCTAGATGATCAAGATGCCAAATACGTCTCTCTGAGCATTATCATCTGAAATTGTAAGATGGATATAGAAATGCTATTTAACATGCTCACAACTGGGTTGGTTGATACTGCCGCCCTCCCTGTAGACCATTATCATGCTTAATAAGCACAAATGCGAGTTCATCGCTACTGTTCTGACGATTGCATATTACAATTCACAGTGAGAGCCGTGCTTATAATGCATTGACAAACATATGCTGCAGTGTGAATATATTTTCAAAAGGGCCTATTATCTCTCAAAGAGTCCCTCAATCGGAATGAGCAGACGAGGATAATAATATGGCAAAAAGCATGTAATATGCTGTGTTGGAATGGCTGAGCAGCTCCGCATGCGTTGGCAAAAGGTGGGCTTCTCGCACACGCAAACCCGTGACACTGCTGGTGTTTCGCGGAAATCATTATGATTGATGTCAGCAGCGTACCCGTATATAAACAAAGGATTCACCTCACGCTAATGATGCTCCTGGTCTGACCTGTAATATATCCCGTTAGTGTCGTCAGAGGAAATATACCATGATGCCTACGAAACTAATACAATGTCGTTCATAATTTCATACCAATGATGTCATAATCATTCCCCCATCAGGGTTCGCTCTCTATCTACATTTAATTCAACAAGCACTTATGTCTGATTCCTTGCTAGTTTATTATAAAGACAAACCATGTTACCTATAAAAACAAGGAAATCTACCCTATTGCTATCCGTTAGATGAAAGCCGTTAATGCATATTTGAGTAAACCACGCTATCAAGTGATGACTATATCGGGCTATCAAGCATTCAACTGACTTTATTGGCTATATTGTGATTACTGTTGTTTGGTGGTTACCTTATGTTTCTATGAAAAATGTTACAATATGAGAACACTAATAGATGATTTCACGACGGTGATGAACGTGGAGTATTGTAATGTTTCGATTTGTCAACAACAACAAATTAGTACGTAGCATTATTCAGATATCCATTTGCATTGATGTTTACGGAACAAGTATTATACTCATAATAGTCAAACCAAATACATTCAGCGTTACACGTCGTATCGCACAATCGTTACCATCGATATTTTTTTACCTGACATTCACCACAAGTGGAATGTGTCACAAACGCACCTTTCTTCTTTTACGTTACCAGGTAAACATAGTTCACAATATTC
The DNA here is from genome assembly GCA_034190875.2 of Urechis unicinctus. NCBI lineage: Eukaryota > Metazoa > Annelida > Polychaeta > Xenopneusta > Urechidae > Urechis > Urechis unicinctus. Next base: position 27,154,034 of record CM067352.1, on the reverse strand, counting down.
CATTGCTGTCGTCATCATCCATGGTAGCTGGTAATATCCTTTACCTACCGGTTCAGCAAGTTACAGCCAACAAACTGAGTATGTTATTGCTTAGTATACTAGCATTGGGCTGCCTTACGATCATCCGGCTGTTTGATATCGCTGGAAACTTCATATCTCTCCGTTGCAACCACGTGATGTGTTGAGAACATGATCGAATTTTTTGCACATTTAACGCTAGATTTCGCAGAAGAGGCGTGACAAAACTTTCCCTGATATATGAGTATTGTTTTAAATCAGCTTTAACCAAGAGGCTATATGCAGTGCATGCTGCAAATGGTGATCCAATATGCTCGTAAATCTCTGACAATTTCGAGGTTGTTTTTGATAATGTTGAATATCTTAGGAGTTGCAATATGACGACTATCCTTATTCGCATTTTCCAGGCGCCCAATTGCAAACCATAATAACTACTCGGGCCTGTTTATAATGATAACTTAACTTAGATATTTATAATCAATGCATCGGGGTAGCATCATCCACACTTGCTAGGTGGAGAGGCAAAGTTCATTTTGATTTCGGATATTGAATTACGTCAATCCCTAGAATGAATATATAAATTACCGTTTTAATAAAATAAATTAACACAAACGATATGTTGTAGATATCATGATAAGGGTGTTATAATTTGGTATTGTAGTCTCGTTCGGTTAAACCTTTAGATAATCGAAGATGCTCTCTTATTATTTGTTTGCTGTTGCCAGTAAGCAACTGCTCATTAAAATTGACAGAAGCCATGCGAACTTGCCGACACAGATATTGGTGACAAAGAAGAAAGCACACCACTGGGCTTAATGTAACTGCTGCGGAATCAATCCGAAAACTTTCACTTAAGACATCTTACATTTGTAATAAGCATGCATAGTGAAAACATCATCACTCGTGACATTTTAGAGAGATTAAAATGATTACATTCAGCAGTGATAATGATCATGAAACTCGGCTACACATGGAAGGTAAGGTTAGTAAGGGTTAAACGGCACCCCAACACTAGTGTGTTATAGGGTTCCTGAAGGCTACTCATGGTGGTAACGTGGTACATTCATGTTCTCCTTCACTGCACGTTCTTCTT
>CM067352.1:27125423-27147923 GCA_034190875.2 Urechis unicinctus | reverse complement strand
ATTATATTTCTAAGGAAATGGAACTGGTTTGTTTGCTTGAGTCCAAGTGAACCACAATTCTCGCGGCTGAGCATGTGTTGCACTGGCTATTGTGGTGGTTGTTACCGTCGCCTGCAAGAAAAACCTGTGAGAATTCTCGCCATATTTAGTTCAATCTTACCCATTTGATGCTACATCTTAAGATTAAGAGACTCTGATGTCGCTCGTTTTGATCTTTGTAACAGCCAAAGAGGCAAGGTCGCATTACAGGACACGCCGTATCGACGTGTTCAGTAGCGTGCCAGCGAGTCGCCCAATGTTTCAACCTAAATCAATGCCCACGGATGGAGCTCCAAATGTGAAGCATTAATGCACACGATGGCTTTTTATTCGTATTTTTTGGTTTTATGTTATGTCGAATGAATGATCACTAGCTTACCTTGTAGATTTGCTGCTATTTGCGAATATTATCCAAGTATACGATGTTAAATTGATCTTTTCTATGTCATATTCATATCAATAGATGTAAAAACAACTATACGACAGTGACTTATTGAACTGTTTTCTTATCTTGGTGGTGTTCCTGTGTAAATTTCCGTTTTCAATAGATTCGCAGTTTATTCAGATTTTGCTTAGATCATGTAACATATTTTGCCTGTTTTTTTTTAGACGTAGAATATTACCTAGCTCCCATTTGTGCTCGTTATAATTACATTGTAAGTTTTGGAATTTTCATAATTATTATAAAAGATAGTTTTTAAACAATTACATTATTAGCAGTTGAATAAAACCTCCGACGAATAGCTCTGCAAAGAAATTGTATATACCACTCAAATAATAAAGCAGAAGAAGATATAGCTTGTCTCAATACAATTCCTTATACAAGATTTGCCAATAGATATTTGCACTTAAGTCCTATCGGTATTTGTATGATTCGGCGCTTTATCGAGAAACCCAAGCCTCCCATCTACAACACATCTTCTTTTCATTAGCACCGTCACACAAACTGTTTATGAGTCTGAGAAGATGCATTCTTCACAAAGGGCTTGTTTGTTAACTCGGACACATGCCCCCGAGTCAAACAAAGGATAGGTCATCAACCACCTCTCTGTTCACAAACTCCGTCACAAACCACCCCTCTGTCAACAAACCCCGTAATAAACCCCCTCTCTATTCACAAAACCCGTCATAAACAACCTCTCTGTTCACAAACCCCGTCATAAACCATCTCTCTGTTCACTAACCCCGTCCTAAACCACCTCTCTGTTCACAAACCCCGTCATAAACCACCTCTCTGTTCACAAACCCCTAATAAACCACCTCTCTGTTCACACACCCCGTAATTAACCACCTCTCTATTCACAAACCCCGTAATAAACCACCTCTCTGTTCACAAACCCCGTAATAAACCACCTCTCTGTCAACAACCCCCGTCATAAAACACCTCTCTGTCAACAAACCCCGTCCCAAACCACCTCTCTGTCAACAACCCCCGTCATAAAACACCTCTCTGTTCACAAACCCCGTCACAAACCCCGTCACAAACCACCTCTCTGTCAACAACCCCCGCCATAAAACACTTATCTGTCAACAAACCCCGTCATAATCCACCTCTCTGTCAACAAACCCCGGCCTCAACAACCTATCTGTTCACAAATCCCGTCACAAACCACCTATCTGTTCACAAACCCCGTCACAAACCACCTCTCTGTAAACAAACCCCGTCACTAACCACCTCTCTGTCAACAAACCCCGGCCTCAACAACCTATCTGTTCACAAACCCCGTCACAAACCACATCTCTGTCAACAAACCCCGTCACTAGCCACCTCTCTGTCAACACACCCCGGCCTCAACAACCTATCTGTTCCCAAACCCCGTCACAAACCACCTATCTGTCAACAAACCCCGTACTCAACAACCTATCTGGTCACAAACCCGTCACAAACCAACTCTCTGTTCACAAACCGCCCGTCACAAACCATCTCTCCGTCAACAAACCCCGTCCTCTACAACCTAATTGTTCATAAACCCTGTCACAAACCATCTTTCCGTCAACAAACCCCGTCCTCAACCACCTCTCTGTTCACTAAACCCGTCACAAACCACCTCTCTGTCAACAAATCCCGTCCCCAACAGCCTATCTGTTCACAAACCCTGTCATAAACCATATTTCTCTTCACAAATCCCCCCGTCATAAATCACCTATCTGTCTGCAAACCCCGTTATCAACCATATTTCTGTTCACAAACCCGTCATAAATCACCTATCTGTCTACAAACCCCGTCATCAAACACCTCTCCATCCACGAAAGTGTTCATTCGGCTGGTTTCATTTTAAATCAAACAACTTCTTTAAATTAAATCATTCAGGTGTGTTCATTCAGGTGTTTATATTTCCATTTATTAAGGTTATTTCAACCATGCGTTTCATATTAAATCATACAGGTGTGTTCATTAAGGTGTTTTGATTTATATGATTTTTCTGGTTACCTCAACCAGGTGTTTTTGTTTTAGATCATTCGGGTGTATTCAACTAGCTGCGACCAGATTCCGTTGATGTCAGTAGCCGATGGGAGCCTCACAGATGTAGCATCTCTTCGTGTTACAGATAGTATCCGACCACAGCAGTTGGGAATCATAGTTAACCATCTCCAGACAATACGACTTAGATCCCTTGTAAGAGGGCTGCTTGGGTTCCAGTGTCCTGTTGGGTGTTTTCGTCCGAGTTTGTTTACTGGACTCCCTCAACCGGAGGAAAATAATTAATTTCCTCCATCCCGTTTTCCAGCATCTCTTCCACCTTTCAAGAAGCCGTGCTACCGGTAAAAGGTACAGCACAGAAAACACAAACTGCTCTGAAATGGTCTCTCTGTGTCGCTAATCACAACCAAATGCTGGCTTGTCAATGAAAGCTTTATTTATAGGCCGATTGCTTCTGGCGCCTACTATCAAAGAGTTTATAGCTTCGCTAAGAGAGCCCACTCGAGGCTTCCGCCCGAGGAAATATGTGAAGACGCCACCTGTTAGCCGAAGTGTTATTGTCATAGCGTCTAGTCATAGCGTCTATTAAAACCACGTTGAATGCTCTGCTTACGTCGGAGCTGTAGTCGCCTCGACCAATCAGATGACTCCATATCTTTAACAGCCACCAAGCCCCGAGACGTTGGTTCTACCTATGTGCTTTTGTTGATTTCATGGCATCGTCGCCTGATATCGGGGCTGTCTTTTGAGTAATTTCATAATCGTCACGCAGCTCAACGTAGCTATAAACTCTTCGCTCGAGACCTTCACATCCCCCAGACATGCCACAAATGTTTATGTAGGCCAGTTCCCTCGCTTCAAATATTTATGGACAATTTAAACTACCATCCACAGCGCGTACATGAAAGATCAAGGGGCGTAAACTGCACGGACGCTGTAAGAGGCGAACTGTTTTCCATAATTTATCAAGTTGACATTTATTTAGTACATTGCTATTTTCGCAATTCATAAGCATATTGTATGACGTGTTTTGTCCAGCAAGGCTCTGTAAAAAGACATTTTTCCCGCTCTCAACAATTGCAATGACGTCAGCCCGGTATTCCGATGCGCTTTTGTTTGTGTCACGGTAGCGCCACCTTACGATTGCAATGTATTATGATCAGAGAAGCGTTCACCGCAGAGCCACTCGAAGTGGGCCCTCTTAGCGAAGCTATAAACTCTTTGCTACTATCTCGTGTGGCCCACGCACGGCCAAACTTCAACTGCCAAGGAGTCTTCATTTGTCATCCGTTCCAAGAACATATTTTGCCACTTAGCACTTGACGTATACTTAGCTGGAATACTGATCGCGTGCGTTGGAGTGACTTTGCACAGAAGTTTGCCCTGTATGTCGCCCTTATGAATACTTCATGGCGCTTTGGAAACACATCAATGAGCACCGTGTATGGTCACAATGACTTCATCTAATTAAGCTGCAAGTAACTTCGATAACATGGTTTGGTTGTCAATATATATCACGAGAAGGGCCGTCCGTACTCTGCATGCCCTGCCTTACCAATTTGTAACCTGCCCCGCCTTGCCCGCCAATACCCTACCCTGCCGTACCCATCCGTACCCTTCGTATCTATCCTTCTTTATCTTGCCCGTCCGCGCCCTGCCTAATTATTAGATGTGGACATAACGATAGTCATATCTGATTTAATCGATCGTATTACATCAACAAATGTACATAAATATACGTATATATATATATATATATATATATATATATATATATATATATATATATATATATATATATATATATATATATATATATATATATATATATATATATATATATATATATATATATATATATATATATATATATATATATATATATATATATATATATATATATATATATATATATATATATATATATATATATATACATACATGCGGAAATGTAATCGTTCGTAGGGATATGCGGGACATTATCTTCCTCATTGGAATATATTCGCGGCGGTACTAATATCATTGTTAATTAGCGCAGAGCCACGGAGGACAGCTTCTAGAAACAACATGAGATCTTGTTACATGTGGCAAGTCCACAGTACCCTGTTTGCGATGGCGAGGATGGCTGTGTCATCGCCTGTAGTGACTGTGTGACACTATAAGTGGCTGTGTCATCGCCTATAGTGACTGTGTGACATTATAAGTGGCTGTGTTATCGCCTGTAGGGACTGTTTGACTCTATAAGTGGCTGTGTCATCGCCTGTAGTGACTGTGTGACACTATAAGTGGCTGTGTCATCGCCTGTAGTGACTGTGTGACACTATAAGTGGCTGTGTCATCGCCTGTAGTGACTGCGTGACACTATAAGTGGTTGTGTCATCGCCTGTAGTGACAGTGTGACTCTATAAGTGGCTTGGTTGTAGCTATTATTGGCTGTGTCGCCGCTGTTAGAGATTGTCCCTTTTGATGTACAGAGTGCCTGGTGGGACCTTTGACCTCCGTTGCTTTTGTAGAAGCATCCAGCAAACATTTGACATTTTCAAAAGCGCAAGACACAGTTAAGTAAGCTCCAAGTAGCATCAGATAAAAGGCGCCACTCTGGTGAATTGGTACCCGCTGCCCCGATGATAATGCCCATATTTGCACGGGGTAAATGTTATTGCATATTACACCAGGAAGTAAGCTCACTTGTTTACTGATTCGCCTATTTTCGTCGCCGCAGATATCTCCCATATTAGCATAAGTAAATGTTATTGAATGTTGTGAAGTGTACTTAATATATCGTGTGACATAAACCGAACTGAATGTCCCCAAGTCACGAGACACTAAGACACCTTGTTTCGCATCCCTTAAGTTAACATGCAAACTGGCCATATTTACCTTTCGATTAGAAAAAAATATCTAGGTATGCTGTCGTGGAGGGAGTTCGACTATTTGTTTAACCCCACGGGAGAAGTATTTATATGTCAGACTTCCCGGTGGAATAACCTTGGATGACGACCAATAATTTTTGGGGGGTCGATAAGAATATTAAGTCGGTGACTCCTGCGTATTCAGCATAACAACTGAGGCGACCGTCGGATCGACAGCTGGGTGATCTTCGTGTGGTAAAGTGAAAGCTGGTCGATCTATGTGCAGGTAAATAACCCTCACAATATATCGAACGTTATCATCTACCATTTATTAAATATTATCGATTTGTATAAATGAATCATATAGTCTTGAGTTGATTGTGTAGTATAGGGCTTTATCGATAACTCGTTACACAAAGAATGGCGCCTGTTCGGACACTATTTAGTGCATTGCTGACAGTAACGGCTGGTCAGTAATTACCACTTGGTTCAATATTTAAATTTCTCCACTGCTATGACTCGTTTGAATTAAATCTACAATGAATCTATCTCGTGACGGGCATTGTTGTTTGCATCTGTCTCGTAGTTGTAGCCACGACGTTGGCACAATTCGACCCGTGTACATCTTACATAGAACTTAATGATGACAGGCGTAGTGTGGCGTATGAAGTATCCCAAGTGGATAACTTCAGAACAATAAGCGACTTCACCATCATCACAGATGGTAATCTCATTCCAGCATTCCCATATGTATCTTTGTTATATTACGATATCATTTGTTTCCTATAATCTGAAGAGGGCTATCAACATGTCACTACATTGATTCCTAGATACAAAAGGCTATTTGAGTCCAGCTGTTTCGCAGGTTTAAGCTTGGTTTATCAACAGGACTCTATTATCGGTTCACGTCTCATGTGGGAGAGCGTATTCCGGCTGGTCCCGTCGACAATGACTTGTGTGGCACATTTTATCCCATCTCAATGACAGAGCAGCACCCGGAAGGTATGATGGCTTCAACGGATAACCTGTATCGTGACTTCAACGGATAACCTGTATCATGACTTGAACTGATAACATGTATCATGACTTCAACTGTTTACCTGTATCATGACTTGAACTTATAACCTGTATTATGGCTTTCACAGAAAACCCGTACCATGACTTCAACTGATAACCTGTATCACGACTTCAACTGATAACCTGTATCATGACTTGAACTGATAACCTGTATCATGACTTCAACAGATAGCCTGTATGATGACTTGAACTGATAACCTGTGTAACGATTATAACTGATAACCTGCATCATGTCTTGAATTGTTAACCTGTATCATGAGTTCAACTGATAACCTGTATCATGACTTCAACAGATAACCTGTATCATGACTTAAACTGATCACTTGTTTCATGACTTACATTAGGATGCTATATTCTTCGTTTCTAAACATTACATATATAATCGGTGAAAGTCAATCTGAGCCAAATACACTGCATTCTAGCTGGGGTCGAAGAACGCACAGTATGCGCTCGTGCCTATGGTAGAAGTGACTGCTTCTGGAACGCTACCATTGAGGTTCGGTTTTGCATACACGGCAATGATAGCTACATCGTCTACCAACTTCAGCGACCTCCCTACGGTGACATGGCCTATTGCGCTGGTGAAAGAGGAGCCTGTCCAAGAGGCCAAGTGTGGGTTAAAAATGCTTGCAAAGAGAGTAAGTTCATAGAGATCCCATTCCTTATTATCCTCCAGTCAACCAGTTGATGGTTGGTTATGGGGTTGGCTCAAATAAACTAAGCAAATGTAAATATTAATGTTGAGGGTTCCTCGGCTCTGTTGTTACAAGATCGATACCCAGCGATGACGTCCATCCCTACCCTCAGTGGCCCTGAAGTGACAGACAATACAGTGACACAACCAACATGTCAGCACACTACCGAGTTGTTTACACATGTTTCCCGCTTCTACTTCACTTGCACTGTGGGGTATGAATCATTAGACGAGGAAGCAAGATTCGACGTGACATTTTGGGCCCGCAATGAAGCATTGGTCAAAGTGACTGTAACAGTTGCGAACTTGACAGCCATTCTCTATGAAGATTACATTGCGGGGCATGTTGGAAAGTATGTGAGTGAATCGAAAAACAATCGGATTCGTCTATTTGTGCTAGTTGTAATTTATACAGGATATAGGTGCAAATAATCTATAGTCTGGAACAAATCATTCTGTTTGTAAAGCAGTACAAGATATAATACATGCACTAACCGATTAGATCCCCGTGTAGTAATCAATGCGACTTAACATGAATCTTCAATACACATTGAATCTGCCTTACAAAAGAGGCTGAACATAACCGCCTGAAAGGGATCTCTTGGTGATCGTAATATAAGAGTCCGTCATATTCAGATGTACGTTGAGGTTTGTTGGCTTGATCATCTATAAATGTGACGGTATATGGTGTGTGTGAAGGTGTCATGCAGTGTGGTTTCCTATTGGGAAGGAGAGTCTGTCTATCGCAGTGACGAGCTCGAGAGTAACACCTACTGGATGGGAATCTACCCGGATGTCAGTTATCACACATACCATAATTCTTTACTTCCATATAATATCTAATTCTGGACATACCATAACAACAATTATGGTTTTAAAATCAAAATGAATATTTACAGCAAACCTTCTTTGTTTTAGAATAATGAAGTTCTGCATGAAAGGAGCTTCCCGGTCCCCTTTACACTTAAATTCAACTCCACTATTCCAGTGACCTGTTGGCATTGCAAGGACATGATAGAAAATTATGACTGCTCTAACACACAAACCCGACGAGAATGCTCTGGACAATGCTCAGCAACGGCCCGCATAGACAGTGTTCAGCCTAGCCTAGACTGCATCTTGGTTCTCATTGGCCGATCGGGGGAACTAGGCGTTCAGGTCTGAAAGCCAACTCATTTTGCTAGCGCTACTGTTCATCGCGTCTTCTTGTTGTGCTTGAAATAAATAACTTTGACTGCTCGTTATTACAGGTGAAACAACAGTCTGGATTGATGGAAAAGCGTGTTGATGAAATACATTTTCATCCTTTTGAACCTATTGGATTCAGCAAAAACACGTTCCAGTCGTACCAAATCGAGAACGTTAAGGTATCAATTATTACTATTCCTAAGAGGTGTGTGTTGTTATTTCTTACAATGTAAAGAACATGAATATTTACCTGGAATCGGATGCTATCGTCTATTGATATGATAAAAAATGCTAGCTATTCTAAATATCATCTCGCAACCGATAATGTCTTGACCGACTCGGACTATATTCTTTCTTTTTCATACATATCATTGTGATCTTTTGTTGATAATATACATAATGTACATGAAGATGAATTTCAGATTATTACTGAGGACACGGATGTGGACCAAACGTGCATGCTTAGAGGGGATCCACACATCACAACATTTGATGGCAGGTGAAGATCAAAGTGGACAGCTGTTTAGCATGTTCCTTCTAACGAGTATCGATAACTGGCGCACAGTTTATAAATGTTTAATGTTATCCAATTTCCAGATATTACCACGCTTACGACCAAGGCATTTACTTGGTGTGGAAGGCCCCGGGAGGTTCGGTAGAGGTAGGCGCTCTTTCTTCTTTCGCCAAACATGCTGTACTTGCCTCCTCTTCATATCAACGACTGTTTTTCCAGATCCAAGCCAAGTTTGCTAAATGCGGAGCGCAGAACCACGTGGCCTGTATATCCGCCATAGCTGTTCGTGAATTTAACCACGTTATTAGACTAAACGCGCTATTACAAGCCGAAGAGCATTTGAAAGACGAGGACTCCACAGGCTATATCAACGTTATAAGTAAACAAAACGGCCAAGCAGCTGAGGTGATTTTTAGTGAGTCTACTTAGAATGTGGATTGTCTTAGATGCGTATTGTTCAGCAACAATGTGGTCTCAGCTCAAGGAATGTCTTATCACCAATAATTTGTAAGTCAGCCAAGCTTGTCAGCCGAGAGACCACGAGTAATCACATGCATATTGTCACAGGTTTTCAGCTGCGAGTGACCAATCGTGGAACGCTTCGTAGTTCCATCTGATAACTAGTCCCACGCCGGGAGACGCCACACAGAAGTTGTCCCAGCCACCCTCCCTACTAACATCGTGAAAACATCGTCCCTATCTCCCTGCTGAATAACATCCTGTAAACGTAGTTCCCACCTCCCTCATGATTAACATCGTGTCAAAGTCGTCCCCACCTCCCTCCCTCCTGATTAACATCGTGTCAAAGTCGTCCCCACCTCCCTCCCTCCTGATTAACATCGTGTAAAAGTTGTCCCCACCTCCCTCCTGATAAACATCGTGTAAAAGTCGTCCCCATCTCCCTCCTGATTAACATAGTGTAAAAGTCGTCCCCACCTCCCTCCTAATTAACATCATGTAAAAGTCGTCCCCATCTCCATCCTGATTAACATCGTGTAAAAGTAGTCCCCACCTCCCTCCCAATTAACATAATGTAAAAGTCGTCCCCACCTCCCTCCTGATTAGCATCGTGTAAAAGTCGTCCCCACCTCCCTCCCAATCGTAAAGTCGTCCCCATCCCTCCTGATTAACATCGTGTAAAAGTCGTCCCCACCTCCCTCCTGATTAACATCGTGTAAAAGTCGTCCCCACCCCTCCTCCTGTCCCCACCTCGTAACATCATCGTGTTCGTCCCCACCTCCCTCCTGATTAACATCGTGTAAAAGTCGTCCCCACCTCCCTCCTGATTAACATCGTGTAAAAGTCGTCCCCACCTCCCTCCTGATTAACATCCTGCAAAAGTCGTCCCCACCTCCCTCCAACCTGATAAACATCGTGTCAAAGTCGTCCCCATCTCCCTCCTGATTAGCATCGTGTAAAAGTCGTCCCCACCTCCCTCCAACCTGATAAACATCGTGTCAAAGTCGTCGTCCCCATTAACATCTCCCTCCTGATAAACATCGTGTAAAAGTCGTCCCCACCTCCCTCCTGATTAACACCGTGTAAAAGTCGTCCCCACCTCCCTCCAACCTGATAAACATCGTGTTAGCAAAAAGTCGTCCCCACCTCCCTCCAACCTGATAAACATCGTGTCAAAGTCGTCCCCAACTCCCTCCTGATTAGCATCGTGTAAAAGTCGTCCCCACCTCCCTCCAACCTGATAAACATCGTGTCAAAGTCGTCCCCAACTCCCTCCTGATTAGCATCGTGTAAAAGTCGTCCCCACCTCCCCTCCAACCTGATAAACATCGTGTAAAAGTCGTCCCCAACTCCCTCCTGATAAACATCGTCCCCACCTCCCTCCAACCTGATAAACACATCGTGTCAAAGTCGTCCCCACCTCCCTCCTGATTAACCTCGTGTAAAAGTCGTCCCCACCTCCCTCCAACCTGATAAACATCGTGTCAAAGTCGTCCCCATCTCCCTCCTGATTAGCATCGTGTAAAAGTCGTCCCCACCTCCCTCCAACCTGATAAACCGTGTCAAAAGTCGTCCCCACCTCTCCCTCCTGATTAACATCGTGTAAAAGTCGTCCCCACCTCGTGTCAAAGTCGTCCCCCTCCCCCTCCTGATTAGCATCGTGTAAAAGTCGTCCCCACCTCCCTCCAACCTGATAAACATCGTGTCAAAGTCGTCCCCATCTCCCTCCTGATTAGCATCGTGTATTAGCATCGTGTAAAAGTCGTCCCCATTATAAACATCGTGTCAAAGTCGTCCCACCTCCCTCCAACCTGATAAACATCGTGTCAAAGTCGTCCCCAACTCCCTCCTGATTAGCATCGTGTAAAAGTCGTCCCCACCTCCCTCCTGATTAGCATCGTGTAAAAGTCGTCCCCACCTCCCTCCTGATTAACCTCGTGTAAAAGTAGTTCCCACATCCCCCCTGATTAACATCGTGTAAAAGTCGTCCTCATCTCCCTCCTGATTAACATCGTGTATAATTAGTTCCCACCTCCCTCCTGATTAAGATCGTGTAAAATTAGTTCCCACCTACCTCCTGATTAACATCGTGCAACAGTCGTCCCCACTTCTCTCCTGGTCCACCCCATGGACCTCTCGCCCCGAGTCATCACGAGTTATAACTTTATTGAACTTGAGGGTTATTGTGACCATATTCGTGATGGTGTGTTGTTCATCAATGATATGTTATTTCCTCCAAGATCCTGCTGTCAAGTGGCATTCAAATCACGGCGACCAAGTGGACCTGGCCTTATGGGCGTTATCTTAACGTGGTCGTTCTTGCACACGCAAGCTTCAAAGATAAACATATGATTGGTCTTTGTGGCAACTTCGACGGTGAATGGAGCAACGATTTGAAAATATTCAATTCCAATCGATTCGACGATGGAAGTATACCGAGGACGTTTACGACAAGTTACCGGTAGGGCACACGCATTATGATTGCTCTTGTCGATCCCATGACGCATTTTACGTTCACGTTGTATATTTTCCACGATCATAATTTGTGTCAAGGATATCTCCAAACTACTTTAACAGCCCTCCCCAAAGGAAAACATTCTCTATCACCAGAGAGCAATGTGGCTGTAGTAACGGTAATAAGATCAGGTGCGCCGCGAAGCTAGCTAAACCTCTGAAGCTCTTAAAGTTCAAGAACGTAAATATTATCCCAGGAAAACGAAGAAAGCGAAGTACATCTTTGGATGACGGGGCTGACGATTGGCTGGACCCGGCAGATGTTTACAACTACGAGGAGCCCGAACTTGACCAAAATATTAGCCTCACTTTGGAGTGGCCGACAGCAAGCGGTATAACGGAAGAGGAAGCGACTGCGATCTGTGAACAGGAGATCTATCGCTCGCCCATCGCAGACTATTGTTCGCAGCAAGCCTACAATGTCACTCGCGACATCGTGAGAAGTTGTGTAGCTGATATCCAGGTATACACATACAAGTACACATGTGGTCAGTATGATGTCCAAAGCTGAGAGTAACAAATTTCACATAAACTATACATAGTTTCTTAGTCGCTAAGCATTTATTATAGTATTATTGTTGTTAATGGCGCTTCTAGATAACGGGTTCATCTGATGTGGGTTCTGGACTGGCGACAAATATGGAAGATGTATGCATATCGCGTGTCATCGCAACGACCAACATGACAGGACAGGAACTAGAGTATGACAACAGCACCGGGAGATATGTACCGGATGACCTCCTACCAGTGGTCCAACAAATCTGCCCTAATCAATGCTCCGGTCATGGCGACTGTATAAACGGTTCCTGTCTGTGCCAAGCTGGTATTATTATCAATCTACGCGTATTAGTAGAACATTTCACCTAGATGTGTACAAAAAAATATTATATATATATAAATATATATATATATAGAGAGATATATAGAGATATAGAGATATATAGATATATATATATAGATATATATATATATAGAGATAGAGGAGATATACATATAATATATAGATATATATACATATAGAGATAGATATATAGATACACGGATATAGATATATATATATATATATATATATATATAGATATAGAGATGCATATATATATATATAGATAGATCAGATAGATATAGATAGAGAGATATCTAGAGAGAGAGAGAGAGAGAGAGAGAGAGAGATCTCTCTCTCTCTCTCTCTCTATAGATAGAGAGAGAGAGAGAGAGAGAGAGAGAGAGAGAGAGAGAGAGAGAGAGAGATCTCTCTCTCTCTCTCTCTCTAGAGAGAGAGAGAGAGAGAGAGAGATCTCTCTCTCTCTCTCTCTCTCTCTCTCTCTCTCTCTCTCTCTCTCTCTCTCTCTAGATAGATCTATCTCTCTCTAGATATCTCTATCTATCTCTCTCTCTCTATATCTCTATCTCTCTCTATATATCTATATCTCTATATCTCTATATATATATATATATATATATATATATACGTTGTCTATTGATAACCCGCTGACAGGTTTCTCGGACATCGATTGTGCGGTTGACTTGAGTGTCCCGCCGCATATCATTGACTCGCTAGGTGGCGGGTTGTGTAACATAGCAATACGTGCATGCAAGAGGACAACGCTCTATGTATCTAACCTTTTGAACAGTCCCAAGCTTATGTGTCAAGTTTTCATTGTAACTCAGGTACGGCCAAATTAGCCAGACATAATCCGTGCTCGTGTTATATCTAAAACCTTGTGAAATAACGGATACTGAAATACTCATCACATACAATAATTACCAAAGTACTTTGTGTTACATGAACCGGCAGCTGAAATGGGCCGGAGATGCAGTCGGTAGCCGAGGAACCTGCTGGTTACGTCACTGCCTCAGAGGTGTCTTGTCAACTTCCTGAGAGTCCTCTGCACTCGGCTGACCCCGGGCAAGACGACAGCGAGAATAGTCCATCAGTCCATACATGGTATCTCTCGCTCACTAATGACCGGCTCATCTACAGTGAACCACATCGCTATACTCTCTATGATTCTCTTTGCCAAACCTGCCTCAACGCTACAGCATGCTCACCAAAGGTAGACTGTCCGCTGGGTTTTGTTTCAACTCTATTTCCCAGTTGCTTTTGTCCTGTTTACAGACCATCGTTGACGAGTTTAATTTTATTGTGATCGATGTATATGTTTGAACGATTATTTCCCCAAACAGCCTGGAACCTGTGACATAAGCCAGCTATGTTACATTGACGGGGATCCTCATCCAGACGATATATGTCGCCAGTGTCGTTCTGACGTCAGCATGACTCAGTGGTCATTAAGCGGTTAGTCACTTATAATAATTCTGACCTCACCTTGATATAGCGGTCAATAATCAGTTAGTCACTTTTATTATTCTGACCTCACCTTGATATGGCGTTTAATAATCTGTTAGTCACTTTTATTATTCTGCATCACCTCGATATGGCGGTAAATAAGCAGTTAGTCACTTTTATTATTCTGACCTCGCCTTGATATAGCGGTCAATAATTAGTTAGTCACTTTTATTATTCTGGCATCACCCTGATATAACGGTCAATAAGCAGTTGGTCACTTTTATTATTCTGGCATCATCTCGACATTGCGGTCAATAAGCAGTTAGTCACTTATATTATTCTAATAGGCTGCTTCTTATTTTAATTATTCGGACATCACCTTGATATAGCGGTCAATTAGCAGTTAGTAATTTTTATTATTCTGACCTCGCCTTGATATAGCGGTCAATAATCAGTTAGTCACTTTTATTATTCTGGCATCACCTTGACATAGCGGTCAATAATCAGTTAGTCACTTTTATATTTTTCTGACCTCGCCTTGATATAGCGGTCAGTAATCAGTTAGACACTTTAATTATTCTGGCATCACCTTGATATAGCGGTCAATAAGCAGTTAGTCACTTACATTATTCCAATAGGCCGTTACTTATTTTTATTATTCGGACATCATCTTAATATAGCGGTCAATAAGCAGTTAGTCACGTTTATTATTCTGCCTCACCTTATAATAGCGGTCAATAAGCCGTTAGTTATTTGTACTATT
This sequence comes from Urechis unicinctus, assembly GCA_034190875.2. Lineage (NCBI taxonomy): Eukaryota > Metazoa > Annelida > Polychaeta > Xenopneusta > Urechidae > Urechis > Urechis unicinctus. Next base: position 27,133,114 of record CM067352.1, on the reverse strand, counting down.
CGGACATCACCTCGATATAGCATTCAAAAAAAGTTAATCACATTTATTACTCTGACATAGCAAAGACATAGCGGTCAAAGTGCAGATAGTCACTTCTATCATTCTAATTTACATTGATATAGCGGTCATCGAGCAGTAAGTCACTTTATTACCCTAACATCACCTTGACAAAGCGGTCCATATGCTGTTAGTCACTTCTATTATTCTAAGATCACCTTGACATAGTGGTCATCCAATGGGAGGTCATTTTTTATTATCCTGACAATAAGCAGTTAGTCACTTCTGTTATTTTGACCACACCAAAGTCGATTAGCGGTCAATAGTCACTTTCATAATTGGATATCATTGGATATTCTTAATCTGACTTTGTTCATACGATCTAAAATTGACATTATCTGTAGTTTAGTATCAATCCATTCCCCCGTGATTTAGCTTTCCATGATTCCTATTTTGAAAATGTTTCATTGGTCCAAACTGTAAGATGTTGAACTCATCATGCACATGATATGAATCAAATCTAGTTTTGTTGGCAAGAAAACCAATCCGATTAATCCTGATTGGGCATGTTAATCCAGACAACAGCCCGCCGGAATTGACAACCACAGCTATTGAAACATCTCTTGACCCCGGAGAGGAGCAGCTCGAAGCTACAGACGCTGAAGGTCATAGCATCACATTCCGGCTTATTTCTGGCTCCAACGTACGTGTGAGTGAGGACGGCCTGCTGGTGTGGTCAGCACTCACCGGTCAAGACCTGGATATTGAAGTGGCAGCCATGGACCAGTGTGGAGCGTCGGTCACAAACACAGTGCGGATCACGCTTGCCGCCGAGAAGAGTATGTCTAGTCCCATGATTATGTGAAAATAATTTCAGGTTCTCCACATTGAGACACCTGTACTTATCCTCACTGAGGCAGCTGTACTTCTCCTCAATGAGGCAGCTATGCTTCGCCTCATTGAGGCAGCTGTACTCCTCCTCAATGAGGCAGCTGTACTTCTCCTCATTGAGGCACCTGTTCTGCTCCTCAATGAGGCAGCTGTCGCTCTCCTCATTGAGCCAGCTGTACCTCGCCTCATTAAGGCAACTGTACTTCTCCCCGTTAAGGCAGCTCATTGTGACAGCTGTACTTCTCATTTAGGCAGCTGTACCTTTCCTCATTAAGGCAGCTGTACTTCTCCTCAATGAAGCAGCTGTACTTCTCCTCATTGAGGCAGCTGTTCTTCTTTTCATTGAGGCAGCTGTACCTCTCCTCATTAAGGCCACTGTACTACTCATCATTGAGGCAGCTGTACCTCTCCTCATTAAGGCCATTGTACTTCTCCTCATTGAGGCAGCTGTACTTCTTCTTATTAAGGCAGCTGTTCTTCCTTTCATTGAGGCAGCTGTACCTCTCCTCATTAAGGCCACTGTACTACTCATCATTGAGGCAGCTGTACCTCTCCTCATCTTGTAATTGCTAACATGAACTCACAATACTGAATTAAGAACGACATATATTCTTCCATCATATATCTAATGAAATGGAACTGATTTCTTCTCTAGAGTCCAAGTGGACCACAATCCTCGCGGCTGTTGTCGGAGGGTGTGTTGCACTGGTTATTCTGGTGGCTGTTACCATCATCGCCTGCAAGAAATGCCTGTGAGAATTCTCGCCATATTTAGTTTAGTTCAATTTAAACCATTTGATGCTACATCTGAAGATTAAGAGACTATGATGTCGCTCGTTTTGATCTTTGTAACAGACAAAGAGGCCAGGTCGCATATCAGGACACGCCGTATCGACCTAACGCTTCCGACGCTGACCATGCCTACAATAGCATTCGTCCCACCAGCGCATCTAGCGTTCCCAAAAGTGTGGTGCCCAGTAGCGTACCAGCGAGTCGCCATATGTTTCAACCTATTTGAATACCCACTGATGGAGCGTCGTTGTGAATCATTGATACCCATGATGGCTTTTTATTTGTATTTTGGTTTTTGTCGAATGAATGATCACATTCTTACTTTTCAATTATTGGTATTTGCAAATATTATCCAGGAATATTATGTTAAATGTATCTTTTCTATGTCATATCTATATCAATAGATGGACAAACAATTTTTTTTGACATTGACTTATTGAACTGTTTGCTAAACTTGCTTGAGAACCGTTGTAAATGTCCGTTTTCAATAGATTCGCAGTTTATTCAGATTTTTCTTAGATCATTTAACATGTTAACATATTGTGACGTGGGTTATTACTTTGCTCTCATTTGTGCTTGTTATAATTACATTGTAAGTTTTAGACTTTTGATAATTATTATGAAACAATTGCATTATTACTAGTTGAAGAAAATCTATATCGAATCGCTCTGTAGAGAAATGGCAACTGAAATTATAAAGTCGAACCAGTGGTAGAAGATATAGCTCGGTTCAATACAATTCCTTATACAAGATTTGCCAATCGATATTTGCACTGAAGTCATATCGGTATTTGAAGGATTCGGCGCTTTATCGAAAAACCCAAGCCTCACACAACACATCTTCTTTTCATTAGCACCGTCACACAACTGTTAATGAGTCTGAAAGAGAAAATGTATTCCTAACAAGTGCTTGTTGTTAACTCAGAAACATGCCCCCGTGTCAACATGGGATACGTCATGAACCACCTTTCTGTTCGCATACTCCGTCACAAACCGCCTATCCGTCAACAAACCCTGTCTTCGACCACCTCTCTGACTACAAACCCCGTCATCGACTATCTCTCTGTTCACGAACCTCGTAATAAACCACATCTCTGTTCACAAACTCCCTAATAAACCACCTATCTTTTCACAAACTCCCCGTCCCCACCTCCCTCCTGATTAGCATCGTGTAAAAGACGTCCCCACCTCCCTCCCAATTAACATGATGTAAAAGTCGTCCCCACCTCCCTCCTGATTAACATTGTGTAAAAGTAGTTCCCAACTCCCTCTTTAATAACATCGTGTAAATGTAGTTCCCACCACCCTCCTGATTAAGATCGTGCAAAAGTCGTCCCCACCTCCCTCCCTCCTTATTAACAACGTGTAAAATTCGTCCTCACCTCCCTCCTGATTGACATCGTGTAAAAGTAGTTCCCACCTCCCTCCTGATTAACATCGTGTAAAAGTAGTTCCCACCTCCCTCCTGATTAACATCGTGTAAAAGTAGTTCCCACCTCCCTCCTGATTGACATCGTATAAAAGTAGTTCCCACCTACCTACTGATTAACATCGTGTTAAAGTCCACCCATCTCCCTCTTGATTAACATCGTGTAAAAGTCGTCCCCATCTCCTTCCGGATTAGCATCGTGTAAAGTTCGTCCCCAACTCCCTCTTTAATTACATCGTGTAATTAGACAACAACAAAGTGACATCGTATACATTAACGTGTCCTGCTATTAATCACATTACCAAGCACTGATATCGATGTTGGAGCAACTTCTACACCAGTGGTACAGCATGGTTCTAATCGCGCTTCGTACTGTTATCGTGACCCCATCAAAGATGACCGCGCGATGTACGGAATTGCCTAATTGCATCCAATGGCATCTATAGTGCATGGATAAGTGATTACGGGAAATCAGATTGCTTTGATTGCGGTCACCATAAAAGCAATGTCAATATCACTTTTTGTACGTGGCTTTACCCGGACCTTGATTGTGTTAGCCAACGGATGAAACAATCAAATTGTTCTTCCATCATATCTAGCTGAAATCCATCATCCGTTCACGTGGAATGTGAACAAACATATTAGGGGCTATAATGCTCAGCGAAGAAGATGAATGCAAGTATATGGAAAGCGCTTTGCAGCGTATTTTTATGATACATTTACCACAAAACAAACCAACCCAGCAAATTATTTGCAAAAGTCGATTATGTCCCGCAAATCGGTTAAGATGTTTTATGGAAACATGATATCCATTTTTCCTCCTTATTGGTGTCTGATTGGTTGTAAACTCATCATTTGCTGTTTCATATTTTCAAACTCATTATTTTGCTCACTTGTAAGATAAATGTAACGGACCACCAGACCTCAGCACACACATGCTAAAAGGTTTTCAGAGATTGCTACCGGCGGTCGCCATTCTTCCTGCATGACCTCATTTACATACATACATCAAATATGTGAGCGCAGTGAATGTGAGCGATTGTTAATAATCATAGCATTTGTAAGAGGCTATAAGGTGTTGTGCTATTAACATTTTCCACAGCCGATTACTGTCATTATGAGCCGATAATAAACGTAATCATGCTAGGAGCTTTACTCATCAATTGAGGACTTCATATCAATGAAAAGACGGACAAATGGCATCAAGCCATATGATGCTAGTGTGTTATAACATTATAACACCTACCTGTACTTGAAGCTACCTGAAAACTTCGACATACCAGCTGTATCCGTTGAAAATTATACTGGATGCAAAAGCATCGTGCATATATGATTAAATGGATGCTACTTAACACCAGATTACTCACATTAAATAACGATATAATTTCCATTTACTTTAATTATCGGACTATTATTGCATTTATCTGCCTTCGTAAAAGCCGATAATATTTCAGACCATATGTAACGCCTTAAATAGTACAATGGGGTACAGACAATATTTTTTCCTGACACAAAATAGGACCTTTTAGCCACTGCTTGGTAGAAAATAGAAACCTCATTGTTACATGGTTTCGTTTGGGGTACATATGAGGCCCACATAATATGATAAACATGGTCCATATAAATGGAACCCTGTTTCGGCCACTCCTAACTCGGCAAACGTTTATTGTTCTCTGCAAACGCTTCATTTACATTGATGTGACGCCCATAACATCATCATGAAGGAACTGAAGCATATAACAAGGTACGTTAGATGTAATTGGTGCTTGGTCATGATGGCCATATTACCCGTTGTGCTGCAGTTATGATTATTATAACAGGAAAAGCATGATTGGACACGGAGGTATTTTTTAATCTTCATCACCATTTCATCATAACTCAAGATTTTATCCAACCAAAGTCGGCGCCATATTTTAAGCTGAATGTCGTCATGTAACTAAATGTTCGTTTGTTATTGCAGACATAGATACGAATCGTAGTGTTAGAATTGAGTGAATGTACGCAGACGAAATTTTGAAGATACGGCTGTGACGCTATTAGCTTTGAACCTATCGATTGACTAACTGCAATCAAGCAAATAAAAAGCAAACGACAAGTGACTGCCAAGTATTTCACTGATCGTATCAGTGAGATGTAGATAGTGAAATTGGATACTGGCTCTTCTAAACGCAACATCGAATTGCTACATTGCAATGGACTTCTCCCAATTGCATAATCTACAAAACACTAAACTTGATGTTTGTTTACAGATTGCAATTAATAAAGCCCATACAAACAGGAATAACACAGAGCGCGATTCACCATCAATGGTTTATTATAGCAAAGCCTACTTTCTCGCCCTTATATAAATCATACGCTTCCTCACATTAACGACCACGATAGTGCAAAAAAGTGCATTCATTCAACATTGTCATCCTGGACCCGTGATTCAGGAGATATGTTAATTATATTTGCCTGGCTGATCTTATGAATCTAGCGGTGCAATGCCAATTCGGACTGGAACATAAATTGTGTGAGCGGTTATGATCTGCGGGGAAATCATGTATCGAATCGACCATGTGTCAAATCGCAACGCTGAGTGGCAGCCAATAGTCTTGGATATGTCGAACGGATGATGTTCAAATTCAACAATCGCTGATGCTACTATGAAACATAAGCGATGTGTATGTTTTTTTTCAAGTGAGAGTTAAGAAATTTTTCGGATTTTGATACAAACTTGGAATTTGTTGCAGTATATGATACGCTTAGACAACTTGCTTAAGGGGTAGCTCATATTCAATATATCACAATGTTTGGTAAGATTTATCTATGATTAACAGCACATAAAATCCACATGTTTGCCGGAATATAGACAACAAAGGCAGACATTTATAGATAATAAGGCTTACCACTAATATTAAAAGGATATCCATTACTTCAACTATGTCGCGCTATATATGAAAATCTATATGTATGTGGTGAGCAAATCATATGAACACTGTCGGCCAGTATATTACCTGTAAAATAACAGAGGCAAAGATGAACATTGAGCTACCCGAGATTGCCCTTAGTTATGCTCACCAGTAATTCAATACAAAACAGTTCCGTTCGAAACCAGTGATCCTGTCGGATATATGGACGAAGGCAGCTATCCCACAGAAAACAATGCCAATAATCAATGTGGACTCCAGGCTCTATGAATCTGTTAGAGCATAAAAAGTGACCATGGACAAGAATACTCTGCTTCCGAACTCAAATATATAATGAACTAGATATTATTAATAACAATTCATTACACCACTGCATTTAAGACTTGCACAATCAATCGATTGCTTGCTGCTGCATATGCAGAGCGGCACAGCCGATCGTTTTGTAATCACAGACTTATGTACATTAGCCACAATGTAGAAAGAGCATTTGCTCTGTCATCACTTAACAGTTCTCGTATATTTAACAAAGGCAACTGCAGAGAGTCACTCGGTCGTACAAGCCAATACAAAACTACTAATGAGAATCCAACAATTAACATCTTCGAAAGAACATTAGCAGTCTCACTATTACTTGCCATTTCTGTTACTTGTCTTTTGCCTTTTCCATCCTACGTAGATTCGTTTTCTATCTCTCCAAAATCTTATCAACATATTGAATATTGCTTAGTGGGTACACTTTATTTATCGTTGAGAGGCAAATCACCGATGATTGCTAATGCATTGTACTTTCAAAAGGGTAACCCCACACAAAAAAAAATCAAAAGGCATGTGTGGCTTTCTTTTCATTGGTGATGCGGTCCCACTTATTCGAAAATTCCTGCAAAAAAAAATGCAAAAAAAATGCAATTATGTACCGAGCATCATGGATGCGGGATCCACAAGCCTGGACGCCTATTATTTAGTGCCACGGGGATGCAGAGGCTGCCCTAATCTGATAACGTCAATCAGATAATATAGGCACGTCAATTCACACATTCCTTCCGTCGATTCTGTCAACTCCTTCATTTTACATAATAATCCACAAGCCTGGACGCCTATTATTTAGTGCCACATGGTAGTGCCAAACATTAATAATACACCAATACTTAGGTTTTAACGCCTATTTGGGCTGCTTGGAAAGGTGCAACATCATAATGCTACAAATATAAAGAAAGAAAACTACAAGCGCTATTATACTGCACAACACAGGTCAAAGTCTACTGATGATCATGTCAGAAGGTAAATCTGGCGTCGTTGAATATAGCTACATTTCATTGATAATTGTTATGATTCGCTTGTCTATTGTCACATATCTTCAAATTGATTTCGAAAAATAGGAAGTGGCAAATATTTTTGAATGGTCCGCAACTCAATGATTGATAGGCTTGTATGAGCATGAGCGTGTCGTAAAACCAAGTTGATTTCCATAAAAAGCGAGGTCCACTTAAGCAGATAGAAATGCAATTCTTAACTGCGATGTGCATGTGAGTTGTCTACTGCACGGCGTAGACATCCGAAGATAACAATAATCAGCTAAAACGAAGTTCCAAAACGAAGAAAATGGTCTAAGTTGCGTACACTGTTGTTTGATAAAAGTAACATTTAACTGACAGTGATTCCGAGATATGCCTATC